>JANBPO010008574.1:1845294-2525116 GCA_024336825.1 Amorphophallus titanum
CCCTATAGAGGTGTGTTACAGTCCTCTTGTTGGCCGTGATAGCCTATGCTATTTGGTGTTCTGTTCTGTGTCTGTTCGTCTGTTGGTCAGTCTTAGGTTTATGTTTTAGGGTGGTGTCAGTGTGTCGGTGGTTTCTGGATTGATCGGTTCAGGTGGCTGGGTGTGGTCTTTTCCTTGACTACGACAGTTCTCTAATGACTCAATCTAGAACTGCCAGTGTCTTTGTCTCTGGTCTTGCAGTGGCTTTCCTTGACTGCTGGGTTCGCCTAGTGGTTGAGTGATAGTTTACTCTGCCTAGTGTGTAGTTATTATCCACCGCTCCGGTTTCTGCTTGTCTTGGCTTGATCTCGTGGTTTACCCATGACCCGTGGGTGTCTGTTGACATCCTATGAGGGCAGTGACCATGATAGGATGGTCAGGAGTGCTTGTGCATGCAGTGTGTGTGTCTGTGTGTGTCTGTGTGTATGTGTCATGCCTGGTTCCGGTCAACTCGGTGAGATTAGGGGTTGACAGGTGACATTGTCTGTGTCTCGATGGTTCTGTCCAGCTTGAGACAAGTGTTCTGCATGCCTCGGGGTATTGTCCTACCTCGGTTGTGTGTTCAGGTGTGCTGAGGGTTCTTGGTGTCCCCTCAGGTCTCCGTGAGTCGTTTCGTACGGAGCATTGTTTCTACTGGCTTAGGAGTAAACTGATTGGCGGGTTGTTCCACTGTCCGTGACGATCTTGCCTCCGAGTCGTCTAACTCAAGGATCGTTATATGAGTAGGTCTAGTTGCCTTGTCCTGAGTTTGTCGGCAGTTTCTTGTGCTGCCATTGGTGCTTTGGAGTATGGGTGACAGTGCATGATTACCCTGTCTGTACTTCAACACTCATGTTTTGAGTCTCCGTGTCTTGTGAGCCTCCACTAGTCGTAGCCTTACGGCACGCTTCGATGTGACGGTGCTTGTAGCGGGGTACTTTCCTAGTTTACGGTTCTTAAGCTAGTTCTGTGGGCCCCCGGTTCAACCGTAGCGTCCTTCGGAGGGGGAATACTAGCTAGAGACTTGACTTAGGCAGTGGGCCAGTGTGTGCACACGTGGTCAGGGGCTTTGGACTTGCATCGTTAGACGTGACCCTGACTAGTCACTCATGTTATGGTACGATTCTGGTTCTGGCTGTGTCTTTGTCTAGGCCTAGTCCTTGCGGTAGGTGACATGGACAAGACACTAGTAGGCACAGCATAAGACGTTAGTGGACACAGCTGGCTATTCTTCTAGTGGTGAGGCACTCTAGTTACGTGACACGTGACTCTTCGCGATTCTCCTAGCATTCCTCGCACGTCGTGACCTTTCTAGGTTAGCCCTCTTGACTTTTCTCAAGGTCGGTGTCCTGTTGCATGCAGGATGTTCTAGTCATGCGTGGGGCAGTGTGCATGATGTTCTAGTCATGGCGTGTCTGTCTGTCTAGGTCTTTTCTAGACTTTCGGTCTGGTCTCGTAGGCCTTGTCTTTGGCCTTGTGGTTGTCGACAAGTCGGTGACTCCTGATCTTTCGAGTTCAGGGTCGACCCTTCTGTCGTAGTTAGGAGTAGCTTTAGGTGCTGAGGTTAGTTCAGCAGCCTTGCTAGTGTGGTACGGGTTTGTCCCCTTTTCCTTACCTGCTCCCTACTCCTACTTCCTTTTCTTTACAGCTTTGTAGTTTAGTTTCCTGCTTTACTACTACTGTTGTTACTTGTTGCTTACCCGTTATTTACCTATTGTTTTAGCGTGTTGCTACGTGTTTTTTAGTGGGGATCCACGTGACCCCTACTGAGCCAGTGACATGAGGCTCACCCCTGCTTTTCAGGTGGGTCGTTGTTCATTTTGCTACCGCGGTTCCTGGTGTGCGAGTTCGTAGATGCCAGCTGCTACCTTCGTCAGGCTTCCCCTGACTTTCTGGTGCGTCTTTTCTTTTTTATCGACTATTCTATTAGACTTGTTGTCTTCCCTTGGACAGGACTCTGGTATATAATTGTTAATTGAAATTGTTAAATTAAAAAGTAATTTTATTTCTGTTAGTTTAGCAAACCGATCTAATGAAATTTAATTACTTACTATGAGAAAGCACTCTACTGGGATCTAAAAGTAAGCCATTGCATTATAAAATAACTTAAACATGGTAGATATGCAACATATAATGCATTAGGAAATGAATTTACAACCTTTAGAATGCCAGGAAATGTAACGGTCTGCCGCTACCGCGTCACAGAGTGTGACGGTCTAAGGGTACCCCATCGTAGGGTGTGATGGTCAAATGGTGGTGTGCTACACGAGCTATGACGCACCACCCTAGGGCCGTTAAAGTTACCCGAACTATTAAAATCTACAATTTCTACAGAAATGTAATGCACCTATAGTGGCGCGCTACAAGGCTGTGCTGGTCGCACGACTGACCGTCACGCCAACCACCTATCTAAATCAAAGGGCTGTAACGGTCGAATGCCCGACCGTTACACAATCTGTGACGCACCTTCATTGGTCCGCCACATTAACGTAACGCACCCTATGAGGGGCGTTACAACTGTAATGGTCATTGGAATGACTGTCAAACCATCTGGGTTGTGAATGGGTTCGGTTCGAAACCTAAACACCTCCCGGTCGACTGAAATCGACAATATTTGCTTCTAAACCTGTTTCCTTGCCAAACCGCGCATGCATAACAACATTCTAACACTATAAAACTCAGCGACGATGTTCATGGTAGATTAAAATATAAAGAACGATGTTCATGGCACAAAAAATGAAAATGGACAATGGGCATGCTATTAAGACACAATGATGATGCTCATGCCGTGGGGAAGGCTCCTAGCGAGCTCGGTAATCCATCCCCCTATCTGGATCGAGCCAAAAATGTCGAAAAGATCGCATGCGAGGAAGGAGACCGTTGTGCCCCTCTCGCCTCGTCTCACCTCCACGTGCCGTGAACCGCACAGAGGTGGGCGTCAATGAGTTCCACTCGTCGCCAGGAGTCCAATGGTATGCTCCTTGTCTCGATCCGTCACTGTCTCACCCGAACCCCAGAGGAGAGAGAGAGAGTGGCGACGTGAGAGAGAGAGGGAGAGTGAGAGAGTGAGATGGGAGAGAGAGAGTGAGTGATCATGGGCAAGGAAATAATGCTTCAGTTTCTGAGCTACCCATACTAATGCTGCACAGGTCTTCTCCATGGTTGTATACTTAGCCTCAGCGGGATTGAACAATCTAGATAGATAATAGGCTGCCCTTTCCCTACCTTCATCATCCACTTGCGCTAGGACAGCTCCTAGGGAGTCCTCAATGACAGAAATGTATAATATCAGGGGTTTCCCATGGACAGGGGGTTGCAAAAATAAGGGATTGGACAAATAAACCTTAAGATCCTTATAGGCCTTTTGGCATTGTTCATTCCATTCAAACTTAGCTCCCACCTTTAACAATTCGTAGAATGGGCGGCACCTTTGTGAATGCTGAGATATGAATCTCCGAATAAATTACAATCGCCTAATCAAACCTCGAAGCTCCGTAATGTACTTCGGCGGTGGCATATCCATGATGGCCTTTGCTTTGTTCAGATCAATCTGAATCTCCCATTTACTAACTATGAACCCTAGCAATTTCCCTGATGTAACTCCAAATATGCATTTCTTTTGATTCATTTTTAATTTGTACTTCCTAGCCCTTTGTAACACCTTAGCTAAAATCGCGGGGTGTTCTTCCTTCGTCCTCAACTTCACCAGAATGTCATCCACGTAAGCTTCCATATAAACATGCATCATATCGTGGTAGATTGTCATCATCGCCCGTTGATATGTGGCACCTACATTCTTCAATCCAAATGGCATGACTACGTAGCAATAAGTGCCCCAGGGCGTGGTGAACGAGGTTTTCTCTTGATCTTTTGGAACAAGACGGATTTGGTTGTATCTCGAATAACCATCCATAAATGAGAGGGCTTCATACCCGGCAGTGTTGTCTACCAACACATCAATGTGAGGAAGTGAGAAATCATCTTTTGGACATGCCTTGCTCAAGTCCCTGAAGTCAATACAAATCTGGACCTTTTCATCCTTTTTCATCACAGGGACTATATTCGCCACCCATTGAGGATATAATATAACACGAATAAATCTAGCCTTGTGTAGTTTATCAACTTCCTCCCAGGACGAATGATGGTGCCTGTGTGAGGAGGTCTCTGATGAGACGTTGACATTAGATATGGTGATCCCTGGTCTGTGACCAGCAAGGGAGGATTTCCCTGTAAGCCTGAGTCAAGTGATGCGAGGATCAAGATTTGTGGAATCCTGTTATTTGGTTTTGCCGTGCTCCCCTGAGAGGGTAGAGTTGGCGTGAGGATTGGATCGGATGCAGTGTCCGAGTGGGTTTGGGTTCGAGGTGCGTTAATGGTCTGTGGAAGGTCAGCGGATGGCCTGTCGCGATTTGGATCGCGCTTGTTGGGCCGGTGAAGGTTTCCTGTTGATGAGTATCTGGTGACTAGTGGATGATCTTTTACAGACAGAAGATGCTGGATATTGTGGCTCGAGAACGGTGAGAGTCGTGTGCCAGCGAGGCCTTCGGTGGTCGATCATGATATTTGCCTTCCCGGATTGGATCTGGGATTTGATGGGAGTTTGTCTTCTGGCAAGAGCTGGTCCCGTGCTATTGTTGGCGTTCGGCTCACCAGGTGTGAGATGGTGCTTGGCATGGAGCCAACGGATTCATGGCAGTCAGTTGGGATGACTGCATGAGCTGGAGGATGCTCTGCGGTGGTTGTCCCTAGTTTGGGCGTGAGATCTGTCAGCGGGTTGTGAAGCTGATGTTTTGTTGGTCCGTCGGGTGTGTGGTTCTGATCGTTGGTTGGTTCTCGTGGTGAGGATTGCGTTTCCTAGGTAAGTGAGATGGTGGCAGCGATGCCGTGGTAGGTTTTCGTGTTGGCTGAGGTGATGCCAGACTTGTACTCCTTTGCATGTGCCTGCTCTAATGATCGATGTGCGTTGGATGGTGAGCAAGGTGTTGTCTGTTATCGTTGTTTGGTCGCGTCCCACAGGATAATGTGTTTTGCGAGTTTTGAGGTTTGACTGGGGCTCTGACGGTGTCGTCGGTTGATTCAGGCGTTCTCCCCTGGTGGCTTGGTGCTTGTCTTGAATTTCGAGGATGAAATTCTTATAACGGGAGAGGGCTGTAATGTCCCAGATTTTTGTGCCTTCCATTCTGCGGCTCGTGGGGCGTGGGAACGGGACGGGTTGAGAGGTGTGCCGGAGCTTCGTCGTCCGCATGTGCATTTTTTGAGGGTATCATCGCGATCGAGGTAGGGGGATGACTCCTAACTTCGCTAGGATCATTTTGGTACCACATGCATGCCCATACGTAGGCATTTGCATCATTTTTCGTGCAAGGTGCATTTTAGAGATTTTTAGGTTAAAAATACTTGTAAAATTCATTAGGGTCATTGTATTTGCATTTTGATGCATGCCGTAGTTGTAGAAAGTTGTTGTTTTAGCTTCTCCTACCCCCTTTTCTTTTGTTTCGTGCCGATCCGACTTAACCGGAGGGGAGTTCAGTTCCGAACTCATCCCTCTTGTTTCCCAGAGGATATAACGCACCTACCAGAGGCCGTTATATGCTTAACGGACCCTAGGGGGTGCATTATGCAATGCATGGCGGACCACTCTTGGACCGTCATGTAGCTGTGGTTTTTGTAGGTCTATAGGTTGTGGGGCATGACGGACTAGGCCCAGTCCACCATAGCCAATATAACGCCCTACTCCTAGTGTGTTATATGGTGGATTAAACTGTGGAGTGTTTTCTGAGTTTCATACATTCGGGTGACTTTAATGGACCACTCCTTGTGCGTTATAGTCTCATGGCGCACCAGTCATGGCGCGTTATGATCTGTGTGATTTTGGATGATTTTTTGGTGAGTATAATGCACAGGTTGAGGCGCGTCACACATTGCATAATGCCCCAGAGGTGGTGCGTTATGGTCTGCATGCCTGAGTTTAGTGATATGCACGGGTGAGCATAACGGCCTAGGGGAGGCGCATTATAGTCTCATAATGCCCCTGACCTAGTCCGTTATACTCTACTGTTTTGGTAAAGTAGGGAAAGCATGTTTAATTCCCATTTAATGCATTCTATGCTACGTCTATGTTATAATCGCGTTATTTTATGATTATTGGCTTGCTCCTAGAATCCCAATGGAGTGCTTGGACTTTCCATGTGATGGAACCACTAGACAGCCGTGGGAGCAGAAGAACCACTTAGGGCAGCCATTTATGTGCAAGATGCGAAAAGATTCCAAGTCAGAATAAGCCTTAAGCAAAGGAAAAGAAAATTATGGAGGGGTTCGACTATAATTGAAATAAACACAGCGCCCATAATTTCTGACGAAATTTCGGCAGAGTTTCCCCTAAGCCAGAGACGTAAGGGAAAAATACGGGTGTGTGTCCACAAGGAGTGACGACACCAACAAAGTCACGGTGTGCCCCAAGGGGCAACACCAAAAGTCCTCTGGTTGAAAAGCGCTGCAATTGCTACCCGGCACACCCCCTGGCAGCTCTACCCGGCACAGCCCCTCTGAAGCCCCTTCACCGGTACGCTCCCGGTAGCCTCTACCCGGCACACTCCCTAGGGTGTCTTCCCCGGCACACCTCCCCAGGACCCCTACCCGGCACGGCCTCAGCGTCCCTTCACCAGTACACTACCGAGCAGTCTTCCCCGGCACACCATGGTGCGGTCTTCCCCAGCACACCTTGGAGTGGCCATGACCGGCACACTACCGAGCGCCCCTTCCCCGGCACGCTCCCTGGCGTCTTCCCCGGCACGCTCGAGCGTCGTTCCCCGGTGCACCCTGCGGAACCCCTTCACTGGCATGCCTGGCAACAGCTCCCCGGTACGCTTGTGCCCCCTTTGCCGGCACGCCCTATGGCCTCCCCGGTGCACTCACTAGAATCCCTCCCCGACACGCCCCATGGCGCCTTACCCGACGCAGCCACGAAGGGCTCCTCTGATGCGCCTGCGCCCTTCGCCACCTGCACGCCTGTGCCCTGTACTGCCCGGCACACCCGAAACCCCCATCGCTGACGCGCTCCGACGGCCTCCTCCATGACGGCACCGATGGTGCTCTCCACCGCCCCTCCATGCCAAGAGAAGAGGAAAGAAGAGGAAGAGGAGCCTAGCGCTCTGCCACTCCCGAACGAAGAAGAGAGAAGTGAAACGGAGAGGAAGGGAGGGAAAGAGGAAGGGGGGGCTTCGCGGCGGCCTCCTCACCACGGCCCGTCGTCTTCCTCGGCCTTGCGTTGGAAGCTTCATCGGCCCTGCTGCCTGCAGTCTCAAACTGAACCTGAGGTCCAATTTGCATGCTCTGCCATGCCCCCAAGTGATGTGAACCAGTGTCTGCACTCCTCAGAGACATCGTGATGCTGCAAGATGGCTTCGCTCCAGAAGTGGTCCCGCCCCATTTCGACGTCAGCACCGATTGCGTCAACCATTTTTGTCCAACTGCGCTAGATTCACACCTGATCCTGAGTACCATTTGGTAGCGGCTACACCATCTCCTACAGTCAGAATCCGCCTGAACTCTCTTCATAAGAGTTCTCCCTCGTCAAGTCACCGACAAGTCAGAGGTGGTCTCGTCCATTTCTGACATCAGTACAGCCCGGGGCGTCCATTCTCCTATGATCGCACCTGACTGGTGCCACCCAGTCCGCCCAGAACCTGCAACAGATTCATCAGCCTTGGCACACCTTCTTCTGCTGGTTTTCAGCCCGAGGCATCTTCACAAAGTTGTGCCCCTCAATGACAATAAACCAACACAGGTGGTTTCGTTCCATTCCGACTTCGGCATCGGAAGTTCCGCCATGACCGTCGTCAACCTGTCCTACTGTTCACCTAGGAACCTGACGCTGACAATCTGGGTGACCACGATCGGCGAGCTGATCTGATGGCCGCCATATTTTGAGGGTTTGTATTACTCCCTGTCTTACATGCCCACGAGTTGGTCCCGTCACTTTTGGAGTTCCACAGTGAGCGTACCTATCGACACACCATGACCGCGCCATCCAGTCCTGTGAGGCAGAACTGTGCAGGCCATCGGCTGCGACCTCCTCTACCTTCCAGAGACATCAGCTTGATGTCAGACTTGTAGGCATCCTTCGGCATCCCCAAAGCTTCCTCCAGGCATTGGCAGCACCTCGATTGGACGTCAGAGCTAGGCGTACGATCACAGTTTGGTTTTCCCTCCCCTCGTTCCCCCCTCCTGCGCGAGGGTAGTGCATGTAGTGGTTTGCCCCATCCCCGTGATCCCCTCCCTGCCGTCTGCATGTTAATTATGTTTATCATTGCATATCATGTTGATCATGTTTAAAACAATTTGTATAAAGTGCTTACCCAAATTTGCTGCCAAAACTATGAGCACAATGACTCATAGTTGTCATCATCAAAAAGGGTGAGAATGTTGAATAAATATTATTTTGATGATATCTCACTATAAATCATTGATTAATTAATTTTGAAACTCATGAAACATCCTTTTTGAATGACTAGGTAAAAGGAGTGTCGACGTCACCAATGCTAGTGTCGACCTCACTTACTTCATCAAGCGGTTGTGTGTTAAAATCACCAAGGGAATCAACAAAGGAAGTGATGACCTCATTTCTAAGGAGGTCGACCTTAGGGGCATTCCATAAGCCATTGTTATCACCTTGTTAAGAAGAAGTGTTGACCTCAGTCTCTCAGAGTGTCGACCTCAGACTCACACAGCAAGCAGATCACCTACTATTTTTCATAACTACCTCGACCTCATCATCAAGAGTGTCGACCTCATGATCACAACCAGCACTCTGGAAGGTGACCAGCGCATGTAGTGTCGACCTCATCATCTTCAAGTGTCGACCTTATCATCATCAACTCGCATTTCGGGAAAAGGCCAGCGCATGAAGTGTCGACACCACCAAGTCAGGGTGTCGGCCTCAGCCTCATTCTAGAAACCATTATAAACACTCATCTTCAAAGCAGTGTCAACACCACCATTGCAGGAGGTCGACACCAGAGTCATTCAATAAACCATTATGAGCCAGAATTTATGAAATAGTGTCGACCTTACAATTTCCGCAGGTTGACCTCACTGAAGAAAAAATTCAAAAGCACTCTATCTGATCTGTCTTTTCAAAAATCATACAGGAATGAAAAAGTTCAAACATAAACCCTTAAAAAAATGGTTTTTGAAGATTGGAGAAGATTCCTAAGGACACCCAAAACATCCCTATCATCATTAGTGTCGAAAGGATCACTTTACTCTAAATATCTCCAAGTACAGAACCTTGAAAAAGGGTCTCTCACTACCAGAGCTGCGTCATGGGAGCAGGCATCTCAAACTGTGGCTGAGCAGGTGAAGGTGGAGGAGGCTGGTCCTCAACTGGAGCGGCGGGGGGAATCATCCCAACATCCTGCTGTGGTGCAGGCTCCTGGCTGCTGGAATCACACATGCAAGATATTCATGTGCAATGGCCAAGTCACACTCCAAAAGGAGTTTCTTCTACTCGGGATGGAAGCTTAGCCGCCATTGGTACAAAACGTAAATATGAGGATTACATAAATTGGCCAACTTGTCGAACATGGGAGATCATGGGCTCTTTTGCGGTCGACGCAACAAATGTGGCAGTGTTCCCTAAAGAAGCTAGACTCCAGTGATGATGACACATGGGAGCAGGTTTATTTCTGTTGCGGCCGATCCTCTGACCTGCAACCGACTACTTCTGGGAAAAATTAATTAGGAAAACAGCAGCAACGTTTCAGGTCGAACCGGTAGGCACTTTTGTGCCCCATCTGGTGGCCCCTGACACCCCCATCCGGCGGCCTCTTGGTCAATTGATCCGGCGGCGGCAACTGTACACTCACTCGGGCTAGCGAGACGGCTGAACACTCGCTTTTCTTGATACGACCATGTTACTGTTCACCCATCAGGTGGCAACGGCGGGAAGAAAATGAACAAGACCCGCTGGGTATTCCCAGCAACTGGAAGGCCTTGCCCGAGCTACTCGGCGCGCAGCGGCCTGGGCTTCGAGGATTTCCCCCTCCGTGCAAGCTTCGAAGGCAACGACGATGCTGCCAGCCTACTGCTCACCCCCAAACGGGAAACGGCGAATGCGACAGGAGCAGAAGCTTTGAAGACTCCTCATTCTCCCTTGCTGTCGATCCAACCACAGAGGAGCAGGCTCTCATATAAAAAGAGCGCTCCAGAAGAAGAAAATAGAGGTTCGGCTGTTCCCTGCAACCCAGGCTCCCCTGGCTTCTCCACCTACGGCTCCAGCAACAACCACTTGTAAGGGAGAAAAAAAGAGAGAAGAGAGGAAGAGAAGAAGGGATCCGGGGAAAAGAAGAGAGAAAAGATGTGTGCCTTGATGTTGTTTATTGTTGTGCCATTGTTGAAGGTATTATGGTGTTGGCATTGGCATTTCTGAGAGTTGGGGAATATGTCGACACATATGCGGGTTGAGTACCCTCTGCTCTTTTGTAATCTTTTTCTTTGGTATTGTGTTCTCGGGGCATGATAGTGGTCCTTGAGATGCATTTCCCAAGATTGTTGTTACTATTGTTATGGGTCCTTATTGGTAAGTTGCTCACTGCATGACTAGTATATTGTAGTCGTGTGTTCAGCTGTTATTGTACCGTGATGTGACCCAGCTTGCAGTTGTGTTCTATGGTTCTGTGTTGAGTACAGAGCCGAGATTCTGCAAGTGCTGTTGTTGTTGATGCTGTCGTTGTCTATTGGCAATTGTGTTCAGCTTGGGAAGAATCCTCTGTGAATCTAATTTAGCACTGAGTAGACCGAGGTCTTGTCAGTTAGTTTTGTTGTGGTCTTCTTTTATGGTAGAGTTGGCATGTGACTCGAATCAGATGTAATGTCTGAGTGAGGATGGACTTGATTGTGTTTGTGGCCCAGTGCTGTCGTTGGCGTCCTGCATCCTAGTTTTCATTGTTGTTCTGGCGCTGAAGCTGATGATTTAGAGCTGTCAGCTAAGAGGACTATGCTTCCTTGTTTAAGCTGATGCTTGTTGTATCTGCCGTTTGTTTTATTGGTAACTTTTTTCGTGGCATGGGTCGTGTCTCCTTTCCTGTGAGATGTAAACGACGTTGCCTTGTTTCGGAGGTGTCAGACTTGTATTCACTTGTGTACCATGCTCATTCTGTGGGTCAATTTATCTTGAGATCCAGAGCGTGTGCTTGTAATTGTGGTCTGATAATGTCCCTCTGAATTGTGTTTTTCGAGATTTGTGTTGTTAAGTTCTGAGTGTTGATATTGGTTGGAGTTTGATGATCATTACCAGCGTTTTGGGTTTGTTCTTCCCTACTTCTTCTTATTAGCTCCTTAAATTTTGAGGATGAAATTTCTTAAAGGAGGGGAGGATGTAACACCCTGGATTCTTTACAATTTTTGAAGTAAAAAGTTTGTAACAATGCATTGAGATCAACTACTTTAATCCAATATTGGCAAAAAAATGAAGTGACACCAGGATGAAAGCCAGTCAAATTTCTTGCCAGATCCTCTTGGATGTATCGTCCTAGATGGGCATGATTATGGAGTTGTTTTTTCTCTCTCTCACCGAACCTAGAGTGAGAAGCTCTAGGGATGGTCTGGCCGACTGGCGCGAACCGCGCCCCCTTTGGAGGCAGATGCCCTCGCTGGACATCCCCCGGCATACTATTCCCTAGGGCGGAGCGTGGGGGTGCAGGCGGAGGAGGAGGAGGGGCCAGCCGAGGTCCAGGGTTGGGGGGAGCGGACATGTCTGCTACCGATGCAGGCACAGAGGCCATATGCAACGTTCCTGTATGGAGAGGCTTGCAACCTTTCCGAAGGTTGTGAAGAGGGGGGAAGCCAGAGCTGCAGCCCAAGCTGGGAAGAAGAGAAGCAATCGACATCGGACGCCTTCCCCCAGAGAATCTAGCAGGCAGGGTGGAGTAGTTAGAGAGGTGTGTGTGGGTCTCTCCTCTGCAAGGGGAGCTAGAGGGGGAGGTAGGTAAGGAGGCTCTCAATGACAAGTGGGGGACGGGAGGTCCATGGGAAGTGAGGATTATACACAAGGAGGCCCTCCTGGTCATTGCATCCTGCACAGAAGGAGCGAGAATAGTGGCGATGCAGGGTTTGTGGCGGCTAGGGGTGCCATCCTATGGATCCAAACCTAGAACTTGGAAAGAGGGTGCTTCGACTCCCCGGGAAGAGTGGCCCCATGGGTCAAGTTCGCAGGGATCCCTCTTTGCTTCTGCGACGACGTTAGGTGGCCTAGCCAAGAGCTTTGGGAGGATGGAAGCCAGCTCTACACGGTTGGTTCCGGCAGGAAGGGTAAATATGGTTCTCAAAGGTAGATGGTGGCGCAGAAGCTAGGGTGACCACCTGAGAGGCTGGAGGTTTAAGATGAACCCAACCCGCCCGATTCAAATTCCGATTGGAATCAAGCAGAGCAGGGCGCAAGGTGAAGAGAGACGGTCACCCATAGGCCGCCACTCAGAGAGGAGAAACGGTCTCCTGAGGACCGTTTGAGAACCAAGTGGTCCACCTCTGGGCCACTTCAGAAGCTAAGCGGTCCCCCTTGGGGCCGCCAAGCCACCAAACAGCACGAAAGGTTAAACAGTCACCTTGTGACTGTTGGGGGCTGAAACAGTCTCCCTTAGGACCACCAGATGGGGTTAAACGGTCATCTCATGATCGCTAAGCCCAAAGACTGTTCAACAGTAAAACGCAATGGTCAGAAAACACCTCGGGAGTCACGCTGGCTCTACGAGGAAGGTGGTCAGCCACTTGGCCGCCACACATGGGTAACGATCAGTCGGGCGACCGCATACCCTGCCGACACTCCCTGGTCAGCTAGCAGTCCCCAGGTGGGCCGCCTACCTTAGAGGCGGTTCCTGTTAGGGCCGTTTTCTTCCCGAAAAATTGAGAATGATGAAACACGGTGGAATTCGCCATTCCACGTCCCGATCACCCCCGGGTGATGGGGAAACAAAAGGGGAACCCTTCCCCAAGCCCCTAGGCATCGAATGGTGCCCTTAAACCATCAAATAACGCGATGAAACTCTAGATCGAGCGCTCAATCCCTAAAACATGGATTTTCCTTCCTGGCACGAAATAACCCACTCTCGACCTCCCTTCAGCCTAGAAATCGCGGGGAAGGTAAATATTGAGCTAAGGATCCATCACCCTACCTCAATGTTGCTCGAAACGTGACGGATCGCCGCCGATCTTCAAAAATCCGCTTGAAAACTCTTAAACTCTCACGAGCTCCCACGAACCACACGTCGCCGTGATCACCTCGCCGCCGCCGTCACGTCGTCACCTCACCGCCGTCTGCAGCCGGAGGGGAGCGCCGTCGCGGTCGTCACGCCGAAGGAGGAAGAGAAGGAGAGGGGGTGGTTTTCACGGGAGAGAGGGGAGAAAGAAGAAGAAAAAGAAAAAGAAAAAGAAATGGGATTTAAATAGAAAATCTCAATTTTTTAAAAAATATGAAACTTCCGTCGGGGTCTACGGCCGCATTATCAGCACGAGTTATTTCACCGCCATGTGACGACCCTAGAGGAGGCTTATCAAGTCTCTCGCGAGTTAGAGCAATTTGAGTCCGATTTTGACTTGGTCCAGTGCCCAAGACCCACACACCTTCGTGGGTTGGACCCTCGTGGTACGCCTGGACCTTATCCTCGAAGGCATGTGGCTCGTCAGCAGGAGCCCATTCGCTAGGACCTCACTGCTCCTCGGCCTCGTCTTCCTCCCCCGAGGGACTATCCCCCTCAACCCCAGGCTCTGGCCCCAACTCCTCGGCCCTAGCAGCCCGCTATTCCAACAAGATCCCAGCTTTCACCACCCCCAGCCGGTCGTGATGACAAGGGGAAGGGGCCGATGATTGGTGGAGCACCTCAGGGCACTGGGTCCTGTCAGGAGTGTTATAGGTGCAGAGGAGTTGGTCACTATGCTATTAGTTGCCCCACCCGATCTTCTTTGGTCATTGGGGATCCTTCGACTGGTGAGCCCGCACCTGGGGTGATACCTGTCAGTTATGAGGCTGATCAGGAGCTCGCAGAAGAGTTTTTCAATGACCTGATTGAGGGCAAGCAGTTAGATGTCTAGGGTTCGCAGAGCCGGGATGATGTTCAGCTAGGCGTTGCTAGATGTATTTTGACCCAAACGCAGGTGAGTGATGGCTGGCGTCGCACCACCATCTTTCATACCTTTTGTAGGCTGGGCGGGAAGGCATGCAAGGTGATCATTGATAGTGGGAGTTGTATTAACGCTATCTTCACGGGTACTGTGACACGCGTAGGGTTGACCCCCGTGGACCATCCCTCCCCTTATCGTGTGTCTTGGGTGGACTCCACTTCCATCCCGATCCGACTATGATGTCTAGTGCCGTTCTAGTTCCATGCCTACCAACAAAATCTAGTGTGATGTGTTGCCAATGGAAGTAGGCAGTGTTATCCTTGGGCGGCCTTGGTTATTTGATCGGGATGCCACCCTTCATGGCTGATCAAACACTTGCACATTTGACCATAATGGCCCACCAGGGAGGGAAGGCCCAATTGGGCTCCTAAAGGACTTGAGGCCCATTTTGGCAATTGGACCCCTTACATGAAGTTTTAACCCATATTACACTCTTGACCCATATTAAAGCTGAAAATATAAATACACACCAATACACTCAAAATAAATACAGAAAAATATCAAAACACTAATGGAGACTCCATACTATCACCCAACCACAAGGATGTCGGCGTGCTGTGCGTATGGTACCGGCGGCTAGCTCTGGTGTCCCCACCAATTCTCCCCGGGTGGGAGAAGCTCGACCGCGTTGAGTAGGGGTCCGAGCCGCTCTGGTATCGATCCAGCAGATCTAGATCTATCCCCTGTAACTCGGACCAGGTGATCCAAGTGTCGTCAGACGCGGGCTGTCCCCTCCATCGCACCAAGTAGCGTTGGTACACTCCACCTCGAGTAGTCGTTACTTGCTCATCCAGTATACACTCTATCTGCTCTCGCTGCTAAGGTAACAAGGCTGGAGGTGGACACTCTAGGGTGGTGTCGCTCACAATGGGTGGAGACAGCTCAAAGGGCTCACTAGGTATCACTGCTGGGTCCCCATAAGCAACTAGATCCGAGACGTTGAAAGTGGAGCTAATCCTGTAATCCTCTAGTAGGTCCACAACATATGCATTAGATCCAACCCGCCTCACCACTCAAAAGGGACCAGCACCGTGAGCATGCAACTTCTTCACGGCTCTTGAGGGAAATCATTCAGGCCTGACCCTGATCATGACATAATCGCTCTCCTGAAACTCACAGTGGTGCCTGTGAGCATTAGCCAAGTCTGTATATTCCGCGTTGCTAGACTCAAGGTACTGATGATCATGCAGACTCCGAGATAGCTATGTGGACTCATACCTATGCAAATGTAGGGGTGGTCTTAGACATCCAAATATGGACCTAGCATGTCTATGATGCCTACCTGACTGGACAACTTGAGGAGAACCTAGACATCCAGAGTTGTACCTATCATGCACAAGTGTCTGACTAAATGTGGTAGACTCTGGGGGACCCGACACTTTTCACTGGATTTTTGATTTCTACGGTCTTGGCAGAAATCTTGATCCCGAGGGTCGACCCATGTGGGTCGACACTTTTTCTACTATTCTCCGATCGGGTTTCCAGATCTGAATGCGAACCCACTAAACTTAGATCCGATTACTTGGACTTTTTACCATATTGGCCTTAGGGCATCAACCATGTGTTGTGTGTGATATGAAATGGCTTTTGCAAGGGTATATTGGACCTAATAGCTTATTTGGTGTTTGTATATATGGCCGCCCCTTTGGTCCGATCGGAAGTATGCTTGTGGAGTTTAATGTTTCATCTTGTCTTGCATGAGAAAAAAGGGCATTCGCACCCTGTTGGAGGAGGAAGAAGATGCCGCAGTGCTGTTCTCTCACGTGCCCGAGCCATGATCTGGAGGTCGCAGCTGCTTCCTCGTCATCCACTGCTTCGAGCACAACATTCATCAACACCAGCTTCTTCCCTTACTCACGGTTTATCATTCCAGTTCTTCCTTCTCTAGTCTCTGAGTTTGGTTGAAGATTCAAGGGGAAGTTCATTATTGTTATCATCTATTGAGCTTATATCATTTATCTTGAACTGGGCATTGTATTTTCTCATCTTATCTTCATCTTAGATGATTTCGGAGCTTACTCCGTGTGTGTGTGGTTTCTCATCGTCGTGCGAGAACCCACGTGTGTGGGTCATCGTGCCCGTGTGTGGTGGTTGCTACTGTCGTGTAGCGTGTTTAGTGAAATCCTCTCGAGGTGAGAGGGGTGGATGTAGGACGGCACTTGGTGCATCTGAACCACCTAAAAATCACTGTGCCATGGTTTGCTATTTGTGTGTTTGCTGGTTCATTCCATCCGTTCGTATTACGAGTCTGATACAGTGAGCTACAAGTTTCATTATTTGTCCGAAGCGTTATTTTCATCCGAGTGATCATTAATTTGTGCTGGAGAGTTGTGAGCATTTGGTTGATCATCATTGCTCATTAATCTGACATTGGAAGAGCTGTAATTCACATATCAATCCTTGCATTATATTTAGCTCACTGGCAGAGCTTCCTCTCTCAGTTCGATATCACATTCATTGTTCAAAAGGCAGTCAAAGGATATGCCATCGTTGAGCATCTTGCCCATCTTCCTATCCCCTGCACAAATTCTATTCAGGATGATTTCCCTGATGAGCATCTCTCTACCCTCACTCACCATCCCTTTTGGTATCTGCACTTCGATGGTGCACTAAACTCTCAAGGCCGAGAGATAAGCGTTGTTCTCCTCACTCTGGAAGGGGTGACGATTCCGTTCGCTTACCAGCTTCGATTCCCTGCTACCAACAATATCTCCAAGTATGAGGCACTCCTAGTCAGACTGAAGCACGCCTACCTCTTAGGCGCATGCCACTTAATGATTATAGGAGACTCTCAACTCATTCTGCGACAGGTTCTGTCCACTTACCGCACCTGTGACCCGAAGCTCAAGCCATATCAAGATTTGGTCACTCTCTTAGCTGGGCAATTCCACAAGCTAATCTATATCCATACTCCTTAATCTTAGAACATTCTAGCTGATGCACTAGCATCACTCACTTCCTCTTTAACTTTCCCTCTCAATCGGAGCACTGAGACCATCATCGTTCAGAGACTGGACGCACCCTCTCCCCAGGATCCTTGGTATGCCAACCTTAGAAAAATTGTAGAGGTGAGAGATGAGAAGGAAGATCTGAAGGAAGTGTCTTTAACGGAACTAGAAGAGATCTTGGAGGAAGAAGAATTACCTTAGTATCATGAAATCGAGTTGTATTGCAGAGACGGATCATTCCCAGAAGGGGCAAATGTCGAGCAGCGTAAGGCTATCAGAAGAGTCGCCTCTAAGTACACTATCATTGCTAGAGAACTCTATAGGTGTGCTCTCAATGGAATGCTCATGAGATGCTTAGATGATGATGAGGCTTGGAAGGTGGCTGAAGCAGCCCATTCTAGTGAGTGTGGGGGTCATGTCAATAGCCAGGCTCTAGCGAAGAAAATCCTTAGGCAGGGTTATTATTGGCCCACTCTAGAGGAAGATTGCTCCCTCTATGTCCTCGCGATTTGGAGCCGAACGGTGCGAGTTTGAGCGGGTTTCGCTTCATTTGGGTGAGATCATGCCTCGGGGGGTGTGTGGCGAGTTCGCCTTTCCCGGTGACAGTTTCATGCTAAATTGGTATTATTGGAACCCCCAACATGTCAGCATTCCATTTCCGTTGATTTCGTTGTGATTGGTGGTCATTTGGGACCGGTACGAGCCCGGGAACCCATGTGACTCAATTAGGGTCGAATCGGTGGAATCGCCCGTTTCTTGTGATTTTGGGGTCGAATTGAGCCCTTCCTTACTATGGAAGGTTATTTTCATGCTTGGGGTTGTTTTCGCTTTGTTTTAGAGCGAACAGGGCATGGAAAGGCCGAGAGCCAGTCGATCCTTGGTTTTCCCGCCGTATCATGCTCGCGGTCATTTCAGAGACCATTTCTTACCTCTCACGGTCCATTAGTCGACCGCTAGGTGTTGAGGTTGTCAGTCAAGTCTTAAGTCAGTTCGGGTCTTAGTGGTCTCACGATAGACCATTTCTCTTGACTAGCGGCCCATTATTGGACCGCTAAGCTCTATCCAGTGGCCCATTAGTCAACCGCTTGACGTTAGTGATGGAACAATTTAGCTAAGCAGCCTTACGATAGACCGTGACGCTTGCTTTGGTGGCCCTATGTTCAACAGCTAAGCATCGTTGACTCTAGTCAACAATTCTAAGTCAGTTTGGGTTAGCGGCCCAAGCTTCGACCATCAATAGTCCTTAGCGGCCCATCTCTAGACTGCTAATTCCTATTTGACCGAAGTCAATGTTTTATGTCGGTTCAGGCGTCCCCCTTCGCAGTCCATATGTAGACCGTGTAGGTCTATTTAACGGTCCACTGTTAGACCGTTTACGTGGTTTGACCAGTAAGTCGATTGTCAGTTGACTGTGTCTAGCGGCCTATTATGTGACCGCTACACTCATCTCCCAGTGCATTCTATGACCGCTTAAGTCTCCTCGTGGCCCACTCTTTGACTGCCACTTGTTTGGGTTCTCTAGGTAGTGTAGTGGCCCATCAGCGAGGCGACGCCGCGATGACGTGGGCGATGGCGAGGTGATCGCGTGGGCGTGCGGGGGGCGTGGAAAGCGTGAAGGAACGAGGGTTTCAAAGCATTCTTTATGATTTCGGTGTCGATTCGGCGGAGCGTTCGCTCCATTGAGGTAGGGTGATGTTCCCATTTTCGTGATTCGTAGCCCGTCATGAGGCCGAGAGGGGTGTTTTTGAGCGAGTTAGGACAAAACCATGCTTTGGGGAGTGATCGCCCGATCTAGCGATTCGTCACGTTTTTGGTCGATCCGAGGCCGTAGAATCATACCTAGGGCTATTGGGGAGCTTCCCCCTTGATTTCTCCCTCTCCTGTGGAGGTACGGGTGCGTGGTTGGTATTTTTGGGTTGTATTCGCCATTTCGCCGCCGGGACGATATAGCGGTCATTCCAGAAACCGTCATGAGCATAACGCGCCCAGACAGGTGCGTTATGCTTTGTATGCTTTGAGTCTGGTCATCGAGGGTTTAACGGCCCCTCGACTGACCACCATGTCAGGCATGACGTGCCGGAGCAGGTGCGTCATGGCTTCCGACCGTTGGTTTTGACCGTTGGGGTCTTGGTCACATAACGCGCCTAGGGAGGCCCGTTATGTACTATAGTGCCCTAGGGAAGGTGCGTTATGCTTAACGCCATTGCCTTCTACTTAACACGCCAGAGCTGGTTCGTTAAGACCCATAACGCCCCTTGAGGAGTGCGTTATGGTCTGTTTTGTTCCGTGACATAATGCACCATGGTTGGTCCGTTATGTACATAATGCCCCTAGAGGAGCGCGTTATGTTGTCTTCCGTGACTTGGGGCTTAACGCACCATTGTTGGTCCGTTAATCACTATAACGCACCTAGGCAGGCGCGTTATAGTCTGGTTTTCGTTGGGAGTGACAGACGGCTAGGTTGGACCGTCCATTCTCTCATGCATGACTGTGGGTCGGTCGTGCATCCGTGAGTGGCCAATGATGGACCATTCATCGTCTGAGACCTAGCCGGTAGTTTTTCGTGCCGATTTGAGTGGTTTACGTGGAGGATAATAGGATGTTCGAGAACACTTTCTTTTTCAAAGTTATTTCTCTCTGAGAGTTAGTCCTTGTAAATTTTTGACTCAATTTTTAAAAATAATGTAACATGGTTGGCAAGAGTAACACAATCCTTACAAATTATATAGGCATGTTTGAGATGCACCCGGCGAGACCTCCATATCGTCCTCCACCACAAACGCGAACTCGTCGTAAGATTTGTGCCCCCCGGTCACCACCGTAGTCTGCGGTGGAGACTGCAACCCATGTTCTCCACCTCTGCTGTCGATGATGCGGGCCCTGAGCAGGCACCCCGTCGTCCTCCACGCCAGCAGGTCCTCCCAGGGGTTCCCTAGCGGGATGCGCTTGCACAAGTAGCTCTCAAAGGTCCGCTTCTACACATACACGTCGGTGCACATGTCCACCAGCGCCTCCCTCCCGGCATCGCTCCCGTAGAACACCCTCCGCGACGCTTGTTCTCCTCGGCGTGGAGCCAGGAGCGGATGGTGAGCTCCAGGATGAAGAGCTCACAGGCCTTGGCGAACAGCACTGGGGCCTCCGCCGAGATCATGCGCACCTCCTCGTCCGCCTTCATGATCTTGATGCGCGCCAGCGTCAGCTGGTGGTTCCTGAAGTCGCTGGTGTAGGCGACCTCCTGTCGCTGGTAGCTCCAGAACATTTGCAGCTGCTGGTTCTGCTCTGGTGGTTCCTGAAGTCCCCGCCATGCAGATCATCCGGCCGAGGAACAAGCACTGCAGAAGCAGAGATTTGATCCGACCACCCCACCGTTGGCCCTCCGCTTTGGTGCATGCGTCCCACGACCCACGGCCCGCTACAGACCCCGCCTGCGGCGGCCACGAGGGGCAAACCAGCCACCGCCGGACGCCAGCCACTCTGCACCCATCGCCGGTCCTGTGCCCAGGGTCACCGCCGCCGGCGGCCACCGTTTCCACCCGACTGTAGCGAGCCAGGACAACCGGCGGGGCGTGAAGGTGGGAGGGGGGGAGATGAGGAGGGAGAGGGGAGGAAGAGGAGACAGTTATGACGATTTCGAGGCCGGGGCCTTTGATTATGAGCCCCAGATGTATGGCTAGGGCCATGATGCATATGGAGAGTATAACCCGGACTAGGGCCACCAAGGTGAGCCACATGCCCATGCTGTGGACGTCGGTCCATCCCATCAGCCCTCCCATGAGGTGCAAACAACAGTCGGGGACACATCCCCTTCCCAAGACATCTCCTCCATGCCAGGTGTCCTTGCCAATGCCTGGCTCAGTCTTGAGCAATTCCAGAACCTTCAGGCTATTGTAAAGGGGAAATCTATCCCCCTCCTCCCAAGAGCCAACTCTGGCTACCACCCCTCTTCGAGAGCCTGCACAGGCCATCACCTCTAGGGCAGGCAGGTCAGCAACCTCCCTCTTTTCAGTTCCCTTCACAGACCCGAACTCCAACCATCCCTTAAACACCAATTCAGTTGGGTTCGTCCATTTATAGACCCCAGTATCCCTCTCATTTGAGATTCCCTTTCCAGGCCTCCGGGAGGCCTATTCATCCTCAGTGGCAAACTCCACCCTCACCAACCGATGCGCTCACCCAGGCCCTCCTTACTAAGTTGAACAAGATGGATAAGCAATTTCAAGATCTAAAGAAGACCGTGGACGAAAGTCCACCCCTGAGGTCTCCTTGTCGGTCCTCCCGATATTCCATCTTCCCCCTTCTAAAATGCCTACGTATCGTAGGTACAACGGCAGTGGCAACCCCTTCATCCACCTGAAGGATTTCATGTACAAGTCCTTCTCCTGGCAAAATGATAGGAGATCTCTAGCATATTTGTTTAGGAGACTGTTAGACGGCCCCGCACTGGAATGGTTCTATGCCTTAGAGCCAAGTGAGACCGAGAACTTCGACGTGGTCTAGAGAAAATTCCTACAGAAATATCGAGACCGGGTCAGCTCGTCTCTTTCTATCACCGACCTAGTGGCCGAGAAGATGAGGGCGGACGAAGAGTTCGTCCAATATGCTGATAGATGGTGGTCCTTGGTAGAGTGAGGGATACCCTCTGGGAGCCGGAACGAGCTTACCGATGCAGAAATGGACGCTTATATCTTTCGTTTGATTGAAGGCGCTAACCTGGACGAAGACGAAAAGGACGTTTTGCGCGATAAAGTGGCGGGTGAGTTATCAGAATCCGAGGCGTGGAATATTGTATCCGCTCTACAGGCTAACCAGCTGGACCCGGTTACACACGGGAAAAACTACAATGCTACTGACATAGCTAAACATATCTCTAAGTTGAAATAAAAACTCTTTTGGGGTTAACATAGAACGGATGTAAACCCGGCCTGTTTTCACTAGCTGGGATACCTAAAAATTAATTATGAAGATACTTGTTGCATGTGAAGAAAGCCAAGCAGTTACAATTGCTTTTAGGAATAAAGGCCATGAAGCGTATAGTTGCGATATATTACCTTGCTCGGGTGGCCATCCTGAATGGCATATAGAAGGGGATGTATCCCAATATCTACAAAATGAATGGGACATGATTATAGCATTTCCGCCATGCACTGATTTGGCCGTTTCCGGCGCGCGATGGTTTAAATTGAAGCAGGAAGATGGCAGGCAGAAAAAAAGCATAGACTTTTTTATGTTATTTGCTAATCACCCATGTAAAATGATCGCAATTGAAAATCCTGTCGGTATTATGTCGAGCCAGTGGAGAAAGCCGGATCAAATAATTCAGCCTTGGCAATATGGGCACGAACAGCAAAAGTCCACATGCCTATGGTTAAAGGGGCTTAAAAAATTAGTCCCTACAAATATAGTAGGGAAGGGGGAATTTATAACTTTTGATAGCGGTAAGACCATGTCTAAATGGTACGCCGATGCCTTTAAACTCCCGAAAGAAGAACGAGCAAAATTAAGATCAAAAACCTTCCCAGGAATCGCTCATGCGATGGCTGATCAATGGGGTTAAATTTCATTATCTATGATAAATATGCCGTGGCCGGATAGGCGATTCAAAGAGGTTTGGGAATTCTGGAAGCAATATAAATACAACGAGTGGCGGAGATTCAAATACAAATCAGAACAGAGTGAACAGACGGCCCTTAAAAATCCACCTGTTTCTCGACGTAACCACGTCAGAATCGCACATATAATATACCGAAATGACGGGCTCGAAAAATTCTACTTAACCGGGTGTTCAAAATAATTTTTCGTTGAGAGATGGGAGATCTTGAGATAGGAGACACGAAAAATGGTGGCACCACCCTCACTACCTCGATCTCCACCCCAATAATATGTTCGTAAAGTTTCATGGTCAAAGGACGCTCTGGTCACCTAAAATGGGCTAACAAGGTAAAAACCATCAACTACTGTGCTACAGTAAGCTAGCTAGGTGATTCGCCATGTATCTTAACAAAATCCTATTAAAATCCTAATCATTAATATTACTGATTAACACACGATATAAAGGCATGAAGATTTAAAGAAGAATGCAGAGATTCTAGTCACGTATATTTGATGATTTTTAGCTAAGTGATTACATGAATAAATCCTCTTTTTTAAAGCATATAATGCATTTTATTTAACTAAGAACACAAGTAACACAATACGTAAATCATGCTGAATAGATGAGATTAACATGTTGTTAAGAAAATTTTCTTTTATCTGGGGTGAGAAGACCTACAGTTGGTTGGCAGAGGACAATGAATGGCAAGAAAAGATATAGGAGCAGCAACACTACAATGGTAATAACCATGGCAGCCGAAGCAACTTCAGCAGCAGGCACACTAGGGGGAAGCTTGCAGGAGGAAGCTTGCAGGAGGATCTACTAGAAGGAAGAGGCAATCCCTTCCAATCTTCACGCACCAATAGTAGTAAATGGAAGAAGAAGTTGAAGCTTCTTCTCTCGACAGCGATGCAAGGGAGCAGCAAAGAAAGAAGACGCAGCAGGGTGGAAACAGAGGACTAAGAGCACCTCCCCTCGAATGCAATAGGCTCAATAGATTCTTGTGTATTCGATTGTGATATGTTTTATAGAAGAGGAAAAGCCTTAAAGGGGGAGTTGATGCTACAAGGGAAAGGTTTAAAAATCCCTTCCCATGCAGTAAACTCCATTGCCATATACACCGTAGCCTGATATTTTCCGCTGGTCCAACTTGGACCATGGACCAACTCAAGGGGCCCTAGTGAGCCTAGGTGGCCCAATGGGAGAGAGGGTGGGGGTCCCGTCGGGCCTATGTGACCTTTTTGCAAAGAAACCTCATTATTCTTAAGGACTAACCCTTTGGCTTATCATGCCTTACAATTTGCAAACCCAAGAAACCCAAGGGTATAAATGTAAATAAAAGGATACAAATGTAAAAATAAAATGTTAGTGTCCAATGTTGATTCCCATCAATTCTCTCCGGGTGGAAAGAACTCGACCCCGTCGAGTAAGGGATGTAACTGTGCATGTGGCTCCGGCGGATCCGTCACTGAACCAGGAAGCACGGAGTACGCGCCACTCCAAGTAATCGTCACCTGCTCATCCCGTATATATTCTATATGCTCACGCTGTTGTGGGAATGAGGCTAGTGGTGGACACTCCGGGGTGCAGTCATTCTCAAAGGAGGGAGACGGCTCAATGACTCACTAGGAATCACCGCTGGTCCCTATATGTGATTAGATCCGAGACTTGAATGTAGAGCTGATCCCAAATTCTGGCAAGTCCACAATGTGCGCATTCGATCCGACTTGCCTTGCACTCGAAAGGGACTGACACCGTGAGCTGACTTTAGACTGACTAGACTCGACATATGCAGACTCTCACAAGACCCTAAACAAACCTACTATTAGACCGACCCATATATATGCAATGGTGGACCAGGACATCCGAATGTGTGCCATGCATACACAAGATGCAACCAAATGTCGGTAGAGTCATGGACTCCTAGACATCCCAAAATGCACCATGCATGTAAGGACTTCCTATTAGACTGGGGAGGTTTGAGAGGTTTGGGTGGTTTGGGTGGGCCAGGGGAGTTGAATGCACATTTCTCATCACCCCTATATGTATGCATATCTCGCCAGTGAACGGGCTTGATGGGTGTAGATGGTCCAGCCCGTAGGGAAGGGGTGTGATAGTGGACTCCCTCGAAGAAGTGGAGTAGATGTGGTGGGTCAAGGGGTTCACTAGGGAAGGGGAGGGAGTACTGCCTGGGCCCCAGAGGTAGTTTCTCATGGCCTGCTCGATCCCCTCCCACTCCTGGTCGGGGAGAGCGACCGGTGGTCGAGTGTCAGTGGCGACACCATGGTGGGTGTGATGCATGTACGCCGGGTGGTCAGCATGATGATGGCGCCTATGGCGTCGATGATGAGCACTTTTGGGTAGCACTGGTACAGTGACTGTCGATTGGCAGATCGTGGCCGTCTCTTCGACCATTTTGTCTCTTCGCTCCCTTGCACAGTGGGGGCGGCTGGGCCCTGCCTGCATAGGTGTCGTTGGTCGGGCTTCCTTGGGAACCCAAACTTGCTTCAGTTTTGCCGGCTTGTGAGCTGGCGTATCTCTTGGTATGGCGGCCGGGATGACGGGTGCCTTTCCTTCTTTTGTCTTCTCCAGTCCTTGGAAAGAGTTGCGGACTGGAATGGTTGGTATTGTTCGGTCTGGGATGGCCTCAGACCCCCATCCATTAAGATGGGCTCTGATGCCTCCAACAACGACGGACTTGCCGGAGCTGGAGAGTCAGCTTCTTGGTGTGGCGGCCGCGCGGCTTCTTCGGCACCTCCTTTGGTGGGATGCCGATCCCTGCTGGGGTGAGTCAGCAGTCGGGTGCACGTGGTGCACATGGCAGCCCAGCGTCTTTGACGGGGCGTTGTTGTTGTTCCCGGCCCCAGCTCGGCCGGTGGCAGCTTTAGTGATCCCCGAGATGGGGGAATCGGCCTTGGATTCGTCGGACGCCTCCACGTCCAGGATATTGGCAAAGGCTACCCCCAAGAAGTTGGGGAAACCCACCATGGGAGGGAAGCTCCCGAAGCAAAGGGGGACAGCAAGGTAGCCATCCCTGATGTGGCTTTTGACAACCTGCGGGCCGAAGGAGAGAGCCATTCTTGAGGTTGAAACGTGCGTTTCTCTGCATTTGCACGGATGAAACAATCAGTATTACAAGAAGGGGGCCGCAAAGCCCCTGATTCTGGCAAAGAGATGAAAGGTGGATGGGTCCCACTAGGCGTGCCAGACTTATGAACCATATCACCTATTTGAAATTTACGCTCAATTACATTCTTTTTAAAATAACGCGAAACTCTCTTTTGATAGACGGACACGTGATCGGTCGCATTCATCCTCTTCTCATCTCAGAGTTCCAATTGGACGAGTAACGCCTCTCGACGTTCATCGAGATTAAGTTCCTTATGAAGTTACACCCTTAGAGAAGGGATCAGGATCTCGTATGGGAGTACCGCCACCATTCCGTATGTGAGAGCATAGGGAGTTGTCCCGTAAGAGTACAGACGGAGGTGCAGTAAACCCATAGAGCTTCCACTAATTTTTTAGGCCAATCGGAGAATTTTTGAGATTCACATATTTTCTTTATGATTTTAAGAAGGGTTTTATTAGTGGCTTCGGCTTGGCCGTTACCTTGAGGATAATATGGATATGAATGATGTAATGCAATATTAAACTTCTTACATATGTCCTGGAGCTCTTGAGAGACAAACTGGGGCCCATTGTCGGTGATGATGCTGCTCGGCACTCCGAACTGCGAAATGATGTTCTTCATGATGAAGCGGCACACCGTGGTTGCTTTAATCTCCACGTACGCTTCGGCTTCAGCCCACTTGGTGAAGTACTTAGTGGCGGTAAGGATGAAGGATTTTTGCTTGGTTTGAGAGTTGGGATCACTAAGTGGGTCGACAACATGGAAAGCCCACTTGGAGAATGGCTAAGGAGCAGAAAGAGGATGAAGAGATGAAGCAGGAGTATGGATTTTATCAGCGTGGAGTTGGCATTTAAGACACCTTCAGACATAGAGGGAGCAATCCTCCTCTAGAGTGGGGCAATAAGAACCCTGCTTAAGGATTTTCTTTGCTAAAGTCTGGCCATTGACATGACCTCCACAGTCACTAGAATGGGCTACTTCGACCACCTTCCAAGCTTCATCATTGTCTAAGCATCTCATGAGCATTCCATTGGTAGCACACCTGTATAGTTCTCCAGCAATGATAGTGCACGTCGAGGCGGCTCTTCTGATTGCCTTACGCTGCTCGGCATTCGCCCCTTTGGCACAGACTCTATGACTTGATATGCACTTGGTATGCATTGACTTGCACTTGGTATGCATTGACTTGCACGGACCTCAATCAAGCGTAAGGCACACTTGCACTGACCTTAGTCATGCGAGGTGACAGTATGCACCGATCAGAACCATGCACTGACCCATGCATGCATTTGCCAGAAATGCGCATAGACATTATGCATCAACAAGACAATATGCAACGAACACATATCAACAAGACAATAAGCAACGAACACATATTGACTCATAGTGTTTGCTATCATCAAAACACAGGGACGCAACAACCACCTACTGAGAGCTGGACAGTACTCTATTGCTGCACGACCATCGGCTGACTAAGACCCGTCTGCGTCTGACTCGCACTGCCCTACCCTCAAACCTTCTGCAAATCTCTCTCCAGCGCCGCCACTGCCTTGCAAGCTGCATCCAAGTTAGCTGGACCTGATGCGAGAAGAGGGCGCCTCAACTCTAGCCTCAAACCTCCAACAAACTGCTCAGTCTTCACTTCCTCATCCACCGAGATGTGAGACTTATAATGGCCCAACTCGATAAACCTGGATCGATACTGCACCATTGACATGTCACCCTGGGTCAACTCCAAGAACTCGCACAACCTCTGCGACCTGATAAAAGATGGATAGAAAGTACGCTTGAAAGCCGTGACAAACTCTTGCCACATAATCTGTCGAAGGGGACGAGACTGGAACGCTGCTCCCCACTCTGACGTCCACCAAGACCGGGCTGATCCCTGCAATCGATGCATTGCTAATACCACCTTCTCCTCCTCGGCACACTCTATCGCACTGAAGATCCTCTCCAAATCACCTAGTCACTCCTTGGCCACCTCTGAATCTGGCTATCCGCTGAAAGGAGGCGGTTGGAACTGTAAAAACTCCTTTAGTACCCTACCATGACCTTCCTGAGTCGCCGAACCCTCGCCAGCTCCCTGCTACTAATGAAGAACATGTTAAAACATGCCTTGAAAGAAATCCTTTGCTCCTGGGACTTGCGCACCTCCAGCTGCGTTTTCCTTTATTTTTCCCTTCACATGGGTGTGAACAGGGCATGGAATGGAGTTTTTTGTAGTGTTTGTTGATTTCGCGCTCGGGAAGGCCTAGCGGTCCTTGGATGAAGTGGTCATGTGGAGACCGTTAGGGGTCCCCCTATGTCAGTTCAAGCCTTGCGGTCGCATGATGGACTGCCAGGTGGGCTTAGCGGTCTGGTGAAGACCGCTAGGCAGTGTCATGCGGTCCGGGGGTGACCATTTTTTCGATTTGGAGTCATTTTGAGGTCAGTGGGGTAGCGGCCTTGCGATTGACTGCTAGGCTACACCTAGTCGTCAGGCAGAGGACCGCCACCCTACTTGGCGGTCCAGGAGTGACCACTTGGGGTTTGCTTTGCCTGCGGTTTTGTGGTCCTGGCAGGACCGCTAGGCCAGGCCTTGCAGTCTGGAGGAGACCGCAAGGATCCCTAGCGCTCCAGAGAGGACTGCTAGGTGGTTTTTCGTGTCACCATGCCCGTTTTGTGTCTTGTTGGTCTCCAGTCGGTCCGGTTTAGACCCAATGACCAACCTATGATCCCGTGAGGGTCTCAGACACCCTGTGGGGATCGTGACCATATTTTTGGGTGTTTGGAGGTACCGTATTACCTCGATTAGCATGTCATGGGTCTTAGGGGTCTGGGTGACCTTGTGTGTGTTCTGAGCTTTCATGTTTGCGTTAGATCGAGTCGCCGTGAGTTGGTACGAGTGCGGTGGGCCTTCCCTACACGTCGTGGGTTTCTCTGGATGGTGGTTTCCATGTGGGCTATGTGTATGGCCTTGGACTGTGAGTCCAGTTGACCAGCCTAGGGCTGGAGGTTTTCCATGTGTCCCGTGGATGAGAGATCCACTCATCGACTTGTGAGCTTCCTTGAGAATCGTGTCACCTTGATTTCAGACCTAGAGATTAGGCTAGATTGACGACATTGTACTGTCATGTGCAGTAGTCTTGACCCGAGTCTCGTGACTCAAGGACCGTTGGGTTATTAGGTCTAGTGGGCTGTCCAGAGTCTGGTGGCCGTGAAACCAAAATTTTTCTTCACTTCCATCACATGCCAATTGTCATGTGCATATGTGTGTCAAAAAAGAACAAAACAAAAGCAACAAAGAATGCAAAAACCAAAACAAGAACAAAAATGTCACTCGGCCAGTCTGTCTCCTGGGCCGCCACTGTCCCCGGTGCCCTCGTGCCGCTTTGATGGTGGTTCCATGGCACTGTGCTCCTCTTCCTGCGAGCGTCTCCGCTCCGCCTCCTCATTCCTCCGACGACTGGAAGAGATAGCCAAGTAGTCTCCCACCGATGCGCTCGGTGTCGCGCTCTGCGAGCCTCCTGCTGCGCCGCTCCGGGATGCACTCCTCTCAGATCCTCGGCCCATTAGTCGGAAAGTCCGCTCCATGGTCCGGAGCTCAATCCTCAAGTCATGGACCTAAAGTTGTGCCTCACGAGCCTCGGTCCGGTACCTCTCTATGTCCACTACCTCTCCGCTCAGTTGGGTCACTTCCCCCCGGAGTCGCTCGATCTCTTCCCGGAGACGGGGTACCTCTGCCGCTTCTACTTGGGCTCGCTCCGTCGCAGCCAATGCTACAGTCAGTTCTCTCGCCTGCATATTGCATTTGCATCATGGTCAATCTAGGCGTTTGCATAATCATAAAGCATTTTAGGAAGAGTTTGAGTTCTTACCCGCTCCGCAAGGGTAGCTTCGGCCTCCTCGGCTTGAGCTACAGCTCGGGTAAAATCCGCATGTCGCTCAGCCCATCCCCCGGTAGGCTGTGTAGAGGAGGATGATGCATCTGGTCCGGTCCTCTGGGCTCCCTCGACCTGCTGCATTTTCAAAAGTTAGTCAGTTTGCATAAAGTATTTCAATTTTTTTTAAGTCTAAGGAAAGCTCACCAGAAGCTCCAGAGCTGCTCGGTACTCATCCCGCTGCTGCGCGGTGGCGTGGAGTAGTCCCTCAAGCTCGACGATGCGTCCTTGTGGGTTTAGCTGCATTTAGAGGCAAGTGTCATGCATATAAAATTCATTCATGTAGAACAGAAAAGTATTAAGTTTAGCATTCATACCCCACACCTTGGAACACCCCCTCCCAGACCCCTCACAGCTAGGGTCACCCCCATACCCATCCACCCCATTTCCCCTCCCATATATCCCATTTCCCCCCATCATCTTCAATCTGCAGTTCTCAATTCAGAGGCAGCATAGAAGCTGTGGATTGCAGAGGCTGTGCTGTCATCCTCACGAAGCACCTGGTGGCAAGTTCTATATTGCTGGAAAGAACGTCAAGACAGCTTCGCAACAGAGGTGGTCTTGCGTCCATCCGAGCTTCGAGCTGCCCGGGAGAGCCGTTCTCCCCAAGCTGCGCAGGACTACTCCGGTAGGGAACCAGAGCTCAAGTTCCAATGCCACCACGGCCATTCTTGAGAAGCTATGGGTATTAAACTTGGCTGAGGGCTTCTAATTCAAGTCCTCTACCATCTCCATAATAAGAGTTAATTTTGGACCTTGGAATCTAGAGTTCCAAATTTTCTCTCTAAGATGCGCCAGGTCTATTTTCCAGAGCCTTCACTGACACACCCCCACTTTTTTGCCCTTCACGATCAGCCCCGACATCTTCCGATGACTCCGTTGGTCTCGGTTCTAAGAAGACTCATCCACGGACACAGCGGTTCTGGTCCCGCTTCATTCAGACCCCGGGAACATTCGTGGCGACCTCACCTTCCAGAAGCAACGATTCAGAAGTTATCAGACTCAGAAGCTAGCAGTCCTGTTCATGACCGTGCCCCGGCCGTCGTCGTCATCAAGAAAATCTCCAAAACTTCTGATGTCCTCCTGGGCCAACCGAGGAGGTTTAGGCACTAGTTTCGCCTCCAATGGAGTTCAAGAGGGCCCGTGTCAGTGCAGACAACGGCTACCTATCAGGTTGTTCCTAAGGGCTGGTAGAACCGACGAACTTCATCCATCCGGCTTCTAACTTAGTTATTCCCCTCCCTACCTGGCCAGCTTACAGCCCCTCCCTGCGGGAGTTAGTGTTTTGTGTAATATAACTTCCCCCACCCTTAGTCCAACCCCCTTGCAAGGGGCGTAGTGCTTGTATTAGCAAGAATATCCCAGCATTTACCTATTATTGATACAGAAACCCTGCACCTAGCATAAAAAAGAATACCGAAATGATTCCATAAGGCTTTAGCCATCTGACTGATCAGGAAAAGATGATCTCAGGCCAACAGAGTCTCCCAAGCCAATCATTCCTCTCACTCTCCCACCCATCGTCTCTCATGGTGCATCTCATCGTGATAATAAGAGAGATCCAATGGCTAGATTCAATAACAAGTTGGATTGCCTCATTAGGTAGGTGTCTAACCAAGTTAGGAGAAAGGAGTGCCTGCTCCTGAAGAGGCTTCTTGTCACAAGTGCCAAAGCATTGAGGAATGCTTCACCATGCGAGGTGAACGTATCTATCACTAGGATGATCACAACCAAGCGTCTGAGCAACCCCCTCGCCATAATGAAAGGGAGGCGACATCTTCTGCTCTTGTGGCTGCTTCCCTTTCTTTCGAAACACGGAAGGACAATCAAGCTACCATCACCTTACTCTCCGCATGTCACGTGTCGACCGATAAAAGTCCACAGGAAGGAGGAGCACCTTAGCTCAAATAGCCTTTATACGTCACGTGTCAACCAGTAAAAGGTTTATGGGAAGGAGGAGTGCCTTACTACAAACAGCCTTTGTACGTTACATATTGACCAATAAAATATCCTACGGGAAGGAGTGCCCTAGCGCAAACACTCTCTATATGTCACATGTCGACCGATAAAAGGTCTACGTGATAGAGGAGTGCCCTAGCATAAACACTCTTTGTACGCCATGTGTTGACTGATAAAAGGTCTACGTGAAGAGTGCCATAGTGCAAAGAGCCTCTGTACGTCACGCGTCGGCTGATGAAAGTTCCCCAGGAAGGAGGAGCACCCTAGAGCAAACACTGTTGACTAAAAAAAGGTCCATGGGAAGAGCCGGCACGAGAAGAGCCCATGATTCGGCCCCCATTTGTGGGAATGCACTTATTGTTGTGCCCCTGTGATCATTGGTCATTTGTATATCATGGTTTTGATACTGGCTAACACTATAAGTCATTGCTATTTGTATTATGTTGCGAGTTCGGTATTTAATTTTGATTGATGGCCGTAGGTTTTAACGACGGACGTTTCGGTCGCATCACTCTCCCTCACCATCACTTTCCTCTTCATCTCCATCACCATCTCCTTTACCCCCATTGCCTTCGTCACCGTCCTTGCCACCTAACCCCGTGCCACTATCGCCTTCCTATTTACCCTCCTCTTCACCCTCTCCATCTCCATCACTATCTCCATTGCCATCCTCTCCACCATCGTCACCATTGCCTAATCCTTCATCGCCTTCGCCACCTCCTCTTCTAGAATTATCTCCGCCGTCTCCACCATCCCCGCCATCTTCACTGCCTTCATCTACTCGACCTTCTCCATCTCCTTCATCTTCACCGCATGCGTCTCCGTCATCTTCGCCTGTTCCATCTCCACTCCCTATGCCTTCTTCTCCATCCCTCTCTGCATCGCCTGAGCCTGAGCAGCCTTCACCTTTACCCTCACCCACACCTGAGCCTGTCATTACCATTCTGCCTTCGCCATCATTGCTGGAACCCTCAAGCCCTTCATCCTTGCCTTCACCTTCATTTTTGCCTACGCTCGAGCCTGCCATTGCCATTATCCCTCCACCTATGCCTGTCACACCCTCTAATCCTGTTCCTTCCACTTCTCCATCCATTTCCACCCCACGGAGTGGGTGTGCATTGCCTTTGATGCCCCTTGGGTCTGGTCCCCAGGAAGAAGATGAGTCAAGTCAGGATGATCTAGTGCCAATTCTGCATTTCAAGATTCAAGACTTTATCTGTCGCATGCCGATCCGAGTCCTAGTCCCTAGCTATTTTAGGGATGATGAGCCTCTACCTCCAATGACGGTTGCCAAGAAGAGTTCCCTCGCATTGGTGCCAATTTTTTGAAAAGTGAGACGGGTGGCAATCTCTTTGTTTGCCAGAAATTTTGCTATCAAGGCTGTTATCACCTCTCGCTTCGTTGCTATTCAGATGACTGGCTAAGGGGGGTTCTCTACTCGGCTTGTGCTAACTCATACGGCTGCCAAGAAGAGGTGAGAAAAGTTTGAGCCAGGAAGATCCAGCCAGTGAAAGAGAGCAGATCTGAGGAGAGAAAGAAAGAGAGATTAAAGAGAAGAGTGTTTGAGAGAATTGTTGAGAGAGTTGTGTTATCAGACCCGTGGTTCAGAACCAGGGCTGATCTACTCAAGTATTAAGCTACATTCTTCTGGGATTTATTATTTCTTTGATTGTTTCTTTTCATTTTAGAAACTCATTTTTCAAGTTATTTGTCAGCGGAGCAAGCTGTGATGCTCAGCGGTCAGAGGTGTGGTATCCTCTGGACGGGTAAAGCTGTAAGCCCCAGCTGTTGTAGAGAAAGATTCCTCTGGTCGACGTAAGCTGTAAGGCCCAGCGGTCTGCAGGGTTTTCACCCCTAAGCTGTGGATCAGCGGAAGCTGTGTATCAATAAGAAGCCACACTCTGGTTTGAGTGTGGGGTGGATGTAGACCTTAGGTTTGAGGTCGAACCACCTTAAAATTCTATTGTCCACTGTGCGATCGATTGTGGTTTGTATTTGTTCTTTATTTCTATTTCATAGTCCAATAGATGACTGCTTAGGATTTTCCAAGCGCTGATCATCCAGATCTGTTCCTGTTTGATTATGATTTAGTGTTCATTGTTTGTCCAACAGAAGCTTGTTATAATTTCGCACTTGATTTTGCTATAGTAAGTTTTAGTGGGTGACCGATCTATTCACCCCCCTCTAGATCATCCATAGTGTCTCAACAATTGGTATCAGAGCCTAACTCTTTTTTAGGGATCAACGTCCTAAAGAGGAACGGCCTTGGATGCGAGAGAGATGACAGCTGTAGGTCACTCCTCACCTGTGGGTTGGCACGGTTCGACCCGACCGGCCTCGAATTCCTCGAATGATGGAACCAGAGGTGGCGGGGGAACGATCTTTGCAGCCTTGACGGCCTCCATCTTCCGACGCTTAGCCTCCCGCCGCCCTGCAGCCTTTGCCTCGTCCAGGGACTTCTTCACGGGCGATCTTTCTTGGGACCTCTTTGCGGGCAGAGGCAAGGGAGTTGTAGTCGGGACTGGTGGCACCGCCTCGAAATGTGCTGGCTTTTCTGCCTGTCGGAGGAGGTTGTGATAAGTTGCCATCTGCTTGCTCTCTGGATGATCTGTGAAGAGGAGGGACAGGAAAAGTGAAAAATTGATTAACATCCGGCACCCTGAAATAGGCAGCCATGAACGCAAAGGAAGAGAAATGGCAAATACCGTGTGGGCCGGTATAGAGCCGTAGTGATATCGGCCAATAACTTTGGGACGGCTCTTTGTCATGTTGGGCGGCCTCTCGGACCAGCCAACACACATCCCCGATCGTCTAGCAGCGATCTACAAGGATGGATAAGTCCACGTGTTTCATGCCAGACAGATGGCAGAATAAGTTGAAATGATCCACCCCCCATCCTTCAGCATAATGGTAGGCGACGTGCAGATGCTGGCCAAGGATGGCCGCCGGTCAAGCTTCAATTGTTAGCCCATGCACCCGTAGAAGGACATAGAACTAGGTGGTGTCTTTATAGTTCTACGGCTTCCACTCTTCCCTCCTCACAAATGTGCGGTAGGGACAGATCAGGTCCTTCTCAGCTCGCCAGTTGGTTGCGGGGGTGCCTTCCTCTTCTGCCCGCAGCGGATAATTAACCAGCTACAGGCGGTCAGATCCTATGCGGCAGAGGTCCCGCAGGGTCTTCTTCAAGTCATCCTTCGCCACCGGAGGCAGCTTGGCCTATGGCGCCAATTTGCCCTCTCGGGCCGCCTTGTGGGCGATCATGTAGTCGGCCACATCCTTGCTCTTGCCACGCCACAAGCTTAGGAGGTGCTCTGGGTCAATGTCAAGGACGAGCACCGGCTACAGACTCAGGAACCTTCTTTTCACCCCGTCCCAACAGTCGGTCTTATGTGACCGATAAAAGGCCATGCGGGCATTCCACCACTTTACATATTCGGGTGCCACCCGAGGGACGCGACCAGGGGCTGGCACTCTGAAGGTGGCGGCGTCTGCCTGGTGGAAGAAGTCCCACCAGACTCTAGCGGTCTCTGCGACCAAGCCTCCCCGAAGGGTCCGCGTCACCAAGCCGAACTGGGCACTGTGTACAGGAATGTGCTAGTCATAGTCGACATTTCGACCAAAGCGGAAGGGGTAATATGGCTCCAGCAGTAACGTCTCCCCTTTTCTGAATGACAACATGCTGGGACGGATGGACAACGCCCAGTCCCTTAACTCGGGTTCCAGCAGCGGGCGAACCACATTTTCCTGACTAATCGGGTGGACGTACTTCTCCACCTGGTCATCCTGGCACTCTCTCTTGCTGTTCACCAGGGGGCTGGAGTGGGTAGCCAGTGCCCAAAATGCATAGTCCCAGCAGCATCTTGAGGGACTATTGTCAATCGACCCCGGATATCATATAGCTACAGAGAGGTCGGGCCCGGTTCAGTGCTGGCAAATTCAAGCATCCGTGGCATGAGCCCCCAGTCCTGGATAGCACGCGTGGCTATCTCTGGAAATAGAGAATAGACCCATGCATTGAAGAAATGCAATGGGCACACATACCGGGCCTGCCACGGGAACTGGTGGGTGCTGATATCCCCTAACGCCTTGTATATTAGGCAAAGTGTAGCTAGACATCGAGACAGCTTGATCCCCCACATCATCTAGCACGCCGGGTAAATCGCATCTAGCCAGATCACTATTTTGTCTTCTTATGGCATTGCAAATGAGCACAGCCAGTATGTTAAGTATGCCGCGCAGTGCATCAGGGGATCGATCGCCATCGGGTTAAGCCCGCTCTGCCGCCCCCTAGAGGGAATCTTCGCATCCATCTTGGGCTTCGCACACTTCTTACAAGCAACGACGGTGCTGACGCATGGGAAGTCCTCATACTGCTTGGGCCCATCATAGAAATATTACAGCCATAGGGTCATCCTGACCCTCTTTCTGTCACCGCAGCGAGGCTGCCTTTCACCATGGGCCGACTGATATAGCTCTCGGTATGCCTTCATCAGGTACTGGTATGAGTATCCTAGAGAATAGCAGCCATCCCCGTCAGTTTCATATTTAATCAAGTCCGGGAGGCACACCTCTTCATAAGGCTCCCCATCTATGGGCAAGCCGCTCAACTGGCTGAGGCTCCACAAGTCTAGTGACGTCTCGCCCTCCGCCGTGTAAAAAGTGTTTCTGTAGATATTGAATGTCACGATGCAATAACTCGGGACCACTATTCATTTGTCGGCTCGTCCTGTAATATATTTCTTACATCATCATACATAGATATATGCGTACGCTCTATAATCAAATATGCGATTCGATTTGTATATATTATTTCACCTGAGCTGGCGGTGGACGCTGAATTGTTAGAGGTTGCATCAATCGCTCTCATGCTTTATCATCGTACGCATACGATGTGTCTCCACCCCTAATGATGAGGTCTTCATCCAAATTAACTTCCTCATTACGTCCCGTTGCTGACTCGTCACCACCCATCTGCACATCGATGTCATCTCCCTCCCCCACTGCCTGCTGTACACAGCTGTTGCGAGAAAAGTATTAGGTCGTGGTGTCTCGCCTGGTTCTTTGCCCTCCTCGTCAAGTTCTGCCTCACCACGCTCTGTTGTGGCTCTTGCAACCCATGAAACCATAGGGTCGTCATCATCTCGCAAGTACACAAGATCTGTTGGGTCATAATCTCCCTCCGTCTCGCAAGTACACAACAATAAGCTAACATACCAGACCAGGCCCGCCTCGGACCGATCCGGTATGCGGCAGGACGCACGAGACCATGCGGTCCAGTGCATCTCGGCCACGGCCCCCAGCCCATGCGACCCTCCGCCCGCCTAGGTCGGGTCAGGTCGTGCGGGTTGGTGCGGGTCGCGACGGGTTGGCAAACCCTGAATCAGATCTTTAGATTTATATTTGGTCGCCATCTGGCCATTGAGTGAGTTTCTTCTTACACTTTGATCTCTAGATTGTTTCTGTCGACAATCAGATCATTGAATTAGTTTCGATCCACTATTAGATTATTGAATTTACTTTTGTCCTTGATCAAACGATTGGATTTACTCTTAGTTACGAACGGATTGTCAAATTGCTTCTAATGTATATATAATCGTTACATTTGAATTTCATCGTGATCGGATCTCTTTTTGGATGTATGTGCAATTTTTAAGACTTCTTGGGTCTTTTTTATGAATTTTGACCCTTTCTGGACCCTTTTTCGTGCTGAGTGAGATGGCTAGTGGGAGGCTGAGCACGCTGAGCTACTAGACCGAGCGGAGGAAGCTGTGCACCTTCGGTTAGAGGCCGAGGCTGATCGGGCCGAGGTGGAGAAGCAGACGGCCGAGGCAGATCGGAGGTTGGCTGAGGCAGAATGGGAAAAGGCCGAGCTCGCTAGTAGGGTGGGATCGATCGGGGTGGAGGCACTCGAGCAATTTAAATTCTCGGAGGATTACCGGGCCGACCATAAGGAGGCTGCCCTACCCTACTACGAGTTTGTGCTTTGTCGAGGCATCTGCAAGGGGTTCAAGCACGGCTATAGCTGGGCCATCTCCTGGGCAGAGGAACATGCGCTAGGGATGATCATTTCCCCCTCCGGTCAATGTTACGACTCAGACCAAGCAACCTCAAAATCTTCAGGCTCGGCATCGGGGGAAGAGGAGGACCAAAGGGACTCGTCGTTGTCCGAGGGATCACCAACTCCGGATGCCTCGGGAGGGTGCGCAACCGAGGTAGTTCCCACACCAGTGGGGTCAGTGCTAGGGTCGGCCATCACCAAGGATACCCGGGGTGGACCGTCCGGGCCTTCAACTTTCGAGCCTCAGGATGGGGTAGAGGCCTGACTTTCTTTTCTTATTTCTTGTATTTTTTCTTGAAGAAAAACATTCTCTTTTTGGTGTAATGAAAAAACCAAAAATGTAAGGCGGTGGCATCGTAGTCTGGACTTGCTCATTTATGCTTGCCTTTGCCATGATTTGACCACTGTATCTATAGTAGTTGGAAAGTATCGATTTTTCTTGCACATCCCTTGCACGCTAGTTGGGCGGGCATCTGACAGGGTGTCTTTTCGTTTTCTCATACTTTTAAATGCATGGCCGCTTCGTGTGTCTCACTAGGAGGAACTTAGGAGGCTGAGGTGATCGTTCGTAGGGAAAGGCCCCTTTAGTGTGTTTTCGAGGGGACAATCATTTAAGACAAGTAGCCTCCCTTCGCCTATAAAAGGTCTGAAGGGCGTCTCTTCCTCTCCATCGCTTAGGGCCGTCTATATATGCAAATTACGTTCGCCCTCCTTTTTTTTTCTTTTTTTTGGTGTCTGTCCCCCAGACTGGGCCCTTTCTTTTCCTCTTTTTTTCTCCTTTTTTATTATTCTTTTTTCGCGTCATTTGCCATTCTTCTTTTTTGTTGGCAAGCATCCACATTTAAGCTATGAGGGCCTGCTAGACATTGGCTTCAGCCAGATTTGTGAGGAGCAGCTGAGGCGGTGATGCCACGTGGGTCAGCTCTCTTCCAAACAGGCATTTGGTGAGGGCACGGTGGGTCCACCTTGTACTCGCCCATCTGTAGTTCGCCTTTTTTGATCAGGCCTTCAATAACATCTTTGAACATGTAACAATCCTCAATGGGATGTCCCAACATTTGGTGATAAGGACAGAAGCGTGGATCATCTTTTCTTTCGACATCGCCTAATTTCTTCGGCTCCGGAAGCACCACTTTCCCGTATTCATGGGCCCACTCAAAAAGAGCCCTAGTCTTGTCCTTCGAAAAGGAGTATGGTTTCATCATTTTATCCCATAATGAGGGCCCTTGTTTCTCTGGCTCGGCAAAAGATGTCTTTTTCATTTTCTTCTTCTGTTGCTCAAAGACTTTAAAATTTGAGGCGCAACTTTCTTCTTGGGCCAGGTGTTTGCCAGTTGGCTCATTCTTTTGGCTTGGGGCTATCGAAGTCAGGCAGAGCCTTACAAGAATTGCTTCGGCATTGGCTGTCATGTCACCTAGTTGTTCAAAGGTCATGACTTCAATGTCAATGACCCATCGCAGAATTTCGATTCTCAAATTTTCTTTATAGATTTGAACAGAGTCCCTATAGCTTGGCGGATGTCGACACTTTTCACGAAGATTTCTCCACCTTCTTATGTAGTCCATGACAGACTCATTATCCTTTTGTTTGGCTGCTTGTAATTCGGCCTCAGTGACTTCTTCTTCGACCGTCTTCGTATTCATTGTTCGTTTCGCCATTAGCTCGTCCGACTGCAAGCGCAGTCTCATTGGCACCATCTTCGGCGATGCTTTAGTTGCCCCAACTGTTGACCGTCGCGGTCGACTATTCACCGTCGCGGTCGACTATTGACCAACGTGGTCAATTGTTGACTGGCATGGTCAACTGTTGACTGGCCCTTCCCTTCTTCTGCCTTGAGAGTCCCAAGTGTTTTGGACTCTGTTTCTCGACGTTTTTGGCTCCGGGGTCTCTTTATAAGGACCATATCTTCTAGAATTCTTCACGAAGTCGAGTCCCGTTTGCTTCTATCTCCTTCCCTTTATATTATCTCGAGTTTGGGCTATAGAACCTGAATTTTGGTGGAGTATTTTGCTTGAAAATGTGGAGGAAACTTCTGGGTTTATGCAGTCCCAGTTCAACACAAACTCTGCCAGATTAGGCTCCGGGCCCTTCTTGTGGTGGGAATATCTTCCATAATAATCTACCAAATTGAGTTCCACTTGTTCCTACCTCTTATCCTAACTATTATCTCAAGATTGATCTATAGATCTCATATTTTTGTGGACTTTATCTCTTAAAAACGTGGGAGAACTTTCTAGGTTTTCAGCAGTTTCTATATAGAGCCCTGTGTAGACCTTGCGACGGGGGCGCGTTTCAGAGGCGACGGCGAAGCCATGACGAATTGACTTCATCCTCCTTCGACCCTAGCCTGAATAGGGAAGTATTAACTTCATTTTGGTTCTATTTTAGATTCATTTTCGCATCGCTTACCCTCTTTTCTTTGCCCCTACTTTTAGCAAATCATCACAGTTTGCTGGTTTTCTACTACTACTTTGCAACGGGGGCATGTTCATCAAGCTTTGGCGGAGTCATGTTTCATCCTCTTCGTCCTCCTTTCATTCCATCTTGAAGAGGAGAGTATTGGATTCATGTTGATCATGTATTTACCTTATTTCTCTCATATGTTCTCCCTTTTTCAAGCTCCAACTTTTGAGGTTTCACCACTCTATTCTGTACTTTTTTGAAACTCAGATTTCTTGCGACAGGGGCACGTTTGTGTCGCCGGAGCGAGGCCATGGTGCACTCCTGATCCGTCCTTCCAACTCCAGGCTCTTAAGTGGGTCCAACCTCGGACCCTCATCCCCCATCGCCGGGTCACCTACGGACCCGGGTGTGCGCTACGCGGGTGAGTCCGCTTGTGAGATATAGTCGTTTGGTCCGATTGCTTGCAAATTTAGGTCCAAGGAGTTGGTGTCACATCAGGAGGGTTAGATGGAAGGGTAATGGTGGTAGCGGTGGGGGTGATAAATGGTGAGCGAGGCAGAGGTGCTGGTGAGGGTGTTGGCATGGATGTGGAAGGGATGGTGAATGGGTGGATGAGCGGTGTGGCAGATGGAGGAAGGGTTTAGCGTATGGGTGTGAAGATGGTGGAAGTGGAGGGATAGTTGTGATGGAAGGCAGAGACTTGATGGGTCGTGCCGTCATCATCAAAGGACCATCCGGCGTTAGGGGCCGAAGGTTGAACTACGTTCACCTGAGCCGGAGTTGGTGGCTGAGGTTGCGGAGCGGGTGGATGGTTCGGCGCTTGCCGTGGCACTTGCTGTTGCGGTTGCTGTGGCACTTGCTGTGGCACTTGCTGTTCTGATGGATCCCCAAGTCTTGGACCTGCTGTGGTTGCTGCTGCGGTGGCTGCTGTGGCTGCGGTGCTTGCTGTTGCACTTGCTGCCTTGGCGGTTGCCTTCTTTTTTCTTTCAGCTCAACAATGGCCTTATGCATTTTGGCCCAATCGATCCTATGTCCTTCATGTAAATCATATACCAGGTCTCAGAATTGAAAATATCCTTCGATGGTGTGGCCCGGTTGCCTGTGGAATACACAATACTTCATCTGATCAACCGCTGTATTCTAGCTGGGCCATTCCGAAGGAAGTTGTATGGCATTCACTGACATGAGAGCCGAAAAAATGTCGACAAGAGTTTCCGACAAAGGAGGATATTGGTCTCTTTTCAGAGTCGGGCATCGATTGTTGTTGTAGCTGTTACGGGGAGGAATGTTGTGGTATTATGGTGGTGGTGGAGGCTGTTGTGGAGTGGAATAGGTGTTTTACGGAACGATGAAGGCGAGTGGAGGGTTTGGTGGAGTGGAATAAGCAGCTGGACGCCGCCGGCCCCCGGGGCCCGCCGCCGGCCCCCCCGCCCCCCCCCCGCGCGCCCCCCCGCCCCCCCCCCCCCAACCCCAACAAAGAACCGAGCCTAACGACGAAGCGGTAGTACTTAATGAGCAGCATCTAGCTCGCTCCACACGCGGGTGGAATGGAGGCACGTGTCGTCCTTTGCCCACTCCCGCTGCGGTCGAGGACGAAGAAGATTTCCTCTGCGCCGTGGCACAATTCACCTTCCCCAAGATTTCGATATGAATCGTTGTTGCGTCGCCTTACATGTCTAATTAAATGCTTGCTTTCATTTAGATCCAAGTCTTCTCAATTTAACTAACTAATTAACTACCATGGGCTCCATGCGAATAAGAGCTTAATAATCAATATGATCATCCATTCCGATCTTCTAATGTAAATACATCTCTGCTTATCAAACAATCAAAAGAGTTAATGAGTGTTTTGGTAGTCGGCCCGGCAACATGACGCCATGGTGTAGCTGCAGGTTATGTCTCGGGGATTTGAGTCACGTTTTTGTTTCCGGGTGGTGTTGTGGCCGGTGCAAGGGCGCATGGCCGTGGAGAGCCCGGGATAGTTGTTGCACGTTTTCTCTGATTAGAGGGGTCCTGCCGCCCCCAACGAGTTTAATTTTGCCAACCTCCTTGGCTTGGGGCCTTGGGGGTGTGAGATTGATGTGTTGCTGTGCTGTGTTATGCTGTGCTGTGTCTGTGAGAAATTTGAGGTGGCGTCTCAGAAGGCCGAGCTCTATCTAATTGAACTGTTTGCCCTATAGTACCGTTTTGGCATCTGCCATGCTGTATCACGTGTGGGTGTTTGGGAATAATATCTCATCTCGAGAATACAACGAGATTGAAAGCAGGGGAGGGGCAGGCTTCTAGTGTGGTCTGGTGCGACATAAAATATTATTCTTTTGATACCCCATTAAGTCTTAAAATATGATCAACCTGACGGTACTCATTTTCCTTGGATTTCAATTTTCAATTCAAAATCATCTTAAGTAAAAATCTAACGATTTTCAAACTCAAATACAATCTAAATACACACCAAATACATTCCAAATACATACTAAAATATCAAAACTCAGGTGGAGGCTCTAGACTATCCCACAGCCACAAGGACGTTGGCAACGCCCGAGTCGTGCTACGTGTCCGATACCGTCGACTTGCTGAGTTAAGCCGATCTCTGGCTCTGGTGTCCGCACTAACTCTCCCCGGGTGGGAGAAGCTCAACCCCGTCGAGTTGGGGTCTGGGTCACTCTGGTATCGATCTAGTAGATCTAGATTTATCCTCTGTAACTTGGCCCGGGTGATCCAAGTGCCGTCGGACGTAGGCCGTCCCCTCCATCGCACCAGGTAGCACTGGTACACCCCACCCCGGGTAGTCATTACCTGCTCATCCAATATATGCTCTATCTACTCACGTTGCTGAGGTAACAAGGTTGGAGGTGGATGCTCTGGGGTGGTGTCACTCACAAGGGGTGGAGACGGCTCAAATGGCTCACTGGGCTTCACCGTCGGGTCCCTGTAAGCGACTAGATCCAATACGTTGAAAGTGGAGCAGATCCTGTAGTCCTCCGGCAAGTCCACGATGTATGCATTAGACCCGACTCACCTCACTACTCGAAAGGGACCCGCTCCGCGAGCATGTAACTTCTTCACGGTTCCAAAGGGGAATCGTTCAAGTCTGACCCTGATCATGACATACTCACCCTCCTGGAACTCACGATGGTGCCTATGGGCATCAACCAACTCTTTGTACCGTGCATTACTGGTCTCAATATGACGACGTACATGCTCATGCAACTGCCTGATATAATCAGCGAAGGACTCTGCCGACTCAGAGACACGGGACTGGATGGGAGGTGGGACCAAGTCTATGGGCTTCCTAGGTCTACGGCCAGTAACAATCTCAATGGGGCTCATGCCTGTAGACCTATTGACCGAGTCATTATAAGTGAACTCTGCTAATGGTAAGACTAAGTCCCAATCCCTGACACGATCACGGACTAGACACCTAAGAAGATCCCCCAAACTCCTATTAACAACCTCAGTCTGACCATCGAGAAATCTGACGGAGTGGGCGAGATTGGAAAGAAATCTCCCACTCGGTGTTCCACCACGTCAAAGCTGCTCCCTGGCACTGAAAGGTACCGAGCATCACCTTTTCATCATCCGCGCATTCCATAGAATGAAACGCGTGCTCGGTGGCATCCAACAAAGTTCTAGCAGCATCCGGGTCAGTCTGGCCTTCAAATGTTGGCGGGTGAAATAGCAAGAACTCCTTCAACGCTCGCCCGTGACTGCCAGATGCATCCTCTTGGGCTGGAACAACAGGGACTAGAGTAGGTACACTACTCTCTTCCTGAGGAACCGGAACTCTCCGACGCCGAGGCAACATCTCGAACAACTAACAAACAAATAATGGACAGAAAAATTCATTAATCATACGAAAAACATCCTAAGCCAGCATTGGACAGTGTAATTGGACTAATTCTGGACAACAGCTATGCATTTCGATTCCTTAAACATTCCTCAACGCCGCTCTGATACCATCTATAACGACCCAGAGTTCAGGGTACTGATAACTCGATACAAGTATCGAATCACCGCAACCAAGAACTGGAGACGCCTCCCAAGAGGCTGATGAGGCCCCTGAAGGGTTGGAGGAGTTTGTCGAGGGAATGTATGATGAATTGAAAATACACAATGCACCGATTAAATTAAAATAGTTATAATAAACTGAAATGCGAAAGCAGTTAAAATATTTACATATATTAGAGTGATAGTCAAATATACACTAGTCCAGAATGGCCAAAAATGTGAGTCCACAGTATACAAGGCCCAAATGTACAACTACAAGGGGCATACCCCGGTCCAAATCACAAAAAGACTCCATTGACTCAAGCTGGCAGCTAGACACAGCCAGGAAAGGCACGCGGAGCTGAGGTCAACGGCTGGGGCGGCTCACCTGAAAAGTAGAAGGGTGAGTCACAGTCAGACTCAGTAGGGGTCACGCGGATCCTTACCTCGCAACTAACAAGCAGGCATGTAAATATAAAGTAATTAGAGCATGCATTTATGCAATTAAACAAGCATTTACGGCATATGCATCATCATACATTCTTTTGATCTGAGTATCTGACTTTTCTGAAATTGGCTAAGTATGCATTCTCCTAAACAATTATGATGATAAGGTGTTTGATGAAATGCTTTATATCTTATTGACAGGGACTTGATCGAACATTTGAAGAGCGAAAGGATCTGAGTCATAAGTGGTCACGTGGTTCGAGAATTGAGATTATAGGCACGTGATCCAAGGCTGCCAATTCACCAGAACGATCAGCCACGTGGATTCGCTACTCCTTCAGATCTGACACGTGGATCTCTTTGAGCACTTTTTCCCGAAAGGCTATTGGCGGGAATACTCCCTCCATGCGTCGCATTGACATCTTGCGGGGACCACAAGATTCAATTCACAAGTATAAAAAGGGGATCTCTTAGTTGAAGAAAAAAAAAAGAGGAAGGTAATTGAGGAGAATACACGAAGAGAGAAGAGAATCCAGAGCAGAGAGTCGAAGATCAGAAGTCAGGAGAAGCTGAGAGTGCTTCGAGAGAAAAGGAGTTCGTTGCAGAAGAGTGAGTGAGAGGCAAAACAAGGTATCGGAGAAGAGGAGAAGAAATCAGAGAAGAGGTTGCTACTGAAGTTATGATTTCTATATCAGATCTGGAATCGTCTACTCGTTTGAGCTAGATTATCTTTCATGTTTCATCTGATTGTTGTTCTCAGTCTTTTGTGTTTTTCTTTTGACTTTGTTCTTCAAGTTGTTAGGCAGCGGAGCAAGTTGTGATGCTCAGCGATGAGGATTAGTTCCTCAGACAATAAGCTGTAGTGCTCAGCAGATGGCAAGCTGTGAGGCTCAGTAGATAGCAAGCTGTGAGGCTCAGAGGATAGCAAGCTGTATTGCTCAACGGTTGTAGGGATTCATCCCCCGAAGCTATGGATCCGTGAATTAAGCTGTGTATTAGTGGAAGCCTTACTCTAGTTTGAGTGAGGGGTGGATGTAGGTCTCAAGGTTGAGACCGAACCACCTAAAAACTCCTGTGTCTTGTGTGATTGATTATCTGATCTCAGATTCGTAGGAATTTAAGTCCCGATCAAACTCCAAACCTCCAGTAGGATTCCTTCTCTATAAATACCTGCCTCCTTCGACCAAGCCTCTTTGCCATCTTTTTCTCTGCTATTAGCTTCTTTCTCCTACTGCACGGAGATAGTTCTTGGTCCTGTTGTTCATCCTCTGTCCGTGAAGCTGCTATAAAGCATCTTCTTCCTTTCTCCTCTGCATCTGTGGTTGCGGATCCTCTATTCCGTTGCAGACAGAGTTGCTGTAAAGGAGGAGTTTTGCTTCTTCTTCCATCTGTTGCCGCTACTGCACCTTCTTCTTCATCTATATGTGGAGGAAGGGCTCCCTATTTCTTCCCCTTCTACCTCCGTTGAAGCTGAAGATATCATCTGCTGTGTAAGGGAGCATCTCTGCTTCTTCCTGCCGTTGCAGAAGTCTGTTGCTTCTACTCCACTGAAGAAGTCTTGTTGATCTTCTTCCTCCTGCAAGTTGAGCGTTAAGAAGCCTACTCTGCTTCTGCATCTGCCGTTTTGCTACTGTAAGGGAAGAGCATCATCTTCCTTAGAAGGGCTGAAGTCACTACTATTGCTTTACGACCAGTCGCTCTGTTGCAAACAGAGTATCATTTTCTGTGGTTATCTTGTGTTGATCATTCAATCTCTTCTCTATCACCTCTAAACAAGGTAGGTGTTCTCAAATACAAGCCAAATCTATTAAATATCGGAGCATGTGCATGCATATAGGTCTCATAGCATGGATTGAGTAGCTTTCTGTGAGTTTTTCAGAGCTTCAGGTATGGTGCGCCCCTATAGTAAGGCGCTACTTCAGATTACATGACTTTTTAAATAGTCGTTTCTTTCCAGTAATTAGATAAATGCACAATGTTCAAAATTTAATAACCTTGAACCATGACATCTAATCTAATGCATGAGTGTACTGCTAGATTCCTGATATTTTTCTCTACCTGTCCATGTGTTCCTTTCTGCAAAATTATTTTAATTGAAAAAGTGGCACTATTCATGACCAAAATGATTACACGACTGTTACAAAGACTCTATTTAATGGGGCACCCTAAACTTGGGCGCTAATTCCCTGAATCATGGCTTGACCCAGGGCGCCAATTCCCTGGGCAAGGTTATTTTAGGTTTCGTTAAAATTATGGGAAATAGATGAAACGCCTTAATCAAAAGTCTTGATTCAAGAAGTAATGGCACTGTGCGTAGGTGCCAATTTCTTGTCTTTTGTTTTTTCGAGAGATTTCTATAACCCATTCCAGTGGGTTGTCTATTGGCACTCTGCTCCAGTCCGTATGTAAAGTCCCACGTTTGTCGATGTTTTATCGATTACCCACACTATTTCTCGGTGATAGATGAACCCTCTGTGGGATATTCCTTCCTTCAGACAGGTAAATTTATCATAGAGACCTTCATAAGTCTACGCGAAGCCTTGGATTTCCTCAAGGCCGCCGAGCAGGTTGTACCTTTAAAACCCATAACACTTTATGATTGCCATGTCACTTTAAAGAAACATGGTATACTGGCCCTCATGGTATGCTGTTTGGGTACCGTGAGGATATCTTTTGAGTTAATGAAATGAGAAACCATACCATTACTATCCCTTAAGAATTTTGGTGCCTCTATGTGGGCATTAATTCCTTCTACCTTAGCATGTACAAAGAACGAGCAACCATGTGTATATGGGCGCTTATTCTTGATATCCTGGCACCCATTAGGGAGTCGATTCCACCCAGTTTTCAACGTGTATTGTGATTGTACCATTTTTGTCATAGTACGTCCCTTCGTAACAAGTTCTATCCTTGAGTTTTTATTCCACAAAATCTACCTTAAGATTCCTATGAAGTTCATTCCTTTGGAATTCTACATTGGCTATAACTATCGTGGATGTCGAAAACACATGACCCAATGCTTGCGCATATAGGGCCCGATCTGGTCCTGGGAGGAGCACCCAAAAGTACCCGTGCCCATAGGAGCCATTATTGATCGCGGTGTGACATTGCACCGAAGTACTCGTCGTTCTAGATATAAGACATTCCACTCACTCTCTCTCGTGACATTACATGATATTACTTGCGTGCGTGACTCGTCGTGGTACTTGCTAGAACTCTAAAGTAGCTAATATCTCATGCTTGATATTCTCCTTAAACTCTTGCTTGTCCCATTTTACTAGAAATTCTATATCTTGGTTTAATTGATATACTTTCATATTATTTTACGATCATTCATGTATAATAGTCTTGCATTCATGTAACATGTAATTACTTAAAGCTAGCTTATTCTTGAGATATAATCCCTACTGAGCGTTCGCTCATCCAATTCTTTCCAACATTTTTTAGGTAATCAGGTGGCTAGCGAGACCGAGACTTACACGGGAGAGACAAGTGTGCAAGTGAGCTCCGAAAATTATTGAACCCGAGTCTTTTATCTTTCTTGAGTCTAGATAGTATTTCCTAGTAGTTGTCTTGTCTAAGTTCGTCAGTGCGTCTTTGGTCCTTTTCTTTCAGAGTGATGTAATTGAGTCTCCAAGTTTTGGAATTTGAAATTGTAAGAAACTTATATTGGAAATAAAATTTGATTATTACTCCAAATTATTTGGTCTTAAGCTACATGCCTTGATAGTTCACGACTGTTTAACTGCCATGTTCCGAGCAAACGACACGTTTCACTGCTATCGGTTCGGGACGTGACATTTGGTCTTGTGGCATGGGCCATGTCTTTCTGTGATGTAAAGTTAGTATCAGGTGTTGTTTAGGTTCTTGAGGATCTGGGAGGTCTGATGATGATGATGCCAGACTCATATTTCTGTGTGCCTTGACTATCGAGCCTTGACATGAATGGTAGATGAGGAACAAGATAATTCCACAAGATGCAATGGTCTGATTGTGTCCCTCGAGAAGTGCTGGGTCGAGGATGAAGAGTTGAGCTTGGCACATGAGTTGCCAGTAGAATGAACCCTTCTTCCCCTACGAGTTATTGTGCCTTGTCTTAAAGTTTGAGGATAAAATTTCTTTAAGGGGGAGGTATGTAACAACTCAGGTTTTCAGATCTTACATCCGTGAGTTTCGGAGCAATTTCACGAGTTTCGGATAATATTTTCTAATTAAAATGAGGTTTCTTATATATCAGATCTTTGGGTCCCTCAATAAGAGAAAATAAAATATTTCGGGCATCATGGCAGGGTAGGAAAATTGTAAGTCCTATGACGACCTGCGCCGAATTATTGGAGAATGGGCATATTAACAATTTTGCTCCTTTTGAGGGTTTTGGACAAATCCCAAATCCCTTTCTTTAAGCCCATTGCACACCCCCTCTCTCTCTCCTCACCGTTTCACTGTCCCCTTCGCCGTTGGGTTCCTGTTGTCGGTCTACGGCCACGGTCTCACCGCCGGCGGAATTGACGGTCGACGAAAGCTCCCTGTGTGAGCTCGGTGGTGGCTTCCCTTCGAGTTCTCCGGTTTATGGTGAGTGGATGTGGTTGATCCATCCTTCTGTGGCATCAGTTGTATCAATAAATGTTGTCCAGCGGAATCGACCTTTGGATTCAAGTTTCCTAAACATTTTTTTCATGTGTGACCTTGTAATAAGGCACGACCTAGTAACATGCGTGACTTCGGCACCGTCTTCTTTCTTGTGCTCGGCAATAACATGCTGTGGTGCCACAACATCAGCTATGACGACGGAGCCACCGTTGGCTCCCTGCCCTGCTTCATCTATGCCCACTTGACCCACGACTATGGTGCTCAAGTCAGACAACTATTTTGTGCCGACGCTCTTCCTGAACAGAGAGCTGGAACCGAAACTGAGTTGGCTGTTCCTGGATAAGGACACTATCTTCCACCCCTCTCCTGTCGGGGGGATGATCACCAGGTATTACCAAGCCTATCTCACCAGGGCCGGGGATAGGCTGGGCATTTAGGTCAGGGTGTTGAACCACAAGTTGTCCCCCCTTGACTTGGTCCCGGAGTAGCTTGTCAACTGCACCCTGACTGAGGGGCTGCTTCTAGGAGTCAACATCGGGTGGGCTGTCATCGGCCTCAACCGGTGAAAGACCAATGCCATCATGGTGGCCTCTCTCTACTCCCAGCTGTAACGACCCGGAGATCCAGACACTGATATACCGATAAAATCGATATACCGATGTTAGGAACTGGGAACGCCACCCAAGAGGCTGATGAGGCCCCTGAAGGGTTAGTGGAGGTTGTCGAGGGATGGTGCAACGAATTGGAATTAGGGCCCAGGCCTACAATGATCGTGGAGTTGTCATTCCATGCAAATGTTGGGAGTCCATCTCCATGGCACCCACTGCATCCTCCAGCAACAGCTCGCAAGAGCCTTAGGCTGAAGAAAGTCATCCCGTCCCTGAGGATGCTACATGTACAAGCCAGCATTCAAGCTGTATAGAGTGGACACAATCAATATCAGGGCTGCTCATCCAGCCCGACCAATAGCCAACTGGCTTAGAACAAGGTAGAGCTGAAGTCCCGCCAATAGGCGAAACAAGACAGGAATTCCTCTATGAGGCCCTCAAAGTCGAAGAGGATGATGAAGACTTTGTCGACCTATAGCCAGCTCCTCCAGAAATAGAAGATGGCGGTCAAGCCACTGTCGACGAATTAGTCGAGATAAACCTTGGCATTGAGAATGATCCCAGGCCAACGTTCCTCAGCGCCCTCTTGTCACTTGAAGAGAGGGGGCAGTATACGAAGCAACTCCAAGAATACCGAGACTACTTTGCTTGGAGTTATAAGGAGATGCCAGGTCTTAGCCCTGCAGTTGCCCAGCACACCCTGGCCATTGATCCTAAAGCCGAGCCAGTGAAGCAATCGCCCAGGCAGATGAGGCCTGAGCTGGCAAACCAAGTGTGCAAGGAGGTCAACAAGCTGATAGACGTCGACTTCGTAGCTGAAAATTAATATGCCACGTCACTAGCAAACATTGTGCCTGTCAAGAAAAAAAATGACCAGATCCGAATCTGTGTGGATTGTCGGGACCTGAATAAAGCTTGTCCGAAGGACGATTTTTCGGTGCCAATCACAGAAGTAATGATCGATGCCACCACTGGCTATGAGGCCCTGTCGTTCATGGATGGGTCATCCGGATACAATCAGATCTAGATAGCAGAATATGGCAGAATCTACACAACTTTTCGATCGCCTAAAGGGATCTTCCATTACAAGCGGATGCCCTTCGACCTCAAGAATGCTGGCGCCACCTACCAGAGGGCGATGACAAAAATATTCGACGAGTTGCTTTACAACAAAGTCGAATCTACTTGTCCTACCTGTTTTCCCTGTAGTTTTGCAGTGTTCGGTGCTAAAATGGGTGAGTTAGGGCTCGTTTAGGTAAAGTCGTAGTTTTGTGGAGTTCGTAGGATTTTCCAGAAAATGGTGATGATTTTTAGATCAGCTGGTGTCAAACGACTCCCTGGAACGTCAGCGTTCCATAGTTGCTGATTTTGTGTCGATTAGCAGTCATTCGGGACCGTTAGGAGCCCGAGAAGTCTGGTGGTTCCATTTGGGTCAATTTGAAGAAATCGCCTGTTTCTTGCTGTTTCTTAGCCGATTCGACTCTCGCCAGAGTCTATGTGTTGTATATCATCGTTATGGATGTATCCCCTTCATTTTGAAATGAACGGGGCATGGAAAGGCCACGATTGGGCCAATCCTACGGCTTTCCTACTGTAACGCCTGAACGGTCATTACAGAAGTCATTTAGGTGATTGAGCGGTCCAACGTGTGACTGTTCAATGTAGGTCGGTTGGGCATCTACGCGGTCGCGTGACAGACCACCCAGCGGATGGCACGGTGAGGTGTGAGCCATCCAATCCCCTTAAGCTGCTGGTTCTTAGCCGTGCTATTTTCCTTTTGTGTTGAGCGGCTAGGGCTTGACCGCTTACCATGGTTGGCCTTGGGTCAACAATTTTCTGGTGGTTCGTGGAGCGATTTTAATCTAACCATGCCACTTCATGAGCGGTCCTTCTCTGACCATTCTAACTGCCATTTGACCGGTTACTATAGTAGGGCAGTTGGAGTGAACAGCCTGGAATGGACCATTCTGTCTCCTTGGGTGGCCTCCTGTGGACCGTCTAGTTCTCTGGGCAGCCCCTTGGTGACCGCTTTGTGAGCTGTGTCTGTTGTTGCGTCTGTTGGCCGTGATGGCCTGTTTTGTGCCTGTTTGTCTATGTGTGTGTCCCATTTGACTAGCGTCAGACGTTTAGGTTGATTTGGGTGGTTTCTCTAGCGGTTCTGGCGTGGACTGCTAGTGTCCGTGAGTCTATTGGGTGGTCTGACTAGATAGGTTGGTACAAGTCCCGGTTTATGATTTTTAAGCTAGTTTTCGTAGGCCCTCGCTTAACAGTAGCGTCCTACTGGGGGGAAAACTAGCTAGAGGTCTGGCTCTAGACAGGAACTGGTGTGTGCACACGTGGTCAGAGGCTTGGACTGGCACTGCCGCGTGTTACTCTGACTAGTACTTATTTTTGGTACTGTTATATGTCTTGCTTGTCGCGATCCAGACTTGCGTAGATGCTTGAGACGCAGTGTAAGCCGTTAGTGGACACATCTGGTTTCTTCTTTCTAGTAGTCCTTCTTTCTCCTGTCACTTGAAAATGTTGAGGTTTATTCTATTGGTAGATTTAGTTACTTGCGTGTAAATTGCATCGGCACATTAGTTAGTTGTTCTTAACTATTTAGATAGTTTTACAGCTTTACTACACTATTGTTTATTATGCTATTGCATGCTTTACTGCTTTCCCTTGTTTAGTTGCTAGGTAGGGATCCGCATGACCCCTACTGAGTCTGATTGTGAGACTCACCCTTCCTCTTTCAGGTGACAGCCGCAGCCGTTCACCGGAGCTTCACGTGTTTTTGACGGCCGTCCTTAGCTGCCAGCAGTGGTCGGTGTAGCAACCCTAAAAATTTGAAACATAAAATTTTTATCAAAATATTAAATAGCGACCTATTGAGAGTCGCCAATTAAATAAATGACGGACGTCAAAAGTGGCATCAATTTATCCAGATAAGACGGTAAGAATCCTATTTTTGGAACAAAATAATTAAATAGCGTCCCTTTCAGTGGCGCCAATTATCGAAACAGAGTGTTTCCGTCCAGACGTCATTTTACAATATAACGCCCCTCTTATAGTCGTCATTTTAAATCACGCCCCTTAACAAGGCGCTATTCATCAGAGAATCGTAAAACGGAAACTGCTTGCAGTTTTCTGTTCGAACAAGGATTATAGGGAAAGATAAGTTAAGGAAAGGATTAAGGTGGAAAGTCCCCAGTCCCAATCAAACTCTAAAGGACTCTTTAGCCTATAAATACCCTTTCTCCTCCACCCGTAACATTTCTTTATATTCGGTAATGATCACAGAAGCAAGGAATGCTTTACAACCTTGCGAGATGTGTTTACAGACGTGAAGGGAAAAAATGAGAATAGGATGCTTCCTATATTTGATGCCAAGGAAAGAGAATCATGGGAGATCCGATTTATGGAATGAAATCTGCCTATTGTGATAATTAATGTTAGCATAATGATCACATAACCAATCTACACCTAGGATGGCATCGTAGCCTTCCATGTCAAGACATACGAGGTTTGTGGGGAGATTATGACCTTCTATAGTTACCTCACTATCTGGGTAGTGGGTGGTAAGTTTGGTTCTAAGACCTAAAGGTGTAATGATAGCTAGGTTTGAAGGTAGAGGAATAGGTGAAACTGGCAAAGTCTTTATAAAAGTAGTAGATATAAAGGAATGAGAAGCACCAGTATCAAATAGTATGAAATCAGGATGGAAATAAATTTGAACAGTACCTTCCATTAACCCATCATCGTTGGATGCTTCCTCGTCCAGCATGACATTAAGACGAGCCTGCCGCCTACGCCCGCCATTAGAAGGTTGATCTTTCATGAGGGGGAAATCTGGCATGCGGTGCTCCTGGCTTCCACATCGTAAACAAGTGCCAAGACGCTTCCAGCATTCTTCGGCTGAATGACCAAATTTTTCATAAAAGGTACAAGCTGTCGTGACTTACTTTTCCTCCTCCTTCACCTTCTTATTCTTGCTATTCCCATTGCCATTATGGGACTGTTTCTTGTTGTAGCGGGATATGTAAGAACCGTGATACTTAATTTTTCTTCCTTCTTTCCTCACTTACCATGCTTTCAGCTAGATTCCACGCTACTCGGGAAAATAAAAGGGAGAGGGTTCCTTGAAGTTGAAGGAGAAGGAAAGGTCTCGACGGCCTTCTCCTCACCGGACGACGCCGCAGGCACTCTTCAGTCCGTGGGGAAGCCGGCGGCCTGTTCCCTTCCTTCCCCGCCACGGGGGCCACGCTGTGTCGCACGGTCATCCGGCGTCGTCCGACGGGCTTCCGAGCAGGGGCAGGTGCGTTAAAGCCACCCGAACATGGAAAACCACAGGAAACTCAGACACGGACCACATAACACATCTCTAGGGGTGCGTTAAAGGGGCATAACGCACCAGGGCAGGTGCGTTATGTCACCTGGGTTTCGTGACTCTGGATGTCAGAATCGGAAACCCCTCCCGATCGATCGAAATCGATGGGGGACGCGGCGGATTACAAAACCAAACCATCCTGCCTAGCCAAACCAACATTCCAAGCCTAAGCATGTCACTAGAAATGAAATACAATGCCCATGGAATTGATTTTTAACAATTAAAAGCTAATTTAACGCCTAAAAGATTAATAATTAAACTAAACAGGATTATGCACGGAATACAAGGCAACGGGCGTCAGATCACGGCGCAAGTGATACCGGTGGTGTCCTAGCGCGATAAAGTATCTATCCCCCTACCTGGGTGATGGCGAAAGCGACGATACGACGACGAATCGGTGAGAGAGAGAAACAGCACCTCCCGGCCTGGCTCAAATCCACACTCTGCGAATCGAGGAACGGAGGACGTCAGCGCGATCCTCACGACGCGACCGATCCAACGGTACCTCTCCGGCTTCGATCAGCGGCTGTCTGGACCAAGAAACGAGAGAGGCACGCAAACTGAGAATAAATCTGAAAATATCCCAAAAAGTGATTTGCATAGAAAATGAGACAAATGGCGACGGATGGCGACGCAAAGGGCATCAATAGATTCCTGGCGAGATGAGGAGTCTGATCCCCTACCTTTTACGTGGCAAAGATCGCGAATCGGTGCCGATCGGGCAACGGGGGCCACGCCATCTTCTAGCTCGCACGCGTCTCCACGCTCCACGATCCGAGGGAAGAAGGGTACTGGCGCGATCCTCACGTCGAGCCCGTTCCGTCGGTACCTCCCACTCTTCGACCGGGGTCCGTTTGGACTGCGAACCGAGAAAATGGGAGTGGAGGAGAGAGAACGTATGGAAGAGAGAGAGAGAGCGCATGAGATGGAGAGAGAGAGAGGGTTTCGAGAGTGAGGAGAGAGTTTATAAGGATAAGGGAGACCAAGAGTCCTCAGGCTATAAAGAGCCCACGTCGAGGATGTAACCCCCTCCTGAAATGCCTCATCACGTAGGACTCATGCAGCTGGCACACTATTTAAACCTGAAAAACCCTCCGACAGAAGGTAAGGCCAAACTAAGCCTAAACTCCCTGAGCAAGAACCACTTCACTACTTGGTGGAGAGGAATCTCGCGCCCTCATCTCCTCTTACTCCTTGCATCAAGGCTCTACTGACTTAGGCATCGGAGGGTTTCCCCTAGGGATTCATCCCTGGGCACCTCTGGCCCGTTTCCCTATCTTACAGTTCGTAACTTCGTGGTCATCGTCTCTGGCTCAGGACTAACGCGAGATAACCCCTCTTCATAGCCCGTGTGTTCTGGAGTCGGCTTTAAGCTCGACTCTTCTTCTTGTAACCTCTTCTTAGCTCTTTGTTCTTTGATGTTCTGTCCACATCTTTGCACCTTGGTTGATCCTTGTTTCTTGCATTTAGTGGCTTGAAATCAACCTTGCCCTGCTGCTTCAATACATCATATCACATCCATCATTGCATGATATCTTCACACTGCTCATCTTCATGAGACGCTAATTTTGACTTGAACTGCATACACCTGAACTGCATATATGTGGACATCATCAAATGCATATAAGACTCATCAATGAGTCATAGTCAGATATCATCAAAACCATAGAGTTATGCATATACCACGCATGCACAACAGTCTTCACCTCCTACCTCAAGAGGGCCCTTTTTACAAGGATAAAATCTCACCTCCACTCTGGAGATAATATCTCTTGGGGGCACCAAAGGTTTATTTCACATCTACACAAGTAAAAATACAACAATAACATAGTTAAATAAATTGATCTTAAAATTTTGTAATTGACATAAATGAGATGGTGTGATGTTATTAGGATGGACATTAATTTCTTGGGTTTAAATATAAATATAGCACTTGATAGAAATATTTGGCGGAATAGAATTTATGTAGCCGACCCTAAATAATTGGGATAAGGCTCTGCACCGATAATTTCTGACGAAATTTCGACAGAGTTTCTCCTAGGCCAGAGGCGTAAGGGAAAACATGGGTGCACAGTTACAAGGAGTGACGACCCCAACAAAGTCACGGTGGACCCTGAGGGGCAACACCGGAAGTCCTTCGCTTGAAGAAGTACTCTTCTCCCATTCACTGGTACACCCCTGAGTGCCCTTGCCCGGCACACCCTCAATGGTCTTCCCCGGCACACCCCAGTCGGCTCTTCACCGGCACGCCCCAAGCAGCCCTTCACCTGCATGCCCTAGTGGCTCTTCACTGGTGCGCCCCTGGGTGCCCCTACCCGGCACACCCGTGCTCTGCTTCGCCGGCATGGTCTCAGTGACCCTCCCCCGGCATGCCCTAGCGGCTCTTCCCCGGTGCGCCCTGGAAGTCCTTCGCCGGCACACCCGACCAGCCGTTCACCGATACACTCCTTGCCGCGCTTCCTCAACACACTCCCTGTGCCCTAGCCCGGCACACTAGCGGTGGCCTTCTCCGGTACGCCCATGGGTATCTTCCCTGACACACTCCCTGTGCCCTAACCAGGCACACCACTGAATGTCTTCCCCGGCACACCCCCTGGTGCTGTTCAGCGGCACACCCCAGCAGCTGCTCTCCGGCACACTCTGTGCCTCTTCCCCGGCATGCTCCCACTAAATGCATTCCCCTACACACCCTGAAGTGCCCTAGCCTGACACACTCAGGCCTCCCCTCCCAGCGGCACGATGCCCTCTCTTCCCTGACATGCTATGGAGCCCTACTCCGGTACACTTGCGCCAACCCCTTTGCTGGCACGCTTCACGCCACCGTGCCCAGCACAGCCGGTGCCCTTTCCACCGGCGCGGTCAGCGGCGACGAAGGAGAAGAAGAAGAGAAGAAGAAAGGAAGAAGAGGGGAAGGAGAAGAGGAGAGGGGGAAGGAGAAGAAGAAGGCGAGGAGCCTAGGGCTCCATCATCCCCCAAGTACGAAGGGAAGAAGAACAAGGAGAGAAGGAGAAGAACGTAGAGAAGGAAGAAGAGGACGGCTCGAATAGCAGAAATAATTAAACGAGAGGAACAGGATCGAATACCTTGGAAATAGAATGCTGACTTCCCAGGTGGCTGAAAATAGATCTTCTTAGATCTGTAATCAACCATAGTCCCGTACTGCTCTAGCCAGTCCATACCCAGAATGACGTCATAGTCTGCCAACTGTAAAGCATATAGTCTCACCGGTAATTACCGATCACTAACTACAATGGGTGAGTCTTCAAGACATAATAGGGTAGCCATAAAATCTCCAGATGGCAATTCAACAATTAGATCACAAGCTATCTTGATCATGGGCTCCTCGATACATGCAATGAAATTCTCAGAAATGAAGGAGTGAGAAGCACATGAATCAAATAAAGCACGGGCTGCACAACCAAAAATAGTAATGGTACCTTCAACAAGATTGGAAGCCACAGCCTCGACTCGTGAAATATGAGTCACCTTGCCTTTTAACTTTCCACTGGCAGCTGCAGAGGACTGGAAGGAAAATGCTGCTGAAACCTGAGGGTAAGCCTACTGGAACTGTTGAGATGGCGGCGGTAGTGGAAGTGGAGGTCTGAACTGTGACTGAGATGGCTGGGATGGAGCTGCCTGAGCAAATTGCACTAGGATCGCTCACATCAGACAGTCTCTCACCACATGACCTAGCTGGTCACACCGGAAACACACCACCGGCAACGAGCATGGTTTGCCTAGGTGGCTGCCACCACACCACGCATAACCTCTATATTGGCTTTTTGCAGAACTTTGACGCTGCTAGAAAGAAGGAGCAGACTGTTGTGTAGCACCAGATGAAGTCTACTAGTCAAATCACTTCTTTAACCTTTTCTTACTCTTATATCTCCTGAACTGGGACTTGCCTGAAGAAACAATACCACTAGCAGTTGGAGTGGCTGAAGAAAAACCTGGAACAGGAGGCAGATAACCAGATGGGAGTTGAACTGTCGGCTGAACCAACACTGCCTGAGAAGGAACCAGGGATGTCGCCAAATCAAATTCTAACACTATTGCAGCTTGATATACTTCAGTCGGATACCATGGGGTTTACCCCATTCTCGATTTCCCGGTAATTAAACGGTCCTACCAGGGACCGTTTTAAAGACGCAGTCTTCTTCTTGACCATTCAAACCCTTTGAACGGCCCACAATGGGACCATGTAGAGTCTAGAGCGGCCGACCCTTGACTGCTTAGGACCTCCAAATAGTAAGGCGGTGTGGTTAGCACGTCCCAACATGGAACCGTTCCATCCATTGGATGGCCGATCGCGCGACCGCCCTAGTGCCCGTCCATTTCCCTTGAGCGGCCAATCGCAGGACCGCCCAAATCTTCGCACGGCCCGTCCATGACCGCGTATGCCCGGGAACTCCATATGGCGGAGAGACTGAACGGCTTCAAGGAATACCATTTAGAGCCTTTAAGCGGCCAGTCATCCAGCCTCCCAAACATCAGAGCGGCCATTTCTTGACTGTTTAATTCCTACAGAATTCCAATGTTAGCCTATTCATTTAGTTATGTTTTGATATTGCATATTCGCCATATTTAAATTATTTTACAAACTGTGACTCACTTTTATATCCCAATAGAGTTACTTTCTCTTTCCTTGTGATAAAACCACTAGTCGTAGCCCGACGATCTCGAGTGTCAGCCCACCTGGGAGTGGTGGCAGGGTAGTTCCAGATTTACGATTTGTAAGCTAGTTTCTGTGGGCTCCCTTGCTTGGCAGTGGTGTCCTACTAGGGGAGAAAACTAGCTAGAGGCCTCAAGGCATTGAGCCTGTGTGTGCACATGTGGTCAGGGCCTAGGACTAGCACTGACGAGTGCTACCCTGACTAGTTCTTGTTTCTAGTACTGTTACGTGTCTCACTTATCGCATTCCAGGTTTGTGTAGATACTTGAGATGCAGTGTAAGCCGTCAGTGGATGCATCTGGTTTCTTTCTTCTGGTGGTCTTCCTTCTCTCCTGTCACTTGGAAATGCTGAGGTTTATTCTATTGGTAGATTTAGCTACTCTCGTGTTTAAAGTAATTGGTATCATAGTGAGCTGTTCTTAAACTGTTTAGATAGTTTTATTGCTGGCTGCAAACCGAACCACCTTAAAATCTGGTGTCTCCAGTGTGTTTGTGTGTTTGCTTGATCTGATTTCCTGCTCCAATTTTTAATTCCGCAGTTGGATCTATTCACCCCCCTCTAGATCCACTTTCTACTGGTAGATCGTGTCCATCTAGAGTCCAACAGTCTAACCACATTTGCTTTAGTCTTCTATGAAGTCTGAGCACATTTGCTTTAGTCTTCTATGAGGCCTGAGCACATTTGCATTAGTGTTCTATGAAGTCAGAGCACATGCATCCTTCAGGTCTGAGCATATGTGCAATGCGTGCAGCATAAGGTCTGAGCACCTTCACATAAGGTCGGTGCACATATTCATTTGCAAGCATGAAAGTCTGAGCACCTTCACACAAGTCAGTGCATATGAAGGCATCAAGTCAGAGCACATGCGCTTGAAGTCGGAGCACATTTACTCATGTCTGAGCATATATATTCATAAGGTCAAAGCACATGATTCATTGTTACATACAAGGTCTGTGCATATATATGCATAATGTCCATTCGGGTCGATGCTCATTTATGTCTCCTATAGCATTCAAGGTCAAAGTATATGTGCCCCTTACACAGGTCGATGCATATTGAATATCCTCTTATGCTGACAATGTGCTTGATGAAATGTCCTCTATCTTACTGACAGGGATTTAAGGTTCAAGCAACCAGGATCGAACACCTGGCTCGCATGAAGGCAATAATCTCACATGGGACTTAAAGAGCCATACTGTTAGCACGATAACCAAAGCAGGGAGGACAGCCAATATTCTGCCACGTATATCATTACAACCTTAATTCCTGACATGTGGCTGAGTCTCCTCCAGAAGATATTTTGGCGGGAACATTCCCTCCACGTACCCTCAAGGATATCTGATGGGGGACCACAAGAATCCTGCCAAAAAGGACCGACTAGAATCAAGCTTCCGAAGCACCTATTTCCCTATAAATAGGGACTATCCTCATCCAGGCTTGATACGGAGAATGGAAAAAGTGCAAGAGAAGAAAGAAGAAGAGTAGAGCAGTGAGCAGAGCAAGAGAGAAGAAGAAGAGAAGAGAGAGTGAGAGAGCGAGAGAAAATTTTAATAAAAATAGAGTGCTAGAGAAAGAGTGAGAGGAAGAAGAAGAGGTCAGGAAGAGTGCTTACTCTAACTTCTGGATCAGGTCTAGAGTCAGACTCCTCTATTGAGAGCCATATTCCCCTCTTCCGTTTCTACTTTCCTTTAAGTTCTTTTGTTTTCTACTTTGAAGGTTTATTATAAGCTGTGAATCAGCAGAGCAAGCTGTAGTGCTCAGCAGGAGAGGGTGTTCCTCGGTCAGCAAGCTGTGAGGCTCAGCTGTGTGTAGGGATTTCTATCCCCGATGCTATGGATCAGCGGTGTTCAAGCTGTGAGCCTACAGTAAGCTACACTCTGGTTAGAGTGTGAGGTGGATGTAGGTGAAAACCGAACCACCTAAAATCACTGTCTAGTGTGATCGTTTCTGTGTCTTGTGTGCTTGCATTCCATCTTACTCGTTGGTTAGATGTATGCTAAGGAACGCCAAAGTCACGCATGTGTTTTACTGTCTAAACTGGTCATCTGGTTTCCTTGCTTAAGTCTCACATCCAGTGGGTATATAAAAAGGAGTGGCTAGAAGGATAGGTTATCCCCTATCTGGAATTCCACCTCTTGCGTGAGGAGAGCCTCCGCCAGGTACCGCATCTGGATGTTAGACTGATGGTTGATGCATACGGCTATATCCTCCTATGTCTTGCTATTGCTGATTGGTCAATGTGAAACTCACTCCTCTCTTGATTGCGTTTGGAGCTTTTCGTCTTTCATATTGCTTGCCACTCTACATTGATATTCAGATAGTTTTTATTCCGCACCCATTACTCTATCTTCTTGAGTGATATTAAAATTTGGGGTAGATCTATTCACCCCCCCTCTAGATCTGTGTTCATCCGTGACACACCCATCCTACATAATACCCCAAGCCATTTGACAGGCTGGGTAGATGGCCTCCGGGCAGATGATGCTTTCATCTCCATAGGGCAGGGCAAATACGCACAGCCAATAAGCCAAGTTGGTGGCACAATGTGTCAGGGCATCAACTCCGACAGGGTTAGGCCCACTCTTCTGGCCCTTCAGCATGGACTTTGGGAGGTCGAATTTCCTCCTACCCCTCTTATTCTGCTTAGCGACAATAGCTTCGGTAGCTGGAAAATCATCATATCACGTCCCGCCGCGAAAGAAGTATTTGAGCCATATGCTCATCTGTACCCATTTCCTCCTTGGATGCTTCTTTGTCTTTGAAGGAGAAGTGTTGGCTGGCTCTTCGTGGGAGGAGAGAAATAATTCCCGATATGCTTTCATTAGATACCGATACGAGAAGCCTAGGGTGTACTACTCCTCTCCATTTGTCTAGTCCTTTAGAAGATTGGGGAGACACACTTCTCCATAAGGCTCACCCTTGATAGGCAAGCTGCTGAGTTGTAATAGGCTCCACAAATCCAATGAGGTTTCTCCCTCCACAGTATAGAAAGCATTAAACTCAGGGTTGAAAATATCAATCATATCGCAGCAAAGCCCCTTTGAAATGGGGTACTTGAAGTGAGAAGCTTAGATGCTATGATATACCCCTGCAGTGATCAGGATCAGAGTATAGTGCTGTAGCACATAATCTGTAAATTCTATGGCACCTTCTCTAAAAGAATGGGCATCTGAATCACTCATGTCAGCGAACCAGCCTACCGCTAGTTGATGCTTAAATTTAATGGCCAGGCAGTTTAGCAGAAAGGGTTCTTCCCTGTAACCCCACTTAAAGGGGGCCAAGAGTAAGACAAGTCTGGTCTCTTCTTGTGCACACGACCGACAACATTATCCCACCGAGCAGGAGTGAACTCGAGGGCTCTCGTCAACATATTCTCCTCGGCCGACAACTCTGCCACGCCAAGGATGGCATCCCACTTGCAGGGATTGCCTAGCCGATATATAGGCTCTCCTCTCATTGTGCTCTCCGTCAAGCTATCCCTTTCTTTCAGAATAGCGTACTCCAACTGACGAGCCATGATATAATCATGCTTGCCACCAAGACTAAAGGTCTTTAAGAACTTCACTAGATGGTGATCCTTCGGGAGGTCAATGCGATAGCCCCCTGCTTGACTAAAGTCAAAATCATTTCCCTGATCAAGAGGTAACTGATGTGGGCCTTCACATACAAGACTCCACAGATTAGAACCAATGGAATCCATGTAGATAAATAGGCCACCTAGCCAATTGCTATAATTCGAACCATCGAAAACCAAAGGAGGAGGCATGTTGACAAACAGATTTAAATCAGAAGACACTCAATGAGGGATACTCAGAAAACAAGCATAGAACCAAGACTAACACCCAATGCAATAGGATCCTCTGCAGATCATTGGATCTGGATACTCAGAGAACCTGGCTCTGATGCCACTTGTTGGGTTGATAGACCTGGATTCAAAGGGGGGGTGAATGAATCCCCTTCAAAAATTCGTCCAATTAAAAAAACTATGCTAGACACTGAAGCGGAATAAAAAACTGATTGGGTTTAACTAATAATGAGACACAGGATCAAACACTTGGTGGCTTACAAGAGAGCAGGTCGAATGTTAATCCATTCAAGAGACACTCAGATAGACATGAATGAAAACGATCTTAGACATTCATCTAGCGTAAACGGATGAGTAATCAAACCAAAGTGCACAGAGGACTTTAAGGTGGTTCGGTCCTCCAGACCTACGTCCACCCCACACTACAAACTGGAGTGTGGCTTCACTGCTGCGACTCACAGCTTGCGTCCACTGAGTATTACAGCTTGACTTACAAACGCTGACAAATAGCTTGACCAGAGGAACAATCTCCTCTCTTCCTCCAACCTGGAGGGAAACACTAGTGACAGCCCGTCACTAGCAACTGAAGACACAGTCTCCCTTCCTCCAAACTGGAGGGAAACCACCAGTGACAGCCCATCACTGGAAACTGGAGACACATTCTCCCTTCCTCCGAACCGGAGGGGAACCACTAGTGACACCTTGTCACTAGCCAACCATAGGCCATAGACCACTCTTCCTCTACACCAGAGGGACCCCCAATCTCACTCTAGAGAATTGGAAAACACACAAACAAGTTGAAAAGAATAAATGAAAAAAATAAGAAATAAAACACAATCATAATTTTGCTCCGATGAGTGCAGTGTTAAACATGGCGATAATGCAGCAATTAAAGCATAAATGAATGAATATGCTAAGAAATTAAAACTGCAGGAGTCAAGCAGTTTAGACAAGCCCGCTCAAAGGGTCACATGGTTAAGGTGGGGCCGCTCAAGAGGCTAGAGCAGTTGGGCCTTAGTCGCTCAAACACTGACCTCAACAGGTTCTATGACCATGAGCGGTTGAGAGCCAACCGCTCATGTAGTGAAGCGATTAGGGATTGCCCGCTCAAGGGACACAGGGATCCCTTGGGCGGTCAGTTGATACGCCGTTCCAAAAGCTTGAACAAATTAGTGGGGGCCACTCTAGTGTGCACGACCCTACAGTTCATGGGATACATGGCTAGGAGTGTGCCGCGTCGGGTATTAAGCGGTCCGAGTTGAACCACTCAAAGGGATTAGGTGGTCTGGAGTTGACCGCTCACCATGGAACGGTCACGGGGTGACCGCGCCATTACCATAGTGACGAGAGTGGGTTGGCCTGAGCCAAAACCCCTCCCGGTCGGCTCAAAAGGAGGGGAATCAAATTTCTAGCTAACCTGTCATGCTAAACCAACCATTCCACACCTATACATGCAATTAAAACTTAAAGACAATGCCCATGGAATCAATTTTAGAAAATTAGGCTAAAATATAATAACAAGAACTTATGCATAGAAAATGAGGAAAATGGCATCAGACGGCGACGCATGTGTCACCAAGATGTTCCTAGCGAGGTGAGAAGTCCATCCCCCTACCTATTGCGCGATGAGGTCGATGTTCCGACGGCGAACGGATGACGGAAGCAATGACGATCTCACGTCCCCACATGCCTCCACACACCGCGGATCGAGACAAGGTTAGCGTCCACGCGATCCTCGCGTCACGACCTCTCCAACGGTACCCTCAGTGTCTCCGTTCGCTGTCATTACAGCCGAAACAGAGAGAGAGGGAGAGAGAGCGATCGTGAGTGAGAGAGAGAGGGGGTGATGGAGAGAGAGAAACATAAGTGGGAGAGAGAGAGTTCGATGGGGGGAGAGAGAGTGGACAGCGATCCGGTGGATTTCAAGCTTCTCGGAGGTAGGGGGATGGATCCTTACCCTCTTTCCTGCTTTCCCTACGATTTGTAGGCCAAGGAAAGGTCGAGAGGGGCATTTTTGAGCTGAGAGGGTGAAAATCCTGTTTGGGATTTGAGCGCCGGATCTCTCGTTTCTCGGAGTTTTTGGCCAGTCTTGGGTTATAGAATCATACTAGGAGGGTTGGGGATGAATTCCCCTTTGTTTCTCCATCATCGGTGGATGATCGGGGCGTGGATCAAAATTTTTGGCCGTTTTCGCCGTTTTTGTGTTCGGGTTGGGGTTGCGGTCCTACCAATGACCGCTAGGCCCATTTGGCGGCCCTCAAGTGGCCGTCGAGCGGTTTTGAACGTCGGTTGGGCTTAGCGGTCCACCCAGGACTGCTAGGCCAGGGTTGCGATCTTGTGATAGACCGTTAACCCTAGATTAACAGTCTGTTATTGACCATTTCTCTAGTCTAGTCAGAGTACCCTCGGGGTGCGTGTTTTTGACCATTGGTAGTCGTACGTCAGGTTGCAATCGGGGCACGACCATTTGCTAGTGTCTTGCGGTCAGCAGGTGACCGCATGGTTGGGGAAGCGGCCTGGCGATAGACCGCTTGTTCCCCTGTGGTTCGCCGAGTTGCGGCCATGGCTTGGCCTCTTGGCTAAGCCTGGCGGTCTCAGGGAGACCGCTAGGCCCGTTTTGCGGTCTTGGGAGGGCCGCCAAGCTGAGGGGCAGTCCCGGGTGGACCGCCACTCTGTTTTCTTTCGAGCGGAGGTTTTCGTGAGTCTGAGTCTTACCTCCAGTGACCTGTCCACTAGTCATAGCTTTCCAGCACACGCGGGTGTCGACCCACTTGGGAGTGGTGGAGAGCGTGACCCAGAGAGACCGTTGTTAGGCTAGTGTTGTACCTGGACTATTTCCCAACAAAATGACAAGAAATAAGGGCTCGAGCATTTCCCTGAACACCTCCCAGGCAGGGGCTACCTAGCACTTTCTACAACCCTGTGGGTCCCTATAAGGGCCGCCGAGTGGGGAAGCATGGGTACGTACCCGTACACCGCGTCGAAGGCACTTGACCTGGAAATAAAATGGCTACAACACTACACCTCACGCAAGAGGGGGTTCTTGGGTTAGGGGTTAAGTTATTTACAACCAAAACTATCTCCACGCAGGGAGGGGCCTTCAGCCGGCTAAGCGAGGGGAGGGGGCGAAGCTAGAGACTTGTTGTGCGGAGCTCCTTGTCGGTGCTGCCAGCTTCTGGAACCACTAGACAGTCGGTCGAAGTGGGCACCGCCACGGCTGCTAACGAACTCCAAATGAGTAGAGACTAGTGCCAAAACTTTCTGACTTGGCCCGAGAAGACGCCTAAATTTTCTTGATTTACCCTGATAAGGTCACTGGCCGGGGCAGGACTTGGAACAGCACTGCATAGTTCTAGTTCTGGTCGCTCATAGGGTGGTGCTACTGGAAGAGGGAGGAGCCATGGACAGTCCTGAACTTGGTTGGAGGTGGGGCTGGTACTGTTATGACCGCGGACGAGCCTTCTTTCAGACGGGACTGGTGCACTTCTGGGAAGAAATTTAGAACTCTTGATGCCGAGGTCCAAACTTTGCTCCACTTCTTGGGGATGATAGAGGACTGGCAGACGATGCTCTCAGCCATGTTTCACGCCTAGACTTGCAAGGGAGTGGCCGTGGTCAAACTTTCTCTGGCGCTCTAGTTCTTTGCCTGAGTGATCCTACGTAGTCCAGGGAGAATGAATTCTCTGGACAGCAGGGATGTTGGATGCCAGCGAGACCACTTCAGTTGCAAAGCTGCCTCGACCACCTTTCCAGAGATCTATGGCACGACACCTGAAGAAGCGCGATGACTCTCGGGCAGGCTGTGCAATTAGGCACCAGATCTGCTGCCTGCGAAATGAACAAGGTATGGTGGTCGAAGGGGATAATAGTGGGGAGATGAGGAGGGGGAAATGCAGTGGGAAGGGGCTGGGGGTGTCCCTTGAGTGTTAGCGGGGTCAATGGGGGTCTAACCAAGGTGAGGGAGGGGGAAAATGGGGCTTTTAGCCTGTCTACCCTTTCCTTTTTATACTGTTTAAGCAAACTACACCATGCAACAATAGTCATGGATGTGTGTGCCACGTAGAGGAGATTTTCCCTCCAAAATCTTGTCCTTCAATTTGTCCAGTAGGGGCAAGGAGGAGTGTTTTAGACTCCATCTTCTCTGACAGTAGACAAACAGTTCTTGACAAAGACCATTCTTGATCTCCAAAATTTTGAGCAATTAATGACCCTTACAGAAGGACTACTTGAGCTCTGCGTTCCTATTGGCTCTGGTCAACATTCTGTACACAGTCAACCATGGGGGCATCTTCCAAACCTCGAATTCTGTGCATTTAATGATTTGCGGTACCTATTTTCTCTCTCTAGATCACCCAATTTATTTGACAAAAAAACTAGCTTAAAAATACTTCTGGGAGAGCAGATAGGTAGACCTTCTAGTCTGGACTGAAAATGTGCATCGACCATGATTGAGCATGTGCATCGACCTTATTAGTGTAGGACATTTGCATGTGCATCGACCTTTCTTGAACAAACATGCTTATGTGCATAGACCTAGTAGTGTGCTCAGACCTTGTAGTTCACATGTGCACAGACCTTGTGTTGTTGAGGGCAGACATTGCTCAGACCTTTATTATACAGAAGCCAGGCATGCACTGACCTTTCCTTGTTGAATGGCTAAAGGTGCATCGACCTTAGTAGGTAGCATCGACCTTATGTGCATGGCAGGGCCAAGTGCATCGACCTGATGGCTTCAGCTCTTCATGTGCATTGACTTGATAGCTTCAGCTCTTCATGTGCATCGACCTGATAGCTTCAGTCCTTCATGTGCATCGACCTTGGACATGTGCGTCGACCATTCCTCTTGAATTTGCTTAAGGTGCATTGTCCTTACTGGCAGTTCAGAAAAGTTGCACAGACCTTAAAAAATGTGCATCGATCTTAGATGTGTGCTAGCAAAAAGGTGCTCCGACCTTGGCTTGTGCTAGCAAAAGGTACTCCAACCTTGGCTATATGCTAGCAAAAAGGTGCTCTGACCAAATTGGAGCACGTTCAGCCTTATACACTCAAAGGTTCACAATCGGCTAAAAGCTGAACGGTTAGAAACATTTGTTTACTGCCACTACAATATGAGATTGAGAATAAAGAACATGAAGTTGAGACAACAACTGCAGGACAAACACGTCGCAGAGGATACAACTCCAGAAATTGATGTGCACGCATTATTTCATGATGACAATCCCTTGTAGTCTTGGGTTGAGATACGAGAGCAGGTTGATGAGCTCGTTTTGATGCTGATGATAGAACATGGGCAGAGGGCATATTAGATGAAGATGAGCCAAGGGATCCAGAATTCAGAAGACCAACAAAGAGGGACAAAGAGACTCATGCGCACCAGAGAGAGGACCCAACTTTGTTTGTTCACGACACTGACCAGTAGCCTGAATTAGAGCTAACTAAATACTCAGAATCAGATAGCAGGCTAGTCACTCCTAGAATGGTCAAGCCACCTCCATCTTTAAGAAGAAGTACATCAGTGCATGAGATAACTGAGAGGACTGATGTTGCTGCTCGAGAGGACCCAACAATTGAGCAGTTGAAGCAAATTTATGTGAGGCACACACCAAGAGGAAAAGGACTCCTCTCAAAGATGAATGAAATTATCACACCAAAAGAGAAAAAAACGTAGTCAAAGGCTAGAACGCGATTAGTTTCTTATGATTCTAATAATGATGATGATGATCCCAGTGCAACTGTATGTGCTACTACTGGCGGGAGCACATATGCACCTACTTCCTCCTTCCACGCTAACACAAGCAGAGGATACAGTCATAGTGCAAGAGGATATGATTCACAGAACCAATATGGGCATCCATCAGGTTATGGAGGTGGCCAACAGGAAGCAGGCATGTATGGGTGGAGTCATCAACTAGAATTTCAATTCCATCCAGTTCCACCAAGTAGCAGTTTTGGGTCAGCATCCTCTTCTCATCCTCAAGGTTCTACTTCTTATGCTGATTCTGGATTCCAATCAAGCCACCAACCTTATACTCTAAGAGGGATCCAAAGAGAGATGTGGTCGGATCTGGACTGCAAAGGACAGAACAGAATCCCACTTGAGAACTAATTTTCCAGAGCGATAAATGACCTCTAAAAATCTTGGAAAAATTTGTAGAATGGTGGATTGATGGAAAGAACTCCCAGTCAAAATTTCAGATGGATCTGAAAGTGGTAAGAGGGTGAAAAGGGCGAATGGGTGGGTTGCTGGAACACAGATCTACACAGAGATAGAATCTGTAGGTTGCGGGGGATAAATGATAAAGGATGGTAAAAAAGGATAAAAAATATGAATTTTTTTGTGAAGGCTGGGGGGGACGTGGGGAACTCACCCTCTAATTTTGCATCACGATCTGAACTCCTAATGGGGAGTTAAAAATGACGCTTTAAGATTCTGTCCAGTGGTGGATAGAACTCTGATGAGGTGGTGACGGCGGTGCGATGGTGGCACGAATGGAGGCGACGGCCGGAAGTCGCATCCAGAGAGGTGGTAGATCTTGGAGTCACACTAGGATGAGGACTTCACACCCTAGAAGGGGGCTGGAGAGAGGGAGAGGGGCGCCCTTGGCCTTCTTGAGAAAAATGATATTTTTCTTCATTTATTACTATGGAATTCACAAAATACAAGAAAAAAGGCCTAAACTAACCTCAGATCTAGGGTTAGGGAGAGGCAAGTGGGGTATAGGAATTCTGCCATGTGGTCAAAATTATAATAAAAAATAAAATAACGTACATAAGGGGGTGCCCCCTTGACTTTTAAGAGGAGAATTTAAATTTCCCTTCTTCCTTCTCCTTGGTCCAAGAGAAATTAGGCTTGGTCCAGCCCACCTTGGACCTTGGACCTTGGACCAGCCCACATGGGCCCTTGGTGATGAGGGCATCCCACGACCCTCTCTTTGGCTCGGCCCGTCGGCACCACTTTGAGATGCCCGTCCGTGTTATCTCATGTTATTTTCCCTTTCATTGAGTCATATCATATATATTTTCATTTTATTGAGTCATGTCATGTGTAATTGAGTCATGTTGTTAGTCTATTTCCCTTATTATGCTTAATTGGTTGAGGTAGCACCCTTTTGGAAAACCTTTGAGTTTTCCTTCCTTAAATACATACTCCCAAACTCCTTCAACCCAACAACTATCACACATGATAATACTATAAGCTCGTTTAATTCCTTTTGTCATGTAAATGACCTGAGGCAATTGTGACAATAGTACTCCTATTGAAAAATCCTCCCATGCATGTTTTCATGTATCTTTCGTGTTGCTTAGACGTCGTTTCAACCTACAAAGTATTTTGCAAGAGCACCATACCAACCCCTTGAACATGGTAACATCAATTACTTGAGAACTAATTAATTAGTACTTTAAGAAATGGTGTAACTAGCATGCATGTTCCTTTAATGGCTTCCGCTACATACCCCGATTAATTATCAATCTTACTTGATGCCATTGGTCAAGTCCCTATTGCAACACCACGAACAAGCCCACTAACGCATTAAAGAATCTTAAGCCGATCAGCCAGACATGCTCAATGTAGATAGTTGAAGTGCATCCTTTGAAACCATTAGTATAGGGTCACTTTGATAACGGAATAAGAGTCGGTCATGGTGAATTATTTTGCTTACCCAACCTTATCTAGTTTGATAACAAGGTTATCGTAACGGGGTCGATTAGGGTTAAAATCCTTAACCTGAAATTAACTCATTTTACTCTCACAAGAATATCCTATCCGACCCAAGTTAAGATAAGTTATCAAACTAATAATTCCTCCTACCTCACCCCACTCACATCCTTGCCAGGAGTCACCACTAGCAAGCCCAGTCACCCTACTCATAGTCATAGCTGCACCCTTTTGCGCCCCCATCTTGAGCCGTCGTAACTCGGCACCCCCTCCCCTCTGTTGCCCTATTCCCCGCATAGAATCATCGCTGGCCCCCATCTCATCTACACTCCCATTTTCCCCGTTTCCTAGTCATTCTGCACCCTGACAACTTTTCCCTTGACCATCACCTTTGTCTCCCTACTCGCCACCTCCACCAGGGACCCCCTCTCGTCTCTCTCCCCCTCCGACGAAACACCGCCCTACTCACAGAACGTAACTCGACGATGCCGAGTGGAGGATGTGAGGGCTGGTCCCTTGCTGGTAGAGGGCCAGCAAGGTCAGAGGGTCTCTGAAAGGGGTATGGCTAGTCCGATCCTAGAGGCCGACCCGGTGCTGAGGGCATGGGTAATCACTCACTCCCACGATGGTCACTCGAAAGTCTGGGACTCACGAGATCGGGCACTCTATCTCACAGGCCAGCGTGGCTAAGAGCTAATATTGATTGAAAAGCACTGAAATAAGAGCACGGGAAGAGTGCTTACTCGACCAATTTGAAGAAACTGGTCCCGACCGGAGACGTGGGCGAATGAGGAAGCGTGGGGTTTACCCACGCCGCGGCGAGGAAGCTTCAACCTACTTAAATGTTTACACCACTACGCCTCACATAGGAGGGGGATCTTGGGGTGGGGGTTAATTGATTACAATCAAAACTACCTCCATGCAGGGAGGGGCCTTTAGCCAGCCAAGCGGGGAGGGGAAGAAGTAGGCTAGAAGCTTCAAAGATTATCAGAGTCGATTCTGTCCCTTCTCAGGAATAGAGGACAGACAGTCGGTGTCGATGCCACTGTGACCACTCCTGAACTAGGCTTTTGACAAAACCAGAGGCCAACTCCTCATAATTGGACCAGGGTCTTGACTGATTTTTCTGGAATTCCCAAGTTGTCGGGGCAGGTCGGGGAAGAGCCACGAACAAGGTCTCTGCTTCCTAGTTCTGTCTACTATAGAGCCACAGCAGCAGGAAGCTGAGGCCGCCACAAACACTCCCGGACTCAGAATCAAGCGTGGCAGGAAGAGTTGGAACCGTTGACGAGTCACCATCGAGATGAAATCTGCGAGGATGCCAGCTGATGTCGTGGTAGGCCGAGGCAGTCAAAAGAGTGACATGGTATCTGTTCAGTCCAAGAGGGGACAGAACAGCACACCCTGGGGAGAAAATTAAGAAGTTGCAGCTCCTGTCGTCGAATGGAGTCCCGCTTCTTGGAGAGGGAAGAAGACTCATTGTAGAAGGCCCCGGGCGAGCTCCATCTTCAGATGGCACATGATGGGCACCCAATTGAAGTTCTCCACTGCATATCACCCCCAGACCGATGGTCAGACTGAGGTTGTCAGTAGGAGTTTGGGGGATCTTCTTATGTGTTTGGTCTGAGATCGTGTCCAATATTGAGATTTGGTCTTACCTTTAGAAGAGTTTGACTACAATGATTCGGTCAATAGGTCTATCGGCATGAGCCCTTTTGAGATTGTCACCAGCCATAGACCTAGGATACCCATAGACTTGGTCCCACCTCCCATCTTGTCCCGTGTGTCTGTGTCAGCCAAGTCCTTTGCTGATCATATTAGACAGTTTCATGAGCATGTACGTCGTCACATTGAGACCAGCAACGCATGATACAAGGAATTGGCTGATGCCGATAGGCACCACCGTGAGTTTCAGGAGGGTGATTATGTCATGATCAGGGTCAGATCTGAACGATTTCCCTTGGGAGCTGTGAAGAAGTTACATGCTCGTGGTGTCGGTCCCTTTCGGGTAGTGAGGCAAGTCGGATCGAATGCATATGTTGTGGACTTGTCAGAGGATTACGGGATCAGCTCCACTTTCAACATCTCAGATCTCGTCGCTTATAGGGACCCAGCGGTGATACCCAGTGAGCCATTTGAGCCATCTCCACCCCGTGTGAGTGACCCCAGCCCAGAGCATCCACCTCCAACCTTGTTACCTCAGTAGTGTGAGTAAATAGAGCATATACTGGACGAGCAGGTAACGATTGCTCGAGGTGGGGTGTACTAGTGCTATTTGGTGCGATGGAGGGGACAGCCCGCGTCTGATGATACTCGGATCACCCGGGCCGAGTTACAGAGGATAGATCTAGATCTGCTGGATTGATACTAAAGTGACCCGGATCCCTACTCGATGGGGTTGAGCTTCTCCCACCCGGGGAGAATTGGTGAGGACAACAGAGCTAGAGTTCGGCTCGATTTAGCGAGCTGTCGGTACCAGACCCGTAGCACGACTCGATCGATGGTGACATCATTGTGGCTAGGGGACAGTCTGGAGTCTCCCCCGGAGTTATTTATCCTCTCGTGGACATTTAGACTTGGCGTCACTGGCCAAACAGTACGAGGTGATAGGAGACATCTGTTGGTTGATTCGCGAGGCTGCTTCGAGAGACAAAGAGCTCTCACTGTCTTACTGGCCACTCTCCCCTCTGTATACGGGGCTGACAAGTATCTTTCTTTCTTTGATTTCATCTTCTAGTCTGCTCCATCCTTTGCTGTAGTGCATGCCATTATTTTTCACCCTTGCACATGCACAGTTTGGCTCACTTCAGAGGACACGAAGCACTTTAGGGAGCTGATTATAAAGGCTCGAAAGCTGACATATTTTGAAGTTCTAGAGGTAGCTCTGACTACAACACCTCTGCCTCCCGGTGATTCGTGGAATCAAACGAGGTCTCAAGTGAAGGAGGCCATCACTAAAGCAAAGTGGGCCCGCCAAAAGAAGACTGTAGACTCAGAGCTAGTACTTGTTCCCCCGACCGTGGCATCGTTCGAAGAGTTCGATGCTTCTCATGTGCAGGCACACTCGACTGAGGGTACATTCTTCCCCTTGCACCCTGCTTCTGCTTCAGTTGAATAGGCTAACTCTTATTTTACAGCTATCATTGCTCCATCTGCGACGATTGTGCATGAGCCTGCAACCCTTGTGGGAGCTGAAGAGATAGGTGATGGAGCACCCATAGCTCCTCCTGAGGAAGATCTACCTTCTCCTACGCCTAGCCATGAAATGGAAGGTGATTTATGGTTTGTCCTCTAGGGTTCCCATAATTTATCATGCCTTTGGCTTACATGAGTGCTTCTCATTTTAGCTTCAGTTGAAATCCAACTGCCTTCTCCCCCCGTTGCTAAGCCAACCGAGGGAGCTTCTGCTAAGCAGGGGATCATTTCAGGGAGTGAGGCTAGTCTCAGATTTCATTCACCTATCAATCCTACTGTAGAGCTGACTGAGCAGGCCTCTATTGAGGAGGATTCCCCTCCTGTAGGCTATCCAGCTGAGAGCCATCCGCTTCAAAGGGGAAGGGTCCGATGCCAGAACAGAGCACATCATTGACAGAGCAGGTGGATTATGGTGGCGGCTCCAGTGATGAGAAATTCCCAATAATGGAAACAGAGACTGAAGATGTCGGGACATCTTCTGCCTATGAAAGTGATTTCACCACCTTTAGCCCACCTCGGTTGACATGGCGCAATTTCCAGCCGCCTAGACCCTCCATTGGAGAGGGGGCAGGGATGATGGAGACAATGGTCTCTGCTATCGGAGACTTGAGCTTGGTGACGACTGAGGTAAGAGACCCCCCCTTTAATCTTATGCTTCTTCTCATTGGTCATTATATCAAACCTCTGAGATATGTTATGTTTATCCTTTTTTAAGGCTCTTGCTATTCAAGCCGAAGTGACCTTGTCGACCATGATTGTGAAAATATCTCTTCCACCTCTTGGTGTAGACCCGCCGATATTCCCGCCTAATTTGAGGGCTATAGCCCTGTGGTATCCCAAGGATTATATTACGACAGCGGGGTTGGAAGTGCTAGGAGTGATTTTCGGGTCTGACCAGCCGACCGTGGCTCTGGAACAGTAGCAACTCAGCATTGGTGGAGAATCACTCCTGGGTGAAGAGGACATTCCTGCAATAGAAGCGGGAGAGACTGTGGAAGAAGTAGTCGGGGTCTCCACGACCCTAGCCCTCGCCACTAAGTCGGCATTGGTGGAAGTTGACCAAGCCAGTGGTGGAGACCAACCACTCCCTGTTGATGAAGCTCAAGCTGCGGCGCCCTTGCCAGAGGCTGGGGGAGAGGTTGCCGTTATTGAGACTTCCTCTGCTGCACTAATTTCTGGAACCGATTCCAATGTGGGTGCCTTGCAAGACATGCCGTTGTCGTCTTGAGAACCGAATGACGATATTTTGGCCACGGTTGACAGTCGCGTGGAATTTCATCGTCCTAATATGCCATCACTCAGTCTGCAATCATCAAATGACCTAGTGTGGCAATATTTGGAGATGCTGAGGCAGACCGTGGTAACCCTCTGGGATTTGTCTTATGTGCAGTTAAGGGGCCTCGTAGAACACCTCTCTGGCACGCTTTTGGCTTGTGGCTGCCCCACAGAGGACTAGACTCAGTGGGTGATCCTACTTCTAAAATATGTGAACAGAAGGGAGTTCATCAGTCATGATCTAGTAGACCAACTGACGGCCATAAAATTTGAGCGAGCAGAGTGTCAAATCGCCCTCGAGTCACTGAGGGGGACTGCCTGACAAATGCGAGATGCCATGGATGCTTCTACTTAATGCTGCACTTCTCTAAAGGCTTGGATAGCTGAACTGCGTGCCGAACTCACCCAAGTCGAACCAGAACTAGAGTCGACTGAATAGCTGCAAGTCCAGAACATAGAGGAGGCAGAGTTGGCGGAAGGGCAAGCCGCATTGCTTGAGGAGAAACTGATGCAACTGCAGGCTGAAGAGTCCCATTTACAAAAGTTGATCCATCATCCCTCTTTGGGGATTTTGGAGTTTGAGGACATCTTCCATTGTTCATTGCAGTAGTTCTTTTATTTTCCCCCCTTTTGAGAATTTTCATGTATCCCGGGGGATGCCCCGAGTACTATGTACTCTTCTTTTTATGCGAATGAAATTTCTTCATCATCTACTTTGCACACTTGCTGTTGAGTAACAGCTTTCGTTGGGGTCGGTCTCTTTTCTTCGACCAATTTAGACATAGGTGTGTCGCTGATTTGTCTAACCCGGGATATATTAGCTGCCAGGGCAGGAGAGCGCTCACGCCTTTAGGGAAGGTATGAGGAGTTCACTCCACCACAGTGCAACTTCTCCCGAGGCCAAACTGTGATTAGCATAGGTTGAACACCGAGGGATAAAAGGGGTATTTTGGCTGATAGGGCCAGAGGGTGAAGCCAATAGTTTGTTCATAGACCTCACCGATGGTGACGAGGTTTACAAATGACATACTTGTCAGTGGATTTAAATGCCAAGGACAAGGAGTGACCTTATTTCTTGACAGGGACGAAGGGTTCAAGTCAAGGGTGAATTCATTGACTTTGCGAATGAAAATCAAAGTTGAGGGGAGGTTTGTTCATCGACATGGGTTAAATGTTGAGGCAAAGAGGTTTATTTATCAACGGGGATGGAAGGTCCGGGTCGACGATTTATTTATTAAAACTGATAATATGAAAATTGATGGTAGGTTTGTTCTAGAAGAAGAGGTCGTGTCCCAAGGGAGGAAAGTGGTACCTCTCCTCCTCTAGTGAATGCTCCAGGTCGAGTCCAAGTTGATCCTACTCCTGGTGATGACGTGCCTCAAGATGGTCGTGGTAGAGCTTTGAAAGAATTTCTTCTATTCCACCCACCAACATATGAAGGGCAAGCGGATCCAGATGCAGCCAAAGTGTGGCTAGATGCAACTGAACGTGTGTTCCGTTCAATGGAATGCACTGAAGATGAAAAAGGGATGTTGGCTACATTTCAACTGTAGGGAGCAGCACTCGCGCGGTGGACCACGGAGTGGGAAGTTACTTTCAGATCTCGTCCGCTTCGTTAAATAACTTGGAGAGAATTTGTCACGTCATTCGACCGTACTTACAGTCCAGCCTATCTCAGAGTGGACAAGATGTACCAATTCATGGAATTGGCTTAGGGTGACATGACAGTTCTGCAGTATCGTAACAAGTTCATGGAATTGGGTCGTTATCCACCTTATATTCTTGCCGATGAAGGTTTGAAAACCGAGCAATTTCTGCGTGGCTTGAAAGCAGAGTTAAGGCAGTTGCTGATAGTAACCAGGGTAGCAGAGATGGATGCAGCATATTAGGCAGCTGCGGCATTAGAACTAGATATGGCAAGATCCCGAGGGCGTACCCAAGTTGACTCAGTTCAGCCTAGTGTGCAGCATCAGCAGGTCAATCAGCCGAGTGTGACAGGAGTCCCATCTTCTGTTCCTGCTGCCAATGGCACTTCTTTTACCAAGTCCAAGTTCAGGCGGATGTTCAAGAAGTCCAAGAAGCAGTATGACCATCAAGCTTCTTATGGTACCGTGCAGCAAACAGCACCTTCTTCTTTCCAGCAACAGGGATCAATAGCAAGTCAGTCGAGACTGTGTCTGAGGTGTGGTGGTAGTCATCCAGGCTGGCCGTGTTCGATGCCGGTGGTTTGTTTTCATTGTGATCAGCCTGGACATGTGGTTCGAGACTATCCTCAAAGGCCAAAACCTGTGCAGTTCTCCCAGTTTTCTCTCTAACTCACCCCACCCCCTCCACCTCTGCCCCCTCAGCCCCCCAAGAGACCCCAGCCACGTCCTCCCCACTTCCATAACCATTAGCCATCAACCCCTTACTGTGCAGCCCCCCTTCTTACTCCCTTGGCCATCCCAAGGTTGCAACTCCAGTGACAGGTCACAGGCAGACAGTAAGGGTTCTGGAAACAGCAGCTTCTCTAACACTTCCCCAACTCATCTGGCAGCAAATCATATCCCACTAGAAAGGTCATCCAGAGAGCTTTCCAAGCGTGGTGGTTTCGTCCTCGACCGAGCTCCAAGCTGCCCGCGAGAGTGAATCTTCCCCGACTGGGCAAGAACTCTCAGGTAACAAATCAGAGCCCGAGAAAAGGTTCCACCACGACCACTCCCTGGCAGATCTGGGCATGCAACTTGGCTGAGGGCATCTTCTACCAGTCCTTTGTCATCCCCAAGAAGCGGAGTGAAGTTCAGACCCCGGCATCAAAAGTTCTAAATTTTCTTCCGAAGTCATGCCAGGTTGGTTACCCTATTCCTGAATGGACCCACCTCCGCCATTCTGGTCAGTGCAATCAGCCCCGACATCGTTTGAGGTTGTCGTCAATCCCATCTGACAGAAGGCTCTCCTCGGTCGTCACGGTACCAGCCCCGCCTCCATCCGAGTTCAGGACTGTCCGTGGCGCTAGCATCTTCCAACAGTAATACCCTGGGAGCAGCCAGCACCAGTACTGTCCGGCACTGTTCCAAGACCTGCACCGGCCAGCGGCCATCTCAGGGTTAATCCAAAAAATTCGAGCGTCTTCCCGGGCCAAGTCAGAGAGTTTTGGCTCCGGTATCAGTTCGTTTGGAGTTCAGGAGTGTCCGTGGTGGTGCACACTTTGACCTACTGTCCTGTGATTCCAGAAGCTGGCAGCACTGACGAGGAGCCCGGCACATCAAGTTTCTAGCTCCGTCCCCTCCCTTCGCTTGGCCGGCTGAAGGCCCCTCCCTGTGTGGAGGTAGTTTTGGTTGTAAACACTTAACCCCCACCCCAAGAACCCGAGAAGGACTTGCTGCTGTCTTCTGCAACCCACCTACAGCAGAGGGCAAGATAGCAGAGACTACTCCGGCCTCCACGGTGCAAATCAGCCGAAACTCCCTTCTGGGAAGTCGTACGTCGTCAAGTTAGCTTCGCTCAAGAAGTGATCCCGCGGGGATCTGACCTCAGCACTGCACGTACCACCCGTTCTCGCAAAACTGCGCCAAGGTCAGGTCCAAATCTGAGTCCCAAATGGTAGCAGCTCCACAGCCCTCCCCAGCGTGATTCATCCCAAGCCCTCTACATGAGAGTTCTGTTCCTCCGAAGCGCCGATGCACCAGAAGTGATCCCGCCTGCATCCGACATTGACACGGTCCGTGGCGTCCAAATTCCCACAGGCGCGCCAGACCCGGATCCCCTGTTCACCCAGGACGAACTGTAGTCAAGACAGCCCAGACACCCCTTCTTCCTGTCCGTTTAAGTTCGCGGTGTCTTCACCAAAGTTGCAGCCCCCGACATAACAAAACCAACGCAAGTGGTTTCGTCACGTTCTGATGTCAGAACCAGGATTTCTACCCCAATCTTCAACGTCCTATCCTGCTGTTCACCCAGAAACCTGACACTGGCTATCCCAGCGGCCACACCCCGCCAGGTGATCGGACGGCCACGCCCTTCGGAGGTCTCGTAGTAATCCCAGTCAGCGACGTCCCCGACCTGGTCCCGCCGCGATTGGAGTTCTGCAGCGTCCGTACCGGCTGTCGCACCACAGCTGCACCGACCAGTCCAACCGAGCTGAACTACACCAGCCTACTGCAGCAGCCGCCATCCCCACCCAGTGCCGTCAGATAGACACCAGGCTTTCGAGCGTCCGTCAGCGTCCTCCGGTCTTCGTCCAGGAGGTGGAAGCGTCTTGAGTGGCCGCTACAGCTCGGCACGCGGTGGTTAGCTCGCTTCCCCCTCCCCGCGATCCCCCCTCCTGCGCGAGGGTAGTAGTTGTAATTGGTCGCCCCCACCCCGTGAGCCCCCTCCCTGCGTGGAGCGTAGTGCATGTACTAGCAGGCACCTCCAGTTGATGCACCTCACACATGGGAAGGTTTCCTCACATTGTTTCGTGCCAAGTATTTTTCAGAGCACGTCAGGGAGAGAAAGGCCATGGAGTTTGTGTCCCTTCGTCAAGCGATGTTGTCGGTAGCAGAATATGAATTACAGTTTTCTCGGTTAGCACCATATGTATCACACCTTATCAGTACTGATTTATTAAAAGTAAACAGGTTCATGGATGGGTTACGGCCCTGTTATATTCAACAGTTGGGTACTCAGAACATTCGTACATATGAGGAGATGGTCCAGCGGGCCTATCTGTGTGAACGGACCTTAGAGATGGTCGAAAAGATGAAGGGAAAAGGTGAAGAGTCAAGCCGACGATCTGATCGGCGATTCAAGAAAGAGAAATTTAGTATCACGGAATCCTACAAGAGCCGTGATAACATGAAAAGATCTAGGATCGAGAACGGTGGAAGTTTCTAGCCAAGTCCCAATCCCTGACTCAATCACGGACTAGACACCTAAGAAGGTCTCCCAGACTCCTATTAACTACCTCAATCTGACCGTCGGTCTGGGGGTGATATGCCGTGGAGAATTTCAGTTGGGTGCCCATCATGTGTCATAGGGTCTTCTAAAAATAGCTGGTGAACCGAACATCCCTATCTGACACCTTTCGAGCAGATCAAGGAGTACCTTCTTACTCCTCTAGTCTTGGGAGCACCTGTCAAGGGCAAACCTCTCATTCTGTACATCGCCACCATGGATGCTTCGTTGAGAGCGCTACTGGCGCAAGTCAATGAGGAAGGTAAAGAGCAACCACTCTATTACCTCAACCAGAAACTAATCGGTGTTGAGTAGCACTACTCCCCTATGGAAAAAGTATGCTTGGCATTGGTGTTTGCTGTCAAAAAGCTACGACATTACCTCCTGTTTCATCAGGTTGAGCTTATATCCAAGCACGACCCCCTGAAGTTCCTCCTTAGGCAACCTATTCTCTCAGGCCAACTGGGGAAATGGGCACTCCTACTCATGGAGTACGACATCACCTAAGTCGGCCAACATATTTTATAACTTTTTTTAGTCCTATGTTATGTTCATGTCAAAACCATATAGTCTTGTATTAAAGTTATATTTCATATGGTTATGGAACTTATTTTATTGATGATTTGATCATTGTTTCTACATGATTCACTCTCATCTTTAGTATTTCTTAAGTACATAGCACGTATCTCGGTACAATGATATTAGTTACACTTGCACATGATAGGAACACCTCTTCGACTTGTGATCCTCTCCATTCGATATTCCTTCCACTGGACTAGGTGATCTTATTTCAAGGTCTCTGTAAGTCTCCGTGAGCCTGAGATTCTCACTAGGACGACGAGCTGGTTGTACTCTAAAAATCTATTTGTTTAGAAAGCACTTATGTTACCGGTGTTTTTTTGCACTCTAGAATAGTCTCGGCCATCAGGCGACTACCACTGTCAAGTAGCGGCCTTCCCATGATTGTGTTCTTCCAAAATTATCTTGCGTCGACCCATCTCTCTCTCTGGTGTCAACCTGTCTAGTAGCAATTTCGAACGGACCGCCACTTCATGATAGTGGTCCTTGCACGACCGCCTATTCAAGAAACGGTTCAGACATGACCACTTTCTGTCTGAGAGTGCTTAACCCGCCTGAGGTTTGATCCACGGGTTGATTCCTCTATGTTCCTAGATGGTCTATTGATTATCTAGAACTTAACACCTTGTTCAATAAGCTATCTAATGAATTATGAAAGTTAAAGAATGTACTATTATGCTGCCAGATTCCCCCCGTAGCATAACATTGTCCTTAATTCGTTCTTTGAACTCTCATACTCATGTTTGGTGCATTCTTGTGCAGACACCAGAGCCAGAGATCGGCTCGACTCAACAGGCCACCGGTACTAGACACGTAGCGTGGCTCAGGCGACGTTGACTTCCTTGTGACTGGGGGACAGTCTAGAGTCCCCACATTGAGTTATGTATTTGGTGTGTATTGTATTTGTATTTGTATTTGAGTATTTGGTGTGTTTAATTAGGCTAAGTTAGTGGGTTTCATTGTAAAATGCTCCAAAATGCCTCCTTTTTCATACCTTCTTTATCAAGTTCTCCTATCTCCTCTCTCCACTCTCTTCAAAGCTCTTATTGCCCCTTCTTTTACTGATGTCAAAGGGGGAGAAGATATTTGGTGAGTCATCCTTTAAGGGGGAGAGTCATTTGATTAAGGGAGAGAGTCACTTATTTAAGGAGGAGAGTTATGTGCCTTTTAGAAAAGGGTAGAGCAAATTGGTTCATTCAAGGAAAAAATAGTTCAAGCTCCATTCATACTATGTCTTCACATGCATGTGTCTTAAAAATGCTTGATTTGGGTTACATTGTCATATAATGACTCACAGTGTTTCCATTATCAAAAAGAGGGAGAATGTTGTGTCCCTATGATTTTAATGATTTCCAACACTATGAGTCATTAATATTCTCATTCTTTGATTGCTAACTCTGCTGATATTCTCATAACATATAAATTAGAGATGGCAAGAAATGAAGTCCAATGAACGTGCCTAAGCCACTTAATATTCAAGCAAGGATGAAGAAGAACAACAAAAGCAGTTTTCACAATGGTGGTGTCGACCTCACTGCACTGAAGTGTCGACCTCACTACCTTATTAGCCATCGATCTGTTGAAGCCCTCTTGGAAGTGTCGACCTGCATCCATCAGAAGGTCGACCTGTGGCCCCTTCTAGAAAGTGTCATCACCATAGCTCATAAGGAAGTGTCGACCTACTTCTCTCAAGAGGTCGACCTCGGAGCCTTCCATAAAGAGTTATAAATGCCTCTTCACTTGGAAGTGTCGACCTGCCTCTCTCAGGAGGTCAACCTCAGGCCCTTCCAGCAAGCATTGAAGGCAGGTTCTCTTAAGGCAGTGTCGACACTGCTCTTACAGCAGGTCGACACCATGGCTTTCCTAGAAGCATTTTTAACTACCTTCTGCCAGTCACGTCAGGCCATCCAGGTATTAAAATATTGAATTACAAATCCCCAAAAACATAGATTTTGAGGTCTGGAGGAAGGTCCAAGGTCTGACTTTTGTACCAGCCATCATCATCTCTTTTTTTCCTTCTGAGTCTTCGGGCTCGTGGGAGGCGGGCCGTGATTCTAGTCGCGTCGGTTCCTTTCTGGTATTTAGATTCTGAGTCGCCAACGAGGGGTGGGGGGTTAAATAAGAAAATTCAAAATTTTTAGAAAATATCAAAAAATATGAAAAAATCACCTCTGTGATCCTCGGAAAGAGCACAACGTACTGGTCACGTTCCAGAATCGTAGAACGCAACGGTTCACCCTGCACAGTGATCCAAAGGCTCATCAGAGAAAAATACACGTAAATATCTGATAAATATCTGAAAAAAAATCTGGGGCATTACACACGTTCTTCAATCCGAACGGCATGCGAGTGTAGCAATACAGGCCGTAGTCAGTGACGAACGCGGTCTTATCCTAGTCGGGCTCGTGCATGCTGATTTGGTGGTACCCAGAGTAGGCATCTAGGAAGCTTAGCATCTCGTGCCTGGCCGTGGCGTCAACTAGTTGGTCGATACGTGGCATGGGGAACCTATCCTTAGGTGTAGCCTTGTTGAGGTCGGGTATAGTATACACACATTCACCACTTCCCATTGCTCTACGGAACAAGGACCACATTGGCCACCCAGTCTGGATACCGGATAGGCCTGAGTAGCCCTGAGCACAACTTTTCACTCACTTGTTCTCTAATGATGACCTGTCCCTCGGGGTTGCAACGCCTTCAGCGCTACTGGACCGGGCGGCAGGTTGGGTCCAACCTCAGTTGGTGGGTGATGACTTCTAGCGGGATTCCGGAGAGTTCGTTCTCGGACCAAGTGAACACATCCTGGTTGGCTGTGAGGAAGCTTAAGTAAGCTTCTGTCACGTCCCGTACTCTATACCGTCGAGGTATTATCCGCTTTGGCCTACCGGCCTCACGATTTTGTCACTTTCTAATAGTGATCGGCTCCTGAATGGAGGACTTCCCGGGAGGTCACCCATCCCAGTACTACTCCCCTATTAAGCACGCTTAACTTCAGAGTTCTTTTCAAGAACTTGGCCGATATTTCAAAAGGCGTCTCGGTGATATGACCACTTCGTCAGATCACCTGGACAGAGTTCGTGACTACCTTCGAGCGTACCTACAGTCCGGCCTATCTTCGCATGAATAAGATGCACCAATTTCTAGATTTGGTGCAGGGTGAGATGACTGTGTTGTAGTATCGGAACAAGTTCATCGAGTTGGGTCGGTATTTGCCACATATTATTGCTGATGAAGCCTTAAAGACTGAGCAATTTCTCCGAGGTCTGCGAGCTGACTTGAGAGTGCCGCTTCTTGCTACCCGTGTCAGTGTGATGGATGATGCCTATCAGGCAGCAGTCGCGGTTGAGCTTGATTTGGCGAGGTCTGCAGGGTTTCTCAGTCCAGTGTTGCTCAGTCGGTTGTGCCATTCTAGTAGTCCTATCAGCCATCAGTACCTGGTGTTCCGTCTGTCGTGGCTACTTCTGGTAGTCCTTCGAGGCGGATGTTTCAGAAATCTAAGAAGTGTTTTCATCGTCAAGCATCTTCGGGTTTTGTGCAGCAGCAATCGGTGTCTCCTGATTCAGTGCAGCAGTCTGTTCCTCCATATCAGTAGCGCCGAGAGTTTCAAATGAGTTAGCTGAGACCATGTCCGAGGTGTGGTGGTAGCCATCCTAGTGTTCCATGTTCCTTGCCGGTGGTTTGCTATCGCTGTGATCAGCTGGGTCACATTGTCCGAGATTGCCCGATGAAGTCAGTTCCGGCGCAGTTCTCGCAGGTCACCCAACCGCAGCAGTCACAGTTTCACTTTCCTACACCACCTCAGCCTCAGCCGTCATTTTTGCAAGTTCCTGCTTCTTCCCAGCAATCTTCTGCAACTTCTAGCTGGAAACCGATGAGCCGGATCACTCATATCACTCGTGCAGAAGCAATTGCATCCAATCTCGTAGAAGGTACGGTTTCAATTTTTGGTCATCCTTCTCGTGTGCTATTCGATTCAGGTGCCACTCATTCATTTATTTTTGAGGATTTCCTTACTCATCTCAAGGAGCCGGTGACCGAATCACCTTGTGATCTGCTCATTGAGTTACCCTCCGGAGATTTCATCTCAGTAGGAATTATATCTCTAGACCCAGACAGACTTTAAGTGATCAATGCATTATGCAATATGGCATGTTCATACATGAGATAATTGCAAGTAAAATGACGAGAGGGAAATGACAATACTTTTCAAGAATGAACTAGCAAGAATTATGTGTATCAAGTAAAGTTTATCATGGTTACCAATCATGTAATATCAAGTCATGTCATGTAAGGATGGCTACTCATTTATTCAAGTAATTGCCCATTCCGAGCCACGCAAGTCAAGCAAGTCAAGTCAAGCATGAGAGAGATTGTGGAATGTCAAATTAAAGCTAGTCATGCACTCCGGTGCAATGCCACACCGTAATCATTCAACTCCCATGGGCGCAAGTACTTTCAGTTGCTCCTCCCAGGACCAGATTGGGCCCTATATGCGTAGACATTGGTTATATGATTTGACAAACACTATAGTTTTATAGTATCCAATAGAATTCCAAAGAAGTAGACCATTGTAGGACATTAAGGTGGATTCACGAAATTTGCAATGCAAGGGTAGAGATTATGTAGAGATGACTTAACTCGAAATCTAAGACATTACATAAAACTGGGTAATTGGCGTCCAACATGGAGGCCACAGAATAGAATTGGCATCCATAGTAATAGGCGCTCATTCTAAAAAGATAATAAGGCATGAGTAAATAGCATCCACCAACAGGTGCACTATTAACAAATGACGGTTGCTATCACGGGTGTAGATTACTAGAAAGTAATATTTTCTCAAAAATGCCAGAAACAACATTATTTGAGGGTTAGATAGTCATGTTTCTTCAAACGGACATGACAGTGACACAGTGTAATGGGTTTTTAGGGTACAACCTGCTCGGCTGCCTTGAGGGAATCCAAGGCTAGCGGAGACTTTCGAAGGTTTCTGAGATGAAATCACTAGTCCGAAGGAACGGAATGTCCAACGGAGAGCTCAATCATCATGGAGAGTTGAGGTTAATCAATTGAACCAAAACATGGACTTCATCCACAGAATGTGATGAGAGTGCCAAGCACTGCGAGAGAGGGAGGTGGTCCGGTCACCCCCCTATTTATAGGAACCGTTCCGTTAGAAAGGAGAAGAGAAAAGATAAAAAAAGGGAAAAAAGAAAAAGAAGGGAAAAATGAAATGATGGCAAAAAAAAGAAAAGAAAAGAAAAAAAGAGAGAAAAAAGGAGTAATATATATATATATGTATAAATAATATCCAATGATGAATATATATACTAGGACATTCCATCCATACGCTCTTGTGTGCCAACAAGCGCAAGCACTGACAACAAGGCCGAGTCGAGAGTGTTGTCTCCTGGGACATCGAAGCCTCGAACATAACCCCTGCAGGCAAGTGCACCCACATACACCGCTCAGCTCATCCTTCGCCCACGCTACCCGTGGGTGGGGAGCATTTGTGGACGTGCAAATTCGTAGGTCTAGACATCTCTCCCGGCCCGGCCTCGAAGTCGAGACTGAAGAAAGAAGACCTGGGATATTGGCTGTCCAAGACCCCGGGGAATACTACCATCCGGCAAGTCCTCGCATTTGTATGGACGCATTAAAATGACAAAGAAAAGGCAGGATACCCTCCCGAATTTACACACTGTCGTGAACCCATCTTCAGGTCCTTGGCGATGAAGAATGTCCCAGGGAGCTCACGACTGTTGAGTTCCTGAAGGAAAAGCTCAAATGCCTCTAAGGCCCCTCCAACGGCACGCTTTCAAGTCCCTCTAGCAGCATGCCCTCAGCAACCCGAGCCTGGCATGCCCTAAATGGCTCCTGCCCGGCACACCCAGAATGGCCCTTCAGCAGCACACCAACTTGTGCCATCCAACGGCACACCCTTGTGAGGCCTCCCTCACCGGCACACTTCTGCCCCCTTCCAACGGTGATGGGGACATCAGGGGACGTACACCTACGGAGGTTCCGGTAGCCCGCTAGCAGATGATCCAGCCAGTATTCAGTAGCATTTGCATTATTCCATTTTCAGTTCAGTACAAACATTTTTAATTTTGAGTCTATTTGAGTTCTGTAAGCCTTAATGGGCCAGTTATATAAGGCCCATTCAAGAAGGGAGAATTACAAATGGGGGAGCACAAAGTTGATCCCCCACGCCCGCATGAAATGCCCGCTCTGGGGGTAGCCATCAACATGATATCTCTATATCAGCAAGTACTTGAAGAAATGGCAGAAGCTTGCACTCAACATACCTATGAAGCCCATATCCTAGTGCCAGCAGAAGGTGAAGGAAATTGGCACACAGTGCTAACTAAAGCAAAGAGGAGGGCAGCGCTTCATCGTGACTCAAGGAATTCATATACAGGGCATCACACCTCAGCCAGAACTCCTGGTCGTGATCCCCGTCTGGCATGGGACAGATTCTTAGCTGGTCATCAGAAGATTCACCAACAATAAGATGAAACACATCCCTATGCGGGTGCATAAAGAAGCCAGCCCGACAGTCGAACGACTTCAAGAAATCATTGATGGGCTAGATTAATATGAATAGCCCAAAATCTGGCCCATCCAGCTAGACGAGTACATCCCTTGGGAACAGTTAGAGTCCCTGAGATTAGTAGAAGAGGTTGAAGTTGAAGCCGAAGTCGAAGAACCCGGTATATGGGATGAGCTTTCAAAGGGGCAGCCGCCGGCTATGAAGAAAAAGAAGAAGAGATCCAGGAATAGAGGAAGAGGCCTGGCCATATCTTGCAACACCCTTGTGGCCCTATTTGAAACAGTCTGAATCTCTGAAGACGACGATGAAGAGATATGCCTCGTGTAAGCAGAGGCAAATCAAGCTGAAGCTTCCACCTCTCAACATGCTACTTGATCGGGAAGAAAATGGGGGCATCCTCTCGAAGCCAGCCATAACATCATGTTTCGTGGTGAGCCACCATGCCAGGTTCCCCAGCTTGAAGTCAAAGGGGCAGAGATTCCTCCTCCACCAGGGCTCTACCCCGAGCGTGCAAGTGGCAAGGAAGCTCTGTCCTTCACTAAATTTCTGGCATCTCAAGAAGGCGGGCGGCCACGCCTGCAGCCGCAGTGGAGGGTCAAGGCCACTCCCATCTTACCCTCAAGTGTATCTCCTCCAGCAAACAAAGAGGAGAAAACTAGCTAGAGGCCTGGCTTAGGCAAAAGCCAGTGTGTGCACACGTGGTCAGGGGCTTTGGACTAATGCCAAGGGGCATTCCCCTGTCTAGTCACTTACGATTTGGTTATTGTTCTGGTTCTGATAGTGTCTTTGTCTCTACCCATCTGTAGGTATCGTAGACGAGACGCTAGTAGGCATAGCATAAGACGTCAGTGGACGCAGTTGGCTGTTCTTCTAGTGTGGGGCACTCCAGTCACGTGACGCGTGGCTCTTTGCGATATCCTTCGCAGTTCGCTTCGCGTTTCTCATGCGTCATGACCATCCGGGTTAGCCCTTTCGTGGCTATACCCAGGGTCAGTGTCTGTCGCTTGCACGACGTTCTGGTTGTGTATGTGGCAGTGTGCATGACATCCTTGTCATGTCGTCTGTCATCTGTGTCGGTCGTCTGTCTAGATTTTCCTAAGCTTTCTTGTTATTTTTGCAAGTCTTAATTTGGAGCCTGGCGTCGTGTTGACAGTTCGGTAAGCTTCTGACTTCTTTAGTTCAAGGTTCACCCTTCTGTCCTTGCTTATTGTAGTGTCTGTTCGGTGTAGGGTCGGGAGCCGAGGTTAGTTCGGTAGTCGTGCTCGTCTGGTACGACTTCTTCCTTTTCCCTGTTAGCTCCCCTAACTCTTAGCTTGTTTCCTACTCCTGCTCCCTCTTCTTTACAGCTTTGTAGTTTAGCTTTCCTGCTTTACTACTGCCTGTTGCCTACTATTTTTAGCGTGTTACTGCGTGTTTTCCTCGGTGGGGATCCGTGTGACCCCTACTGAGCCAGTGACATGAGGCTCACCCCAGCTTTACAGGTGGTGGTCGTTCGTTCGGCTTCCGTGTGTACCTGGGGCGCGTGCTCGTAGCGGCTAGCGTGGCCAGCTAGTACCCTCGTCGAGCTTCCCCCAACTTTCTAGTACGTCTTTTCTTTTCTATCGACTATACTTGGCACTTGTTGTCTTCCCTTTGGACTTGACTCTGGGCTATAATTGTTAAATTTAAACTGTTAATTAAAAAGTCTGGAGCAAAAGACTCATCAAAGTCTATACCCAACTCTTGGCTGTAGCCTTTGGCAACAAGTCTGGCTTTGTTCCTATTCCGAGAGGGGGTGTTACATGCATGGCGGGGGCCATACCAGGTGAGAGTCAGGACATTTCACAGGTTTTTCACCTCATAGGGTAGTCCTGAGCATTGCTGACCCGTTTTGTGTTTGGTGGGGTTGTATAGGTCCTTCTGGCGTGCTTGCTGAGGTGGGCCACTCCTCCCTGGAGCTGGGGATCGAGTGGGCTACATCTGTTTCACCACCGGAGCCGCTGCTGGATGCCAGCGTAGGTGCGGCCTTGCTCCAGCCAGCCTGAGGCTACGTAGGAGGCGATCCCCTGCCTTCCCCGGGGGAGCTCCGTCAACGGTTGAGGGAGTGTACCCATGGCTATCACGGCCTCGGGTCCCATGCGACCTGTAGATGTCCGGCCTGGCTGGCATCTGGGTGGAGTACCTGCGGCTTCTAGAGGTGCAGGAGCAGAGGGCTCGGCGGCTAGCAGCCATCCGAGAGCTGGAGGAGCAACGGACTCGGCTTGCACTGGCGGTTGTCGAGCAAGAGAGGTGTGCTGACGTGGCCATGCTACTTGCTCGGGCTCGTGCCACACGACTGAGGGAGGCAGAGAGCAGAGCCGAGGCCCTGGAGAAGGCCCTGGAGGAGTCGCGGTGAGAAGCGGAGCTCCCTAGGGTCGAGTGGCGGACTACCGAGATGGGGGCCGAGGTGAGCGTGCAGCTTGCGTTGACCTTGAAGGCGGAGCTGGCTGCTACAGAGTCCCGCTTGCCGGAGCTGGAGGGGGGCGAGGCTAGGCGGTGATTGTGTCACTTCCCCCCCTTTTTGTTATCCTGATTGTACATTTTTGTTCCCCTAAGGGCATGTCTTGGGCTCCCCTTTTATAGAGAGTATTAATGATAGATTCTGAATTTTGATGTCATCATTTGCTGGGTTGCTCCATTTCTTGTTCCATGGAACCATGTCAAATGTAGGGTCTGGCCATCACTTACTGTTAGTCTATTTGATTAATGCTTAAAAATGGGGGAATAATGCAGGGAAAGCGTAGGACCCGCATCTCATGGCTGTAGGTCCGTGCAGTGTACTTGGCACTTCCGGACTTTCAGCGGGAGCAGTTGACCGCCATGGGGTTTGCCCCATTCCTGAGTATCGAGGTGTGTCAATTTGACACACCTCTACTCTATGCTCTGCACGACCGCTGGGATCCAGCGAGTCGGACCTTCCTCTTCCCGTAGGGGCATATGGTCTCGACGTTGGAGGATGTGGCATGGCTCACTGGCCTTCGAGTGCACGGGCTACCTATTAGCGGGACTACCTTTCCCGAGTACCAGGGGATGGCTCGGGAGCTGCTGGGCTTAGAGCTGTGGTGCCCCGAGAGGCAGTTGACCCTCCTTCCTCGGGCGAGTCTACAGGACAGCTTGGGGCTGCGACGCGTGGGGATAGCAGTCGGGGAGCAGCCAGAGCAACACCTACAGCGCTTGGTGGACCTAGTCAGACTGAGGGTAGCTATGCAGCCGGGAGCAGAGGCCGATCGAGTGCTGCGGCATTTTCTGATGTTGATGTTTGGACGGCTCCTTTTCTCCGCAAGGGCTGATGCGATGAGCTACCGCTTCCTCCCCTTCCTCGAGGAGCTCGACCACGTGGGCGACTATGCCTGGGGTGCGGCAGTCCTTGCCTTCTTGTTCGACTCACTGAGTTCGACAGCCCGTCGGTCCATGCTCGGGGGCTTCTCCCCCATACTCTAGGTACGACCCTTACCCTAGCTTTGACCACATGACTTCTATATGCTTTCTAAATGCTGACGCGCTACTGTGCTACAGGTTTGGGCCTATGTCTACTTACGGGCACTAGGCAGAGGGGAGGAGGCCCGTCCTAGGCTTCTCCCGATATCACGGAGGTTGGTAGCACCTCAAGAGACCGGCTCCCTGAGACGATAGGTCAGGGAGTTACAGGATGATATAGACTCTCTGCCGTACGCCTCGGTATGATTCTAAACTTAGGCTCCCTGGTTAAATGCATTCCTATATGATGCTGATGCAGTTTCTCATGTATTTTAATATGTATTATTCTAGCGATAATTCGGCAGCATCTCCCCTTGACCCGGATGCTGGGGAGGGTGAAGCGGGTGTACGTCCACAAGGAATGATAGCCTCAAAAGGTAGAGGTGCGCACGGAAGTGACAACACCTTGAGAAAGCACATAAATTAATGGACGGAGGACACTGAGCGAGATCACCGGTTAAGACACAAAAAGGGGGAATGGGTTCCACCGGATCAGGAAGAAGGGGTGGCTGGGCCACCGGATCAAGGACGATGGCACAACCACTGGATCAAGGGCGTGACTGGGGGACGGTGCCACCAGATCAAATGGTGGCAAGAGCCATCGGATCAAAGTGGTAACTGAGCCACCGGATCATATGCAAGGGTGGCCAAGCCACCAGATCAAGAGGGGAAGGTGGCAAAGGCCACCGGATCAAGAGGGGGGAAAGGCCACCAGATAAAGAGGTGGGAAGGGCCACTAGATCAAAGGAGAGTTAGAGCCACCGGATCAAGAGGTGGGAAGGGCCACCATATCAAGGGTGGTGGCAGGCCACCAGATCAAAGGAGGTCGCCAAGCCACTGGATCAAGACCCATACAAGCCAAGGGTTGGCACGAAGGGAGGCTTGCTCTCGAGTGAGGGGTTTTGGCACAGAGAAGATCTGGGGCTCAGCCATGGACTGGTAGGACCCAGGTGCTGGGTTCATACGGTCAACCCTTTGAAGAGAAGAACCGAGAGGGAAGGAGACGATAGAGAGAACTTAGGGCGGCAACCTCACCCGTGAGGCTTGGAGGCCCACTGGCTCTGGACCTCGACTCCACTAGAGAACATATTGTTGGCTGCCTTGGGGAAAAAGGGGCTCGGTTGTTCTGCTGGACGAAGCATGAACGTGCTAGGAGGAGTGCGATGGAGAAAACAAAGAAAACCCATGAGAATGGCAAGGGCAGACACACAGGAAGCGCAAACATACAACTTAAACATTTGCAAACTCTTTTATTCCTTGCAAAAAGGGAAGAGCATAGGGGCGGATGTATTACAGAAGGAAACGCTTGGGCATTATTCTACATGGTTTAAGTAATAAACAACCCATGTTAAAAATCTTTATGAATGGAACATGATTCTGATAATTTTGCATTGAGGCATGACTCTGAACAATCTTTACTTGGTCATGACAATAGTTCCTTGAAAATCTTATTAGGCCTCTATCCATGCAAACTTTATATGTGGATTTGGAGACGGGTAAATCCGTAGCCAAATACACGCACGGATCGGGATGGCCAAACCAGGTCCAGACTGACCCAACTAGGCTGAATCTAACCCAACCAGGCTGAGCTCCCCAAGTGATAGCCCCATGAACGGGCCCACTTATATCGAGGCTTAAACACGCTTGGATCAGATCTTCTTAGGCGGCCTCTCGGCCCAGAAGTCTGAGTAATAGTCACACGGAAGAGCCTAATCGGCATCCGAGCATAACTGTCACAGTGTCACCCTCTATGCTCGGGAGAAGCCCAAGCGCCTCACCAGGGGATATCCTTTACTCAGACCCCCAATGGACAGGGCATATCACCCGACGAGAATCTCGCTACCACTCGAAGAAGGGAAACTCAAGGGGACAGGGAAGAAGAAGGGTCCTCCTCTACGACATAACGCCCCCTAGTCCCTCCAAATACTCTATCTCCAACCAAGAGGGTGAGTAGCTATATAAACTCCAACGAAGGCCTCCGGGAAGGAAAGGTGATCCAGAGCACTCAACACCACACTCATTGGTGGAGAGTGATCTCGTGCTCCGTACTCTTTCTCCTACTCTCGTTCCACCAATGCTCTACCAGTTCGCTGACTTAAGCATCGAAGGGTTTTTCCCAGGGTTCCAACCCTGAGCTCCTCTGATCCGTTTCCTGCCTTGTAGATCTTTCGTTCGTGGTTGTGACGACAGGATCGTACTACTCAGGATCTAGCTTGAGATCACCCCTCTTCATCTGGCACCATCTGTGGGAAACGTATGAAGAGCTAGCATGGTGCGAAGAAGTTCAAGTTGGAGAAACATTGGCGACAAAGGAATGGCACCGGCAATCACAAAGGGGGAGCAGTGGGCCCACATAGCGAAACCGACCTCTAATCACATGCTACAAATAATTAAACCATGCTAGCATAGGATCCCCTCACAAATCCTACTAACATCCACCTCATCCGTCATTTCATCACATTCTATCCCATTCCGTCATGTCTCTACCTTAGTCAAGTCGGCACAGTCACGTGCCCCACGTCGAGAGAAAAGGAGGGAACAGAGAAATAAGGGAGAAAGTAGAATGGGAGAAATAAGAAGGATAGGAGAGGAGAAATACTAAAATCACACAGATAGAACTGCTACATTGAACAACTAAGGAATAACTAGATCATAAAACCCAAACAACTGAGACAAATAAACACAAATTAACTAATCAAAGAGCAGAATCGCACCTTCCATAGGATAAGATGTCACTGCTCAACATAGGGAAGCTGAGACACTATTGAGTCTTGCTGAGGTTGTGGTGGCGAAAGTTGGAATTGAGACTGCTGCAGCTGGGTAAACAGTGAGAACTGCACTGGTCTCGGCCTTAATAGATAGTCTCAAACAACGTGACCCGACTGATCATAGCGGAAACAGATTATCGGCAAGAAACATGGCACGCTCGGATGGCTACCACCACATCTCGAACATAATCTCGACTGACAGATAGCGGGTCCCTGAGACTACTAAGAAGAAGGCACTGATGATGGAACAGCACTGACTGATGACTACTGTGCAAGCCATTCTTCACGCTCCCTTAACTTGCTTCTGGTACTCATGGACGGAGGTGTACCACGATTAACCGGCGCAAGAGAGGATGCTCTAGTTGTAATCAGTTGTCTGCCATGCCAATCCTTAGACGTCCGAGCCTTCTTCAATTTCTTGGATCAGAACTTCTTGCCCTTGGGCTTAGAGGAAGAAGTACCATCAATGGGAGGAAAAACGGAAGGAACTCTAGGTACATTCGACAGATAAACCGGCTGGAATCGCCCTGGTGGATGAGGGACAAGGTGATACTGCACACTTGGCACACCCGGCTGAGCAGATTCGGCCTGAGCATGCCCTTGGGGTCTCACTTTTTACGATGTGGTGTCACGGAAGAGAGCACCATGCCTATCTCGCACTTCCGTCGTGGCTTGCGGCCCCACTATCAATACGAACTATTTCGCCGCAATGTCACCAAGTTGGAAGACACATACCATGTCGCTCTCGAGTTGGAGTAGTTTGAGGCGGAGTTTGCTCCCGTCCAATGCCAGGGGTTCACTTATCAGCGCGGGACCAACCCTCGTACCACGCCTACCTCCTATAGCTGATTTCCGATGGCCCACCCCCCGGAACCCCCTCGACAGGACCCCACCATCGCTCCCAAGCCCTGCACTTTCCCTCCGAGGGATCCTCCCCTTCATCCGCAGGCACCCATCCCTACCCCTCGGCCTTATCCGCCTACCGTGCTGACTAGGCCCCTTCCTCCCACACCCCCAGTCCCTCGAGAGGACAAGGGTAAGGGGCCTATGATTGGTGGAACACCTCAGGGAACTGGGACACGAGACCGCTGCTACACTTGCGGTGGGGTCGGCCACTTTGCCAGCAAGTGCCCCACCCGGGGAACACTTGTCATTGCCGACACTTCGGCCCGTGATCCCACCCCCGAGTTGGTGCCAGTTAGTTATGAGCTGGACCAAGACTTGGCCGAGGAGTTGTTTGACGAGCTATTGGAGGGTGAGCAGGTTGACATCCCTGGTACCTCGTATCAGGAGGACGTGCATTTGGGTGTAGTCAGGTGCATCCTGACCCCAGCCTCAGGTGAGTGACGACTGGCATCGTACCACCATCTTCCATACATTTTGTAGGTTGGAAGGGAAAGCCTGCAAGGTGATTATAGATAGCGGGAGCTGCATCAACGCTATCACCACAGGCACGGTCAAGCGCCTTGGTTTTACGCCTGTGGATCACCCTGCACCCTATAGAGTCTCTTGGGTGGATTCCACTTCCATCCTGGTCAGACTACGGCGTCTGGTGCCACTGCAATTCCAGGCATACCATGATGCGATCTGGTGTGATGTACTACCTATGGAGGTGGGTAGTATCATCCTTGGTAGGCCTTGGCTCTTTGATTTTGGGCGCCCGATAGATTCTCATTTCCCCCCTATTTTTTCAAATCTCTCTTCACCGTCTCAACTTCCTTCCCTATGAAAACTCCATCCTCCCAAACCTTCTCGAGCTGATCTCCGATAAAAACCTTCTCATCTCTCTCCTCTTCTCACTCCCCCTCCCACTACTAAGATCTTCTTCCCATAGTACCAGCAATGGTGGTCCCGGAGCTCGTCACTGCGAAGCCGTTCCCCTTCTCTTTGTCTCTCTTTCTATCCCTCTCCTCTGCTCTTCTCCACCTATTCACCCTGGCCACGTCACCGGTGCCCATCGATGGCGGTCTCCTTGCTCCCCAAGAGGTCAAAGAAGACCATCTGTGTCTTCTTCTGCGAGGAGACCCACACCCTTGCCGAGCGCATCACCTCCGAGAGGGACGCCATCGAGCTCCACAGCATCAACTGGAAGTTCACACTATCATGGAGCTGCTCAGATCTCTCTCTCTCTCTCTCTAGCTTGATCACTCTGGTTGGTAGGACTTTCGAGGATGGGTTCCCCAACCTATTCATCTCGAACGTGCAGGGGATCCGGGGGTTGCTGCTGCTAATCCCGGGGACACCCGCCACGTCAAGATCACTGTCCTGGTCGAGGTAGGTTTGGCATGATGCTACTGCGTTCTACCATTCTCCCATTGGGCTATTGTTGATCTCGGGACATCTAGCAGATACAGGTCATTGCCGTGGTCAGGGGCGGCGGATGCTGCGATGGGTGGTTCCCTGTTGTGTACAGAGGTGGCCGCTTGGAAGGGTTAGCGTACGACCTCTGCAAGGTTGAGGATTGTGGAGGGCAATCGAGTCCCTTTCCTTCATCAAAGCCCTCTTCTTCTTCGTCTGATGACTGAGATTTGATTTTTTTCTTTTCTTTTTTCTTTTTCCTTTTAAATTGGGTTACATCCATGAGGGTGGTGATCGAGCGGGTAGAATGGGAACCTGGCTCCCTCGCTTACTTCTTCCTCTTCTGCTGCTATTTCGCTTCCGTATTCCTCCTCCCCTACTTCTCAAAGAGTTATGCTGGCTTCTTATCAACTTCAAGGTACTGCACGCACGTGGTGGACTTCAGAATGGGAAGTTGCCTTCCATTCTCATCCGCTTCGACAGATCGCATGGGCTGAGTTCGTTGCTGCATTTGAATGTGTCTATACTCCAGCCTTCCTAAAGTTAGCCAAGATGTATCAATTTCTGGAGCTGACACAGGGTGAGATGTCAGTGTTGTAATATGGTGATAAATTTATTGAGTTGGGCCGGTATGCACCTCATATTTTTACCGATGAGACTGTGAGGACTCAGCAGTTTTTACGCGGACTAAGAGCAGAATTGAGCTTGCCGCTGTTTGCTACACGTGTGGCTGAGTTGGATTCTGCATGTCAAGCCGTTGTCGCGTTGGAGTTGGAGCTGGCGAGGACTCAAGGTTTTGCTCAGACTGGGATGGTTTCGTCGGCCGTGCAGCATCAGCCACCCCACCAGTCATCCATTTCAGGAGTTTCTCCTGCCTTCTCTCCTGCCGATAGTGCTTCCTCCCAGCAATCTCAGGGCAGAGGTTTCCATCATAAGAAAAAGAGGAAGAGGTTTGATCAGCCGATGTTTTCTGATCCTAGTCAGCAGTCTAGTTTGTTTGTTCGGCCGGGTCTAGATTTTGTTGCTTTTTAGCCGAGGTTATGTTCCAGGTGTGGTAGTAGTCATCCGGGTGTGCCGTGCTCTTTGTCGATTGTGTGTTACCGTTGTGATCAACTGGGGTACATCTCCCATAACTGTTCGTTGAGGCAGCAGACGGTGCAATTCTCGTAGACTTGGCAGTCACAGCAGCCACAGTTTCATCTTTCACCGCCGCCTCAATCTCAACCATTTCAACCACTAGTTCCTACACCTTCTCAGCAGTCGTCTACCGCTACTCGTCCGCCGAGAGCCAGAGTCACATACATCACTCGTGCGGAGGCGTTGGCATGTAATCTGATCAAAGGTACGATTTTGATTTATGATCGCACAGTGCATGTTCTTTTCGATTCAGGTGCGATGCATTCTTTCATCTCCGAAGATTTTATTGCCCAAACACAAAACCCTATGCCAGCTGCCGACTGTACTGGACCTTACGGACTCTGATCACTGCAATATCTCGAATTCCCCTGTACTTCCACAACCATAGCTCTGATACCAGCTGTGGCGACCCAGGATCCGAGTACCGGAAAGGAACCGGTGCAACTCAAACCTCGGCCCGCCGCCCATGAGCCCGAAGACTCGGAAGGGCTAAAGGATAGGTGTGGTGTACATAGAAATAGAAAATAAAATAGGACAACAGATATAATAATAGAAATAAATAACTAACTACAACAGAGTCCAGTCTAATAAAAGTACAGTGTAAAGTAGTAAAACGAACCACATGCCAAGTGAACACTCGGCCCGACAAGTTGACAACTAGGAACCTCCACGCAATGCCCTCGAACCACGAGGAAGGGCCTCCGCACTTGAAAACTAGGGGTGAGCCTCCTATCACTAGCTCAGTAGGAGTCCCGCGGAACCCCAACCGAAACACGGTGGTACGAAAAGTAGCAACTACAACAAGAACAACAGTAATAGCAGGGACAGTAAACACGGTGGCCGGTAAAATCTCGACTCTACAACTATTCCTACTGTACCGGAACGGAACCCAACACCCCGATCCCACGGTCGGGGAACAACTAGAACACGGACCGTCCTAGCCACGCTACTAGGAAAATGCCACGACGTCACTGTCGTGGAGGCCTGTTCTCACAAACAAGGGCCCACGTCGAAACCACGCAGTCTAGAAGCACAATCACGACCTCGCCGTCATGAACTCTACGCTGTCTAGAGGAAAGCCCTCGATGACACTCACCGGAAATACTAGACCTCGGCTCTGAAAAAAACACCCGAAAACTACGCACAAGACCTCATCTCACAGACGAGGAACAGAACATCGAATCACGACAAACTCACGTCACGTGGCGGGAGTACCGCCCACCAAAAGAACAACCGGATGCGTCCCCTGACTTCTTACACCGCGTCACAAGTGTCTAGCTACCACGTCCCAGGCGGAGACAAAGACACACCAAGTAACCAGGAACACAATCTGAATGAACTGATAGCATCTTATGGTCTGAAAATAACTCAGGAGACAATTCAGCATAAGAATCTGGGAATAAATTAAACCACTTGTCATTCGTAAGACATATGTCCAGTCTAACCACAATCCTGTTCGGGGGCATAGAGCAGTTGCTCCAAGAAAAGGAATTACCAATAGTTTTGATATCATCCAGCTTAGAAGAAGCTATCATATTATCAAAGCCCTGAAGAATGGCTGAAGGAACAGGATTGCCACCCATTTTTTCAGAAGGATACCGGATGGAATTAAAATCACCGGTCACCATCCAGGGAAGACCATTGCTGTAAGTGGATAAATCAGAGACATCATTCCAAAGAATCTTTCGCTGGGAAAGAAGGTTGGAAGCATACACAATAGTCAAGTAGAAATTAAGACCTCTTGTTGAATCAGAAATTAATTTCTTTCCACAGAACGCGGTAACTCTCAGTTCTAGCTAGAATCATTTGAATACATTCTTTGGTTGAGTTTTAAAAGTGAGTGTATCATGTTTTGATGGTTGTAAAATGCCTCGTCAGGGGTGAAGACCTTTGCGTTTGGTCTTCGATAGTTTGTACTGGAATTTTGAACCCAAATGTATCTGAGGGGATGACCTCAAGGTTAAATGCACGCCGTTGAACACTGATTTCTTTGTAGCACCATCGAATGTCCTGGTCGACCGAACAACTCCACGTACGCCATGCGATGGCAAACTAAAGAACTGATGTTTTCTTATCGCTCTTCATTAAATGGCAGGCCATCACACACCCAGGATGCGTGGGATGGCGGCAAATGATCAAATGAGCTAAGAGCGACTGGCTTGGGGGCGGATCGGATGCAGCCTCAGACTCTGGCTCATTGAGACCCGAGAAGAAGGGAAAGTTTTATGGATTGATTCTTATCGACAGTCCTGCCTGTTTTTGTTTTTTGTTTTCCAATTAGGTTATGATTAGAGGGGCAGCCAGTATGTTAGATGTATCTTTAAATAAAAAAAAAAAAAATTAGGAGCAGCAGCGCAAGTTGGTCGGTCTAGTGAGTCGTGTCCGGGCGTCTAGGTCGTAGTTCGTGTCCCCACCAGTCGAGTCTCCCCGTTGTCCCGCATCATCATTAGTCTACCCATGTTGAAGACACTTCCATTCATAGTATGATAGAAAAGAAATTGATGGACCTCTGTTACTTCATGTCTACTCCCACCCTTTGGATAAATGAGAGATGTAAACATGTGGTGGAAAATGAGCTGTAGTGGCGAAAAATAATTAACATTTAGTTCTATCAAGTCACTAACTCCTTGCACATAGTCACAGCTGGTCATAGCTACAAAGGTAGTCTCAATTTCACCATAGCCAAAATTCATGCTTGCACCCTAGGCTGAGACTCCTAAGGCACACCAAAAAAGATCTGGAGTGATATGGATTTCTATGCCCTGAACCACTATGTATAACTCTCCATTTCTGTCAACCAAATGTCCATAAAATTGCTGCACTAGATTGGGGTAATATTTGGTATACCTAGTGACAAAATCTGTCCAACCTGGTTGAATCTCAAAAATAGCACATAAATCGGGCAGGATCTCGTTCACCTCATTAAAGTCCACCAGTCGAGAATTGATGATAGACCGTGGAGGCAACCGAGGTGTAGGAGATGGTGCTAGAACCTGCCGTGGTGGATGAACCGGGGCCTCTCGTCTGTGACCATTAGCTTCCCCTGGGGCAAAATGCCGAGAACTCCGTCTAGGCGGCATCCTGAACTAGAAACCCTATGTAGAAACCCTTGAAGATCGACCTCAACCCTGGGGAAGAAGAAGGACCAAAAGACACTCCTAGGGTTTGGAATGATCTTCTCCACAATCTGGAACCTTGTAGGTGGCTGCGCCAATGCACGAACGATCGTGGAGAGTTCGTCCCGAAACATGATGAATCTGCCGAAACTTGTGCGGATGGAGAAATGATGAGGTTTGAGGGCTTGTGGAGTGGGGGTTTTGTGTTCTAGGGTTAGGGAAGGGTGTTGGAAGAAGAACGGGGGTGATAAAATGAGAGAATGGGGTGTTAAGACCCCTTAATAGGTCGTTCTTGAATGGCGTGCCATTATCGGATATAATCCGACTGGGGGTGCCGAATCTGTATATGATATAGTGCCGCACAAATCGGGCAACTATCTCCCCTGTAACTTCTCGTAGCGGGATGGCTTCTGCCCATCTGGAGAAGTAGTCGGTGGCAGCAAGTATGAACTTATGGCCTTGGGATGATGGTGGGAATGGTCCCACAATGTCCATCCCCCATTCCGTGAACGGCCAAGTAGGCACAGTCGGATGGAGCGGGTTGGGCGGCCTTCGAGGCATCGGCCCGAATGCTTGGCATTGGTGACATGTACGAGCATATTGGTTGCAGTCTTCGTACATGGTGGGCCAATAAAACCCCTTGCGCTTGATGTTGTTCTTCATCTTGGCTCCTGCTTGGTGAGTCCCGCACAGTCCAGAGTGGACCTCGTGCATGACGGTCTTTGCCTCCTTAGATGAAAGACATCGTAGGAGGATTGACCGGTCCTTTTCATCGACGAGCCTTAAGAGCAGGCCGTCAATCAGCTAGTAGGATGTTGCCCTACGTAGCAGTTGTATTCTCTGAGCCCGATCAGAAGGGAGCCAGCCATTCTTCATCTTTATGATCGGCTCACGCCAATCTTCTTCTTCGGGAGTATTCCCTGCTTGATTATTGTTGACCTCATGGACAGTGAGGCCGGACTCTTCATCGAGCACACTTGGCATAAGCCTTCGGTGTCGAATGGTAATGTTCAGTTCTCCCTCAAGCGGGAGTTTTAAAGCTACTGCCAGTTTTGCCAAAGCGTTAGCCTGGGAGTTGCTCCCTCTGGGGATATGGCCTATTTCAAATAAGTAGAATTTTTCTTTGAGCCTCGTAACGGCTGCATGGTAGGGGATGAGCTCCTTCTGGACGTCGTAGACACCGGACCTGTCGAATGACGAGCTGGGAATCCCCGTACACTTTGATGCACTTGATGTCCATCTTGAGCGCCAACTGAAGCCCAATGATTAGTGCTTCATACTCTGCCTCATTATTAGTCAGGGACTTCATGAGGGCGCAGGAGTTGTGCACATGAGGGGGGTTCTCGGGGTGGGGGTTAAGAGGTTTACAACCAAACACTACCTCCACGCTGGGAGGGGCTGTAAGCAGGCCAGGCGGGGAGGGGGAGTGAATCTAGGAACCGATGAGCTGAGCTCTACCAGTTCTGCCAGCTTCTGGAATAGTCGGATAGACAGTCGAAGACAGTGCCACCATGGCCTTTGCTGAGCTCAGAAAAGGTTGCAACTAGTGCTGAAACTCTCTGACTTGACCCAGGAGGATGTCGAAATTTTCACAAAATTTCCTGTCGATGTTGCTGGCCGGGGCAGGGTCTGGAACAGGGATGGATTGCTCTGATTCTAGTAGCTCCCAGAGTGATGCTGCTGGAAGATGGGGACGCCACGAATAGTCCTGTGCTCTGTTGAAGGCGGGACTAGAGCCGTTGAGACCGTGGTCAAGTCTTCTTAGAGCCGGGACCAACGGAGTCCTCGGCAGATGTCGGAGCTGATCGTGTAGGCCATAAAAGTGGGGGTGTGTCAGTTCAGGCTCAGAGAAACTGACCTGGCGCACCTTGGAGGGAAAATTTGGAACTTTTGATGCCGAGGTCCAAAATTATCTCTGCTTCTTGGAGATAACAGAGGACTTAAAGGGGAAGCCCTCAGATAAGTGGTGCTCCAAGAATCTCAGAGATCCGATCATGACAGCCTCTGCAAGCCTCTTCGGGTTGTCTGCTTGGGAGGAACTACGCAGGTTGTCAAGATTTGCTCCCCCGGACAGCTCCAAGATCGGAAGATGGCAGGGCTGCCTTCGTTGTGAAGCTGACTGGATGACGGTTCCAACGGTATATGGTCCGCCTCCTGAAGCCTCATGATGACACTGTGGCACTCTCTGATAGCAACTGGTACTATGCTGCCTGTGACCCAGAGCTGGGGCTGACTGTGTAGGGGATATGGAAAGTGGAGATGGGTAAGGGTTTGGCAATGGGATGAGGGCTGGTGGCTGTGGGAGATGGGAGGGGGCGTGGCTGGATGCTCCTGGGGGCTGAGAGGGCAGGGATGAGGGCTGAAGATTTATTGTAATATTATTTTGAGGCCCTCACATCTCTGGCCATCACTCTCCTATTGGCATCCCACGCATGCTCCCCTTTCCATTTTCCCACTTCTTAGCATAGCTTCTTAGCAGATTCTTTTGTTTATTTTTAGTGGATTTTAAATAGATCTATTGCATTCTTTAGGATCGTGTCCAACACAATGACCGCGTTCCCAACTGCCCAACTATTCATCTCCGACTCGAGACGCGACGCATCGTCATTGTGCATTCTACTGAGAACGCGACCGACGCCACGAGCGCGTTCTCGACCCGGTGTGAAAATCGTAGAAAACCCCAAAACTTGGTCTTTCCATCCCCCAATCACTAATGAAATGATGGGGAAACATCCCTAATCACGATATCATCTTTCTACAAGTTGGAAGGGATCAAACCACGCACAAAACGACACGAAATGGGTGATTCCCATGAATTCACCCAAAACGACTCATGGGGGAAACTGGACTCCTACCGGCCCCAAATCACGACCAAATCCAGTCAAACTGACGGGAATGGCATCCAGACATGCTAGGGGTTCGAATGAAACCAATTCTACCAAAAATCGTCGCCTGAAATGATGAACTCGACTCACACCCCCAAACATGGATTTCACCCAAACTAAAGTAAAACCCTCTCAAACTCGCACCGTTTGGCTCCAAATAGCGAGAAAATGAAGGAAAAGAGTAGGGCATCTGTCCCCCTACCTCCACCGAAGATCTCACGCACCGAAACGACCACAATACGCCAAAAATGATCACACAAACAACTAACGCTGACTTTGAATCTACGAATGGGATCTCGCCAACACCATGCTCCGATCTTCATGCCATCACGCCTCAGGTCAGCTCCACGCCGTCGCCACCCCGCCCAGCTCCACCACGGTCGCGCGCCCGGGGGAGAGGATAAGAGAGGAGAGAGAATGGAGGGAGAGAAAGTGAGAAACGTGAGGGGAGAGAGGTTCAAGAATAAATAGAAAAGAAAATATTAAGAAAATTAGCAAAATTTTCTCAAATCTAATTTAATGTTTACACCACTACGCCTCACACAGGAGGGGGATCTTGGGGTGGGGGTTAATTGATTACAACCAAAACTACCTCTACGCAGGGAGGGGCCTTTAGCCGGCCAAGCGGGGAGGGGAAGAAGTAGGCTAGAAGCTTCAATGATTGTCAGAGTCGATTCTGTCCCTTCTCAGGAGCAGAGGACAGACAGTCGGTGTCGACACCGCTGCGGCTACTCCCGGACTCTGATTTTGATGAAACCAGTGGCCAACTCCTCATAATTGGACCAGGGTCTTGGCTGATGTTTCTAAAATTCCCAAGTTGTCAGGGCCGATCGGGGAAGAACCACGAACAGGGTCTCTGCTTCCTGGTTCTGACTGCTACAGAACCGCAGCAGCAGGAAGTCGAGGCCGCCACAAACACTCCCGGACTCAGAATTGAGCCTGGTAGGTAGAGTTGGAACCGTTGACGAGTTGCCATCGAAAAGTGACCCACGGGGGTGCCTGCCAATGTCAGAATAGGCCGGGGCAGTCTGGTGAGTGACAGGGTGTCTGCTCAGTCCCAGAGGGGACAGAGCAGTGCACTGAGAGGAGAAAATTTGGAAGTTGTTGCTCCGGTCGCCGAATGGAGTCCTGCTTCTTGGAGAAGGAAGAAGACTCATCGTAGAAGGCCTCAGCCAAGCCTCGTCTTTAGATCTTTAGATGACTGCTTGTGACAGCTTCTGCAAATAGCCTCAGGTTGCTGGCCGGACCTCTTCTGCGCAGTCGGAGTAGATCGCTTCCCCCGGGCAGCCACGAATTCAGAATGAGACGAAACGACTGCCGTTGCGAAGAAGACTCAAAGACTCTTCCAGAGGTACCCTTGGGCCTCCTGAATCACCTGGATGACGTCACAGCTTCCTCTGTAATCTGCTGGTCCTCTGCTACCTCCGAACTAAGAACTTGTAGATTGAAGATGATGGGGGAAAAATGGAGTTTATGGGTGGGGAAGTATGGTGGATGGGTATGGGGGTGACCCCTAGATGTGAGGGGGTCTGGGAGGGGGTATTCTAAGGTGTGAGGAGAAAGTAATTCTATTGGGATCTAAAAGTATGCCACAGTTTATAAAATAATTTAAACATGATGAATATGCAACATGGAATGCATAAAGAAATAAGCATGCATGAATTAGAATCTGCAGAAGAATGGCAGTTGCATATAAGCCCACCACAGTTCTCTGGCGGTTTAGGAGTGTTGTAGTACAAGGGATGTGGCGCTCCATTAAAGGGCAGCCAAGCTCCACCGAGAGTCTATTTTATCTGCAACTATCGTGCTCTAGTGGTCTAGGACTGGGCCGCTAAGGTCCCTTTAGCGGTTTTACGATCAGCCGCCAAAGTAACCACCCTATATGGTCAACGGTCAATAGACCTGGTCAAATGCCTGTAGCGGTCAAAGGGTTGGCCACTAAAATGGGCATAGCAGTCCAATGGTTGGCCGCTAAAATGTTTGTGGCGCATGGGCTGTGGACCGCTAAGGTCCACCGCCTTACGATTACCAAGAAACAGTCTCTGGTAGGATCGCCACCCTACCAAAGAGCCAAATTCGCAGAGATCACAATTGGATCCCCTCCCGATCGACCCAAATCGATAGGAAACTTGATTTTTACCTATTCCCTGCCATTCCACCATCACATAACCACAGTCTATCAGCTAAGAACCCAACAACGATGGCCATGGAGGATTAAAGCATAAGGATGATATTCATAGCTCAAAAATAGAAATGATGATGTTGAGGCTGTGGAAGACATAAAGACGATGGGCATGGCAGAGGAAATGATCCTGACGAGCTCGGGCATCCATCCCCCTACCTCGATCACGATGAAAACGCCATTCCGACGCCAAACAGACCGAGGGAAGTTGCGCCGCCCTCTCACGCCCACCTGTCTCCTCGCGCCGTGGTTCGCCTTGAAATGGACGTCACCGTGCTCTACGCGTCGAGGGCTCTCCAATGGTACCACCCGCGTCTCCTATAGTGGCTCGGTGTCACTGTTCCACTGAGAGGGTTAGAGGAGAGAGAGAGTGTGATCGTGAGAGAGAGGGGAGAGAGAGAATGAAAAAGAGACACCCCTTTTCTTCACCCCTTATCCACTAGTTGTGCACTGCTGAAGCTCTGCTGAGTCCCCACCTGCTGCAGCACCAACCTCCACTACAGTCCAGAGTTCCTGGTGGCCCACCTTATATTTCTGGAAAGCTCTTCAAGTAATCTTCGTCAGCGAGGTGATCCCACCTTCATCCGAGTTCGGGGCTGGCCGGGAGGTCCATTCTCGTCAGAGTGCGCATCTGGCATCTGAGGGAAGACCAGATCACTGGTGCAGAAGCTCCTACATCCTCACCCCAGCTCCCCTTGGTGCGCCATTTGGCTGGGATGAGACACTACCTGTCATCTGTCCAACGCAGCCAACGGAGCACATTTGGAGCTCGGAGCTATCTGTTCCAATTATTCTTCCCCAGGTGCGTAGGTCAGTCCACTCAGAATCAACACAGACACCCCTCCACTCTTCATCCTCTACCTCCCTACTCTAACCTCCCCTGGTGGCCTTCCTGGTTGGAGATTGAAGAGGACTCATTCACGGACACGTCCATTTTAGTCCCGCACCATTTTGACTACGGGGGTGTTTGCGACGGCGTCGTCTACCTACTGCTGTGACCTAAGAGCAGTCCCAGTCTGAGCAGAGCAATCGAGTTCCAAAGCCAGCCATGACCAGCGACGACACCGAACGATCCCACGAAAATTCAGGAGCCTTCCTGGACTAATCAGCAAAGGATTGGCACTGGTTTCGGCATCTTCCATGTCTGGTACAGTCCGTGGCGGCACCAACAGTGACCCACTGTCGTGCAGTCCTAGGCCTGGACAGAACTGGGTATTGCCCTCCCGGCGTGAGTTTAGCTAACCTCCCCTCCCCGCCTGGCTGGCTTAGCGCCCCTCCCTGCATGGAGGTAGTGTTTAGTTGTAATCTCAATCTCCCCTCCTTGAGTCCAACCCCCTGCATGGGGAGTAGTGCATGTACTATTAAATGGTGGAAGCTACATCGGCGCAGTGTGTGGGGAACTCACACTTCCCCGCTCGCCCTCATCTCCGAACGGGGTTGGCTTCTTCAACCTCCACCTTCTTATGTAGTCCATGATAGACCCATCACCCTTCTATTTGGCTGCTTGTAATTCGGCCTCGGTGACTTCTCCTTCGGCCGCCTTCGTATTCATTGTTCGTTCCACCATTAACTCGTCCGACTGCACGCGTGGTCTCATTGGCACCATCTTCAGAGATGCATTAGTTGCCCCCTGACATGCCCGGGGGATTGAATGTTGGAGTGGTGTTAGCACTAAAAAAGGGGGGGCTGAACTAAATACAAAAAAGAAGAAAAGGGGCCCAGTCCAATACTAAAAGAGGAAGGGTGCAGGGGGTTATATACACAAATACAAGAAGAAGAGGGGCTAAGAGAAAAAAGGGGATTTTCAAAAAAAAGAGAAAAGAGAAAATAGAAGGAAAATCACAGTGTTGTGTCTATGTCCCTCCGTCTGTGTGGAGGTACTGTTCGTCTCCTCCCCCATTCCTCTTCTTCTCCTCTCCACGCGATGACAGCACATCTTCGAACGACCTCCTCCACGCGAGCATTGATTGCCCGTCGACGCCCCTCTCCCTGCAACGCCGATCGCCCACTCCGTTGTCTGCCCACACAGCCTAGCCATACCGCCCTCTCCATGCCCCATCGCAGCAGCAGTGACGACAGCAGTTGCAAGCAACTTCAGTAGCAACGGCGACAACGTGGCATCCGCGACAGCACGACAAGAACACCAGGAGCAACCGCGCCACACCATCACCGACGTCACCAACACCAGACCAACAGCCACCGAGCTATTGATAATGTTGCGACAGCACAACAACAAGGTAGCAGGCGGCGACACGGTAGCTACGGCAGCGACGGTTGCAGAAAAAAAAAAGAAACAAAGAAAAGAATGAAGAAGGCTCAAAGGGCCTCTTCAAACCCCTCCCCTCTGCCCCTATAAAACCCCCCCTAGGGGGAACTCAAGTTTTTTTTTTTAGAGGGGGGCAATCTTGGAAGTCGGGAGAGCAGAAGATTTTCATCTGAGAGAAACCCCATGAAGCCCCGAAGCCCATCTAGAGAAGAAAAAAGAAAGCGGCCCCTCCCTCCGGTGACGGCGTGGTGGCGGCGGGGGCAACAAGGCGAGCACGGTGGTGGCTTTCTTGCGGCTTGGGGCATGGAGCTCGTGGGAGATAAAGCTTTATTTTGCGATTGGCGGTGATTCGACGGAGCTCGAGCTCCATTGAGGTAGGGGGATGAATTCCCATGCTCATCCCTTCTCTTCCCGCGATTTTTAGGCCGAGGAGAGGTCGAGAGGGGTGTTTTTCAGCCGGGTAGGGTAAAATCCATGTTTGGGATTTGAGCGTTGATCTGTCGATTCTTGAGGTTTTTGACCGATTCGAGGCCATAGACGCATGCTAGGAGGGTTTGGGGAGGTTCCCCCTTTGTTTCCCCATCATCGGGCGATGATCGGGGCGTGGAATGGCAAATTCCATGGTGATTCGTCGTTCTCGAGTTGCAAGAATAGAAATGGTTCTAACATGAGCCGTTTCTATGGCTGCGCGGCCCAGGGTTCGACCGCCTACTGACTTGGGAGTGTCAGTAGAGTAAGCGGTCTATCGCTCGACCGTTTCATGCATAGGCGACCATCAGGCTGACTTCTTACCCCATGGAGCCAGCGTGACTCCCGAGGCATTTCTGACTGTTGAGTTTTGACTGTTGCATAGTTTTGGGACTTAACGGTCATGAGATGGACCGTTTAGTCCTGTGGCGCAGTCCCAGGTGGGACTGTTTGAGTTTCCAACGGTCATAAGGTGACCGTTTAGCTTTTGTGCCGTTGGGTGGCTTAGCGGCCCCAAGGGGGACCGCTTAGTTCCTCGAGTGGCCTATCGTTGTACTGTTTACGTTTTGGACAGTCTGAGTGTAACCATTTGAGTTCCCGTTTAGTCCAAAGGTTGGACGGTCCCCTGGGAGACCGTTCACCATCTGAGGTAGTTCTAAGGGGGACCATTTATGTTTTACATGGTCCTAGGCTGACCGTGTACATCTGTTGAGGGGCGGTTTGTTGGAGACCGTCCTAGTTGTCAAATGGTTTGTGGAGAACCGTCTCAATTTTGAGGTGGTCCATCGACCGACCGTTTACCTAGGAATGGCCTAGAGTGGACCGTTTACTATGTGTTCTCTGACCGGTAGTTCTTTTCTTGTCGATTTGAGTCCTGGGAGGTGGTGTTCTAGGCCTGTTACCGCGAGTCGGTGCCGGTACGAGGAGCAGTCCTTGTACCTTGTCTGGTTCAGATGTCATTTTTACCGACTAGAGAGTCCACTCCTCAAGTGACTTGTCCACTAGTCGTAGTTTTTCTGTGCAGGCGGGTGCAGACTCACTCGGGAGTGGTGGAGAGCGTGACCCGGTGAGAGATGGTTTTTAGGCTGGTTTACCGTAGGGCCCCTTGCCTTTGCATCCCAAGTCCGGCTGGGGGGGATAACTAGCTAGAGGACCCGACCTAGAGCAGATGGTCTGTGTATGCAAACGTAAGTCCTTGTTCGTGGTACTTGTTGCGTGTCTCAGTTTTTACCTGGGGCGTGTAGGGAGACACTTGTGACGCGGTGTAAGATGTCAGGGGACGTATCTGGTCATTTTTCTAGTGGGTAGAGCTCCTGTCTCCTAGCAAGTGTGGACTCATGTTTTGTCGCACTGAGGTTGGCTCATGCGGTACGATTAGTCTAGATGGCTTTCCCGTTTATTTATTACTGCTTGTTGGTTCTACCGTACTTCTGTTAAGTAGTGTTACTTTTTGTTCTCGCCTTGTTTCTTTCGTGCGAGGTGGGGGTCCTCGGGATCCCTACTGAGCCTATGAAATGAGGCTCACCCCTATGTTTTTAGGTGAGGTCGGTCTAGAGGCGCGACAGAGTTTCAGCGTGGTTCCACTAGCCAGGGTTAGTTGTCAATTGCCAGTTGCCAGTGCCGGGGTGTGCCCCATGTATTTGTACTTTTCTTTCGTACTTGTACCTTTCTTTTAGTTGACTATACTCATACTTTGACATAAGATGTACTGGACCTTGTAGCAGTTTAGTTATTTATTTAATTTTTATATTATTATTTAGTTATTATTGTGCTATATCTGCGGTTATTTTAGCTTCTCATGTACCCGCACACCATCCTTTAACCCTTCTGAGTCTTCGGGCTCTCGTGGATGGTGGGCCGAGGTTCGGGTCGCGCCAGTTCTTTTTCGGTACTCGGATCTTGGGTCGTTACAGTTGTACCTCCTTTTGCTTCTGGTCCTCGGGTCGTACTTCATCTTCGGGGGCCACTTAAGATAGGGTTCCTTACTGATCTCCATGAGGATTTGGTCGGGTGGATCTGTTAGGGGTGTGTAGTGTCGGTATTGCCCCCTCTCCTTGTTCTCTGGGCGATCGCAGCGATCCAGGTCTCGTCACTCCCTTTTGCTTCGTCCCTCCTAGGACGAGTCGTCGGACCTCTTGCGGTCGGGTCGGTCCGACCCAGACGTACCACCGAGGACCACGATTTTCTCCTCGCACCTCGCGTCTGTGCTAGGGCGAGGAGTTCTGTCAGGGTCGCTAGGGCTTCGACTCCGAGTGATCACTGGAGGATGGAATCTCGGGTCCCTTGGGTGAGGGCAATGACGACGATGCTCACGTCGAGGCAGGGTATACGGAGCGCTTCAGCTCGAAAATGGGGCACGTAGTCCCAGAGGGTGTCCTCTCGCCCTTGCCTGATGGCGAGCATGCTTACCGTCGATTTGGCTTCCTTTCGGTAGCCAATGAAGATCTCCTTGAACAGCTTCTTCAGCTGTAGGAAGGAGATGATGGTCCTGACCGGCAGGGACTCAAACCATGTCCGGGCGTTCTCCCGGAGGGTCGTGAAGAATGTCAAATATTTCACAGCGTCTGAGGCTCGATGGAACACCAGGTTAGACTCGAAGCTATGCATATGGTTGGCTGGGTCGGTGGTGCCGTCGTAGGGGGTGAAGGATGGTAATTGGAACTTTAGTGGGATGGGGGATTCTATGATTTCCTTAGAAAAGGGAGCGTGGAAGTCCTAGTCGTCGTTGATGAGTCTGTGGGTCTTGGCGGCGAGTAGGACGTCATCCAAGTAGCAGACTTTATCTTCGATGTCGTCGATTCATTGCAGCCATTAGGCCATCTCCGGGTTGGAGTGCAGTGGGATGTTCCCCTTTGGTGTGTGCGAGCTGCATAGTCGCTGGGCCTGCGCAGTGGAGGCGTGAGAATCCTCCCGCAGTCGGTGGGAGTCTGCCACGGTCGCCCCCCCTCGCCACTCTCACTTTCTCTCTCTCCCTCTCACTCTCTCACGCTCTCTCTCTCTCTCTCCCATGCGCATCTCTCCCCCTCTTCCCTCGATTTCAGTGCGAACGACAGCAGACTGAGGCGTGCGAGGCGTCATTGGGACCGGCTCATCACGAGGAACGCGTTGGTGCCCACTTCGACACAATCCGGGGAGCGTGGAAGCGGGATGGAGCGAGGAGGGCGGCGGTGACCTTGGCCCTTGCATGTAGCCTTAGCTCGCTTTTCGGCGCAATCCAGGTAGGGGGATGGATTCTCGAGCTCGCTAGGAGCATTTCCCATAGCATGCCCATCATCATTATGTCTTTATAGCATGCCCATTGTCTATTTCTCATTTTTTATGCTATGAACATAGTCTTTATGTTTTAATCCACCATGAACATCGTCACTGAGTTTTATGGCATTAGAATGTTGTTGTGGATGCATGGCTTGGTAGGAAAATAGGTTTTACGGCGAATCCCATCGATTTCAGTCGATCGGGAGGCGATTCAATTTCGAACCGCATCATTTCGCAACCCAGATGGTGTAATGGTCCTTCCATGAACTGTTACACTGGTAATGCTCCTGGTTAGATGCATTACAGTATTGTAGCGGACCAATATAGGTGCGTCACAGATTCAGTAACGGCCGGACCTTCGACCGTTACAGCCCTTTGACCCTTCATTGACCCAATAGGCCAGTTGGCCTGACGGTCTATCGTGCGACCGTCAGAGCCATGTAGCACGCCATGCTTGGTGCGTTACAGTCCGTAGTAGGAAACTATGGATTTTAGATGTTTGGGTGACTTTAACGGCCGCATGGAGGTGCATCATAGTCCATGTAGTGCACCACCCTTCGACTGTCACACTCTGTGACGGGGTAGTGTTAGACTGTTACACCCTCTAGCATATTAATTGTTGCATGTTCATTTTCTAATGCATTCTATATTTCATATACGCCATGTTTAAGTTATTTTATAAAATAATGGCTTACTTTTAGATCCCAGTAGACTTACTTTCACTTTCCTTCTCTACAATCCCCTCTTCCTTCTTCCTCCACCTCTCACCCTCTAAGGAAAGCCAGCCCACTCCCCTCTCTCTCCTGCATCCCATCCCCCTTCTCCCCCTCCTCCACCATTGTTCCAGCCCTCTCCACACCTCCTCTACAACCCCTTCTAGTCATTCCATCCCCTCCCTCCACCACTAACCCCGTCCCCACCCTTTTCTTGTATTATTAAGGGGAGCATACAGTCTACCTGTTCGCAGTCTAGAAGACTAGTAACTCTCAGAGGTCACTGCATCCTCATCCCTGCGTTCCTAAAGGCTCAAGAGGTACCGACGGAAGCGTCTCCGAGTCTTCTTCGCATCGGCGGTCATCTCGTCCTCTTCTGAATTCTTGGCTGTCTGGGGGAAGTGATCTACTCCGACTGTGCAGAAGAGGTCTGGCCAGCAACCTGAGGCCATTTGCAGAAGCTGCCACGACTAGTCATCTGAAGATCTAAAGGCGGGGCTTGGCCGAGGCCTTCTACGACAAGTCTTCTTCCTCCTCCAAGAAGCGGATCTCCATTCGACCACCTGAGCGATTTCTTCTCCCTTTTCTCCCTAGAGTGCACAGTTCTGTCCTCCCTGGGACTGAACTAACATCGTGTCAGTGTTTGGGCTACTGCGATCTGCTCTGACATCGGCTGGGACCCCAGTGGGTCTTATTTCGAAGGCAGCTCGTCAATGGTTCCAACACCACTGACCGTGCTCAATTTAGAGTTCGGGGCTGTTCGTGGTGGTTTCATCTTCCAGATGCTATAGTGCTGAGATAATCCAAGCCAGAGAACAGAGTCCCTGCTTCCAGCTCCACCGCGACCAGTGATGACTTCCCCAGCTCCTGCCAAAATTTTAGTACCCTCCTGGGCCAACCCACGAAGTTTTTGGCCCTGGTCCTTCTACCAAAGGAGTCCGAGAGCACCCACAAGAATTCTTGCATCGACCATCTGTCCTCTGTTCCTAAGAGGGGATAGAAACGACAGAAGGGGTTGTGGACGTTTGGGGACGGGAGAGGAATGTAAATGGGAGAGGCGTGGGTACGGACCCGCACGCCACGTCGATGTAGCTTCGGATGGTGACCTGCTAGTACACTCACTACACCTCATGCAGGAGGGGGATCTCAGGGTGGAGATTAACTTGAATTACAATCAAAACTACCTCCTCATAGGGAGGGGCGCTAAGCCGGCCAGGGGGGGTAGGGGAGAGCTTAAAAGAAACCAAACTGATGAGCGATGTCGGTTCTGTCCACCTTCAGGAATGGGGGATAGGCAGTCGGGGTTGTTGCTACTGCAGCCACTCACAATTTTTTTCGGGGATGAATCTAGTGGGAGGGTCTTCGTAACTGGATCAGGATGACATCTGATTTTTTTAGAATTCTTCGGTCGCTGGATCCTGTTGGGGGCTGGCCGCAAGCAGGGCCCTGGGTTTCTAGTTCAGTCAGCAGAGGTACCTCAGTAGCAGGAGGAAGAGGCTGCCACGAGTGCTGCCAGACTTGGATTTGAGCAAGGCCAGAGTCATTAGTGCCGTCGTCAAGTCCTCTTCGAAATGGCACTGGTGGGATTGCCGGCGGTGATCGGAGTTGACCGGAGCAGCCAGAAAGGTGGATAGGTGTCGGTTCAGTCCAGGAGTGGACAAGACTGAGCACCCGGGAGAGAAAATTAAGAAAATGCTCTTCCGGATGCCGAACGGGACGCCACTTTTTGATGACGGACGCTGACTGGTTGTAGGAGTCCTCGGCCATGTGGCGCCCTCATAAGTTGTGGGATGCGACTGTGGGTGCTCTAGGAAGTCATCTTAGGTTGCTAGCTGGTCCTGATTTGCGCAGTCAGGGGAGATCGAGCCTCCCGGACAGCAGGGAGGTCGGATGCCGGCAAGACCACCACAGCAATGAAGCTATCTCGATGAGCTTTCTGTCGATATATGGTGCACCTCTGGTTGAAGCCGAATGACTCTGAGACAGCTTTTGCAAGTTGAGCTCTCACTGCTGCCTGTGAACTGAATAGGGTCTGCAACTTGTTGATGAGAAATGGAGTAGGAGGGGGGTGAAATGGGGGTGGTTGAGTGTGCGCATTTCAGTTTAAAAGAACTATTTTAATTTAATTTACGCATAGTGTAATTCCAATTCGTTATACGCTCCCTCGATAAACTCCCTCAACCCTTCAGGGGTCTCATCAGCCTCTTGGATGACTTCCCCAGTTCCTGGTAGCGGTAATTCGATGCTACATCGGGTTATCGGTACCCGGAGCTCTGGGTCATTATAGCTGACCACAGCACTGACTGAGGCGGAGCGTGCCAGAGTGGAGGCAGAGCGACTCTGTGCAGAGCTCGAGCAGGCACGAGTCGAGACGGAGTGCTTCCATGGAGAGGCAGAGCGGCTTCGCACAGGAGCAGCAGACCTTGAGTGATACCGGACCGAGGCGAGGGAGGCTCGGCGCCAGGCCTTCGAGTTGAAGATCGAGTTACAGGCCATAGAGCGAACGGTCCGGATGATAGGCCGAGGACCCGAGAGGAGTGCATCATAGAGCGGCGCACGGAGCGGTACGTACCCAGACTTCCTTACTAGCTTTTTCGACCAGCAGAGGAATGAGGAGGCAGAGAGGAGACGATGACGAGAGGAGGGGAGCACAGCCATGGGCCCGCTGGAGAAATGGCATGAGGGCACCGGTGACAGCGGCAGTCTAGGAGAGAGACCGGCCGAGTGACTTGTACTTTCCTTTTCTTTTCCTTTTGTTATGGATACATATGTACATGACTTTTGTTATAGTGAAATGAGATCTTTTTTTGTCTTTTATGAAGATGCAAATGAATGAATGTGCATGTTGACTTACTGACTAACAGCCTCTAGGACTGACAGCGAGAGTGTGAGAGAGAGAGAGAGTGCGAGAGAGGGAGAGCGAGATAGGACTGACGATCAAGTGAGAAGAGAGAGGGCCAAAACCTGATAGAAAGTTAAAAATGATCTCCTGGAAGACCGTGTGGATAAGGAAAGCAGTCTCAACCAAGACCGTTAGGGGGTGAGAGGTAAGGTGGTGAATGAAAGGGGAAAACGGACACTTGACGACCATTTGGGCAAGCCTAGCGGTCGCTCGATAGACCGCATGGGTGTCTCATTCATCTCTGTCCTCGGGATCTCCTGGTCCCCTTACACTTTCTGGGCGTTGCGCCCCCTCCAATCTTCTTTCAGGACATCACGCCCTTTTTCAACTCTCACATTTGGACTCTTCAGATTTCTCGCTTGTCTTCCTTGGGCATCACGCCCCATGGTGTCCCATTCCTCCGGAACCTCCAGACCTCTCACTATGGGCATCGCGCCCCTCTACACTCTCACACTCGGGTCCTCTGAGCTTCCCACTGATTCTCCTTGGGCATCATGTCTCTTCCCTTTCTACTCCTCTGGAACCTTCAGATCTCCATTCTAGGGCATTGTGCCCCTCCTCACCTCCACTCCCGGACCCTCCGAATTTCCTTCTAGGGCATCCCGCCCTTTTCTATCTTCCTCCTCCAGAACCCCTGGACCCTTCTTCCTCTTCTAATCCACTCTCCCAGGGCATCGCATCCCTCCAGATTTTCCTTTCCTCCCAGGGCATCGCATCCTTCTATCTCTTCCTCCTCCAGAAGCTCCGGACTCTTCTTTCTACCACACCATCATTTTCGGGCATCACGCCCATTCTTCTCCATATTTCTTCTGATTCCTTCTCCTACTCCTTCAGGACATCGCGTCATTTATTCTCTTCTTCCTCTTCCATCATCTTTTTCCATACCTCTTCCCAGGGCACTGCGTCCCTCGATATCTTCTCCCTCTGGAGCCCTCAGATTCTCTTTCCCATCATGATTTTTCTCCTTCACTGCCTCTGAACCCTCCAGATCCACCCCTTTCTATCTATCAATTCCTTCTTTTAACCCCTTCTGATCCCGGGACTGACCCAACTTCTTTCACATCCACTACTTTGGGCATCTGCCCTTTCTCCTGCTACTTTTGAGGCTTTAGTCCTCACTCCTCCTCTTGATTTTCCACTTCTTCTATAGACCGTTCCTTGTGATCAGGGTCTTCGCGCCTTAGCGAGGGAGTTCTAGCCCTCGTCTCTCTTCCTTTTCTCCTTATTCGTCTGAGTCTGGTCTTGGTACCACTCCTTCTTGTTAAGCGCTTCTCCTCGTCTGCAAACCAGGAGGAGCACATAAGCTTCAGGATTCGACAACAACTGAAATCTCCCTGATTTCTGGTCACTAGTGGGAGAAGAAATCCGAGGAAGGCGAAGACAGAGCTCATCGTGAAGCCCATGAACAGATTGACCAAAATTCACCCCTCCCAATCTGCTCAAATTGAAACCAAGGCTCTGCCTTTGGGAAAACCCAAATGGGAAAACCAAGAAAGATATTATCCAAGAATTCCCCAAGAAATCAACTCATCAAGAAGACGACGACGACGACGACGACGAAGGAAAAATGAAAAGGAAAGCAAAAAATAATCCAGGAGCGGATGGATTAGTTGCTTTAGAGGGAGGGATGATGACTCACACGTCGTCCATGAACTTGGCGGCGACCATGACGCTGGTGATGAGGAGGCGGTGGACGGTAAGGGAGTTGAGGGCGACGAGGGGCTGCTGCTGCGAGAAGCGGTCGAGGTAGATGTAGGCGACGACGTAACAGGAGGGGCTGCAGTTGGCGTAGGTGAAGATTCGCTCCAGGTAGCTCCGCACCGTGATGGCCGGCTTCGTCATCCCGTGGAACACCGTCACCTTCTGCAGCAGCTGCTGCTGGTGACGGGGGGACGGACCGAGCCCCCCCGCGCCGCCGCGCACCAAGACGTCGTTCGACTCCGCCACCCGCTGCAGCAGGGAGGAGAGGAACCCCACGAACCTGGGCATCATGTGGGGGCCATTCTCCAGGTCCGCCATGGCCAAGTGCTTTCCCACTCTCCTCCCTCCACCTCCTCCTCTCTCTCTCTGCGTGTGTGTCCAAGCTGTGGCATCTGCTGTGGGGGTGAGCACAAGAGGAACATATATACCGGTAAGACTCGGAGGAGTTCGTTAAAATCCGGAAAGGGTAGAAATGATTTTCTTGTTTTTTTTCACAGATGTCCTTGTAAAGACCTTGAATTGTGGGTCTACCAAGAAATGGAACATCATGCCCTTTGGGACCATGCTTGAGGGTATGCTTCTCAACTCAAGCATATGATTTGTCATCATCTTCCTCGAGGACGGTGAGTGCCCTTCCCCACCGGCGGTGACGGCCCCCCATGGCCTCCCAACCGGCTCCCAAAGGGTGAAATCCCCCAATTACCCCCCTAAACTAACATGCATGGGCTTAAAATGAAAATGGGTTAGGGTTTAGGGGCCTACCTCATCCGTCTTCGTGAACTTGGCTGCCGCGGTGGCCGCCTCCAGCACAGGTGCTTCCTCTCTGACGTCCACCGCAGTCGCTACTCCTCCCTCCGCTACCACGGGTGCACCGTCCTCCTCAGCCATCGGTAGCACTTCCTCCTCTTCCGGGATGGACGGGAGCTTGCCCACGGCAGCCGCTGGTGCCGGTGGTGGCGGTGCTCCTCCTTCTTCACCGGCCATTCGTGGACGCCGCGATTGATGCTTGGAATGCATAAGAGGAAGGGGGAGAGATTGAGAGTGGGGAATAGGGTGCGTTTTCTCCCTTCCTCCGCCGTCAGTTACGGTGGGGAGGAAGGGAGACGAAGGGGTTTTAGCGTTTTAAAGCCCCGGACGTTGCACGGTCTATCGCAAGGCCATGCATCCTATGGGCAGCTCTGTCTTAGCCGCTTAAGCCCCAATGGTACATTGCATGAGCGCGGCTATTTTTCTAGCCGTCCATGTAGTTGGCAGTTCTAGCTGGGCCGTTCACCTTCTTATTCCATGTTCAAATCCTCTATTTATGCACGACTTGAACAGAGCCATTCTTAATCATGAGCAGCCTGTCATTGACCGTTCATATATTGAAATAAATGATTTAAACCCTTTTTGTTGCATCATATGGTTAGCTGATGGATTCAATTATTTCGTGATATATTGCAAGTCCTGTTCATGATTTTTCCTGCAGCATCGCCTCCACTTGCCTTTCGTCGCTGTCAGGTAAGTCAGGTAAGTATCCCGATCCCTATATCCCTTATTGCATTACTATATGGTACTAAGATATACTATCTCGAGAACCAGTTGGTTGCTCGCATGATCCAGGACCTGATATTCCCCTTTAACAAAAATGATGATGATCTACACAAAAAAAGGAAGAAAAAAAAAAGAAAATTAAAAAAAATACACATTGAAACCCTGCATTTTATTAAACTCATCAAAACAAATGAGCTACATCAGGGGTTTAGGCACTTCGCGCCTCAAATTCCCCAGTTTGGTTACATAAGCTTTCCACAGCTCGCGTTTTTCTTCTACGTCTATCATCACCTTTTGTGGTACGCTTGTCTTCCATGATACCTTAATAGTCTTCAGGTCCTTTGTATCCCCCTCTGTACCCAGTTCCCTCTTCCTCAAAGAAGGGACGTCAGATAACATTGGGATCGAATGGCGAGAAAGGTCGATTTGAGTATAACACCGGTGTACATTGTAAAGAGAGAACTCAGTCGCGTCGACAAGTTGAAGCTCCACGTCAGGTGAAGACCTCGTAAGGAGTTCATATAGGAGTAAGCATGATGGCGCACAAGTGAACATGCTTTGCATCATAGTACTGAAGTGATCCCGCCAGTCTTCGCGTTTCTTCAGCTAGGGAATGCGGTTTACCACATTACCACTGAAGCCTAGCATATTGGCCATCTGGTGGAGGGGGCTTTGTTGGAAGACCTTCGAGGTAGCTGGCGTCCCCTCACGATGGTCAAACTTGAAATGTAGGTCAATCCAGCAATTCAGAAGAAGTACGCAACGGAAAGGAGGTTTACACATGTTGGAAGCTGTGAGACCGCTGTAAAGGTAAGCAAGAACAGCAAGCCCCACTCTTTTGCCATTCTAGATCCCACAAATCGCACCCAATTGATCCTCCTCTAGAATATTGTCGATGCAAGGAAATAGGAGAGCTCCCGCCAAGCAAATTGTGAACCCCTTCATGAGTTTCTCCAAGTGATCATCATCTGTCAATCCTCTCAGGGCACTCATGACCCATTCCGTAAGCCATTGCATATTGATTCCTTTCTGAGTTTGGACGCTTCTAATAGCTCTAGACGGCATAAAACTTCCAAGAACTTCCTCAGAGGTTACCTTCTTTAGCATGGGCAGGATCTTCATCTTACTGTCCTTCCTAAACCTTTTGTTACATCATGGTGGTCATTATCAAAGCCAGTCTGTCACATCATGGTGGTCATCATCAAAACCAGGAGGACAACAGTAGGCCCACACCTGCATTGCATTTTATCAAATGTTAGCATATAGCTCATATAGGAATCATATAGCAAATTGCATAATCAGTTTAAGCGTCAGGTCATACCTAGAGTAAAGGTGAGAATCCACCGAGCATGGTCCGCCCGCTGGTGGAGCTGAGAGTGTCAAACAGGAACGCGAGGACTGCCGCTCCCCAGGCATAGTCCCCAACGTGGTCAAGGTCCTCGAGCAGTGGAAGGAACCGACAGCTGATGACGTTGGCCTGCGTCATGAACAGAAGTCACCCGAAGAAGAGCATGAAGAACCATCGCAGCACTACGTCCGCCTCGGGCCCTGCTGCAGCTGCCACTCTGGGTCGAGCTCGGTCCACCAACCTCTACAGGTGCTGCTCGGGTAGCTCCCCGATCGCTATCCCCGCTCTCCTCAGTCCGAGACTATCCTGCAGCCTCGCTCTTGTCAAAGTCATGGACTACCGCTCCAGTCACAGCAGCTCCAGCCCTAGTAGACTCCGAGCCAGCTCCTGGTAGTTGGGGTACGTCCTCCTACAAACCAGAGTCTCGTACATGCATAGCCTAGTGGCGCGTGCGACATCCTCTAGCATGGGGACCATGTGGCCCCGCGGGAAGAGGAACGTCTGGCTCACCGGATCCCAGCGATCGTGTAGAGCATAGAGTAGCGGTGTGTCCAGCCGACTGACCTCTATACTCAGGAACTCGGTGAAGCCCATCACCGTGAGCCTCTCCCACTGAAAGTCTGACAGTGCAAGGTACACTGCTCAGACCTGTAGCCAGGAGATCCAAGTCCTACGCTTTCCCTATATACAATTAGGGCAATTGCATTTCACAATAGGATCATGCATTACATTAAATAAATAAATGAAGGGCAAAAGGAAAGAAAGATGCAGTTCAATAAAATGAACGGTCAAATATTGGCCGTTTTTCCCCTTCAACGGTTGGATTCCAACCGTTCTTAGAACATGGATTATGATGCTCAGACTTAGTAACGTGAAAACTAGATGGGCATTGACCTTGTTTCATCATATGCACAAACATTGAACATGCACAGACCTATATGTACACAGACTAGACATTATGCACACACCTTGAAACCTGAATGTGCATAGACTCTAAAATGTTCATAGTTCTATATGCAGCATGTTCTTGAACCTTACAAGACACATTGAGAAATGTGCATCAACCTTGTAAGCTTGAATACAAATGTCCACCGACTTGACTATGAGTATAGTCAAAAGGTGCATTGACCTTACATGCTATCGCTAACACATGTGCACCGACCTAACCATGCTAAATGCAAATGTGCACAGACCTTATGAATGACTAAGGCAGATGTGCATTGACCTTATAAATGACTAAGACAGATGTGCATCGACCTTAGTATGCAAGATGCAAAATGTGCATCGACATTATATATGACCAATACAAATGTGCATCGACCTTATATATGACCAATGCAAATGTGCGTCGACCTTATATATGATGTGCACAGACTTTATATTCATTCTACAAAATGTGCACTGACCTTGTATGCAGTCTAACAAAATGTACACCGACCTTATGTGCATTCTACAATATGTGCACTGACCTTGTATGCAGACTAACAAAATGTGCACCGACCTTATATGCATTTTACAAAATGTGCACCGACCTTGTAGGCAGACTAACAAAATGTGCACCAACCTGTGTGAAGGTGTGAACAGGGATATGCATCGACCTTATGTGCATTCTATAAAATGTGCACCGACCTTGTAAGCAGACTAACAAAATGTGCACTGACCTGTGTGAAGGTGTGAATAGGGATATGCATCGACCTTATGACACACCATGTATGCATATGCACTGTCTATCAACCTATGAAAAATGTTTGTGCACACAACATGTTTGATAAAATGAATATGCATGCAACCTATTTGATTAAATGACCAAAATGTTTAAATGTGCACAGATGTAATATGAAAGTGCTCCGACCTTCATGTGCAAAAGATTTGTGGAGAAAAAAAGAGAATGACTTGCGGGTCGAACTCAAAGTTCGGGTTTGGCCCGTGGTCTTAATCTGGTCTGATTTTTAGGTCCGAGTAAAGGTCACCAGGTTGAAAAGAGTCTTACGACTCAACCTGAAATCAGGTCAGACCCGTGACCCTATCGGACTAACCCGATCTATTGATAGCCCTATTGGCAATGCCACATTTTTTTCATACTTTTGGTAAAAAAAAGATAGAGTTAAAGGTGGATGTTATTAAACTCAATGGTACCGAGCAGGGGAATGTACTCACCCGACTAGCATGTCGTGGTGGCTTCAGACGTAATCCTGCGTGTAGAACCAATATCAAATCTCCACGCAGGGAGGGGGAACTCAGGGACGGAGTGTACAACCACTACCGCCACGTAGGAGGGAGGAACAAGGGGTGGGGAGGCCGTGGTCGTGATGCTGTTCTCAGCCTGGACAGTAGGACAAAGATATGCTCGAACGATGGCGACGACCCGTCGGCGATAGTGCGAGTATCCACAGTAGGTCTAGGGCGTGGAGAGGGGTCCCCTGTGCACCCTCCAGCATGGGGGAGGGCCACGAGTGCTGGCTGGGATAGGAGGACGCCCGACGGTGGACTAGTAGCCGATCTGGTACCCCACTGGATAGGGCTACATGTCGGGAGTGTTTGGGTTTGTACGCAGCGATGCCACAATCGAGAAGGCTGCCAATGGGGAAAGCAGTTGAGGAACGACTAGAGGGAGGTCCCACGTGGTTGGGGTGAGGCAGGGGGTACCGGTCGCTACAGAAATGGATCCAATGCCGCCATTGTCTCAGGCAGGTGATCAGATCTACAATCGGGGTAGAATTGGGGTAGCTGAGCCGAGCGGCAATCGAGGTGCATCCCGAGGGTGTCGACATGATCTGAGGGCTTGAGGGAGGGCCCGCACAGCGTGACGGAGGGTCTGGGGCTTCTTGGACATGTCAGGGATGACCTGAGGCCCCACCGAAGTGGGTTCTGGTCACTAGTTGCAAGCAGAGGGCTGAACTGGGCAGTTCTGGAGAGAGCCCGAACTCGCAAGTCCCAGACTTCGAGAGACCACCGTGGGAGTGAGTGTTACCCGTGCCCTCGGCACCGGCTCGGCATCTAGGATTAGACTAGACATACCCCTTGGGAGACCCTCTGGCCTTGCTAGCCCTCTACCAGCAAGGGACCAGCCCTCACATCCTCTACTCGGCATCGTCGAGTTACCCACGGGTTCGGGGTGAGTGTCGGGTGAGTCGGCCGCCAATTATAGCCCGTTTGAGTTGCAAATCGTGCTTGCTAGTAGGTCCAAGGTCGTGTCACATCACCTAACCTATCTTTCTAGCCACGTCTTTCTATATACCCCTTGGTTGAAGGTAAACTCAAATCATACGAATGAAAATATAGTGAGTATCATTTGCCTACTAACAAACGGTCCTAGGCATGCATCTAAGCGAAGCATAACAAAGATCAGCAAACACACAAGATGGACAACAATTTTGAGGTGGTTCAGTCTCAACCTTGAGACCTACGTCCACCCCTCACTCAAACTAGAGTAAGGCATACCACTGATACACAGCTTAAATCCGCAGATCCATAGCTTCAGGGATGAATCCCTACAGACTGCTAATCTACAGCTTTGGGGACTAAATCCCAGACCGCTGAGCCACACAGCTTGCTTTTCGCTGAGCCTCACAGCTTGCTGTCCGAGGAACCAATCCTCGTCGCTGAGCACCACAGCTTGCTGTCTATGGATTAGCTCCTCGCCGCTGAGCAACATAGCTTGCTCTACTGCCTAATAGCTTGAAGATAGAGTCAAATGAAAAATATGAAAGAACAAAAACAATACACAAACAAACTCGAGAAACAATATAGCTCGGATGAGCATTCGATTTTAGATCTGATCTAGAAATCGAAACTTTAACAACTCTCTCTTCTTTGATTTCTTTTCATCTCTCCGATACTCTGTTTTCTCTCTTCCTCTCTTCTCTGCAATGAACCCACTTTCTCTTGTAGCACTCTAGCTCCTCTTCTCTCCAACTCTTCTATCCTTTGTGTTTTATCTGCTCTTAATTCGTGCACGTTGTCTATTCATACCAAGTCCATGCACACTTTTCCAATAAAGTCCGTGCATGTGTTCCTTTAACAAGTCCATGCACACATAGTCTGTGCACTTCATTTGCTTCATTGCATTTAAAGTCCATGCATGTAGAAGTCCATGCACTTTGCTCATCAAAAGTCTGTGCACATTTTTTACTCCTGTTGAAACAAAGTCCTTACACGTGTTCTGCATCTCTTACACAAAGTTCGTGCATGCTGCACATCTTCAAGCTAAGTCCGTGCAAGATGTAAGCATGTGCATGTTTTAGTTACACAAAGTCCGTGCATATTGCACGTCTTCAAGGATAAGTCCGTGCAGGTTGTAAGCCTATGCATGTTTTAGTTACACAAAGTCTGTGCATATTGCACGCTTTTAAGTTAAGTCCGTGCAGGTTGTAAGTCCCTGCATGTTTCAGTCACATAAAGTTCGAGCAGGTTTCTTCTCTTTGGACTGAACTAAGTCCGTGCACGTGTTTCTTCTTTAAATCCAAGTCTGTGCATATTACTTGTATGCACAATTTGAGTCCGTGCACGTTTTTATCTAGTGTATGAGGGAGTCCATATTGATCACAACAGAATAGTGTTGTAAGTCCGTGCATGTTGTCTCTTCCGCACATGAACCTCGTACATACTTGTCATAAATACAGTCTCGATACTTACTAGGTGTTCGATCAAATGACAGGGACTTCCTGAGTTGTTGGAGAAGTGGAAGGGCATTGGATCCGAGATGCGAAGACTCTGACACGTGGCAAAAAGGGTCAACAGTTTTTGGACGATTCCCTGGGTGGGAAGTGTGATCTCCACACTCCCATTCCTCAGTGAGCCTATATAAATAGATGCTGTTCGTACAGAGCAAAGTGGGGACTGAACCAGAGAAGAATTAAGGTAAGTGAAAAGGGAGAATAGAGAAAGAAGATTCCAGTCCTCTGTCTCTATTGAAGCCTCCACATCTGAGAAAGGAAGAAGAGTCCTGTAAGGAGAGGAGAGAGTCTGATTGAAGTACCCTGCTTCTACCGGTGGAATTGACTGACCACCATCTATTATTTTCTGATATTCTTAAACCTCAATTCTTGTAATGGTTGGAACTCTCTGCCGGATACTCCTTCTATCGGACTAGGACCTCCATTATGAGACCTCCGTAAGTCCACGCGAGTCTGGGATTCCCACTAGAACGTCAGGCAGGTTGTACCCCCAAATCCTGCACCTGTTGACTCGATTGGATCGCATGTTTATATCTGTTCTGAGCAACGGCCCACAACGGACCGTCTTAGTTCATGCACGGCCATAAGTGGACCATTTGACTCACTGAGTAGCTCAGAGGCGATCGTGTATTACTGAATAAATGCCAAGATTTGCTAGTCGATTACCCTTGATTCTTCTTCGACCTAGCCATGTTATGACGGCCCAAAAGCCTCTAGACTAACCTAAGAGCCGTGGTCTAAACCCTGGTTCGGTTCCACCAGGCCTTGGGTGGCCTAGGAGCCCATTTGGGTAGTCCTCTCTAGCCTAGTTGGCTCATTTGTTGAATGGTCAAGATCGACCCATTTCAGAGATACTGAGCGGACTAGCGACTGACCGTTTAGTGATGGAGCGGCCCAATTTCGACCATGTACCATTCGTCGTGGGCCTCAATTCTTGTTTCCCTGAACGGCTAGTTATGGACCACCTATATATGATAAGCGACCCAAGCCTAACCGTTCTATCTTCTGCCCGGCCCATATCGGACCGTTTACTCTTGGTACCAAGCTGAGTCTTCCCTTGGCCCAGTTCATCTACCACAGTCTAGTGATAGACCGTATATGTCTTGAGTGGCACCATCCTGACCGTGCAATCTCCAGATCATGATTTTTCATGTTTTATTGTGTGTTTTGGTGGTTGAGTCGTGGCCGGCTTGCACTACTGGGAACCCTGGATAATTCTTAATTATTCCAGGTTATCTTGAGAACTTATCTCTCTTGACCGAGTCCAGTAAATGTCTAGACATAACTTGGGATCTTGGATCCACCAAATCAATGCCAATGCATCATAAGGGCCCGGTCTGGTCCTGGGAGGCAGAAATAAAATTACTTTTTAATTAATAGTTTAAATTTAGCAATTATACCAGAGTCCAGTCCAAAATAAAGGCATGTACAGTCGATAGAAAAGAAAGACGTACACTGAGGTCGAGGGAAGCTCGACGTTGGTACCGCTGGCAATTACGAACACGCCACACCAGGAATCGCGGAAGCAGGACGACCCACCTGAAAAGTAGGGGTGAGCCTCGTGTCACTGGCTCAGTAGGGGTCACGCGGATCCCCAATGAAAAATAACATAGTAACAAGGAACAACAACTAAAACAACAGGAGTAGTAAAGCAGGAAAAGTAAAACTACAAAGCTGTAAAAGAAAGTCGAAAATGGATGGAGTAGAACAACTTGAAGAAAAGGGAAAAGAAGTCGTACCGAGCAAACATGGCTGCTGATCTAACCTCAGCTCCCTAGGCTACTCCAGGTGAAAATAGAAGGGGAAACGCTGAACGGACGCAGTCAGGAGTCACCGATCCGTCAATGAGACACCAGGCAAGCAAAGGTCTACAAGAAAGAGGCAATAGTCCTAGAAAAGACCTACATAGAGAAGACAGACCCTAAAGCACATACGACTCGATTATCATACACGTTCTTCTAGACACGACCACACATACACGACTAGAATGTCGTGCACACCACACAACACTGACCTTTGGCAAGACCAAGAAGGCTAACCTGAGAAGGTCATGATGTGCGAGAGACACGAGAGTCACGTGTCACGTGATGGAAGCATCTCCTCACTAGAAGAACAGCCAGCTACGTCCACTGACGTCTTATGCTACGCCTCAAGGGTCCGTCTACGATGTCAAAAACATGACAGAGACTGAGGCACTCATAGAACCAGAATAGGAACTACATTAATGAGTGACTAGTCAGGGTTACGCCCATCGATGTTCATCCAAATGCCCCTCACCACATGCGCATACACAAGCTCAATGCCATGAGCCAGACCTCTAGCTAGTTTTCTCCCCCAGCGGATGCTACTGCCAGGCAAGGGAGCCCACGGAAACTAGCTTAAAAATCGGATTTCTTTGTTCAAATGATCAGAATCTGGGATCCTCATCGCCGGATCCAATTTGGATCATCATGTGGACCGAAGAAGCTCAAAACCAAAACAAAAAAACAAAACTTCGTTTTGCCTCGAGGGCAAAACCAATGGCAGTGTACATTGAAAAGTGTTACCTGGGTCTCCTACAATATTTTTGAGATTTTTTTGGAGAAAAAGAGTGGCCGACTATCTTTAGAAAACTTGCAAACGGTGAACCGTGCACTATAAAGAACTCAAGATGTGATTTTAGGAGACAATCTTCTGATGCTTAAATCAGAGATGTACGCAGATGAATACTCAAGAGAAAAGAGAGAGAGAGGTTAGAGTTCCAGAGAGGGAGAGTGCTCAGAAGGGAAAACGAGTGCTCGACGAAGAGGTCCAGAACTTGAGATGGTAGCGATCACTCTGTCTCTCTTTGGTAATAAGAGCGTGACTGTGTGGACGTCTTTAGGTGAGTAGCTCTCCCCTTTAAGTTTGTTTAGGACCACATGTATATCAGTTGTCGTGGCATCGTCTCTTTCTTAACTTGATGAAGCTGTAGTTACTAGAGCGATGTTCTACTCGATCGTGGGGATCATCTATTGTCCACTCGCCCATTTTTTTAGGAAGGACATCGTGACAGACATCTAGACGGGCCAGGTGGTCCTGATCTTGCATTCGTCGAGATAAACACCGTAATTGTAACCTCAACGCGCGTCCGTTGGCGAATCTTACGATGTCTGGGACGCACGTGTGTGAGAATTCTGTCTGTGAGTCTATCAATTCTGAGTGAATCTCGATTGAATTATGTTTTCAGATTGCAGGTCGACTAACGATAGTCGCTATGGACCCAGCGACATCGGGCCGTACTGACTTGGCATTACTGGATCTTGTTGAGCTCGACAATTTTCTCTCTCCTTAGATATATACGAGTATTAAGCGTAGTCATGTAAATGAGAGAGAGAGAGAGTGTGAGAGTGAGAGAGTGTGTGGGAGAGAGAGAGTGAGAGTGTGTGCTCTGGGTGGCGTGTCGGTGCTATTAATATGAAAGTCACTATGCATAAATAAAATTTCAGCTAAGTGTAAAAGATGCACAGACTTCATAGTGCGTACATGAGTAAGTATGCACGGACTTGAATAGCCTAAGACAAATGTGCACGAGCCTTGTGTTACTTGTAAAAACCATTATATGTAACATGTGAAACATGCACGGACCTTGTATGTGTCGAAATAAAAATATGCATGGACTATATATGCAATGGGTCTAAATAATACGCGGACTATGTGTGCAATTCCATACAAACTTGCACAGACCTTGTTTTAGCCCGAGACAAATATGCACGGACTCTATGTGACGCGTAATAGAAATATGCACAGACCTTGTTAGCATACAAAAGTGCATGGACTTTAGTCGTGCCTAAACAGACTATGCATGAACTTGTTCTTTCAGAGACTGAGATGTGCACGGACTATAAGAAGTAAAATGCACGGACTTCATACAGAGATTGCACGGACTTCAACTAAGCACCGACTATGAAGTGAAATGCACGGACTTGACCTTTTATGCACAAACAATATAATGCTATATGCAGACACTTGCACAGGCTTTGGTGTTCAAGCCAAAACATGCATGGACTTCAAATATACTTGCACAGACTTTAGTTACTCATGCAACAAATATGCACAGACTCGAGATGCACGGACTTGGTTTTCGACATGGACTAAAAACATGCACAAACTTGGTTCATGCCTTAGACAGATATGCACGGACTTGATTTTCGACATGGACTAGAAACATGCACGAACTTGGTTCATGCCTTAGACAGATATGCACGGACTTGATTTTCGACACGGACTAAAAAAATGCACGAACTTGGTTCATGCTTTAGACAGATATGCACGGACTTGAGAGATACTCCACAAAAACTTGCACGGATTGTGTTTTCAAGCCAGGCCAAAGTATGCACGGACTTTAGAATATGCATAGACTTTATTATCTGGCCTTAACGTGAGATATGCATGGGCGTTAAAATGTGCACAGACTTAAGTGTTCTATGCATGACCTTGTGACCAAATTTTTAACCCAAAGCCACCCCACCCTATCCCTCTCTCTCTCGAAACCTCTCTCACTCTCTCTCTCCCACGTTCCCTCTCTTTCTCTCTCCTTCTCGATTTGACCATTTTAGGGCCGGACCGCGATGCAGGGGGTACTACCGGAACTAGGGCGACGAGAGGAACGCGTTGGTGCCCTCCATCACGCGGTTCGGGGAATGGTGGAGCGAGACGGAGCGAGTAGGCTATGGTTCCCACTTCGCCTGCATGCAGCCGAAACACTAATTTCAGGACGATCGAGGTAGGGGGATGGATTCACCTCCTCGCTAGGAACACTTCCATGTCACATGCACGCCCATTCACGGACGTTTGGCCTAGTTACGTCCATTTTTAGGTTTTTCCCTAAAATATGTTAAATTGTGATTTTTGTCATTTATATGCATTTTAATTACATTTCTTAGCTTCTGTGGGCTTGTATGTATGCTGGGCTTGGCAAGTTTTCAATTTTTTTCAAGTTTTGTAAGCGAACCCGTCGATTTCTATCGACCGAGGGACGACGCGTTTCAAACGAAACACGTTCGTCGCCCAGCTCACATGACGATCGTACCAGTGACCGCCATGAGCTTAACGCACCGCCTCTGGTGCGTTATAGTCGCATGGCGGACCGCCATTGGTCCGTTGTGCTCATGTTTTCTATAGGTAGGTCATTAGTATAATGCCCCATTGAGCGACCACTATGGTCAGGGGTTTCTTGTGGATTTTTCATATTCGGGTGACTTTAATGCACCCCTAGTAGACCGCCATGATTTCTGAGTAGTAAATCTTAATAAAAATTGTTCGGGTAGGCATAGCGGACCAGTGGAGGTGCGCCATGTTCACATAACACACCCGCACTGACCCGCCATGGTGCCGAGCTTGGGGATGTACGCATTGAGAATGACGGACCAGGGGAGGCGCGTCATGTTAAGATAACGCACCCCACCTGATCCGTTATGCATGGTGACGGTCCAGAACTGATCCGTTATGTACCATAACGGGGCAGCTCTGATCCGTTATGCTAAAACCCTAACCTCTAGAGACTTCTCTTGGCGGTAGCGGCGTGGATTAGAGAGATCTCCCTGAGATTTTTGTCGTTTTTCTCCTTTGGACTCTTGAGTCCAATTCGACCTGTAGGAACCATCTTAGACGCTATAAGTAGAGGAATTTTGAAGCCCTAAAACCCTATTTGCTTCTCCAACTGGTGGGGCGACCCAAGGTGGCCGATCGAGGATGAATTAGGGAGAGGATCATGGCATGTTCGTGATAGGGCGTAAGCGTGTCGTCCCCTTTCTTCTACCAAATTGGTAGGTTTCTCTCGGGCTAAACATGGACTAAAATATATCATCATGTGTGTCTTTCAGTCCTCTTTCCATTGGTATATAAAACCCTAAATTTCACGTAGCATTCTGTGTGAATTTATTGTTCTAGTGAATGCATGTCATAATTAGGGTTAACTTCAGGCACTAAATGTTTAATTAAGCATGCTAGTTTGTAGAACTTTTCGTGCTCTTTCCATTAATAGCAAAAGTCTCAAATTTCATGCTTTATGCAGTGCGTATTTCACTGTTTAACTTAACTCTAGCCAAACTCGCCGGAGGCGGGCACGGCGAAGGTAGCAGAAATGTTCTGGGATAGGTGGCCATGCGATAGACCTCACGTCCTTATGAACGGCCCGTCCCTGACCGCCTATATATCTTGCGTTGTTATGGTTTCAGAAGATGTGCGGCCACACTATAGACCGTATGTCTATATGAGCGGCCATTTGGTGACTGCCTGTCTTCTTGCGTGCGTTGGTATAAGCGGCCATACCAGCATCGTTCAAGGGTACATGTGGCCGTATACAGACCACTCATATTCCTGTCAGGCCCTTGCATGCAGGACATGAACGGCCTGTGGACAATCGTATATGTCTCTTGAAAGGTCCTGGAAGAACCATTTATCCTACCAAAACTGTGTTAATTTCAAAATTTAGCATGTTTCATGTAACGTCCCAGAGTCCATAATGCCAATAATTCGTCACTCAGTGTCGAATTACCACCACTATGAACTGAGAGCCCACCTGCTCCTGGTGATGACGTGCCTCAAGGTGGTCATGGTAGAGCTTTAAAAGAATTTCTTCTATTCCACCCACCAACTTATGAAGGGCAAGCAGATCCAGATGCAGCGAGAGTGTGGCTGGACACGACTGAGCGTGTGTTCCATTCCATGGTATGCACAGAAGATGAAAAAGTGATGCTGGCTACATTCCAATTGCAAGGAGCAGCACTCGCATGGTGGACCACGAAGTGGGAAGTAACTTTCATGTCTCGACCTCTTCGATAAATTACTTGGCAGGACTTTGTTACTTCATTCGAGCATACGTACAGTCCAGCGTATCTGAGGATGGACAAAATGCATCAATTTATGGAATTGGCTCATGATGATATGACAGTCTTGCAGTATCGTAATAAAATCATGGAATTGGGTCGGTATGCTCCTCATATTCTTGCTGATAAAGGGTTGAAAACTGAGCAATTTTTGCGTGGGTTGAAGGTATAGTTAAGGCAGCCTCTGATTGTAACCAGGGTGGCAGAATTAGATGTGGCGTATCAGGTAGCTGTGGCACTAGAGCTGGATATGGCAAGATTGTGAGGGTGAACCCAAGTGGAGCCAGTTCAGCAGAGTGCACAGCATCAGTAGGTCAGTCAGCCGAGTGTGACAGGAGTCCCATCTTTTGTTCCTGCTGCCAGTGGCACTTCTTTTACAAAGTCCAAGTTCAAACGGATGTTCAGAAAATCCAAGAAGTAGTATGACCGGCAAGCTTCCTCCGGTACCATGCAACAAGCAGCACCCTCTTCTTTTCAGCAATAGGGATCGGTGCCTAGTTAGCCGAGACCGTGCCCGAGGTGTGGTGGTAGCCATCCAGGTAGACCATGTTCAATGCCTATGGTATGTTTTTGGTGTGATCAGGTGGGACATGTGGTTCGTGATTGTCCGCAAAGGACGAAGCAGCCTGTGCAGTTTTCTCAGTTTTCACAGCCACAGTAGTTCAGACCTCCTCCACCACCATAATCTCAGCAATATTCGCAAGCTTCGGTGTTTTCATCTCAACAGTCTCAAGACTAACATGTAGACAAAACAAATACAAAACTAACATGCAAGTTAACTATAATGCTCTAACTAACACTCTATGTACAATAGGAAAAAAATGCTGTCTATCTGAAACTTCAGAACACACATCACAACTCAATTTTCTTTTGCACGACACAACAATTCTTCAGCACAACACAATTCTTCAACACAATACATGACTCTTCTCTCCCCCTTTGGCATTATCAAAAACCATCAAAGGTAAACTGTCAACTTTCTCATGATCTTTTACTTCCTGATGCATCAGACATCTACTGCCGAGGTTCCACCTCTATGTCTTAGTCTTATGGTGGGTGTCCTGCTAGAACTTCCACGTTCTCTCAAGGGTACTGCTCGTGGAAAATTGTTTGGAAGTCTGTCAACTTTAGTACCCAGTGCAGCAAACTTGGCAGTGACCTTTTGATCATTCTGATGTACTTGAGCTTGTAGTTCCTTCACTATAGTTGTCAAGTCCACAAACCAACTTTGTAACATGCTGCACATGTTCTCTAACTGAGATGTACGTTGGTGGTGAATTTCTGCCATAGAAGTGGAAGAACTTGTAGCCTGTGCAGTGACAACTTCTTTAAAACTGCTAGATAGCTTCTGCGCTTCTTCTTGGACAGTGTCAAGTTTAGCATAAATGTTACCCAATTGAGTTATACTGCCCTAGATTTCATCTAACATGGTGTTTATTCTTTGGGACAATACGTGCTGTTCTTGGCGTATGATGTTCAATTCTTCTCTGATTGTTTGTTATTCCCTTCTAATGTCAAATGCATGAACTAACATTTGAGTTGTCTTAACATGTGTCTTAGCTTGATTCGGTCTCAGATTTCTCATCAGGAAACTAGCCTATTCACATACATGTAGTAAAGAGTCTAGAAATCCATGTAACAGTTCATCTGATCTATACTTATCCCTCATAAATTTTTCTCATTGACTATTAACTGTTTGTTCTACATGTATCATTCTGGCATCAATCCAGTCTACTGCCATATTCAATTGCATAAAGGAAGCATTCATGCCTATCTTTGTGTCTCTTTTGTTCGCCGGTGGAGAGGCCCTTTTATACTCCCAGTGGCGGGAGTCTTCGAACACACCCGACGGAGGCAGGAACGTGGGCCATTAATGCAGATTTGACCTCAGTTGTCCCTGGTGATAGGGGGGTAGACAGCGTGGCTAGCTCTCCATTTGATACCTCAGACTGGCCACTGTGCGCCAAATATCTTTAGGACGTGGCCATAAGATTTGGTCTGCACCATTATAGGAGTGTGCCGTTAAAGAAGTAGACCGTGCCGCTGAAAAGGCTCTGGCAGCTGTGCCGTTGAAGAGTTGGCCCCTGCCGTTGAGGAGCAGCTGAGGTGTGCCGTTGAATAGCACTAGAAGCGTGTTGCTGGAGCACTTGACAGGGTGCGCTGCTGAAGAGTTTTCAGGGGCATGCCGTCGAACAGCACTAGAAGCGTGCCGCTGAAGGAGCCTTCATAGCGTGTCGTTGAAGACACTTGGTGGAGTGCCGTTGAAGGGGCATGAAGCGTGCTGTTGAAGGCTACGCAAAGCTTCCTTAAAGGGGTACATGAGTGTGCCGTTGAAGGGCACATGGGCGTGCCGTTGAAGGCTACGTAAAGCTTTCTTAAAGGGGTACATGAGCGTGATAAAAGGTGGATTTTTGGGCCCGTTTTAGACCCGCTTGACGATCCATCTGGTTCGCTTCAGGAGGCCCACGAGTAGTGGGCTTCCCTAGGGGCTGGTTTCTCTTTGCTATCGCGATTCCAGAGATGGCTCCACAGTAGCATGTCATTTGTTCGGAGGGTCCGGGCGGGACGTGCTCCCCATGGTCTCTTCGGTTGAAAATGTTGTTGCTGTTGGACTGGTAGGGATGCATGGACGTGTAATTTTACACGTCCACAAATGCCCTCCACCAATGGGTAGCGCGGGCGAAGGATGAGCAGGGCAGTGCCTGTGGGTGTACTGGTTCTGGGGTTGGACTTCAAGTCCCGACGTCCGGAGAAGATGACGGCCTCAACCTAGTGTGGGCAGCCCTTGGATGGGTGATCAGGTATACATGTAATTGGATAATAATTGGGTTAACTCTATAATCATGACAATCAAAATATCATAATTATCCCTTGTTTATGATTTTTTTATTAAATGTTATTATTCTCTCGCATTCTCTCTCTCCCTCCCCTCACTCTCACGTCACTCTCTCTCTCTCTCTCACACACAAATTATATGTTCGTGTTGTTCTTCTCGATTGCGCCGGAGATGGTTCCAGTGCGGAACCCTAGCAGCAGAGGCAGCTGACGGATCGCGTCCAGCGCGCGGGGGGGGGAGTCGAGGAAGGCAACGCAGTGGCGGCGGTCGGGATGCAGAACCACATTCTGAGCAGCATCCGCAGTCTCAAGCTCATCGATGGCTGCAAGGGCAGCAGCAGCCAAGTCTACGCCCTGAACCTCTCCTCCGCTGGGCACAACAAGGCCCACCCCCACCACCATCGTCGCAGTCCCTCCCAGGATGGTGCCCCACCCCACCAATGCTCCGTGTCCAACCACCATGGTGGGACCGCAGATGGTTCCACCTCTGCTTGCCCTAACAGCCTGCTCCCACGGGCTCCCCTCCCTCGGCCTCATCGACCCCCCGATCGACCCCTTCATCCGGGACGTCGATCCGGTGTCCGCTCTCGTGTCCTCCTTCCATCGCCTCGTCGGCGTCACGGAGCCAAGCGGCCGCTGCACGCTGCACCTGGAGCGGTGGTCCCTGCTTCGGTCCTTCTGCGACCCCAAGCTCCTCCGCTGCTCCCTCTGTTTCCCTTCCCCGAAGCGACAGGCAATAGGGGCAGGAAGGTAAAGGTCAAGCCAGGATAGACGGAACCCACCTCACGAGGTGGGATTCAAAACCCTAGATTATCCCGTGGTTAGCCCACCTCATTCAAGGGTTAGTCTTGACCTGCAATCAAAGCACAATCGAATGCATGCCTAGGGTTAAACTGTGGTTAACCACAGTGTAACCCCTTTCCAAAGCGGGGCTCAGTCACTCTATAATCTCTCTCATCCTTTTGTTATCTATCCCCGCTCCATTGCATCCTCTCTCTCTCTCTCTCTCTCATTATACAACCCCTCGACAAACTCCACTAACCCTTCAGGGGCCTCATCAGCCTTTTGGGTGGCCTCCCCAGTTCTTAGTGGCGGTAATCTGATATTATCGGGTTATCGATACTCGGAGCTCTGGGTCGTTACACATACCACCAAATGCGTCTTCCTATGAGATCGACAACCGTCACGATCCCCGCTAGCCCTGACATCGCCTCTTCAGGCGGCGAAGGCTGGCCGCACGGAGGGACCTCCGGAGGAGGAAGATGGCCAGCGTCCGCCACTGCGGGGGCCTTGCCCTCATCACACCTTTGCTCTACGGAAGCAGGCACGGGGAGAGGAGTTGTCGATTCCCTGATCGGTGGCGGCCGTGGAGCCGCAGGAGGCAACTCGGATGACGGTGGTGGGACTTGACCCTGAGGTGGAGTGGTGGCCCTGCCTCTCTTCATCGAGCGCCGCTGGCTGTCGAGCGCCACCAACTCATCTACGGACAACAGGGGGAAGCTACCCCCAGCCATGGCGGATTCCCCTCCTTCGACATCGGTCACCCCTTCGGAAGTAGCTTTTTGGGGGTTGGGCCCTCCACTGGCTGCAGAAGCTGTAGTCGAACTTACCAGGGGAACACCCATAGGGACCAGATGATGAAGTCTCCCAGGAGCAAATGCAGCTTTGACCTGAGGGGCAACAACGGTCACCTAACCAGCCCCCGGCATGACGTGATCCATAGGGTGGGGAGCACACCGCAATAACTTGACAATCTCATAGCTCCATGGTGAGACTTTCGGCACCCCTAAAAATAGAGCAAAGCTGGTTAAGCGCATATCGCCACTGGTACAACCCAACGGAGAACCAAGACCAATACCCTGCGACAACAGAGGACTCAACCCCAGCTCCCGGAGTAACTTCGGAGTCAGCATGAAGTTTGCATCATCGAGGGGATATCGGAGGATGGCATTCACCTTCTTGCACTCCTTGGCATTAATCGGAGGTTTCCTATCAGCCCAGATAGGAGGAGTGCCCCTGAACCTCCAACTGCCAGAGTGGTCGTAATGCAGCCAGCCACTGACCCGATTGTCACCAACGCCAAGTTTGACAGCTCGGGAGATGATGGAGAGGAGATTCTAATCCCACTCCCAGCCAGGGCTAGTACTCCAGTTCCAGCACCTAACAAGACGTCCTTGTCCGTCCACGAGGATGTCGAGGCGGAGGAGGCTCCCGCGGCCTCCCAGCTAGTTGAGGAACCTAGCTCACCGCACTTCCCTTAGGAGGAGGGTCCCCAAGACCAAGAGCATGAGGCGTCACCGGTGTTGGCAAACAACCCTAGCCAAGCCTCCAAAATTCTGACTGATAGCTGCCAGTCCAACACGGACGGCCCGGGACAACCCTTGTCCTAACTTGGCAGTAATAACCTTCCAGTCCCAGTAGCTTCAACCACCGGCTCTGAGGGCCCACGGGTGTACGAAGCCACCACTGATGACTAAGACTTCGTCGACCTCCAGCCTGCACCTCCCGAGCTGGAGGATGGTGGCCAGGCAACTATCGACGAGCTCGTCGAGATCAATCTGGGCAACGATGAGACCCCTCAGCCCACATTCCTCAATGCTCTCCTCACTGAAGCAGAGAGGTAGGACTACGAGCAATTCCTGCTCGAATACAAAGACTGCTTCACCTGGACATACCAGGAGATGCCAGGGTTAGATCCCCCCGTAGCAGAGCATGATCTGGCTTTATCTCCCTCAGCTACGCCAGTTAAATAATCCCAGCGATGCATGCGCCACGAGTTGGAGCTCTTGTTCACGACCGTAGTCAATCAAATGGTGGAGGTCGACTTCATCGAGCCGCGCATCTATCCAGTTTGGCTCGCTAACATCATCCCAGTCAAAAAGAAAAATGGTCAAGTCCGCATCTACGTCGACTTCTGGGACCTCAACAAAGCCTGTCCGAAGGATGACTTCCTAGTTCCGATCACAGAGACAATGGTCAACATGACCAATGGACATGAAGCCCTATCATTCATGGACGGGTCATTGGGCTACAACCAAATCTGGATGTCCCTCCGAGACAAGGGCTACACTGCCTTTAGATCCCCGAATACACTTATACTGTGATTGACGTGATTGATATAACTTGTCATGCATACCAAGTTTCTTCCGCGCTCGGGGTGTGACAGTCCGTGTGGGAATCTACGGCTCACAGGGACTTACGGAGGTCCAGATAAGATCACCTAGTCGACTCCAAGGAATATGGAGGCGAGAGGATCACTTAGCAAGGGGGGATGCAACTATGACATGTAATGCATGGCCTAATGTGCACTAGAGTGCATGTAAATTCTAGCCTAAAACTAGCAAATCAAAGTATAATGAATATATGCAAACATAACAAGATGGATGCAAATAACATGAACAATATGATGAATATGATGAACATGAAATACTATCTAAACATGGATATACACACCAAAATCATAGGAGAGCATGAATAAAGTGATGTCCATTAAAGGTCCCACCGTGATCACAAAAAAAAGATGTGGGTGTAGAAATATGGAACGTGACGTCACAAGTCACATGAAGAAACATGTGTGTATAAGTGATAACATAATGTGCCAATCAAGTGAATAGTATGAACATGTGACTATGTACATGGTAGCATGATCATACAGTAAGGCAAAGGCGATAAAAGATGTAGGAGGATACTGTGATCGCCACCAAAGAAAGATAATGCCAAAGAATGTGAAAGAAGACTGTATGTTGTGCACCTTGGAAATGGAAGATGATTGCGCTCCATATAAAGAATGCGGGGACAATGTGAATTATCTCTCCTCGCATTCCATCTAGCTAGAAGGTAAGGGCCTCAACTTTCATGCTTTCCTACGAAACAAAAACAACACAAGAGGCAAAACCCATTAGAAAATGCGAAGTGTAAAAATCTGCCCAAGTGCATAAAAGAGCATGAAAGAGTGAGGGCAAACTCACCGGGGGGACGGTTTTTAACCCTTTTAAATGGGTGGAAATAATAGGTGTGTATGTTGTGATGAGACTAAAATGCATAGATTGATTTAAGATGCTGCAATTAACAAAGATAAATGAGATGCAAAAATGCGGTTCTTGCAAAAACTGTGCAAAGTGAGGAAGTCCGTGCATGTTCCCTTGAAACAATGTTCGTGCATGTTTCATCTTACTAAAGTCCATGCACTTTGTTTCCAATCAGAGTCCGTGCACTTTTTGTTCAGAACAAAGTCCATGCACATCTCTCTACAAGTCCGTGCATGTCTTCTCCAAAACAAAGTCTGTGCGCGTTTCTTTCAAAGCAAGTCCATGCATGTTGTTCAAAGCAAGTCCGTGCACATTTCTCTAAAATCCAAGACTGTTCTTACTTTCCCTTGAACAACAAAAGTCTGTGCATACTCTGCTTAACGCTACACAAAGTCCATGCAAGTTTTTGCCCTGTACAAAACTAAGTCCATGCAAGATTTGTTCTATGGCTAGCTATGTGATGTAGAGTCCGTGCAAATGTTACTCTATGCATACCCAAGTCCGTGCATGAATAGTGTCTGTTCATCTCATGCTAAGTCAAGTCCGTGCAAATCTGCTCACACACACACATAGAGCTCGTGCATTTTTCAACATAACAATATATTGAGTCTGTGCAATTCTGCTCTGACGGACTACTGAGTTTATATGTCTAATTGTTCTTTTTGAAAGGATGCTTATTTTCCAAGTTTAAGGAAGACACGTGATCCAAGAACAAAGGATAAGCCATGATTGTGACACGTGGCTGAGAGTCATCTGGAGCCATCTGGGAGGAGTGTTCCCTCCACTTGCCTAGGGCATGAGTGCGCGTCTTCGGATAGAGGAAGTATTTAAGGGATCCTTCAGCAACTTAAGAAGTAATCTCTTTGGTAGAAACTAAGAAGGATCATTAGAGAGAGAGCAGAAGAAGAGCAGCAAAGCAGAAAAGAAGAGAGTTAGAAAAGGAGAAGAGTGAGCAACCGAGAATGTCATCCCCGGGCACGGAAGATTACTCGGAGGTCGTGACGAGTTTAATAAATCATGTCAATCAGAGCGTTAATGTATTCAACACCAAGACAAAATGCGCAAATATAACAATAACCTAATCCTTTATTAAATCAAAAAAGTAATTCCGTTACAACCTCCAAAGACTAAATCCACTTATCAGAATTTCCCACTAGGCTGCGTTGACTCCAGCTCTTGCATGTGTCGACTCCAAACAGTCTCCTGAAGCAGACTCAAGCAATCAAGAGCGTCGACGTAAGCATTCCGCTGCATCAACACAACGTCAGTACTAGCCCATATTAAATGGGCGAGACTCCTCAAGTAGGTCGACACTATTTTTACAATGGGTCGACATAGGGTCACCTCACAGAGATCGCCTCGGATGCATCTTCAAAGGATGTGTTGATGCACAATGACCCAGATTGTAAGTAATTCAAGAGGAAAGTTAGTTGCGTCAACATAACCCTTTCACAACGTCGACTCGTGCTTCACCCTGGTGCCCAATAACTCACAGGATAGGAAGCAGTGTTGACGCAGGTAACTAAGCGTATCGACGCACTTGAAGACCTTCATCTGTTTTAAACCTATTTGAGTTAAACACGCAAACTCATCTAAAGTCAACATCACAGGATCCTAAATCACACAAATCAAGGTCCAAAAAAGCTCCTAGGATAGAGAACTGTCCTTTTCATCATAACGTAGTCAGACCATTTCTTTCTGAAGGAAGATCAACTAGAAGATAATTTTGGGAAAGGTCTCTTTTCATGGTACCCTTCTTTTTGCAATTAGCCAATCAGAATGCTCCTCTGGAAAGCACCTAGGATAAAGGATCATCCTTTTCTGTCACAAGCCAATGAGGGAAGAGATTTGGAAGAGCTCTTTGACCAAGAACATTATTTCTATTCCAACCAATCATATGGGATAATTTGGGAGGGAAAAATGTTTTGGCCCTTGCCTCTATAAATATGAAGCTCTTTTCTTGAAGAGCTTACTGCTGCCGCCACTACTGCTTGGAGAGGAGTCGAACAAAAGTGAGGAGGAAAAAGAAAGAGTGAAGAGCTTCCCTGAAGCCTTCAATAGAAACCTTGAGAGAAAAAGAAGCGAGGGTTGTAGCCTAGAGACCAGCTCGATTCGGCTCTCTGAAACTGAAGTTTTAGATCGCGGTTCACATCTTCTTTGTCCAGCTTCCTAATCTCTATCAGAAGTTACCTTTTAGCTTTCTTGCTTGGGTTTTTTTCTTCACTAGTTTTCATTTCTTCCTTTACCTTTTCGATGCGTGTTTGTTGAGCCTTCCCTAGGGACAAGACTCGAGCACTCTTCGAGTGGGCTGTCAAATATAACAAGATTACTCTTCTGAAGCCAAAAAGGCCTGATGATCTTAGGAGAAGAGTTGACCCTTACTTCTGTCCTTATCATCAAATCTTCGGACATCCTATTGAGGATTGCCAGATATTCAAGGACATTGCCCAAAGCTTAATTAAAAGAGGGGAATTACGAATTGGGGAGTACCGGGTTGATCCTCCATGCCCTCATGAAACGCCCAATCTGGGGGCATCAATCAATGTGATATCTATATGTCAGCAGATGTCTGAAGAAGTGTCAGAGACTCGTAGCCGGCACACCAATGAAGACTGTGTCTCAGTGCTTGAAGATAAACAAGAAAATTGGCAAGCATCGCCAATAAAGAAAAGAACAAGACTAGCACTTCACCCAATTCCGGAGGTCCAGATTCGTAGAGCCATGGCCCGGCCCATTCCACCCCATATAGCTCCTATCTGCCTTCAAACAACCCCTCCAATGGCTATCAGGAGGCCAATAGATATCAAAAAGTAACAAGCCCCAACGCGGGTGCGTGAAGAAATCAGCTTAGCCGTGGAACGGCTATAAACCATTACAGACAGGCTATACGAGCATGAGCAGCTCAAGAGCCAGCCTGTGCAGCATGCCCCACAAAGACTCAACGAGTCCCACCGGCTAATAAAAAGAACTAACGAAAAGGTGAGGGTGTTCAATGCACCGAGCAACCCACTGTGAGGGCAGATACCAACCATAAGGGGGAAGGAAAAGAAGAATACAAAGGCTAAAGTAAAATATGTTGCTTTCTCCTACAACACATTATCAGCCTCATCTGGCGTAACCCAGGCCATTGATGAGGAAGATGAAGAAATCTGCTTTGTGCTGAAAGGAATAGTTTAGGCTGAAGCTTTCGCCTCTCTCTCATCTACCAAGTCTGGGAAAATGCCGAAACAATGCTCGTCAGCTGATAAGGGGGTTCAACACCACATTCCTCCTCCACCCGGAGGCATAAAACACAAGGAGTTCATCTTGAAGGAGCTACTTACAGCTGGCAATGATGGTAGGAAGCCATTCATCTTGTACAAATCAGAGGCGGAAGGCAGTAGCATTCCCGGCCCCACCTTGATGGCGCTATTGCATCATAAACATCAAGAGATTGAAATGCTGTAGAGGCAGCTAAATGAAATGAATGTAAGTCCATCCATGTCTCAATCGGTAGGATATCTATATGAAGCTGTACAAGCTGGTGCTAGCTCACTTGAAGCCTCAACACGACCGACCATGCTCCGAATAATGCCTAAACACACAGGGGGCATTCCCTCTCAGCCACTCCAATATCTAGTCCCCTGGGCACGTCATGGGGCAATTGAAGCATCTCAGACAATGATGCTAATGGGGCCGCATATGTAGCCAAATGTCCTATACTTGAGTCCAAAAGGTCTGGCGATAATAGACAAGTCAAGGGTAGAATAAATAATAAATACAAAGATGGCCAAAGAGGAAGTCACCGAGGCCGAATTACAAGAAACCAAACAAAGAGGTAATGAGTCTACCAGGGACTACATAAGAAGGTGGAGGAATCTCTGTGAAAGGTGCCAACATCCACCTAGCTACGGGGACTCTGTTCAAATTTGCAAAGAAAATTTAAGAACAGAAATTCTACGATGGATCATTGACATTGAAGTTACGACCTTTAAACAGTTAAGTGACATTGTGGCCTGTCACGTCCCGAGCGCGGAAGATTACCCGGAGGTCGTGACGAGTTTGTATTAATCATGTCAATCAGAGCGTAGTGTATTCGACACAAAGACAGAGTGCGCAATATATCAATAAACCCAATCCTTTATTCATTCATAATCATCCTTATTACATTCTCTAAATAATTAAATTTCAAGTTCGACTTAAGAAATAAGAGAGTAGACAAGACTAAGGAACTCTAGACACTTGGATGGCTCTATGACTTCACTCTTACTCTTCCCCATCCGTGTTCGTTTCTTCCTCATCGGACTTACCTGAAAAAGAGGGGAAAAACTATATGAGCGAGAGCTAAAAGAAAAGAAGATGATGAAGAAAAAAAGGAAAGAAAAGAGAGAGAGAGAAGACCCTACTATTTCAGTTGGTGCATTTCGTGAATATCCAACTCAACCAAATTGATGATAAAAGTCAAATGGCACGGCGGCAAATGTGTGATATAACTCGACGTCAGCCCAAATTCAAATGTCAAACTTCACGCAGAATATGTGATAGCACCGCACAAGACTGAAGTGATGGGGCAGCCTATAATTCCCTTCAATCTCACTCCCAGGATGTCATTGTACATTCAAGAATGTTTATCGAGGGGAAAATCTAAGCTAAACTCTCCGCTATGTCATCAAAACTCAAAGAAGAAGGAGAAGTTAAGTACGCGGGCCGTCTGCCATCACTTTCACTTTGACAGATATCCTGTGGGGGGCATTTGTTGAACCCTAAAAAGTTCATAATTTTTTGTTATTACATAAAAATTCAAAAATTAAGAAACTCGGTCATCATCGTCATACAGATGCTCATCGGCATTTTATCAAACACCTTCTGAACGATACAAAGTTATGCACACTCGCTCAACAAAATCAAGCTTCCAACTTTTAAAATACTCATGGACACTTTATCAAATGTCTAGCAGACGACACGTGACCATGCAACTACTTAACAAAGGGCCACACCAAGATAAGCTTTTAAGCTGTTTGTGACAAGTGGGCATTCTGCCAAGCACCTCGTGAGCGGCATGAAATTAAACGCTCACGGGATATAAGTCCATACGAAATGCAACAAATAAATACAAGAATGGTGAACATTTGCTTAGGCTCACCATTGGCTTGGAAGGTGACCAGAACTCCCCAACTCCCCATGGCCACCAGAAGGTGGTGACCACACCACCTCTTTTGACAAGTTTGTTGAGTCTCCTCTAGAGTTGTTCAGTAGTATGTAGACCTGCTGTGAGCTGAATGTGTTTTGAATGATTGGCAACAGCGGTGTTGACCAGGTTGACTAAGAATGTTGACTCTGGTGACATCATATTGACCATGGTAATATTGAGTATTTTGATGAACGGATTGACTGCCCGAGCAGAGTGCTGAGGAGCCGAACACCGTAGGGTGGAGACCCACACTAGAAGTCGGCTTGGCTGGGGCTCAGAGCTGGAGGCCCGAGCGAACTGCAAGACTGGGGACCGAAACTTGGGACGCAAGGCTTGCGTTGAAAGCTGGTCGAGATTGGGCCTGGGAACTAATGCTTGCCCTGGCTGGGACTGGTCCGGAACCCCTACGAGCACCGGTGGCAGGAGAGCCGAGCCTGACGCTCAGCCTGGCTGTCGGGACTGGTAGCTGGCGTGGTGCCCTAGTGGCACCAGAGGAAATAGGAGCTGGAGGTGGTGGTGGAGCCACCACGGGGACCACACCCAAGAAGTAGGGTGATCCGACGACTGGGGCGAAGCTATCGAAAGTGATCGGCACTACCAAGTAGCCCACCTGTGCATGGGTGGTGACGGAGATGGGACCGTAGGTGACGGCCGCCATAGTTGCTGGAGTCCTAGATGAGCAGAGGCGATAGCTGGGCGTAGTCGTCGAACGTGGTCTGGCACCTGGGAGATGAACTGGAAGGTACTGGGAAGTATGAATAGGTGCTCTTCTGCTACCCCTCCTGCAAGGACAGGAAAAGGGCACCCAAACTTTAGGGCTGGCACGGACTTTCGCATCAACAAAAAGAAGGAAGGTGGGAGACGTCCCACCGGACGTGCCATCCTTTTTGTTCCACCTCGTGAGGGTTCCGCTGGGGCCGATGTGTGCAGTGACCGGAGTGAGGGGTAGGACACAACCATGGGAGATGTCAGGAACAATTGGGGTTTCAGTTCATAAACAGTGATGCTATGTGATGAACTTCCCTTATCAATATGCAAGAGACTCCCCCTATCTATGTGCATTATTATTGGACACAACATTTTAACATATGAAATGCAAGACACAATCACATGCTCTTAACTCAGGGTACCTAGCGGAGGACTAGTCTCTACCCATAGCATGGGTTTCTAGACAGAAGAGATCTACCCTTCTCCCAGCGCACCATTTGATATACCTCTGAGATCTAGATGGGGATCCTAATTAAAGCCCCAAAAGATCTGGCCCATATTCTAGAAGCTTAAATTGATGTATTTATGAAATTAAGGGGATAAACATATTAAATAAGGATAAATAAAAGACAATAATAAGAAGAGTTTGAAAGAAATTGAAATTCGGTGCCCAAGTGTAGAAACGGTCTATCGAGCGACCGCTTGGGACTAGAAATGGTCCCCACTGGTCCACTTTTAAGAATCCGATCGCGAACAGCAGAGAAACATGAAAAGCTTGGATCATTGGCATCCAAATCATCTGGGATCGATGCTATCTACTAGATAGAAGGGTCTAGAACATGTTAGGGTAGATTTCAAGCCCTAATTAGGACTTTAGGATCGTTCAAATCCAAAACCCTAGCTAAACCCTACATATAGCCCTTAAGTCCAACTTGCGCGGCCCTTACTTTTGGCTCGCGTAGAACTAATGTAAGGAGATATTATTTCAGGTAGGTTCTTTAGAGTATTTTGTTCCTAATAGTAAGGTCTAACTATCCTCAAAATTTCATTTTAGGAGATCAAGCCATCAAGGAGATAGAAGCATCCAAAGACGCTGGTTTGGTGCAAGCAACCCAGGAACCTGTGCGACCAACCCAGATTGATCAGCAAGTTAGAAGTCCTAAACGAGGTAATTAGAAGTTAATTCTTTAGAGTTAATTGTTCACCTGAGTATCTTGTTCTTACCCTCTAAATATCGTGGTTTTAGGTGAAGCCAGTCGAGAGATAGAGAGACTTGGAGTTGCTAGTTTGACACAGGACGTACAGAAACTAGAGTCTTCTTCCAGTCAGAAATTCAATTCATAGGAGTACTTCCAAAGGTAGGTTATCTCATGGATGGCTATAACAATGAGTTAGGAGTAAAAGTTCTCTTGTTTCATGAGATTTCATGCATTGTACACGTTGTATTTGATGATTTGTTATCACCGCGCACTTAGGTTATTCAGCATGCATAGTCCCTAACCTTAATTACAAAAGATAACAATCTTAGCCTAATTTATGCAACCCATGCATCTCCATGACGCTCATGGCTGTTGATGATGCACCAAGGGTCACCACTATGACTGTGAATGTTGTAACCTCAGAAGAAGAAGATGTATCAGTCATGGACCCAGTTGAAGGGACCTCCGGTCCAATGGCAGGAGAAATGCATATTCCGACAATCCTGGATCCGATGATTCAGATGATGTTCAGAAGATATAGAACTGAGGATCATCTTTCCATTTGGCATCATTCGATCTTTTGGGCTTCGGGAGGACGACCATGCCGTACTCACGGGCCCACTCAAATAGCGTATGAGTTTTATCCTTCGGAAAGGAATATGGCTTCTTCATTCTTTCCCTCAACGAGGATTTCTGCTAAGCGGGCTTGGCAGCAGAAGTGCCAGCCACCTCTTTGGATTTATTGATTCGTCGTGCGAAAGCTTCAAAATCAGCAGTGTGCATTTCATCTAGCGCCGCCCACCCACCAGCCAGTTCATTCTTTTGAACCGAGATAGTGATAGCCAGACAGTGCTTTGCCAGAAGGGCTTCAACATCAGTTGCCAGATCATTCAATTGATCGAAGGAGTCAACTTCGATGCCATTTTCTTTAGCAGGTTATGCGTCTTCATGCTGCATTTACACATTTGTATAGCATCCCTGTCGCCGGGTGGGTGTTTACATTTTGCACTGAGATTCTTCCATCGTTGGATGTAGACCACAGCGGCCTCACCATCCTTTTGCTCGGCCTTATATAGTTGTGCCTCAGTAACTTCTCCCTTGGCTAGCTTCGTTTCAGCAGTTTGTTTCATTTTTAGCTCCTGGTGTGCCCAGAAAGTTGAGGGACGCGCCGAGGGCGCGTGCTGCAGTTGTTGAGGGAGGATGCCCCCTGTCTAGTCATGTATAATTTGGGACATTGCCAGCACTAGTAAGGTTTCGAGCAGCTCAATACTACCATGTAGAGCTTCGTACGAGGGTCCTGTCTGCCCGGGTATAGCTAGGTATAGACCTATCCTGCTTAATTCTATTCTCAGCACTTCTCCTTCTTGGAGGTTTTGGTATAGCTTTGCCACCAGGGCAAGATGAGTTCGTCCAAAGAGAGAGTGGACAGATTCTTTGAATCTTCAATTACCATGGCCTTTGTGTGCCATGCCGACAAAAGTGACCGTAGAACCTTCCTCACAAGGTCGGAGCTTGTGTACTCATTCTTGAGACTTTTGAGACCATTTATGATCTCTGTTAGCCTTGCAAACATCTCTGAAATGGTTTCTTCAGGCTTCATCTTAAAAAGCTCGTAGTCTCTGACTAGGAGATTTGCCTTGGTCTCCTTGACTTCGAAAGTTCCCTCGTATATGAGTCGTAGTTTATCCTACATTTCCTTGGCTGAACTGCACATAGAAACACCATAAAATTCATTAGGATGTATGACACATTTCATGATATTGATAGCATTAAAATTTACAGTGCATTTCTTAATTTCTTCCGGTGTCTATTTTTCTTCATTATCCTCGAGTTTGTAAGGCCCCTTATCCAAAACTCTCCAGATCTCATACTCCTAGGCTCTCAGGAATACATGCATCCTATTTTTCTAATAGGAATAGCTCGAGCCATCGAAGTAAGGGGGACGATTAATAGAATGACCCTCAGGCACCATTCCCTTGTTTGCCATTGATCTAGATTTTACTCTAGATCGTTAGATCTAAAAGAATAGAGCCTTAGCTCTGATACCAATTGAAGTCTCACGATCAATGACACCCAAGAGGGGAGTGAATTGGGTGATAGTAAATTTTAATTTATCTTTGACGGATTTGAAATTTATTTGATGAAAGAAAGACTAACGATGTAGATCTACACGATGAAATTACCAGATATGATATGCTAGCCAATTAACACAGAATGGAGGTAGGAGACAAGGAGCAAACACACGATGGACAGCGAGTTTTAGGTGGTTCGGATGCAACAACTGCAACCTACGTCCACCCCTCACCGGCGGTGAGGATCGACACACTATCTTGTAAGGATTACAAGATTAAACACACACAACACTTGGGAGATGAGGGCTCCCACGACGGTGTAAGAACACCTTGACACACACACACAAATCCAACAATGGATCAACCACTAAATGGTCCTCCACGGGCCATCTGCACCACTGAGCGGCTGTAAAAGGACCGCCACTAAACAAAATAGTCAGTGGTTGATTGTGGAACTCAAATCAGTAAAGGGGCCCTAACAGTGTAGGAAACGGTTGGAAACAGGCCGTTGTGGGTGAGTAAATGGCCCATAGGGAGCCGTGAACCTGACAGAGTGCACATTTATTTTTTATCTTTTTTCATCATTTTTATTTTATTTTTTTTCGATGCATGACTTATTATGATATGTATGACTAATGCAAATTTGTTTTAAATGCATGCAGGGAATGCACAGGACTTGGATCTCTTGGTTACAGGTCCGAGCAGTGTACCTCGCACTGTCGGACTTCCAACGTGAGAGGCTGGGAGCCATGGGCTTTGGGGAGTTCCTTAGCGTGGAGGTGACCAGACTCGATACGGCCCTCCTGTACGTGCTGCATGACTGGTGGAATCTGGTTAGCCGCATGTTCTTTTTCCCATGGGGCAACATGGTCCCCACGTTAGAGGACGTCATGCGTATCACCGGATTGCATGTGCACGGGGCTTCGATCAGTGGGAGGACTTTCCCTGACTATCGGGAGCTGGCTCAGAGTTTACTGGGCTTGGAGCTACTGTGACCAGAGCGATAATCGACCACCTTGATGAGGGCGAGGCTGTAGGAGAGCCTCGACGTATGAGGAGTGGGGATCGCCACGGGGGAGCTGTCGGAGTAGCACTTGCAGCGGCTCATGGACTAGGCACGATCGTGGGTGGCAGCTGCAGTGGGACCGGAGGCAGACGTGGTCCTGAGATACTTCCTGATGCTACTGTTCGGGAGGCTCCTCTTCACCACCCGAGCAGACATCGTCAGCTGTCGGCTACTTCTACTTCTCGAGGACATCGACCGCGTTGAGGAGTATGCCTGGGGAGTGGCGGTGCTCGCCTTCCTCTTTGACATGCTGAGCTCGACCAGTCGATGGATGATGCTGGGCGGGTTCTCTCCTCTACTCCGGGTACGACTTAAGTTTCTAAAATGATTATGCGACTAAAAATGGAGGAAGAACAGAGACTAGCATCTCAGATGAACAATAATATGTCAGGACAGCAAGTGGAAAAATAGGAAATAACTTAAAAACGGGACAGATTCAGAGGAAGTAGTAGAAAGAGAAAATGTAGAGTATTGAAAGATGAACAAGGTTACAGAAGATAATAAATTAAAATGAAGATCATAAAAGTATGTAAGAAAGGATCTAAGACAGGCTAAGCCAAGCCAAGTTCTCAAAAATAATAACAACAATAACAAAACCCACAAATTACACATCCAAAACTCCCCAAACAAACTCTACGTAACCCATCCTTCCAAAAGGGAGCTCCCCCTTCCACATAACAATAGGAGCCCATTTTATAGGGCTAAAACTTAACCCCTTTACTATGTAAACACTCATTTCTCCTTTACAGCTTTTGTTGAAAATCTAAGCCCACAATCCTTTTATTTCCTTCCTCTCTTTCTCTCCCTTGTCGACACCCGCGTGAGTTATCGCGAACCAACCTCCCACGTCGGCCTCATGCGTGTGAAGCATGGCGTTGCTGTCGCTGACCCTTGCGTCGACCGTTGTAGCAGCGTTTGAAGCCTGCATGTGCCTCCATCGTCGCCCGTGCCAGCCTGCACAGCTGGCTTTTTTCTTCCCATGTGCACCCGTGTGGAGTTCGATTGGCCAGCCTGTCGCTTTGACCCCTCCGTCTGTCGATCTCCCAAGACCGCCAGTGCGCCCGCTCTGGCCGACTTGGCCACGCCTTCGCCATTCGCCCTGGCCTTCTCCCGTGAAGCCCGCACTGCATGGCTGGCCACCCAAGCCCGCCACGTGAAGCCTCCCAGCCACGTCCTCCCGAAGCCGCATGCATGCATGCACTTTGCCTGCTAAAGCCAGCTCGCGTCCACGTGGGGTCCTCGTCGAAGCCATGCCCAACCTCCTGCGATTTTGACCGCGCTCGAAGCCTCCTCCTCCGTGCATGAGCTGGCCTTCGCCAGCCAACGTGAAGCCTGTCGTTGCTGACCCTCTTGGCCACGATATATTGTATAGAAATAAGCAAAGAAGCTCTATGCCTTCCCCAGGGATAGGACTCGAGCATTATTTGAGTGGGCTATGAAGTATAACAAGATCACTCTTCCAAAGCCAAAGAGGCCAGACAACGTCAAGAGAAGAGACAATCCTTACTTCTGCCCTTATCATCAAATCCTTGGACATCCTATTGAAGATTGTCAAATATTCAAGGACATCGTCCAAGGCCTAATCAGAAGAGGGGAGCTACAAATGGGGGAGGATAGAGTCGATCCTCCGTGCCCCCATGAAAAGCCTAATCCGGGGGCATCAATTAATATGATATCCATATATCAACAACTGCCCAAAGAAGTGCCAGAGGCTTGCAGCTGGCACACCAATGAAGACTGTGTCCTAGTGCCTGAAGAAAAATAAAGAAATTGGCAAGCATTGTCAATGAAGAAAAGGACAAGACTGGCATCCCTTCCAACTCTGAAAGTTCAGATTAGTGGAGCCATGGCCCGGCCCGCTCCGCCCCCTATAGTTCCTACTTGGCATCAAATAGCCCCTCCTGTGGCTACCAGAAGGCCACTGGACAACCTAAAGAAACAAGCTCCGGCGCGGGTGCATGAAGAAATCAAGTCAGTCGTGGAACGGCTACAAACTGTTATAGACATGCTAGACGAGCAAGAGCAGCTCAAGAGCCAGCTTATGCAGCTTAAGAAGCAGGCCCCTCAGAGACGTAACGAGTCTCACCGGCTAACAAAAAGGATTGAAGAAAAGGCAAGGGTGTTTGATGCACCGAGCAACCCATTATGGGGGCAGATGCCAGCCATAAGGGGGAAGTAAAAGAAGAATATGAAGGCTAAAATAAGATGTGTTACTCTCTCTTGCAACATGCTGTTAGCACCGTCCAGTGTGGCTCAAACTGCTGTTGAAGAAGATGAAGAAATTTTCTTTATACCAAAGGGAGCAAATCAAGGTAAAGCTTCTGCCTCCCATCATGCTGCTGGATCCGGGAGAATATCAAGACACCCGCTAGCCAACAAGACGGCACAATATCACATTCCTCCTCGGCTCGGAAGGCAGAGATCGAGATGGGAGAGAGCTCCTGCCCTAATCTTCCATCTCGATGAGGCACCGTGAGGAGGAGATGGGGGGATGATGGCAGGCTCGAGGTGAGCAGATGGAGGAGATGGGTCGACGAGGTAGCGGGAGGAGGAGATGGAGAGGTGGGAAACCAAAGGACGATGCCACGATCGAGGTGGGCAGGGTTGGCATAAAGTCAGAGGGGACAAGTTGTTCCACCCATCTGGCTGGGGTAATGTAACCGGGATACGAGGGGGTTATGCTCTATTCTAAGTAGGTTAGTTACAAGTAGCAATCAAACTAAATATTGGATAAATGAAGAGTTAAAAATGGGATGAATGGGGGATATTCCCTTGTCAAAGCGGAGCCTAGAGTCCAGACCCTTAAGCAAATCTAAGCTGTTGGCGGAGTCCAATCAAGTATCTGTGTACACAACATCCATAAATTCAGAATCGTTGATGGAAATGAATCTAAGCATTCATCTATTGAGATCGGAGATAATCAGATAAGCGATTAGACCGAACACCTAGGCATGCATCTAGAGAAACAGAGAAGCAATCAAACCATGCTGCACAGTGAGGTTTTTAAGGTGGTTCGGTCCTCTAGACCTACGTCCACCCCACACTCAAACTAGAGTGTGGCCTACTGCTGGGCCTTACAGCTTGCGTCCGCTGGGCACCACAGCTTTCCTCCAAACGTGGCCTAACAGCTTGACCAGAGGAACAGACTCCTCTCTTCCTCCAACCTAGAGGGAACACTAGTAACAGCCCGTCACTAGCAGCCGAAGACACAGTCTCCCTTCCTCCAGACCAGAGGGAATCGACAAGTGACAAATGATCACTTGTAACCGGAGACACCAAATCTCCCTTCTCCTGAATCCACAGGAGGAACCACAAGTGACACCAAGTCACCTGCATACCGGAGACACCAAGTCTCCCTTCTCCTGAATCCACAGGAGGAACGTAACCTCAAAACCAGAGGTTCAGAAGAGCAAAGTTGAAAATGAGACAACAAAAGAAAATAGAACATACTGGAAGGACTAGCTCCTCTGCTCGCTGCAGATGCCGCCGACCCTAACACGAAAGATCTCTGAAACATAATTTCAGACACAACGGAGCCTGGACACTCCAAGGAAATAGATTCAGGACCCGAAATTAAGGATCCAAAAAGTCTGAGATATTACAAGACTTCTACCTAGACTGAGCTATCTTGAGTCTATCCCTGATGAGTTGGACTTTCTCATGTGCATCTCTAACCATATCCTAGGCTAGTATTTGTCTTTCACCAACTTCATCCCAGCATATCGGAGATCGACAACCTTATCATAAAGTGCTTCGAATGGAGCCATCTGAGTGTTGGCCTGGTAGCTGTTGTTGTAAGTAAACTCGGCCAGGGGCAAGTGGTCATGCCAGCTCCCGCAAAAGTCAATGACACAAGCTCTTAACGTGTCTTCAACAATTTGATTTGTCCTCTCTGTCTGACCATTTGTCTGGGGATGAAAGGAAGTATTGAAATTGAGCTTTGTCCCTAAAGAGTGTTGTAGACCCTTCCAGAAGTGAGTGGTGAAACACGGGTCTCTGTCAGACACAATAGGCACAGACACACCATGTAATCTCACAATCTCCTTGATGTACAATGCGGCTAGGACATTAATCGACCAATGACTCTTGATAAGTAGGAAGTGAGCCGACTTGGTGAGACAATCGATTATAACCCAGATACCATCATGTCCTCCCTGTGATTTAGGCAAGCCCATGATGAAGTCCATTCTAATATCTTCCCATTTTCACTTGGGAATGTTGAGAGGATGTAACATTCCAACAGGTTTTTGGTGTTTTGCCTTTACTTGTTGGCACGTGAGACAACAAGATATGAAATCTGCTGCCTCCCTCTTCATGTTAGGCCTCCAAAATTTCCTTTTTAAGTCCTTATACATCTTGGTCGCTCCACGGTGAATAGTATACCTAGAGTGGTGAGCTTCTTCTAGAATTTTCTTCTTTAGCTCAGGACAGTCTGGTACACATGTCCTTTCATGAAATAACAATCTGTCATCAACTGTTGACTGGTAGTCGATTACATCGGTTCAGGTTGCGAACTAGAGCTTCCCTAACAACAGCATTAGGAAGCGGCGCAGCACTCTATCTCCCTCCGGTCCTGCCTCTACCGCCACGCTCGGGTGCACCTGCTCAGTCACCCGGTCGATATGTTGCTCGGGTAGTTCTCTGACTGCTATTGCCGCCCCCCGAAGTCCCAAGCTCTCTTGCAGCACTGATCGTGATAATTGGGATGATGGATGCCCCGGCCTCATCAAGTCCAGCCCTAGCAGCTCCTGGGCTAGCTCCCTGCAGTCAACATAACTCCATCCAGTCACTGCCTTCCCATGCACTCTCAAGCCACTAATCCATGCCATATCTTCTAGCGTCGGGTTCATCTGCCCCCATGGGAAGATGAAGGCTCGACTAATGGGATCCCACCTCGCGTGTAGTGCATACAAGAGGGCTGTGTCCACTCACGTCACTTCAATGCTAAGGACTTCCCCAAAGCCCATGGCAGCCAATCTCTCCCGCTGATATTCCGCCAAGTAGACCGCCCATACTTGGAGCCACGTGATTCTTGTTCTCCTCTTCCCCTACACACATTTGGAGTCATAAGTCAGTCTTTTAGTCTCATTGCATTTATCATGAATGAAACAAAAAAAAATCTGAATAGCAAAACCCAAAAAATTGCATTTTTCATTCTGGTTCCCTTGACGCATCAGTGCTGACGCGTCAGGGAGCATAACGGTCACTGGAGCGACCGTTATGTTCCCCTGCGTCTCGCGTCATCTCCTTCGATTCTCCAACCCGTGGGAATGGCCAATAAGGTCGAAAAATTATCCCAATGGGTCCCCTGACCCATTTCCTTCCCTTCAATCACACATGCATCAATATTAAAATTGAAAAAATAGGGTTTGGGGGCAATTTGGCATACCTCTGGGTCTTGGCCATGTTTCTTCCTCTCCGGCGCAATGGGCTCCTCCTCACCGCCGGTGCTTCTTCAGCATGCTCTTCTCCTCCTCCAGTTTCCTCCGGAGCCAATAGGGCCTCCCCTTCCTCTATTTGAGCCACCGCCGCCGCCGTCTCCCCTTCCTTCGGTGAGCTCGCCATCGGGGGGCTCTCCTCCCTTTCCAACTGGGCTTTCATCTTCCTAATAGCCTTCCTCTTCTTCCCTTTCTCCCACGTCATGATGGCCGAAGAAGCCCATCGCCGGTCGCCGGTGAGGTTTTTGGGCGCTCGATTTTGGGAAGGGTTTAGGGTGTAGGATGTTGGGGTTTGAATGAGGTTTAAACAAATGAGCGTATTAAGGGCTCGGTTTATTTTTTTAACAACCCAGAAACTATAACGGTCTGTCGTGGGTCCGTTACCTTGATCATAACACGCTAGCCCATGTCCATCATGAAACCTTGAAAAATTTTGGGAAATGGTGAACCATAACAGATCCACCTCAGTCCATTATATTCTCTTGGCGCCCCTTTACGAGTCTGTTAAAGTCTTGCTTGAATGTTTTTGCCTTAATTGAAAGATTATGCTATGTTTTTCCTTGTTTATCATTATTGATGGCTAACCCTCGCAGCAAGATCATGAATATCATCACGTTATCATCCGCTCGCCAAACTAGTAAGTCAGGTATTGTATATCGATCCCTTATCCTTTAATGCATTACTATATGTTATCTATGCCATATTATCTCGAGAACCAGCTGGTCATTCATGTGTTCTGGGATCTGATGTTCCCCTAAAACAAAAACGATGATGATCTAAGTGCACATGTTTAATCGTTGGATATGCCGTTAGGTTGGAAAAGCTTGGGGACGATGGTTCTACCTTGCATGCCGTGGTTGCAGATAGTGTCCTGACCCTAGTTTCTCCAGTCTAGCAATACTATTCTCGAGTATCTTGTTATTTTATCTTTCTTAGCATTCGTTTTGATGATTTCTTTTTCTTTAGCCCAGCATGCATCATGCGCATTTTTGAGCATTCACGAGTCTCATCTGTCCAAGAGTGTCTCAATGATGGTGAATAGCTATGTCTATAATCTTGAGTAAGGAGAGTCATTCCACTCTGAGTCGGAAGGTTTACTTTAGACTACTCACTCGGTCTGGTTAACTGAATATTCATGTCTAGAGTTTAGTTAATCATCTCTTTTTCCATTCCGTTGCTCCGGTCGCTGGCCGTGTTTTCCTTTCCATAGTTGATAGTTCCTCCAGACATGCGTCATTTGGTTTGCGATTCCTTGTGGTTAGTCTGAAGTTTTCCAGAAGATTCTTATCGCTTATTGGTTGAGGACCGGTGTTGTTTGCCTTAACGCCCGCTTTTCGGTCCACACCGCTTCATCTCCATGTTCCATTTCACTTTCGTTACACCTCCACTCGCTCCCCTGCAAAGAGGACGTTAAGGAGGGGCATCCGTTGACACCCATTTATGGCCAATAAGTTAGGTCATCCACATACTCATCTAAACGATGCTCCAAGTTATCCACCTTTGTTGAACTCCTTAGACAATTCCGAGGCCTCTTTCGTGGGTCATTTCCTTCTTGGTTGGGTCTGGCACCTCATCTTTTTTCGCTGGACGAAGTTTAGAAAACTCTTCATTTCATTTGTCACCCTTTGGCCCATAATGCATCAGGCCTAGTGCGTTACGGTCATATAACACACCTTACATAGTCTGTTATCTTCTCTCAGGACCCAAAATCTAGTGTCTCTCCCATCATCTTATCCTGCGTCTCATTTACCGTCTCTGTTCTTTAACGGACCAATGTCAATCCGTCATCATCATCATAACGCCCTTTCCCCAATCTGTTATCTTCTCTCAGAACCCAAAGTCACCATCTCATCTTCCATCTCTTCTATCGTCTTAGTACTATAATGCATCTCTCCTGGAGCGTTACGGTCATATAACGCACCTACAGATGACCGTTACATAACTAAGGTCACCGTCTCTCCCACCGTCTTTCTCATCGTCTCATCTACCGTCTTCATTGTTTAACGGATCTTCATCCATCCGTCACCTTTACCATAACGCTCCTGTCCCCGTCCGTTATGTTCTCCAGAGTCCTGTTCCGAAGTGTTCGCCCGTTGGTCTTATCTTCTGCTGGATAAGGTAGGGTAACGGACTTTTCCTGGCGCGTTAATTCCTTGTAGTGGTCTATCGTGAGGCCGTTATATCAAGCAGAAGTGTTTTATCAGAACTGCTCTTTCTTTGCTACTCCGTAGTTGAATTAAGAGTCTTTTCATCCGACAGAATTTCACGATGAAAGTGAAAGTAAGGGTAACATTTTTTTAATGCAAACTCTTGCCAAACGTGCTATAATTCGAAGAACTTCGCAGTGTCAGACTTCCATGGGGCGCCCGTCCGTGGCTGCCGCCGTGGTCACTCGACTTCCGTCTTCCACTTCACACTGGAGGGGTCGAGATGGGCTGTGGCTTTGCGTTCGACTTCTGCCAGGCACCCTTGCCGCCGCCGCAGTTTTTCCGGCATTGCTCGCCGCAGGCGCGGTAGCCGCCGGCCATCTTACACTTCATCATGCACGCCGTCACGCAGCCGGTTTCCCCGGCCGCCGCTGGGGCGGCCGCGGCCGTCACCAGGAGCGCCGCGACCAGGAGTGCCGCCGAGACGAGCATCGCGTTCTTCCTGCAACCCATCTTGATGTCCCGGTTGTTCTCGCGCCACCAATGGAGCTCTTCTTTGTGAATTCGGATGGGGGAAGAGATGGAGAAGGGAGAGGCATTTATAAGTAGAGATTTACCGGGGACATGCAGCTCTCGTCCGTTGCTCTGTTTGGGAAACCGTTGAAATCTGTCTAACAATGCAGAGGGGCCTAAGTTTGAGGAGAAGACCGGATCCCTGTGAGGGCAAGATCATTGGTTTGTAGTTGTGAGGAGTCCGGGTCAACTGCACCCTCAATTTTGAGGGCATGTACTAATTAGGAAAAATAGTAACGATAATCTTTTTATTTTAATAGTTTTAAAATTGTCATTCTTATTTTGACGTTGTTAAAATATCTATCTGAATATTAGTGCAAATGTGTCGTTGAAGTTAGTTATTCCTCGTGCCAAGTCGAGAGCCATCCGATCTAAGGTGTTCACTGATGAGAGAGGCCTATGCTAATTGTTCTGACTTTGGTCTGATTTTTGTCGCTCTCCAGGCCGGGCCCTCGAGAGACCACGATGATTATGTGCTTCAGGAGGGTTACCTCTTCCGAGGAGGTAGGCTTTGTGTTCCCCGAACTTCGGTTCGTGACTTTCTGGTATGGGAACTACATGCTCCTGGAAGGCGGAGGCCACCGCCCCCAGTAGTCTTTGACGACCCAAAGGAGTGCTCCCCGGGCCACGGAGATAGCTTCTCCTGGCTTGCTCAATCCCTTCCCACTCCTGGTCAGGGAGAGCAGCCGGTGGCCGTGTGCTGACGGCAGTGGGGATGTAGGTTGTAGGCTCCGGGTGGGCAGCTTGGTGTCGGCGCCTACGGTGCTTGCGACAAGAATTTTTTGGCAGGGCCGGTGCAGTGACTACTGACTAGTAGGCCGGAGTCGTCATCTCGACCCTTCCATCTCGTCGGGTCCTCCTCGGGCGGATGCAGCTGGGCCTAGCTCGGGCAGGTGCAACAGTCCAGGCTTTCCTAGGAATCCAGATTTGTTTGTGCTTCACCGACTTGTGAACCGGCATGTTCTTCGGTGCTGTGATCGGGAGGGCGGGCGTCACCTTCTATTTCATCTTCTCCAGCTCCTGAAAGGAGTTGCAGACTGGAACAGTTGGTACGATGCAGTCTAAAATTACTTCAGACTTCCGCCTATCGAGGTGGACTCGGATGCTCCCGATGATCATGGATTTCCCAGAGCTGGAGATTCGGCGCCCCGCAGTAGCGCCAACCTTGCACCTTCGGAGCCTCCTCCGGTGAGATGCTGACCCTGGTGAGATGGACCGGCAGCCTGGTGCATGTGATGCACGTTACAGCTCAGCATCTTTGCTGGGATGCCGTTGTTGTCCTTGGCCAGAGCTTGGCCAGCAATAGCTCCAATGGCTCCCTAGACGGGAGCGTTGGTCTTGGGCTCGTCGAACGCTTCTACGTCTAGTATATTGATGAAGGCCACCCCAAGGAAGTTGGGGAAGCTGACCACGGGAGGCAAGCTCTCGAAGCTGAGGGGGACGGCGAGGTATCCACCCTTGACAAGGCTCTCGATGGGCTAGGGACCGAAGGTGGTCGCCATCCTCGGTGTCGAAGTGCGATTTTCCTACATTTGTAAAAATGGTGAAATTAGTATTACAGGAAGGGGGCCGCAGGGCCCCTAATTTCGGCAAAGAGATGTATGTCTGTCTTAGCACTATGTGGACCGTGATCTTGTCGGTCAGCTTTGCTATACTCTCTTCTCCGGTAGGGTTAGCTTGCGACTCGATCAGATGTAATGTCTGAGTGAGGACTGACTTGATTGTGCTAATGGTCTGGTGCTGTCGTCTTGCTGTTATTTTCCCCGTGAATCTGTCGTTGGTGTCCTGTGTGCCAGGTGTTCCCTGTTACCTTTGGCAATGGAGCCGATGATATTGTCAGGCTGTCAGCTGACAGGACTATGTTTCTTTGTGTAAGCTATTGCTTGATGTGTCTGTCATTCGTTTCCTTGGTGTCTGTTGTTGTGGCAGTAGTGTCTCTTTTCCTGTGAGACGTAAGCGACGTTGTCTTGTTTCAGAGGTGTTAGACTTTTGTTCACTTGTGTCGCGCTCAATCTCAAGCGTGTGCTCGTGATTATGGTCTGGCGGTGTTCCTCTGAGCTGTGTTTTTTGTGATTCGTGTTGTTTCGTAGTTGTATTATCGAGTTGTTCTTCCCTGCTTCTCCTTTACTAGTCCTTAAATTTTGAGGATAAAATTTCTTAAAGGAGGGGAGGATGTAATACCCTGGATCTTTATTGGATCATTAATAGGTCTTTCGGATCCTTTTTGGAGAGTTTTGGATCACTTTTGTAGCTCCCGAGTTGAGTTTTACGATCCGTTTGGGCTTTTTCTCTCGTACTAGTTACGGAAGCCTGCGATGAGTTTATTTCTCAATTCATCAACTCGCGGTTGATACAGTTGCGATGTACTCTTTGCAAGGATCATTTCGACTATTTTTACGTATTTTTCTATATTAGTGTATTTTCGGCACGAAAATCAAATTTTTAAAAAATTAGAAAAATTCCTAATTTTCTTCTATTTAAACCTTTCCACTATCTCTCCTGCCTCATTTTCAACCATTCACCTTCTCTCTCCTCTCTGGTCCATTCGACGCAGGGTGCACATCGTTACGGAGTTGGCCGAGGCAGGGACGTACTGGAGTGATCGGTTCGCGACATGGGGCAACAGATGGAGCGTGGCCAAGACGCCAATAATTTCTGACGAAATTTCGACAGAGTTTCTCTTAGGCCAGAAACATAAAGGGAAAATACGGGTGCACGTCCACAAGGAGTGACGGCCCCAACAAAGTCACGGTGCGTCCCGAGGGCAACACCGGATGCTCCACCGATGGAAGAAGCTCCTGTCAGCCCGATACGCTCCCTAAAGCCTCTACCCGGTACACCCTCTGTGCCTCCTGCCTGGTACACCCGCCAGGGTCTTCACCCGGCACACTCCCTGGCGCCCTCACCCGATACACCCCAGGGGAGCTTTGCCCGGTACACTCTGTGCCCCCTTCGCCCGGCACACCTTGTACCCTCTCCGCCCAGTACACTCGACGCCTGATCTACCCGGCACACCCCGTGGCGGCTTTCCCCCCGGCACACTAGCCCCGCCTGTTACCCGGCACACTCTGTGTGGCCCTACCCGGCACACTCGATGTGACCTTACCCGGCACGCCCTTGTGCCCCTGTCTCCGGCACACCTAGTGCCCTTTCACCCGGCACACCCGGGACGCCCCCCATACGGCACGCTCGGCGACCGCTTCACCGGCATGCCCCGGCGGCCTTCACCCCGACAGCACCGGCGGTGCTTGCCACTGCTCCTCTGCGCCAGGAGAAGGGAGGAGAAGGGAGAGGAAGAAGAAGGGAGAGGGAAGAGAAGCAAGAGGAAAGAGATGAGAGACAGGGAGCCTAGGGCTCCGCCGTCCCCTGAAGATGAGAAAAGGGAGAAGAAAGGGAAGAGAAGAAGAAGAGGAGAACGGAGGGGAGGAAAAGAGGAAGAGAGGGGAGGGGGGACCCCTCCGTGGCGGCCTCCTCACCCCGGCAAGGAAGACGACACCGGCAATGGCGAGGGGCAGCAGCGGTGGCCGACGGTGAAAGAAAAGAGAGGAGAGAGAATGAGAGGCGAAGAGAGAGTGAGAGAGGGAAAGTTTGAAGGAGAGTATGTGACGACCCAGAGCTCGAGATACCGATATACCGATAATACCGACATACCGATACCAGGAACTGGGGAAGCCTCAGGGACCAGCCCTCACATCCTCCACTCGGCATCGCCGAGTCACCCCGGGTTTTGGGTTGAGTGCTAGGTGAGTTGGCTGCCGATATCAGCCCGTTCGGTTGCGAATTGTGCTTGTTTGCCTAAGTCCAAGGTCGTGTCACATCAACGACCTTCGCACCAATCTCCCCCTAACCGTGACTGTCTCCGCCTCCGTTGGCGTCTAACCTCACCGTGAGACACCCCCGCTCTCCCTCTCTCTCTCTAACCCAACCTACACCGTCGTGAAAGTTCCTCTCACCTCGTCGCGTCTCTCACAATCCTATGAACACCCCAGAGCCCTCCCTCTCGTCCTCTGGCCTGTTCGCCTCTGCTCCACCACACCGCCACTCGCCGCTATTGTCTCCCCACTCACACACATACGCGACCCACCTCAGCCTCACTACACGCTCCCATCTGTACCACACACACACTAGCACACTAGCCCCATCCACACCGGTGTCATCCCCTGCAGTCGGTGTCGTTCTCATCTCCCCTGTTGCCTCTCTCACCTTCTCTCTCAAACCCTCTGTGTCTCACTCTCTCTATCTCCCTCTCTCTCTCTCTTCATGTGATCCACTACTCTCTCCCAATTATCCTATCTCTCTCTCTTTCTGTCTCTAACACCTCTCCCCCGTGATCTCTCTTCCTCTCTCTCTTTATCTCTCTCTCTCATTATCTCTCTTTCTCTCTCCTCTCGCCCTCTCTAATTCTCTCACCCCTCCATCTCTTCTCTCTCTCACTTCTCACACCAGCACACACTCATTTTTTATTTCTTTTCTTTTATGTGGATTTAAACCCCACATTTCTCTATTTCTTTATCTATCCCGATCCCTCTATTTTCCCCCTCCTTATTCTCCCTCTAACCCATCCAAAGATGGTGCAAGACGGGCACCATCGGCTCCGAGATGACTAAATAACAAAGGCTCAAGGACACGACGTCACCCTAACACCACGGCCGCGATATCTCTTTGCCCCTCGCCCTCGTTGGTGTTATTTTAAATTTATTTTTATTGTGATTATACTCTTCCTCTCAGAAGATCTCACTTCTCTTTCCCTTTCTTCTCCCGTTGCACACTGCCCAGCCAAGAGGGAGCCAGCCTCATTTTCCTTCATAGCGCTGCCCTTTTATAGAATGGTGCCGAGGTGTGTTCCTGCCACTTCCACCTCGTCTGCAACAAAGTTTGGAGTTGACTTGCTACGTTAGATGATGCTGGTTCGCACCGTACGCTGTCGTCTGTCCGAGGATAGGATGTTCGTAGGTTTACCAGGGGCTGCTTCGCCGTTGCCGCTTCTATGCTGTCAAACAAAGGCAGAGGCAGAGCGTCGGGCATTGAATGTTCTCTGTGCATCACATTTATGCCAAACAGAGCATCGGTCGACAGATGGGACAGGGTTAAACCCCCTTGCAATTGGCGCGCCATTTTAAGGAGAAGAAATGTTGGCCTTCAAAAGCGAGCGCGCCGTATTAAGGTTGTTCACAATGAGGAGCCCGCCGGGTTAAACATTGCAAAGAATAACTTGCTGGGCACTTTGAGCGCACTAAAATAGGTTGCAAATGGGCCACGCCATATTAAACGTTTGAAAGAAAAAGAGCCCTTCAACAGGGAGCGCGCCGATTTAGTGTGCAAATGGGGCGGCGCCATTTTAGCATTTGAATGAAAAGCTTTTGAAAATGGGGGCATGATTGGTCCTTCAAAGAGAAGCGCACTGTTTTAGTTGACAAGCAAGCGTGGCATCGTTTTGGTGCTTGGGCAAAGGAGGAGTGGACTGTATTTCGGCAACCAAGGGAGCTCGCCGGATTAATGTAAAAGCAAAGGTGAATGGGGGGCGCACTGGGTATGCCAAGCAAAGGGGGGTGCGCCGGTTTAAGGTGCGTCGGTTGGGGTTTCTTCTCAGAGTCGAGGCCATGTCTTCCACCTAGGGGCTTCCTTATCAGATAGCGGACCACTAGGCGAGTTCTCGTCCTGATCAGGCGAGATATGGGTTTGTTCAGACTTCCCATTTTTGACTTGCACTGGAATGCGGAGATGTAGGTGCCGTATGATCATCATCGTCATTACCACACAAACGAAACACACAAAGAAAACACACTTACTTATGTACGACTCTAGACTCACCTAATGCAGGCCATCCATGACCGCTCCGTGATGATGAAAAATGGGAGTACAACTAGGGTGCTTGGAGTTGGACGAGCAACCTGAAGTTCACTTCAGGGCGTTGTTGACATCCAAAATGTGACTGGGTGATAATTATGTGCTCGAAGGAGTCAACTGAAGGTCGAAGATGGGTCCACTCGGACCACTGAAGCCTCAGGTCACCTCATAAGAAGTCCCGGGGACTCTACATTTCATTATCTCGAGGTAAAAATATCTACCACAGCTCACTAAGGCCGGATAACGGTCAGAGCCAATGAACCGGCGACGAAGCAATCGTGTCGGATATATCTCCACACCCCGTCCAGCCAGGACGAGAATGGACCAGGTGATCCCCCACCTTATAAAGAAGCCCCCCGAGATGAAGAAATGCCCCTGGTTCCTCAAAGTAGGGAACCGAAGGCTAAATCAGCGAAAAATCCGGATGACCCGATTAGGGCGCCCGAAATGCCGAAGTGGTCCGTAAGTGACCGAAAAACTGTCCCGTTGGGATGAAAACCTTCACAGTGGTTGCCCACTCAATGAAGACACTTCATACAAGCGCAAAGTAAGCCCAAAAGCACGATACCTAGTGCCGAAGGCGATATCGGCGGAAAATCCGGGAAGTCCGCTAAACACACGCAGAATGTCAGAACGGTCCGTAAGTGGCCATAAAGACGCCCAGTCAAGGCGGAAACGCTCCGAGGGGTGGCCCGCCTCATGCAGACCCTCCACGTGCCCTCAAAGTGGAGTTGGCGGCACAAATCGACGTGCCGAATGCTAAATCAAGGGAAATTCGGGTTATTTGATTTGGGTGCACATGGCACCGGAAAGGGGCCGTAGAAGACCTAAAAGATGCCCCAATAGAGGCAAAAATACTTCGAGAGATAGACTACTCGATGAAGAAGCCCCATGAGGCTCTAAAGCAAGCCTGGCAGCACGAGTCACAGTGTCGAAGGCCAAATTCTTACATAACACCTGACTACGCTTTCTGTTAATTCAATGGTTCACTTTGGTTGATGTGATTAAGTAGCTTTAATTTCGCATTCATCTGCTTAATCTTATTTTTGATTTGGGTAGATCTATTCACCCCCCTCTAGATCTAATCATTTTCTCATCCATCACTTGGTATCAGAGCATCCCATAGACTCTACACTCGCTGCCGAGTAGCCTTGCTCAGCGCTGCCTCTAGCTCTCTCACCTGCACATGCATTCATTGCAGTTAGCCATTTACATTCATAAGTATAAAGTCAAAGGGAAGTATGGTTGTTTGCTTACCCTCTCTGCGAGTGTGGCCTCGGCCTCCTCGGCCCGAGCAACCGCCCGAGGGAAGTCTGCATCCCACTCAGCCCGATCTGCTGGTGGCTAGGAGGAAGAGGATGGAGCATCCGGTCCCTATCGCTGTGCTCCCTCAGCCCGCTGCATATAGGAGTCAGTCAGTCAATTGCATGACATTTGCATTTTAAGTCTAAGGTTAAGTAAAACGCACCAGGATCTCTAGTGCACGCTGGAACTCGTCCCGCTGCTGGATAGTGGAGTGGAGGAGTCCCTGAAGCTTTGCTATGCGTCCCTAAGGGTCTAGCTGCACATAGAATGATAGGTTGCCAGTGCATCAGATATCACTAGATAGCATAAGTCCAAGGATTCGTACCGGTCATCGAGTGCCACAGAAGACCTGGTCTGCGTAGCATCAGGAGTAGGCCTTCAGGTAGGCCTCGTCGCTGGTGGCTCGGGCTCACATCGCCCAACCTCATCTCGTCCAATCTCTGATTTGGTCCACCGCTCGAGTGATCCAGTCGATCTCCCCAGTCAGTCGGCGCGAGGATCACCCCATGCATTCCTCTGCTGCCTCCCGCGTTGGGAACTCCACCTCCGACTGGTAGACGCCCTGATAGCCACTAACACTCGTCGTTTCAAATGCTGTTCCGCACAATTTAAAAATAATCACACTCACTCACTTAAAAAGATTTAAAATTAGAGTAAAATGGTAAGAACAAGTCGAAAGGGGCCAACGGGGTTGGCCCAAACCGTTAATAGGAACCGTTACTGGAAAGAAAAATAAAACCACTACAACAACTGCGCCTTGCGGCGCTCCTCCGCCTTCGGCGGATCGTAGTAGTTGTAGCGCTCCTCGTTCGACTGGAGTAGATCATACGGCAAGAGGCAGTGAACAGGACTCTCCTTCTTCTCCAGTGAATAAGGGGGCCAAAGGCACCACATCTCATGCCGCGCCGCCCGTCCCCGCTCCGGAGCTGAGCGACGAGGACAAATTCATCCGAGCGCTCCCCCAGCTTTGGGCAAAATCCGGGAACGGTGCTGGTTTATCGTCGAAAGAGATTAAACACGCCCGGCAGCTCCTTCGCGACAACGATGTTGGAAGTAATGGACATCTTGATCACTTGGAGATCGCGCGACTGCTCACCTTTTGCCGGTATGCTTGGCTTTATATTGCGAAAGACAAAGTAGAAGGATCAGCCCCGTCCTTTGACGAACATCTCTTCAAAACCAAAAATGGCATAAGCCTCAAAAGGTTCTTCGGAAAATTGGGCGAGGTTGAATCTTGGTACCGGGACGAGATGAAGGATGACGGCAGGCGAGGCGGATTCGATCTCGAATCGACGAGAAGAATTATCGAGGTGATTGCTCGGGCTTGGGGCGACGAAGGTCTTCTTGAAGAATTCGACGTCAAAACCCCCGACAACGAAAGCGACGTGCTGAAATTGTTAATCGAGGAGGAACAATACCTAGAAGCCAACCCGGAAACGGCCTGAGCAGTTGGACTAAGCGTCAGGCGCTAGCCTCGGACTCGACTCGACTTTGTAAACAAATCGGCCGGAAACCATCCCCTTTGAACCAGAAAATGGTGACGAACGGTGTGAATCGGGGCGGGAAAAAGTTTTCGTCTTCTCCTTCGCGAGTTAGGTCGTGATGAAAAAGCACCACCCAAACTCCACCCGATCCCACCGGCAGGAAAAGCCCAGACTGAACCAAAGGCAGAGCTTGATTTACCGGCTGTTGAAAACATCCGGCCAGTCCCTTACCGCTCGGGAGATCAAGAACCGCCTCGGTTTCGAGGACCTGAACAACGTCGAGCCTCGGATCGTAGAGCTGCTGCAATCCGGCCTGCTGGCTGAGGACGGGGACGTTGAATGTCCAACGACTGGACGCCGCGTTCGCACCGTAATGGTTCCTCGCAACAAAAGCTAATAACCCGTGTGCCTTCCTGTCCGCCCGCAAGGCTCGCCCTATCGCCTACCGAAAAAATGAAATTAGCACGCGCACTCGAAAACCCTCACCTCGACGAAAAACTCCGCGCTGTCTACGAGGTGGGTTGGTTATTCGGGCAAGGCGCATCAACTGCCCAGATTGCCGCAAAACAAAAAGTTAAGCATTATACCGTGCATTATCGCCTTCGGCAGTTTGTTCGGAGAGGATTTACGAAACTGTACAGCCGTGGGGGTAAGACCTCGGCTGGACAGAGGATTCTGGGCTACAGAATCGAGCTTAGTCCCGCCGAAAGGGCCTGGGTCACGAAAGTCCTCGACGACCCTAATTCGCAACGTTGGCAAAGGGCGCGGGCTCGGTGCGTCCTATTTTATGCGGATGCCCAAAGCCAAGGCCGCACAAACGAGGAAGGGAATCGCGCGGGGCTTTCCCGCCCATCGTTGGGATTTGTGCGGCGACGCTTTCCGATCCATCGCCTCGCGATTCTCGACAAGTGCAGGCTGGAAAAGCCAACCTCCGTTGCCAGAGAGGTTCCCCGCCTCCCAGTAATCCGACAGCCGCGCAAAGATTGCTCCATTCTTTGGACATTCAAGGAAAACGAGCACGTACGGCTCAAGACACTTTGGAGCGAATCTTTACCAGTGAGGTATCTGAAGAGCGGCTGGGAAGGCGATCCCAAAATACACCTGATTCAAGACCCCGATGTTTGGGAAGCGCAATCAGCGGTGAGAACCCGGTACCATCTTTTCTTCGATAGCAACGAGCAATTATTGCGCTTTGAAGATGACGAAATTCTCAGCGTGGACCGGGAGGGGCGTTGAGAATTTTAAGGTTTTCCGAGGATGGTGCGTACGCCCGCGCTATGGATCGTGCGTCAACGCCATCACGAATATTGGACGACCTCGAGCCCCTTGATGCATCGCCGGAAGACTATCGAGCCGGGTACAGGGACGCAGCCAAGCGGTTTCTTTTTATCCTAAACTCGGTTCAGACCTATATCGACGCGGCTCGCAATGCCAGAAAGGCGAACATGGAAGCAGCCTTCGCCCTCGGCAGCAGCGTTTGCCAAGGGGAAAGCATGTCAGAGGTAGCCGCACGGATGGGCGTAACCAGAGCTAGCTTCAGCAAGGGCGCTCGGGCATTCACCCGGATGGCTGGATTAAGACCATCGCCGTATTTAAAGGCGGATGGCTCTTCTCAGATTTTCAGAAAGGCACGTCTCGCCAGCATCAATCGAGCGAACAATGCCCCCACAACGACAAACAACAAACTAAAGAGCTAATTATTATGAGACTGGAAAACAAAGGCCTAGAAGCCGAGGACAGTAGCTCAACGCTATCGACGCGGAGCCGGAATCTTGATGTGGCCTTGGCCCGGCAAATCAACGAGGAATGGAGCAGTTACCAAGCGTTGAGCAGCGAAGTGGTAGACCTCGCCCTGCAAATCGAGAACGGACGCATCCGCATCGGAACCTTGCTGGAAAAGGCAAAGGCAAGCGTCCCTCATGGAACTTTTATGGCGTGGGTGAAACAGCACTGCCCTAACATCAGCCATCGGACGGCGACGACGTTTATAAGCGCCGCGAAAGCAGCCGATTTCCAACCGATCAAGTCGCTTGATGATCTCCGCGAATATCAGATCCTGCTTGTAAGGCTGGGTATCCGGGAAGCCCCGGCGGGCCATGGTCCGCAAACCCTGCACGATCGGAACCCGTTCTCTGTCGCAGTTCGTTCAGTGGGAACCGTGAGACAGCACCTTGATTTGCTTTTGGAGGTACGCCCCTTGGATCAATGGTCAGACGAGGACAAGACATCCATCAAGGCCCAACTTGAGCCCGTGGTTGCGTTTTATAACGGGCTCTAAAATGGAATCAATTCCCCCACGCACCCCGGAGCAGGTCGAAGCCATGCACCACGCCACCCAGAAGGCTGCTGACGAATCCTTGCGCTTCGCCGTTCTGGCAGCGGCCATGGCTTCACAAACGCACGAGGCGGCAAAGGCGTTGCCGGATACCACATCATTAAGCGACGGGCTCAAGGAATGGCTCCCTGACTATGAGATGATCGCCGGTCTTGGGCTGCGTAATCCAACCAGCGAGTTGAGGCCTAAAGCGCTTAAACGAGCCATGCAGTTTCTATCGATACCATGAAAGCAAGAATCCCGGAGCTTCGTCACATCACGACCAGTAACCACCCCGGATTTTACGGCATAGACGGTTTCGAGGACGTGTTCCGATGGGCAAGGTCCAATAGCCTCCATTTCCGTGCCGCCGAATGCCGAGCCCAGCAACTGGGGCTGAATGCTGCCGACTCCTTAAAATTTATGCTGGTGGCGCTGATCCATCGTGTAGATGAATTGGAAGGCACCTTGGCCAATCGGGACCAAACCGACTTGCCCAGTCGGCTTTACCAAGAGCGCTGGGGATAATGATGCGTTTAATCTAACGTGGGCCGGGCCGGTAGCGTGGCGGCTATGCCGAGCATCAACAGCGGACAGACCCAAGCTGCGAACGGTGCGACGGCCTCGAGATGTTCGGCCTTCGCCGATATGAGGACAACCGCCACGGTTGAAACCACCGAGCCAAGAAAGAAGACCCAGCCGAAGTAGCCGCGCTTGGCTCCCACGTTGGAGGCCAACACGGACAGGAGAAACCACGCCAGCACGAAGAGGTAAATGAGGTGCATGTGCGCTTACTAGCTGGATTACACGATCAAGTCTATTACGATGTCCACATGGCATCGAACGCCGAGGAGTACTACCGCCAGATTTTAAACGCCCAAAGCCCTGCTGCTTACTTGGCGGGGATGCATTTGATACCTGAGCAGGAGTGCGAATGGCTGGAGTTCAAGGGCGCAGACAAGATAGCGGAGCCGGACATCCTCAAGTATTGGAGCAAGGCGCTCTCTGGTTTTGCCAATACAGCCGGTGGCGTCCTGATATGGGGCATAGACGCACGGAAGGATCAGAACACGGGAATAGACTGCGCTACAGGCCTGGCATTGGTTCCTGACGTCGATTACTTGGCTCAGAAGCTCTCTGACGTCCTGCTCAACTCCGTATCCCCTCCCATCCGTGGAATCGAGATAACCCCGATCAAACACACGGACAAACAGGGCTTCGTAGTCTGCCTGATTCCGGAGGGGACAGCCAAGGCACACAGAGCCGAGAGAGACCGCCAGTTTTACATGCGGATGCGCGATAACTTCGACGTTCCACCTGTTGCAGTTATACGCAGCCTTTTTTATCCGCAGGCAGCAGCGTCGTTACAGCCCAGAGTGCAGGTCATTCCGAAGGGAAATAGTGTAGTTGAACTTTGGTTTTACCTGAAGAATGTCGGCACTCGCACAGCCAAAGATGTCCTTGCCATTCTTACGCATGATGCAATGTTCGATGATTATACTCCTCTTCACAATGGCGACGCTACAGGTTCAAGCGTGAAAATGCCTTTTCGGATGCGCATACGGGAGAATATGCACCCTCACATCGAGGAAAAATCCATAATGGGCATCAGCATACCGGAGGCGTATCGTCACCAATACGGACTGTGCTTCTATTTACAGACCACGTGCGAGGATGGCGTAATCGAAGAATGGAAATGCGCACTTTCTCGCAATTTCTACTTCTTCGATAAGAGCTACGATTTCACGCCGCACAGTCGCGAAACAAAATCTGACAACTAGACACTAAATGCCTGTTACCTGCTATCTATGCGGTTCAACGGAGAATATGACCAAGGATCATATTCCACCGGAGGGATTCTTTCCACCAGACGCCAAACACAACCTCCTGACCGTTGATTGCTGCCTGGAGTGCAACAAGAGCTTTTCGCTCGACGATGAGGCCGTAAGAGTCTGGCTCACGTCGACTGTCCATGCGTCCTATCAAGGCCGCTGGATATGGGAAAATAAAGTCCTACACACCTTGGACCGCAGCCCTAAGTTGCGTGGGCACGTGCGGAGCCATACGCAAAAAACTACGATTAAGACAGCTCTAGGTGAATTTGACCGTTGGACGGTAGCCTTTCCGGCGACCCGCTTTAACAGGTTTGTTACTCGTATTTGTCGAGGACTGCTCAGGCACCACTATCCCCACTTTGATTCGGGTAATGCCCTCTATCGCATTTCAATGCTTACCCCTGAGTCCCCTGATCATAGCCAGATTCTGCAATCGGTGCTGCCGCTGATGCATCATGGCGCACGCGGCGATACGGTCTTCAATTACTGGCATGGCTTCGCTGAAGACAACCCCGACAGAGGCTTGATTGTTGTGATGTTTTACTTTGGCTCCTGCTGGTTCATTGCCTTTGAGCATAGGCCAATCGGGCCTGCCCAGGGTAAGGAATCTATTTGAGCCTAATAACCCAGTGCCGTTATAACGTCGTCCGGTGTTTTTGGCCAAGTTTCCTCCAGTTGACGCTTAGGAAACTACGTGCTGCAAGATGAACTGGCTTCTACCCTAGGCGTAAAGAAGAGCCAACTATCCAAGTGGAAATCGAAAGGCTGCCCTGTTGATGATGTCGGTAAGGCCAGGTCTTGGATCGCGGCCAATATCAGGACCAGAAGGAGGAGGAATCAATCTGCCGGTGACCCCAGCCCTGCCCCGCCCACGGCATTACCCCCGCCGGAATCGCCCGCACCAGCGGAGTCTTTCTCTTGGGAAGCCCGCCTCGCCCGGGCAAGACAGATGGAACTGGACATCTACAACGCCAGCCAGAGCGCCATCGGACGCGAGGCGTTCGGCCAGCTCCAGTCCCTACTGGCCAGTTACCAGCGGAGTTTCCAAGCCATCGCTGACCTTGAGAAGACCGCGCTGGAGGTCCGCGTCCAGTCTGGCGAGTTGATCCAAAGGGACACGGCCAAGGCGATCCTGACGGAGATGCTCGTACCTATCAGGAACGCTCTGGACGTACTGCCGATGACGGAACGCAGCCGGTGCAATCCCCAGCAGCCGGAAGTAGCCGAGAACGCGCTTAGGGTGTGGAAAAACGGGTTGCTGCTACGCCTGAGTCAGCTTGCCACCAAGTTTTAACTAAGATCAATCGCTCGCCACAGCTTCACTACCCTCCCCGTGCCTTTGTATATCAACATCTTTGCATGATCATGGCCCATCTTTTGCCGTTGTTGGAGCTTCTGACAAATTCGTTCACACTCAGGATGCGCGACAATCATATTCTCAGTCTCTCGCATCCTGAGCGTATGCAGGTTTCTTGCGCCTAGGCTCTTGGTCTTGTCCCTGCTGCCATAGAACCTCAAGAAAAAGATTGATGAATTGACACATGAGGATATCTTTGTTAAATTTGAGAAACTGGAACAAGAATGGTTCGAATTAACTGAAGAAAAAGAAAGCTTGCTGCAAACGATTTCAGATATTGAGAGGACCAAAGAGGAAATGTCATGTAAAATGTCTGAAATGGAAAGGGTCTGTGAGAAATTAAAAAATAAAAAAGAAGTTCTAAAATCCACAAATTCAGAACTTGAAAAGAAAAATGTGGGGAACCCTTGTACATAGTTAATAGCCCAAAATCTAAAAAAATATAACAAATAAAAAATTAGAAAAATCTTACACCAAAAGTCTAAAAAAAATCAAAAATCAAATAAAACCAACAGTTAGGCAGCTGCTATGCATTTCGCTTTCCATCCATCATGTATGTTAATGTTAGGTTGCATTAAAGCCTCGGTGGATTAGGACTTTGATCATCGGAAGCAAGGAGAATTCTATCTAGTTAAGTAGCTAATGCTCCAAGGGGCAGACAATCTACACACACTCACTTGGTCTCAAAATTTGACAACAACCTAAAATGGGTATCTATCCCAAAAATTTCTTGAAGACTCTAAAATCCTCCCTTTTCCTCTCTCCTCGATCAATCAAGACAGTCGACGCCCTTAAGGCATTGAGCTTAGTAGCTAAAACACAATACCCTCAGGTGACAGTAGGACTCACCTTCCTTGTAAAATGAGATCAGAGTATGTGAAGATGGCAGTGTCCCTGTAGGCAACAAGTAAAAGTCAAAAAAAGGAGTAAAATCTCGAATCCCAAGAAGGAATGAAAAAGAAAAAAAAATCTCAAAAGTGAGCAAATGAAAAAAATCTGGTCGTGAGCGTGCCTGGTCAAGATAAAGAAAGTCCTACAAATCAAGTCTAAATTCAAGGGGCAACACAACAAGCCTAACGTCTGAAGGCGGTCTGAAGTCACCAAAAAGGTGGAGTGAACTAAGCTCGCTCGCAGCTCATCGTTTTAACGGCTTTGCCTATCCTCTTGTGAGGTCTATCCCCTACACTCTTTTTTTTCCTTTTGAGGACTCAGAATCCGATAGAAATGGCAAGGGATATAACTCTGTTGATGGCTTGTAGTCATTTTTTGAAAATACACTATATGATTGTCCTCCCCAAAAGAATAAAAGTCTTTTCTACAAAGAAATCTCCACATTTCTGATATGGTAATCTCTTTATCAACCTTTAGTGTTCTTCTTTCATCAACCTCGGGCTTAGGTCAATGCATGTGTGTCACTTGTCAGTGCAACGGCGTTTGATTCCAAGTCAACATCGAGTGGTTGGCCATTAGGGTTCCAAGGTGTTCAATCTTATATCATCTAGGGTTGTGAGGAACTAGACCCAGGTCGGGCAAATCATTTACCTTGAACACTTTTTGGGTGCATCTCCACGGTCATAAGTAACTGGGAGCCTAAGCTTGGCATGATGACATTGTCATCAGGATAAGTCTTAACCAGTGAGACCAACATTCAAGGAGTCTAGAAGCCCAAATCAACCTAGATGTGCGCTCAGGATACCTGAGAGGTTATAGAAAGAACCTATCCTTTCATCTTCATTGTTTCGATGTCTCATGAGTTGTTGCCAGATGTTGGCAAAAAAATCTAAATATGTCAAAAATTTAAAAAATCAAAATATGTGAAAATCTCAAAAAATCTAAATATTCAAAAAAATCCAAAAAATGGAGGGGCACCTCCCCAATACATACATCTCACACACACCACCACACCATCTCCTTTTCTTTATTACTTCCCCACAACTGCAAACCCCAAAGGCAACTCCCCTTTCTTCATTCCATCCCACCAGGAGATTTATACCTACACTACTACCAACATAGCAACTAGGGGCAAATTACACACCCATCTACCCATCCAAGCTAGTCAAATCCCTGGCTACCTTGTCGGGAGGAACTAGCATTCCTCGTTCCCTTGCTTTCCATGAATCCTAATGGCAAATTGAACTCTGCCAGCTCGGCGCTTCAACTTGAGTCCTAAGCAAATGAACCCTTCATATCACTTGATTTTCAACAAGATGCCTAGTTGCATTACGAATATCTTTCCCTACTCCATATCCTCCTAATTGGATAAACGTCTTACCTATGTCAGCGGGTCCATGACGGACTTCGGCCATGGAGCTTGAACCATCCTTTTGTTAGACTTTCCCCAACCTGACACCTCAATGAAGTTAATTGATGTGCTGGCTGAAGTTAGCATAGGCTCTCCTATCATTGGGGATGATCACCTCTGGGGACGTCCTTATGCCTTGTTGACCATCCCCGTGGAAGTCATTTTGTCCATTAGGCCCACTGTAAAGCCAAAGGATGATGTTTGCTTTTTTTTTATAAACCCTGCCTAGGGGTGAGTGGGAGAGTGCACCCGTTACCAGAAGTAAGGGGAGTAGCCACTCCACCACCCAACACTAGGAGGTAAGTTTTATTAATAATGGAATGAAAAATGTCAATTACATCAGGTGGATGCTAGGTATACCTAGCTTATCCAAAGGAGCTGCACCTATGCTATTATTTGGTAGCTCTTGATGAGTAAAAAAAGAATTACATTTGGAACTACATGCTAAAGAGGCCAAAGAGTTGGCGACTGTGTTGGCTTCTCCATAGATGTGCAGGATAGTGTCAGAAGAGGAAAGGTTGCTCCAAATGTCTCAGACATAAGTAAGAATAACCCACGGGCATGAAATTTCCTTTTTAACAATCTGCACTAAGACTTTGGAGTCACACTCAATGTAAGCTGGCCGAGTTGTAACGGTGTAAAGATATTTTAAACCATCCTAAAGAGCTCTAGCTTCTACAATGAGACTGTTAGACTGGGCATAGAAGTGCGAGAAGGTGAGCAAGACATTGCCACAAGGATCGTGGATGACACCACCACCACCGGATACACCCGCATACTTGCATGCTCCATCTGTATTGAGTTTGCGGGAAGGCCAAGGAGGACACATCCATTTGATAATTTTGATCTGAGAGCAACCTCTTTCAGCAGCTTAGATACCAAAATTAGCCAAAATCTTGTGCCTATTGTAAGAGTTTTCCATGAATCCAGTAGCATTAACAACTTCAATGGCCTACGCAGTAATGGTGTGAGAAAGACTCTATTTGGAGAATGTTGTCCTTCATACTTAGCAGCATTTTGGATAGTCCATAATTCCCACATTCCATATCCAATGACAGCAAGAGTGAAGAGACCAAAGTTAGGATTGTGATTGAAGTGCTGAAGAGAGTTAACAATAAAAGCTTTGGCAGATCTACCTTGAAAGCCCAATTGACAAGGATCATTCAAGCATTATGAAAACCATTCAAACCAACATTTTTGCTCACCAAAAATAGGATCAAGATCATAAAACATGAATATGTATGAGGTGTGAGCAATTTGTAACCATGAAGAAAGTGCAGAAGGCACATACAACATAGTTGTCCTTAGGTTTTACAGAAGGTTCTGTTAAAAAATAATACACACTTCTAAGCTTCTCAACCAAGCATTCCTGAGTTTGTAGACTTTTAGATTCTTAAAGACTGAATCAGACATGACATGTATGTAAGCTATGGTTGAAAGCTATTAATTATAATGAACAATCTTTTTCATTGAGGTTAGTCTTTACACTCAAAAATTCATTAGGCTTAAACCATCAGTTCATTCATGGTACATTACTGATTCTTATAGGAGAAGATTTCTGATTTTAGTAGCTTAGAGTGATGAATTGATTATCAGATTGTCATTTATTCAGATTCAAAGGGATTTCAAGATTTTCAAGAATGTGATACCATGAGATGAGAGTAAATGAGTGTGCCAGGAGAGAAAGGATAAGCAATGTTCTACTGTGATTTCAGTTCAGAAACAATGTGAATATCTGATACCACGAAATGTGTAACTCTGTTGATCTAAAGGATAATGTCTGGGTTGGTAGAAAGTATGCAAGGAGGTGTCGGCTTTGGGTGTCGACATCTCAGAGACAATTTACTTATGTCCAGAAATAGCAACTTATCCCTAATCAGACTCAAGGTATGAGAATGTTATTCTGAACTCCCCCTATCAACATAGGCTTATAATGTTTTTGAACAATGACTCCCCCTGTCTATGTACATTATTATTAGACACTACATTTGACACATGAAATGAAGACACAATCACATTCTCTTGACTCAGGGTACCTGGCGGAGGACTAGTCTCTACGCATAGCATGGGTTTCCAGACAGAAAAGATCTACCCTTCTCCCAGCGTACCATTTGATATACCTCTGAGATCAAGATGGACAGAATGTAAGATATGTAATGACACTACTGATAGACTAAAATCTTGTGACAGTCTGAATCATGTGTATATGAAACATCATAAGGAAGGCATTTATTCTAAGCAAGAATGAGTGAACTTGAACAATCAATCATCATGCTACAATTTACATAAACCTAGTTCCCTTCTTAAAAATTTAAATATTTTGTTCCCAATACTTTAACGTATTTACCATAATACCCCTCAAATCTATTAACTATAGTTGCGATACCCTTGGGATTAAAACAATCACAAGCGGTGGTAAATGACTCACACGACTTTACCATTTTGCCCCCATTTTTGTTGAAAGAATATATATAGAGAGAATGAGTAGTGGCTGCCCTCTCCGATGATGACGATGGGAAGGGCACCAGTGGGAGTCTCCCCCTCTGGCATCGGCACCCCCGACTGGTGTAGAGAGTGAGAGAGAGAGAGGTGGGGAGAGAGAGAGGGAAGACAGAGTGAGAGAGAGAAGGAGCTAGAGACAGAGAGGGGGAGGGTGCCATAGGGGTCCCCCCTCTAGTGTCAGCACCCCTAGTAGGTGTAGAGAGAGAGAGGTGTCGGCAACCCTGGCAGATGTATAAAGAGAGCAAGAGAGAGAGTTGAGTGCTCTGATCTGATCTTTATTGGCCAACCCCTTCAGCACCCCCTGACCTCCCGCCAACCCCTTCAATAGCGTCCACAACCCCCCTGCCCTCCATCCCGTTCTTGCCCCTCCACCTCTTTCTCACACCCACGCCTCTCTGTCACCAGAGCCACCTTCGTCTTTAACGCTAGCCCGGGCAACCTTGTTGTGCATCCTCATGGTGGACATGACCTTCCGTAGGATGCTGTAATTGACGAGTTGGAAGTACCTGATCCTCCTAGCTACCGACCGCAGATCCTTGAGGGATGAAAGAGCGTCGAGGGACTGAAAATCTATCTCCGGTGGATTGACCTAGTGGATCAATCGTAGGAAGATTCGATGGGCAAGACGAACTTGGGGATGACATTCTCGCGATGGAGGAACCCTTGGAGTTCGTTGCCCTCTCCTGTCCCCTCTGACCACTCGACGGATTCTGGCTATGGTGGTGGCGCGTGGAATTCCGAATGGATTTTCATCACGGCCAACAATGTTGAGGGAGAGGAGAGGAGGACATGGAGAGAGAGAGAGAGAGAGAGAGAGAGAGAGAGAGAGAGAGAGAGAGAGAGAGAGAGAGAGAGAGAGAGAGAGGAGTGTTCTGGTTTACCGCCGCTCCAGTATGGCAGTACTTGAGCCATATTACCCACATAGGTTCGCCAGGAACTTTGTGTTGGGAGACCGAAGATCACTCTTTCCGTCAGACTAGGACCTCCATTATGAGACCTCTGTAAGTCCCTACGAGCCTGGAATTCCTACTAGGACGCCGGGTAGGTTGTACCTCATGTCCTACACCTGTTGGCTCGATCGAATCGCATGGATTGCCCCTATTCTGAGTCACGAGCGACAATGGACCATCTGGGTGTTACACGGCCAGAATTGGACCATGTTACTCTTGGAGAGGTCCAGTGGAGACCGTGTAACTCTGGCTAAGTGCCAATTCTTGCTGGTCGATTATCCTTGATTGTTCTTCGACTAGGCCATGTTAAGCCAACCCAGAAAGCCTCTAGGCCGATCTAAGGACTATGGGCTGAACCATGGTTTAGTTCCACCATGCCTATGGTCACCTAGGAGCCCTTTTGGGTAGCTTTCTTTATCCTGCTTGGCCCATTTTATTGAACGGCCAGGACTGGCCTGTCTTGTTATCTGAGCGGACCATCTACTGACTGCCTAGTCTTTGAGTGGCCCATTCCAGCCCGTTATAGGCTTTAATTCCTTATTGTTATGAACGGCCCAAATAAAGACCGTTCTGTATTTGGAGTGGCCCATCATAGACCGTGTACCCCCTTGGCTTCAGCTAAGCTGTTCTTTGGCCTATTCCCTTTAGCGCAGTCCAGTATGAGACCGTTCCAGTTCTAAGCGGCCCAAGTTTGACTGCTTAAATTCTTGAGCTTGATTTTCATATTTTTTACATGCCTCGATATTTGGGCCATGAATGGCCATACTATTAAAGCCTTGGATTATTTTTATTAATTATTCCAGGTTGCATCTTGAAAGCTTATGTTTCTGGCTGAAAATCAGTAAATGTCTAGACATAACTTGGGATCTTGGATCTACCAAATCAATGCCAACGCATCATAAGGGCCCAGTCTGGTCCTGGGAGGAGCGCCCGAAAAGTACTAGTGTCCCGGGTCTCCCATTTCGAGTGTTTCACTCTAACTTCTCCTGACGATTCCTCCGCGGAGTCTTCACCACTTTTGATGCCGTTTCTTCTAGAGTTGAGATAAGTCAATTATCTCTAACTTTTATTTTATTATCCTAGCCTGAAAATGCCTAATTATCTCCAATTTTAAGCTAAGACTCTGGGTGCTCTATAAATAGACCCTAAGGCTCAGCTTGAAAAGGGGGGGAGATCAAGGATTGACGGCGAAGCTTTGTCGAAATGTCAAGCGATCCTAGTACAGGGGGGAGGCCTTCTACGTCCTTATAGGCCTCCGGTTCAAGGGAGTAATCCGTCCGTTGCATCTTCCGTCATCAGTCCTATAAGTCTTTTCGTCGTTGCATGCACATTTTTTCTCGTCATCATCACTTTTTTCTTTTCACTCTCATTGTCATTTCCACACACCCACCCACATTTTGATGCTCCTAGGGGTTTAAAAACCTCCATGTGATCCCCCATTCATGTTAGTCAGTTTCTATTTTGTCATTTCTAGCGCATACTACACCTCGTAGATCAAATTTGGGTTTTTATCTTGTTGGTCGCATGTTACCTTACAGGTCAGCAGCCATCCAGCACGAGGCCCACTCTTTCTGGCTGGCCGAAAAGGGTGGAGGTTGAAGTCCCACGATTTGGAGGTAGGCAGAGTAGAGCAGTTGATGGTCGTCCGCCTGAAACTTTGAGCGGCTTATTCTCGGCCGTCCACCCTAGTCCTATGGTTGATCCAGAACCGTACTACTGCCAGCGTGCTTCGTCTCGCATTCCATTCTAGCATTGGTAGGTGGCTTGAAAGGAGCTGCACAACTCTTGGGCGGTTAGTCGTCGATCGTTCATCCTTCCAATGCTAAGAAAAGGAGAGTGTCTCTCCCCCTTTCTCAAGACACGGCGTCTCCATCGCATCCGAAGTCTTGAGTGGTGATCACACAGGTTCTGTTTCTACCTTACTCCTCCTATTTCCTGGATTCTTTCATGCTTTCCTAGCCGTGAGGAGCAAAAGGTGGTCTTATTTCATTCCCCCAGAACCCCCCTCTTGTGTGAGGTGTAGTGATGTAACATTATTAATTTCAGGTCAAGCATCATCAACGCCGCGTGCGGGTATGCACCCACGCTTCCCCATTCGCCCACATCTCCGGCCAGGATCGGTGTCTTCACACTGATCAGGTGAGCATCTGATTGCCCTCCTTGCTGGTTTTTAGTTTGCTTAGTTTAGTATTGCATTTGGGTTGCTCCGTCGGCGGTGACAGAGCACCTGATCCCAACTTCGATAATATTTGAGTGACTACCGTGGGCAAGTTGCGAGAGAACCATTACATCCCACGCCCCCGGCGTGCTGGCCTCCCGTGAGAGTGGGCATCCCTGGACCCTTTGGGGTTCAATCCTAAGCTAGCCAACCTCCGGAGCAGCGAGGTCCCACCCCGGACCCTCACCACCATTATTCGGTTGCCTACGGGCGCGAGTGTGCGCTTTACGGGTGAGTCCGCTCGAGTGAAGCTGTCTGTCCGTGAGTTACTTGCTTGCTAGGTCCAAGGGTCATTTGGTTGGTTCCAACTCATCCCTAGGTCATTTCACATCAGAGAGGCTTTGACTTTTCTTAGGATGAAATCTCCTGGCTGGAAGCGCCAATCTCAGACTCTGGCATTGTAACATTAAATGAGGCGTCGCTGGTATTCTGCGGCTCAGATGCTTGCAATCTCTCGGATCTCGCTCGACAAATCAAGGTTCTCTAGCAATTTTTGCTCATTCACCTCACGCGAGAAGTTGGTGATTCGGAGAGAGGGATTGCTAATCTCTAGCGGAATCACAGCATCAGTGCCATACACCAGTTGAAAGGGGGTTTCACCGGTGGCCGTTCTTGGAGTAGTTCAGTGTGACCATAGTACGTTTGGTAATTCCTCCATCCAGGTGCCCTTGGCCTTGCCAAGCCTGGTTCTTATGCCTTTTAAAATAGCCCTGTTGGCATTTTCAACCAGTCCGTTGGCCTGAGGGTGGGCCACCGAAGTGAAGTGGTTGTGAATTTTTAGGTCGGCACATCTGTCTCTAAAGTAGTGAGAGGAGAGAATCTGAGAGAAGAAGGCAATGAAGTTCACAGCACTAAAACAATGTAGTTTATCTGTAGTGGAGAGTTGGGTTCATAAATGGTGCATCGATGCAGGGACTAAGTCGAGCTCCAGTGGTGCGAGCTCCCGGCGGCGCGCTCGTGTGGGTTTCCGTTCATGGCTGACCTTGGGGGGCCGTCGGAGCCCCCCCCGGCTCCCTCTCCTCCGTCCCCTCTGTCCATTAAACCACCTACTATGCCTATCTCTCCATCGACTCAGAGAACTAGAACCTTTGCGAAGGTTTTATCCTCGTCCATGGCACCTCCGGTGGTTCACGGTATTGTTCATGAACCAGCTATGATTGATAATGGCGAACCAGCAGTATTCTTCAATCAGGACAAAATTTCAGCTTCTCTTCGGTATTTCTCCTTCTCTCTGGTGGCTCGCACTCCGCAGGGAAGGCCTTCATTTTCTGACATTAGAGCACATCTGTCCAGCAGGTGTGGGTTTAAGGAGGATTTCATGATTAGTGCTCTCGATAACAGGCACCTTCTTTTGAGATTCAGGAATTATGATGATTACCTTCTTTTGCTACTGAGAGAGACTTTGTATGTTCATAGTCGAATCTTTCATTTTTTTAAATGGACTATGGATTTCTCCCCAAATGCTGATTCGCCCATCCTACCGGTATGGATTTCTTTTCCTGGACTCCCGGTTAATTTCTTTATCAAACCAATGCTTCGTTCTATTGCTGGCAATATTGGCCGAGTATTGAAGATTGATCCTTTGACACTAAATTTGTCCCAAACCAATGCTACCCGAGTCTACATTGAGCTGGATATATCTAAACCACACCCTTCTAGGGTGTGGATTGGTTTCCCAGGGCGTGGAGCTTGGCAAGAACTATATTACTCTTCTCGGCTGCGAGATGTGTGCCTCTTTGGGGCCATCTAAACATAAACCAAAAGAATCCACTGATGGGGTATAGAGCTTGATGGTTCGACCAAAGGAGAATGCTAAAGGTGTGAATCTAGGATCCTCCACAAGCATCAGGGTGAAAGTATGTTTCGGGGGTGCGAGCCGTGATCATCATTCCAAGCGACGATTTTGAGTTTTTTTTTTGAAATAAAGGAGGGCAGCAGAGTCTGCACCAGTCGAGTGCACTCCCCCCTGGGGGGAATGGTCTCACTCCTCTAGGCAGACACGGTGACCCAAGGGAGATTTTATTAATATAAACATGAAACATACATGATCAATAGGGCATACCTCTGAAAAATAACATCCACCTGAATGAGGGAAAGGAAGCAACTGAGACAACCTGATGGCAACTAGACCTAGCCTGTCGCCCACAACTGGGCCAAAGCATTTCCTAGGTAGATCTTTAGAAGAGAGGAAAACATTATTGTCACGATTGTAGCAGGCATACGTCACAATGGCGTCAGCAACCTGATTAGCTTCTCTGTAGACATGAGAGATAGAAATCTGCAAGGATTGAGCAGCATCCTTGATTTCCCTCCACCATCTCAAGCATTGCCAAGAGGAAGGTGTCCCCACCAGAAGGGATGAAGCCAAAGTCTCCGAATCAGTGCGTATTTCAGAGATAATCAAACCATGCTCAGTGGCGAGATGAAGTCCATCACACATAGCACGTGTTTCTGCAGTAAAACTTATACCAAAACCATAGTAGTGCGTGAAAGCCAGAAGAAGAGACGCTCCACCATCTCTAATACAACCACCTCCATCGCTGTGTCCTGGATTCCCTTTGCTAGCACCATCAACATTTAGCACCAGGCCCTTGATAGGAGGAATCCACCTAACATGATTGATAGAGAAAGGAGCCATTCGCTGATTAAATCTGAAGTTGCCGATGAGCTCTAGCTACTTGCTGGTAGAATGCTACTTGAAAACTTTTTTATACAAGGCTGCATTGATAAGAGAGTGAATGCTTCAAAGAATGGAGGAGCTGGAAATATGATGGCCCTCAAACCGCATTTTACATCTAGCTTTCCAGAGTTCCCAGACAATAAGAAAAGTGGCATATATGGCAATGAAGCCATGAGGGGTATGCACGTTATAATGATTGAGGATGTCTGATGAATGAAGGAATGAAAAATGAATGATGATGTTCAAGATGGCCAACAACATTCAAAGATATTCAAGATATTCAATGATGTCCAACTGTCGGCACTTAGCCTGGCCGATGTTTGAAATATTCAAAGATGTTCAAGATGCTCAACCGCCAATGTTCAGCCTGACAGATGTCTAAAGATGTTCAAGCATACCCAAGATGTCCAACCATCGGTGGCCATACCGATAGATATCCCAAGCTATTCAAATATTCAATGGTCAGCCCTTGTGTCGACAGATGTTCTGATGACGATGAAGATGTTAAAGATGTTAAACTATCGGCCCTCGCATCGACAGATGTTCTGATGATGATGAAGATGTTAAAGATGTTAAAACATCGGCCCTCGCGCCGACAGATGTTCTGATTATGATGAAGATGTTAAAGATGTTAAACCATCGGCCCTCGCGCCGATAGATGTTCTGATGATGATGAAGATGTTAAAGATGTTAAACCATCGACCCTCCCACCGACAGATGTTCTGATGGTGATGAAGATGTTGAAGATGTTAAGCCGTCAGCCCTCGCACCGACAAATGTTCTGATGATGATGAAGATGTTAAAGATGCTAAGCCATCAATGCTCCCTCTGACAGATGCTCTGATGACGATGAAGATGCTAAACCATTGTCGTCCACGACGACAAATGAAAAGAACATGAAGATGGGAAGATGAAGATGTTAAACCATTGGCGCTCGCGCTGACAGATGTTCGATAATGATAAAGATGTTCAGAGTGATTCGATGATGATAAAGATGTTCGAAGCTATTCGATGATGATAAAGATATTCGATAACATTCAGAGTTGATTCGATGATGTTCGATGATGGTTAATGATGATCAAAATGTCAACCCATTGGCATCTGCACCGATAGATGTTGAGGATGATCAAGATATTCAACCGTTAGTGTTTAACCTGACAGATGCTTGATATTCAGCCTTTGGCGATCAAGCAAAAAAAAAAGAAAAAAAGGAAAGCAAAAAGAAAGAAAAGAAAAGAAAAAAAGGACTGTCCTGTATTGACTTTTATTTTAAGCACATTAATAATCATGATAGCCTCATGAAAGCATCAAGATTATATAAGAATGATTTATGAATATTGGCATTATCTAAGAGCGACTTATGAATATTGACATCATTAAAATCACAGAGATATAACACCATGCAGGGAGGATGACTGGTGAGGGGTTGGATGGTGGCGAGGTGATGATAGGCGAGGTGGTCGACTGTGGTGGAACAATAGGGGAAGCAGTGGTAGGATGAGGGGTTTAAAAGGAACGGTGGGTGTAGATGATGGAGGGTTTGATGGTTTAGTGGGAGGATGACAGGTGTAGAAGGCGGAGGAGGGTTGCGGTAGGTGTGGTGGACAGCCATGAGCTGCTGAATTGAGGCCTCCTCATCATAACACCACCCGACATCGTGGGCCGGGCATTGGACAAGGTTGACCTGTGTCGGTGCTAGTGGCTGAGGTTGTGGAGCAGGCAGATGATTTGGCATGGGGTTTTGATGGATCCTTAAATCCTGAACAGGTTGCTGCTGTTGTGGCTGTGGCTGCGGCTACGGTGCTTGTTGCTACACTTGCTGCCTCGACGCTTGCCCTCTTTTTTCTTTGATTTCAATGATGGCCTTGTGCATCTCGGCCCAATCAATTTGTTGGCCTTCATGTAGATCATATACTAAATCTCTGAACTAGAAACAACTTTCAATGGTGTGCCCGGGCTGCCGGTGGAACATGCAATATTTAGTCTGATCAACGACCGGGTTCTAATTAGGCTGCTTCGGAGGAAGTTGAATTGCACCAATGGACATGAGGGCAGAAAAGATATCTGGGAGGGACTCAAGCAATGGAGGGTATTGCACCCTCTTTGGAGCCGGGCATTTGGGTGCATAGCCGTTAGGTGGAGGGACAATGTGGTACTGTGGGGGTTGTTGTGGCTGCTGGGAGCGGGGAAGGCATTTTGTGGAGTGGGGAACATAGGCTGGGCATTTTGTGGAGCGGGGAAAATGGGTTGAGCATTCTGTGGAGGGGGAAATTGAGGGTTGTGGTTCTTTTTTAAGTCCTTGATGTTGGCATTATTTGTCATCTCCGTCCTAATTAATATTCTCAAGACATCAGGGATGGAGCATCCTGTTCCTCAAGAATATTGTAATTATAATTCCATTGTTCCATTGGTCCATAATGGATATGAGTTTGATTGTTATTTCGCCACAATTTGGGATCATTACGATACATTCACTCCAAGAGATTTAACTCTCTACTATGAAAACAGAGAAGGAAAAACCTTTCGTCTGTTTAATAGTTCAGCTGATGAGTTAGAACTTGTTATTCCAACCAATCTGCCTATATTCCCACACATTGGGCATGATATTATTTATGAAGAGTGGCATCGTATAGCCTTTCCCATAAAAGAAATATGCAATGTTAAAAGACTGGTCGACTCAATGGTATCAAAGCCTAAGAAGAGTATCCGAGGGCGTTCAGTTATACTGGATACTATTTAAGTGCTAACACCTCAATCAGTAAGTACCCTGAGCTCTCATAGCTACCTACAATTCGCTGTTTAAAATTCTCGAGACATCAGGGATTGAGCATCCCATTCCTCAAGAATATCGTAATTATAATTTCATTATTCCGTTGGTCCATAATGGATATGAGTTTGATTGTCATTTTGTCACAATTTAGGATCACTACGATACATTCACTCCAAGAGATTTAACTCTTTACTATGAGAACAGAGAAGGAAAAACCATTCGTCTGTTTAATAGTTCAGCTGATGAGTTACAACTTGTTATTCTAACCTATCTGCCTATAATCCCACGCTTTAGGCATGATATTGTTTATGAAGAGTGACATGGTATAGCCTTTCGCATAGAAGAAATATACAATTAGGAAGGCATGGTTATGAGTGCAAAAATACAAGATCATCGTTATTTTACACTATCCCATATAGTGCCATATGACGATGCCCATTTTGTGCCAGTATTTAAGGAAGTTAGCATACAGAAGCCACTGGCTCCCCTGTCAAAATTTGATCTTACCTTAAAAGCTTTTGTCGAGCCTACTCCTCTGCATGGCGAGAAAGATGTGCACTTCAAACTTTCTCGTTGAGGACCTCTTCCTCCCAAAGAACCACAGACATTGAGAGCAATTGTAACGACCCAGGATTCGGATACCGGGAATGACTCGATACCATTCAGATCCTGACCCATCGTCCACGAGCCAGAGGGCTCAGAAGGGCTAAAAAGGATAGGTGTGGTGTACATAGAAATAAGAAATAAAGTAAGACAATACAACAATTAACATAAATAAACAATCTAACTACAATAGAGTCCAGTCCAACAGAAAGTACAGTCTAAGGTAGAGAACATACCAAATGCCAAGTGAACACTCGGCCCGGCGAACTGGCAACTAAAAATCTCCACGTAATGTCCTCGAACCTCGAGGAAGAACCGCAACACCTGAAAATCAAGGGTGAGTCTCCTATCACTGGTTCAGTAGGGGTCCTGCGGAACCCAAACTGAAAACAACGGCAGTAGCAGAAAGCAGAAACTATAGTAAAAACAACAACAACAGCAGGAGTAGCTACAACAGCAACGGTAGAAAACACGACTGTACACAAATCCCAGAAACACGGCAGCCGATAAAACCACGGCTCCACATCTACTCCTACCGGAAAGGAAATCGATACCCCAATCCCACAGTCGGGGGACTACCAAACTACGCATCACCCTAACCACGCTACTAGGAAAACGTCACGACACCTCTGTTGCGAAGGCCTATGCTCACACACGAAGGCCCACACTGAAACCACACACAAAATCTCGTCTCGCAGACGAGAAACGGGACCTCGAGTCACGGCAAACTCACGTCACGAGACGACAGTACCTGCCCACCAGAAGCAAGGCCGGATGCATCCACTAACGTCTTAATCCTCACCTCAAGTGCCCCCCTCTAGCCCAGCAGGAACTGAGACACCGTACTAGTAACCACAGAACAAGGACTAACTGGGGTCGCACTCGTCAGCGCGTGTCCTCTGCCCCCAGCTACGCGTGCACACACAGACCATCTGCTCTAGGTCGAGTCCTCTAGCAGATTTTTCCCCCAGTCGAACTCAGACTGTAAAGACAAGGGGCCCTACGGTAACCAGCATAAAAATCATCTCACTTGGGTCATGCTCTCCACCACTCCCAAGTGAGTCCGCACCCGCGTGCGCAAGAAAGCTACGACTAGTGGAGACTCACAGAACGTGAACACTGAAAATCACATGCGCATCCATCTCGAGTAATGCTAAGTGACAGGTGGCTCGCGGCCATCAGACTCTGGACAGCTCACTAGACCTAATAACCCAACGGTCCTTGAGTCACGAGACTCGGCTCAAGACCGCTGCACGTGACGGCACAATGCCGTCAATCTGGCATGATCCATAGGTCTGAAATCACGGTGACACGATTCTCAAGGCAACTCACAAGCCGCCGAGTGGATCTCCCATCCACAGGACACATGAAAAAATTTTAGCCCCTAGCTAGTTGACTGAACTCACACTCCAAGGCCACACACGTGGCCCACTCGGAAATCACTTTTTCAGAGAAACCCACGTCGTGTGGGGAGAGACCTACTGCACTCGTGCCGACTCACGATGACTCATCCGAGCGTACACCAAAACTCGAAACACACACGGAGTCACCCTGACCCCAAGTCTCATGGGTACGCTATTCGAGATAACATGGTACCTCTAGACACCCCTAAAATACGAACATAAAACCCCCGGTATTCGGGACATTCACGAGATCAAAGGTCAACCACTGTGTCACAACCGGATCGACCGAGGCCCATACAACGTGAACGGAACACGACGAGCATGAAAATTGAGTGGCGGTCCTCTCAGGGCCTTCCCAGTGCCTAGCGGTCACCTCCGGACCGCAAGGCATGGCCTAGCGGTCCAGCCAGAACCGCAAGGGCCGAAGACAAACCAAACCCTAAGCGGTCACTCCTGGACCGCCAAGCAGGGTGATGGTCCTCCGCCTGACTGTAACATCCGTAATTTAGTGGATCTTTAGCGGGTTGAGTCTAGAAGTTATTCCGGTGAATTCGTGTGATTTTTACAGATTTTTGGGCTATTTTTAGGCATTTTAATGAATTTGTTAAAGTGTAAAAAGAATTAAATTAGGAATATTTACAATTTTACTTCTTAAAATATTTTAATACAAATAAATGATATTATTCAAAAAAAATAAGACTGCAGTCTCCGACTCCAATAGGAGATGCTGCTGAGGTGGGGGATGGACTACCCTCACTGACCCCGAGTGGGGGTGTTACAGGCATGGCAGGGGCTGTAGCAGGTGAGAGCTAGGACATCTCTCAGGTTTTTCACCTTGTCTTGTCATAGGGAAGTCCTGAGCGTTGCTGACCCTCTTTCTGTTTGGTGGTGTTGCACAGGTCCTTCTGGTGTGCTGGCTAAAGTAGGTCACTTCTGCTTGGACCTAGGGATGGAGTGGCCTTCATCTGTCTCGCCACTGGAGCCAATGCTAGACACTAGCGTGGGTGCGACTTTGCTCCAGCGTGCTCGAGGTTACGTAGGAGGTGACCCCCTGCCTTCACCGGAGGAGCTCTGACAGCGGTTGAGGGAGTGCACCCATGGCTATCATGGCCTTGGGTTCCCATGCGAGCTTTGGATGTCTGACTTGGTCGGTATCTGGGCAGAGTACCTACGACTTCTGGAGGCACAGGAGCAGAGGGCATGGCGGCTAGCGGCCGTTCGAGAGCTGGAGGGGCAATGGGCTCAACTTGCACTGGCCACCGCCAAGCAAGAGAGGTGCACTGACGTAGCTGTGTCGCTTGCCCAGGACTGCACTACTCGGTTGAGAGACGTGGAGAGTAGAGCTGAGGCCCTGGCGAAGGCCTTGGTGATGCGGGACGACTATGAGACTTGACTCGAAACTGAGACTCTAAGTGATGACGCTACTCTTTGGGACGAAGCGACCAGCAATGACATGCAAGACTCGACACCTAACCGGGCTCCTGACCAGGCGATCGTGCCCCAAACAGAAGTAGTCGCTCACAGTCATCCCTAGCGAGGGAAACGTGTCGATCGGCACGGTTGAGTAACCGACTTTGAGTCTGGGGTGGTCGGCTCACTCTCGCGCTCAGATTGAGTCATGGGACGGATCTCGCACTCACAACTCACGGTGGTGATTAAATACGAGCTAGCTAGGAAAATAAACTAACACGCAAGTAGCAACATCTAGAATGTATACTAGCTAAGAAAAATGACAAAATTAACTTCCAATAGTCCTCCATTCTCTTCGAGTCGGGATGATCTGCATAAATAGCACAATGCAAGATTATTACATAAGAAAAGGTGGTATGCCTCGAAGGGAAATAGACATAGATGAATGAATAAGTCAAAGGATGCGTACCTACTGGTCCTAAATATGAAGGCGACAATAGCCAATAGAACAGTGAAGGCTCCTTGTTATGCGATGCTGCCTCGCGGACTAGCCAGCATACGTCTCTAATTCTCATACACTATTCTGATAGTATGGCAGGGTCTTCATGGCCACACGCTGACTAACAATAATACAAGCCAAGGTGGTCCATACCCCACCCATTGGCAGACTTGAAAGTGACGAATAGTGCCCGACTTGAAAGTACCTCGGCTTTATCGCTCACTGAGAGAGTGTGCAGCCTCAGTAATGCAAACAACCATGAGGTTTGACCGTAGAATGTCGGCCGCCAATCGCCCTTTGTAATAAAAGTCCTATAGGGACAATGTCTATCTGCTTCTGGATGCCATGGAATGGGGGAGGGGATAGGCTCCTCTATAGGTAAAGGGAACTATTGAACTATAAGCCTCTCGTTCCCTACATGGCATAAGCCTTTAAGGGTCTTCAAGAAATCATCCTTGCTAATCGCGGGAAGCTCAGGCTGTGGCCTCGGAGTACTGCACTTTATGGCTTTCCATGCGGCTAGATAGGCTTGCACCTCAGTGTCCTTTCAGTACTTTAGTCTTTTTAAATGGTCTGGATCGATCTCAAACACCAGAGATGACTGGGCATTCAAGAATTTGCGCTCTGGTGTGTCCCAACAATCGGTCTGGGAATTCTGAAAGAAGCCTGTCTGGGAATTCCACCACTTGATATATTCTGACGTCATGCGGGGAAAACGCTTAGGGGCGGGCACCCTAAATGAAATAGTTTCTCCATGATGGAAAAAATCCCAGCAAGTACAAGCTTCCTCCACTACTGTCGGGCCCGACTGCACTTGGTTCTCTAATGAGAATTGTGCCGAGGATGGAGGAATGTGTTGGTCATAGCATATGGAAACAAGAATATCAAGAGTAGAGATAAGAATTTCACAGAAGAATTCCAATAATGCAAGCTTCACTAAGTCAAGGGGGTAAGTCATTAGAAAAATGACTTAGGAATAGTAATCAAGGTATAAAGTTCACTCCAAATATTGAGGTTCTGGATCATAACCCCCCAAAAAAGGATGAGAATGTCAAGGAAAATAGCCATGAAGGCTGGAAAATGGAATAAAACCATGATTTCCACGTAAAATAAAGTTTTGAGAAAACTGGGTTAATGCGGTCAGTCGCAGGGCCGTGTTCATATAGGACGCGGTTGGTCGTGGGGCCGCATTTAACAGAGACGATCGAGCATTGATTGGTCAACCCGACATGAGACAGAACTTGGCCAGAACGTAGTCGTGTAATACACCACGATGGTCATTAACGCAGTTAGGCCAATGTCTGCGTTCAAATCAAGGTTCGAGAAGATCACAGTTTGGGTGTCAATCGCCTTCTCTCACGGAACCTGAATGTGGTGCCTGTGGAGGCCGCACTCAGAACAGACTCAATAGATCGCTGGCGGAACCTCATTCTACCATTTCAAAGGCTGGTGGAATCTCTTCCCACATAGTAGGATGAGAATTCAGAGGTTTCTATGGGTTTTTATGGTACAACCTGCTCAGCGTCATAGTTAAAATTCTATGCTTGTGGAGATGTACAGAGGCCTTGATGTAGTAGTTTTAGTCTGATGGAACGAATATCCGGTGGAGGGTTCCAGCTACATCAAGAATTGAAGTGTATAGTAACATGGAAACCAGTAATAGCAGTGAGTCAATGTCACTAGGATGGCACGACCCTCAAATAAAACTTATCCAATTCTACTCAATGAAAACGCTGAAGAACACTAAGGCTATCATGCTATGAAGGTACAGAAGATTGTGTTGTAAACCTTGTTTTGATGTTTTGATGATGGCCAACAATCTTGGTCTGTTGATGGCCAACACTTATGCCTTGTTCAGTGCTCTTTTGCCTTAGCTTTGTAGAGTCAGAGCTTCCCTTCAGAAAGTTTCCCAGGGACAGGAGGTTGCCAAAGTGAGGGATTGGATAAATAAACTTTCAAATCCTCATAGGCCTTCTGACAATCTTGATTACATTCAAATTTGACCCCCATCTTTAGTAATTCATAAAACGGGCGGCACCTCTGAGAATGTTGGGATATAAATCTTCTCATGAACTGCAAACATCCAATCAATCCTCGAAGCTCTGTGATGTTCTTTGGCAGGGGCATGTCCATAATGGCCTTAGCTTTGTTTGGATCAATCTAAATCCCTTATTTGCTAACTATGAAGCCAAGCAATTTTCCTAAAGACACTCCAAATACACATTTCTTGGGATTCATTTTCAACTTGTACTCCCTAGCTCTTTGAAGCACCTTAGCCAGAATAACGGGGTGTTCTTCTTTGGTCCTCGACTTCACCAAAATATCATCCACGTAAGCTTCCATGTAGACATGCATCATGTCATGGAATATAGCCATCATTACCCTTTGATAGGTGGCACCTGCATTCTTTAGTCCAAACGGCATTATCACATAGCAATACGTGCCCCAGGGTATGGTGAAGGAGGTTTTCTCTTGATCTTCGAGAGAGAGACGGATTTGGTTATAACCTGAGTAACCATCCATGAATGACAAAGCTTCATACCTGGCTGTGTTATCCACCAATACATCTATGTGAGGCAGCGAAAAATCATCCTTGGGAAATGCCTTGTTCAGATCCCTGAAATCAATGTAAATTCACACATTTCCATCTAGGGACTATGTTCGCCACCCACTAGGGATATAAAACAACTCTAATAAACCTGGCCTTATGCAATTTATCAACTTCTTCTTTCATCCTCAAGGTCATGTGGGGGTGAAATCTCCTTAGCTTTGTTGAGTCTCTCTGAATGATTTTGATGATAACAAAACCCCGAATTAAGTCTCAATCTCGTGCCGTGCCAATGCAATCAAAATGCGGATTAAGTGTGCTTAAGTGTTGGTTTAAAATATCTTGTGTAAAGCTCAAATTCTCAAAATGGTTCAATATTTCCAATTGAATAAATGGCTGAGGGCCCCCTAGCTGGACCTACTACACTTTTACATAAAAATCCACACAATCCATGGGAATGACTCAATGACTTATAAAGCCTTACAATTGCATACATACTTTCCCAAGGATAAAAATACAAACTATAAGGACATAAATGTAATAAATATAAAGACTCAAGGGGGAGTCTCCAGACTGTCTCCGAGCCAAATAGATGATGCTGTCACTTGGGTGGTGCTCCGTGTACGGTACCGATGGCTCGCTGACCCGGACCGCTCGTGTGCTCGGGTGTCCGCACCAGCCGTGTAAGGGAAGCGAATGACGAGTAGATGGGTGAGTTGAGAAGGGGTTGAAACGACGCGGTGGAATAGTGACCACGTTGTTTCAACCCACGCTAGATTAGATTCTCCTAAGGGTCGTTTTGAGGCATTCCTTCACTATGTTTTTTTCTTTTTTTTTCTTTCACCCATAGGTGGATTCAAGGGTTGATTTGCTCACTCCATGGACAAATTAGATTGGTGATGAGGGGTTTAAGCATTTTAGTTGTTTATTATGGCGAATTAGCATGAATTTTAAGTGTTCCGTTCGAGGGGTTTGATCCACTAAGACTTCACTGTGCGTGAGATTGAATTTTTAGCTTACTCTTGTCTTCGAAGGATAGCCCGCTTGCTTGTTCCCGAATGCATTTGATCTCCTGGCAAAAATTGGGCAGCACCCCTCCCGAACCGGGACTTGTTAGAGAGAAATGAAAGCCACCACACGGATTACTCCGGGGTAAACTCTCAAAATGTGGAGCGGTCACATGGCAGTCCGTTAGACTAAGTGTGAGTGTGGAACGCTCGAGGGCCAGCCTACGAGAGCAACCACGACTCAGGGGCGATGATTCTTCGGCATGGGACAACTATTTACCACAAGGGACATGAATGTTCATCCGTAGGTGAGATTTCTGATGGGAATCGACGCCGAGCATGTATAGCTTATTTTACATTTATGTCCTTTTAGTTTGTGTTTATATCCTTGGGAAAGTATGTACGCAATTGTAAGGCTTTACAAGCTGAATTCCCGATTGAAGGTAAATTGAAAGATATTTCAACACTTCTAGCTATTATGCTAAGCTCATTAAGACCATTTCAAGAAACCTACCAAAGTGATTAATACTTAACAAAAGATTTACAATGCAAATAACACAATCATAGAACAAATTATCTTCATCAAAACATGCCGGGGCACAACAGTCACCATGCGACCGCTATAGGGTGAGTTCAAAACTGGAACCTAGCGATCTATCAGGCGACCGCTAAGCCAAGCGGCAGTCTTTCGGGCGGCCGCTAAGCCCAGCGTAGCTCACAATCGGAAAACAAATGGTCTATCAGGAGACTGCTAACTCTAGTGGCGGTCACTGGTAGGCTGCTACCAGGTTTCCCGCCCTGGCCTCCGGTGAGTCCCGACACATGTCGATTCAACCTTGACTTTCATGCAATACAGTGAACTAAAATTAGCCAAAATATAACCAATCGAAAGAGGTTGAAATTTCACGCAAGATGGCATGATTAATTTGAAGTTTAGCCTGCTAAAACCTAACATTAGATTAAGATAAAATGGAACTAGCATGAATGATGCCCTAATTTAACCTGTCTCGACTAAAAGCTTAAATACAATTGCCATACTAAACAAGAATTAGGGCTTTTGATATCAAATGAAAGAGGACTCGAAGGCGCACAAAAGGATGTATGCTAATTAATCTTAAGCCTTAGAGAAACCTATCGATTTAGATCAAAAGTAGGACGGTGCGAAGAAAAACCCTAATGCGGACCCTCACCGATCCTCGCCGTCCCACGCCCTCGATCACTCCCAATCGACCCCGCCGCCAGCCAAAACATCAAATAGGGGTTTTAGGTCATCGAATACCTCAATTTATAGCGTTCATAGAGGCTTCTAGAGATCGAATTGGACTCGATAGTCCAAAGGGAGAAAATCGATGAAAAACTCGGAGCTCGACCAAATCCGCACCGCCACCATCGAATAGGAGCCTCTAGTGTTAGGATTTTCAAAGGAGAAATAGGCTTCTATGATGGACCTAACAATTAAGCTTCCCTATTATGGAGAGGTATCTTGTCATGTGTCGACTTTATCAAAGTTAGTGTTCGGATCAGCCTGGGTAATGGTGAGAGAAGCTCTTTTTGGCAGGACAAGTGGTGCGGGGACTTTTCTGTGGCAAAGTCTTCCCCTTCGCTTTATGCTATTGCAAGAGCACCTTCAGCCACTGTTGCGTAGTCTTTTGATGCAGACTTAGGAGGTGGTATTTGGGCCTCCACTTTTAGGAGGAATCTCCATCAAGAGGAGATGGACCAGCTAGGGCATCTTTTGGCTTTCCTTCTGGACTTCTCTTTGGTCGCGGGTAGGGAGGATACTTGGCTATGGAGATGGGAGAGGGTGGGAATTTTCTCTGTTGAGTTTGCATACCATGTCATTTCGGAGGGGGGAGCACGGCATTCCTCTGCACCGCAGATATGGGCTCCCAAGAGTCCTCTCAAGGTGAACTACTGGTTTAAAGGATCTCTCACGGTCGTCTTTCTACCTGTCATAGGGTGGCGCCTTTTCTCCAGCATATCCCTACCTTGTGTTGCATGTGCGGGGATGTCAAGGAGGACATGGACCACCTGTTCACTGGCTACATCTTCGCAAGGGGGGTTTGGGAGAGGATCAGTCAAAGATTTCAGCAGCCCCAGGTCAGTTCGTGGGCGTTCTTCAACTTTTCTCCAAGTGGCACAGGAGATGGAACATGAAAGGGGACAAGATCATCTGGTGGCTTATCCTCCATGCCACACTTTGGGCACTATGGACCGAGCGGAACAATAGAATCTTCAATAGCGAAGCTCGTACTGAGGATAGGGTTTTTTCTTTTGTTTGTGACACAGTGTCTCTTTGGGCTAAGCAACTCTGTAATGTGGGGAATTTTAACTCCTCTCCCTTTTTGTTGTTGGGGAGTTAATGGGGTTCATTCTTTTGTGAGAGCTTTGAAGTTACTTGTACATGCTTTTCTCCCTTAATATACTCATGTGGTACCATCCACTTTTCAAAAAAAAAACTCTCTTTAGGTACAGAAAAGAGATTAGGATTTATGAAATTAACAATAGCTCTCTCTCTCTCTTCATTACCTTTTCTTTTACTTGTTCCACCCTAGCGGTGTGTTTACTTCCTTTGCTCCACGCTCTGGCGTGTGTTTTTATTTCCTCTTTAGTTTAGTTATTGATTGAGAGCGTTTGCCTATGTCTGGAATTATGATGATTGCATAGGTAGATGTTGTGCTTGTTTAGTGGTAGATTGATCACTTGACTTATTACTGCACACTATTTATCACTATCTTACAATTAAGGATTTCATCATTCATCATCACCCACATCAACATAATAAGATAAATAAAAATCAACACCGACGAGGGTTACGGAAGGGTTTCACCCAAGGCTTTAGGCGGGCAGGCAGTCTGGCCCAAAAATAGGTCCTTGACAAGCTCATCTCCCCCCCCCCAAGGCAACGCTATGATTCCGATGAGGATGGCTCGGACTCTCCCTCATCAACTTCAAGCAATGAAGGGCGGAGAGAAGGTGCTTCAACCTCGGTGGAGGGGAGATCGCCAACTCCGAGTGCCTCGAGAGGGCACGCGGACAGGGCAGTTCCCATACAAATGGGGTTAGCGCCCGGGCCGGACGTCATCAATGGCACCGGGGGCAAATCTCCTAGCGCCGAGGGTCCTCCACCTGTTGAGCTTCAAGGGGGGCAACGAACTTCCTAGAGTTCCCCTATTTCCATAGACTAGGAAATTTGCACTTGCCTTGGTATGTCTTTCCTTCCATCTTTCTCTTTTGTAATTTTTCTCTGAACTTAACAATGTAATGATTTTCTTTCCATATAATGGGAGTAGTACTTAAAATGCAATTTACTGCACGTTACCGCCTTTGACCGAATAGGATTTACCGTATCTGCAGTTGCCAGCGAATCGGAGATCTCATACGATTCATAGCCGAAAAAAATCAGGCATGCATGTTGATCGGGCACGGAGTTGGCGTCTTTTCATCCTTCTACGCTTTAAATGACTTGTCATTTTTGCATATTCCCACGTGAGTTTGTGAGGGAGGTAGCGTAACTGCTTCTAGGGAAGTACGTCTATAAAGAATGAGGGTTTCTGTTTGAATGAAAGAGAAGACTCAGGATTAACAGATAATTTTCTAAACTCCCTTTTTCTGCATGCATGCTAAAAATAGACCTTCAATAAGAAGTTTGAACACATGCTCCCCCTGTCTATATGCATCATTATAGGACACAACATGTTGACATATGACAATGCTTGATAAATATGCATGACACAAATGCATGTTCGTGACTCAGGGTACTTGGCAGAGGGCTAGCCTCTACGCATAGCGTTTGTTTCCAGACAGAAGATATCTGTCCTTCTCCCAGCATACCATTTGATATATCTCTGAGAACAAGAGAGCAAGATGGTCATGATGCAAGAAGGACACACAACTGCCTTGTTGAGACAACATGGACCTAGCATGAACTCCCCCTTACTACGTGCATAAAAGAGATGGGCAGAGAATGCTTTTGACACTAACTCCCCCTAACTAGATGCACTTACTACTTGACATATCATTTTAGGGACATAAGAATAGGACTATCACAGCCACCAAAGATGAGATGCAACATATAGATATGTAATGACTAACTGTATGAAGTGCAACATTTATTGACATTCAGAGAACAAGTTTTTTTTTAAAATCAGATCCAAACAAACATTTATGCTGAGAATTTGTAAATATCAAGTTCTCTTCTCAAATATTTAAACCTTTCATTACTAAGAGACTTGGTGAAGATATCATCAATATAACAGGATGAACACTTACCTACCTTACCTGATCCCATGATTTTGCCCTTTGTGTTTCCACCAAAAGTGACATGACCAGCATCCTTTTCAATTAACGTACAGAATTTTTTCTTGTCCCCAATCATGTGCCTGGAGCAACCACTATCAAGCTACCACTTGTTGTGTCTGGCTGCCAGGCATACCTGCAAACAAAATCAGGTGGAAGATTGTGAAACCTAAAGCTGTTTGGGCCCCATAACATCACTCAACACATGTAAACATGATAAGAGTTGTTTAGGAATCCACACTTATTTTTGTGTCTTCTTTTGAGTTGTGGATTTTTTATTTTTTTGCATAGTTTGCCTTTTCTTGCCACTTTTAATTTGTGATGATTGTTGATGTACTATGGCATTTCTCTTTATTGAACCCTTAATGAGGGTTTCTATGCTAGTGATTGATCCAGCGGGCATTGGGAAAGGTGTGAGCATTGTAAACCCTTGGCTGATCAGACATGAAGTGGGCAAAACCATGATAGTTCTAATTTTTGGAATTTTCAGCCCTAGGTTGTACATAGGAGTTCCAAGAATAAGGTCTCTACATCTGAGTAGCATATGAGTTCAGGAAGTTATGCTGCATAGACCTTGTAGAAAAGTTGTTGCGACCTCTTCTATCAGAATTGTGGTGATAGGAATTATAGAATGAAGGGTAGGTCGGAGCACTCTGGAAGTATCCTCGACCTGAGGTACTTCTGCTCAGACCTTGGTTCCCAAAGGGCTTGAACCCAAGAGTAGTAAGGGTCGGTGCAGGTTTGGAATTGCCTCGACCTTTCTGTTGAGGCTGGGTTATTTTGGCCTTGGGGTTTCCTTGGACTCTATCCTTAACAGACTGACCCCTAGCTTGCCCTTTGGTCTGAGGTGTAGAAATGGATGGGCAAGTTCTCTTAGACACCTCTACTTTTCCCTTGCCCTTGTCCTCAGCACTAGGCTTGATTTTCTCAACAATTTTTATTGGCTTTTTATTCTTAACTTCTCCAGAAGTCATTTTTATCAAAGGTTGTGATGTCCCCTTTTCAGCAACAAAGGAGATGGTCCTAACATCAAACCTTTTCTTATTTGTTGGGTTAAAACTCAAACCTTCCTTTCTGAAATTTATTTTTGTCCCCAAGATGGCATTAAGATTTTCTGTTCCCTGTGTTATACCATCAAGGGAGTTTTGTTTATCTTTATTTTTTTTTCTAAACTTTCAATGGTCTTTTTTAGTTCAGTGTTCACACCATTGACAGCTTCATATTTCTCATTTGCAATCCTAGTTTGTTCTTCAAATTTTTGCATTCTAATTTTGAGTTCATCAATGGTGTTTTTCAGGTTTTCATTCTCAGCTTTCAAATCAATCAAGACAATTTTACTACTTTCAGCTTCAATAAGAGAGTTTTTCAAATTGAGATTTTTAGTTTCCAGACATGCAAGTTTATCATTCACAGATGTATCATGAACTAGTGAATTTACTTTTCTTTTCAAATGTCTATTTTCTCTACGGATATCATCATATTTATCAAGAATTTTAGCATATGCATCTTCCCACTCACTCTGTGTAAAGTTTTCAAATGGGAAAGTTACCTCATCATCATCTTCTTTGTCTTCATCACCCTTGGCCATCAAGCATAGCCGATCTTCTTTCTCACTGTCAGAGGAGCTGCTCTGACTTTCTTCTTCTTCATCGCTCCAGGTGCTAACCATTGCCTTTCCGTTCTTGTTTTTCCACCTGGGCTATTTATCTTTCAACTCAGGACAATCTGCCTTGAGATGTCCTACTTTTCTGCAGTTATAACATACAATACTATCAGATTTCTTAGTAGGTTCAGACTTATTTCTCGAATGTTTCTTTCCTGAAAAATATTTTCCTCTAAGCCCTTTTCCTTCCTTCCTAAGAAATTTCTTAAACTTCCTAGTCAGCATGGCAAATTCATCTTGATCTTCTTCAGAGCTGCCAGAGCTGTGCTCACTAGATGACCCTCTGTTACTGGAAGTAACCTTTAGAGACAGGGGCTTCTTCCTCTTCTCAAACTCATCTACCCTATTAAGGTTCAACTCATATGTCATGAGTGAACCGATGAGCTCATCTACTGATGTTGTTGCAAGGTTCCTAGACTCCTCCATTATAGTGGCCTTGGTGTGCCACACAGGTGTCGGGGACCTAAGGATTTTCCTGACCAGCTCGTACTCACTATACACTTTACCCAAGCTTCTCAAGCTGTTAGTGAGCACCATAAGGCGAGCATACATCTCAGAGATGGACTCATCAGGCTTCATTTTGAAAGCCTCATTGATGGGGACATCACCAACCATTCCATATTTTTTGAGGATCCCGTTGTTCCCCAGCAGTGCTCCATGATGTTTGTCATACTTTTCTGAGTCAAGTCATGTAATTTTTATATTTTATTTGAGTCATAAAATATGTAATTTTTCTTTTATTTGAGTCTAGTACTTAGGTTAGGCAGTCCCTCTCTCCTCTCTCTCATTCCTCACGTCACTCTCTCGATCTCATTCTCTCTCCTCTCTTCTCCTCTCTCCGCGGGACACGCGACCTTAGCGAGGTGGCTGAGGCGGGAACGCGATGGAGTGATCGTGGAACATGATGGGGTGAAGGATGGAGCGTGGCATGGGCACGATCCCTTGGTGGATTCAAAGCCGACGTGGTTTGATCATCGTGATTATTTCAGTGCGATTTAGTCGCTTCGGCACGCGAGAACTTCAGTGGAGGTAGGGAGATAGATCACCTGCTTCTCTGCTACGTTTCCTCGCAATTTGGAGCTGAGCGGTGTGAGAATGAGTGAGTTTTGCTTCATTTTGGGCAAAGCATGCTTCGGGGCATGTGCGGCGAGTTCGCCTTTCTCGGTGACAGTTCCCTACCAAATTGGTATCATTGGAACCCCTGGAATGTCTATGCTCCATTCCTGCTAGTTTCATCACGATTGGTCATCAATTGGGACCGGTACGAGCCCGGGAACCCATGTGACTCAATTAGGGTCGATTCGGTGGAATCACCCATTTCGCATCGTTTGTGCGCCTGTTTGAGCCCTTCCGGAGTGTGGAATGAAGATTTGGCCATTAGGGTTGTTTCCCCGTTGTTTAGACGTGATTGGGGTGTGGAAAGGCCGAGTTCTGATTAATCCCCTATTTTTCCTGCCGTATCGCCCTAGCGGGTCCTTTAAGAGACCGTTTCTTCCCTCCGGCGGTCCAATCGGTGACCGTTTGGTCTTAAGTCGGTTCTGGTCTTCGCGGTCTCACGATAGACCATTTCTTGTGGCTAGCGACCCATTGTTGGACCGCTAAGCTTCATCCAGCGGCCCATTAGGCGACCGCTGGATGTTAGTATTGGATTAGTTGGGCTGAGCGGTCTTACGATAGACCGCTAAGGTTGTTTTGGCGGCCTTACATGAGACTGCTAAGCATCATTGACCCTAGTCAACAATTCTAAGTCGGTTAAGGTAGCGGCCTAAGCTTAGGCCGTCTATAGTCTTTAGCGGCCCATCTCTAGTTATGTATAGCTAACATAGACCTTATGTATAGCTAACATGGACATGAAATGTGCACTGACTTTGCCTCAGACCTAATACAGATTTGCATGGACATTGAAACTTGCATGGACTTATATGATGCATGAACTCAACAATGTAAGGAACAAGAATGTGCATGGACTTTGATTTGAACTAAACCTAAAGCATGCACAAACATATGTCATCATGAGCACAGACACAAACATGCAGGCTGAGTACCAACGATCAGAGACAAGGAGCTTTTGTGAGTACTTACCAACTGAAGTGTGCTTTTGCTTTGCCCTACCTGACTGAAATGTGACCTATTGTTCTTTTGCCATTTTGACCTCCATCTTGACCTTCGTTGACTATTGCATTTGACTTTTGTCATCAACACAATAAGGGTCATATAAAGAATGATTTATGAATATTGGCATAAACAAAGAATGACTTATGAATGTTGACATCATCAAAACCGCAGAGACACAATAGTAGGAACCGTAGCTTCCTGAGATGTAGGTGGGACATCCAGTTTACGACAGACGAAGCATTGCACAGGTGTCTCCTTTGGCTCCATGGCTGTCAGGAATGACCGCACAGTAAATGACGGAGAGCTCACAAATGGCTTATAGGGGAGATGAATAGCACCACGAGGAAGAGGAGACGCTGAGCACAATGGAGAGACGAACCGCCAAGACATGGGGGGAAGGGCAAATAAGGAATTGGATATTTTTAATTTCGAAGTCCAGTTCGGCGTCATCATTTCTTTTGATGTGGACTGTGGCATTGCAGCAGCGGCAATACGTGAACACACCCCCGTGTGGCGGATGTGTCCCGTTTTCCATGTGGACCAATTGGAACTCAAGGGCAACAAATATGTCCACCCGTTTTTCACGTAGACAAATGGGTTAGCAAGGGTAAAAAATGTCGTGCTAATAGTGACAAATAGGGCTTAATAGAGACAATGCCGACGCATGACTTTTAAGATAGTGTGTGATTAAGCGCAATGGTTTCTGGACTTTAGTGCCGAAGCTGGTGGGGTCTGTGGGTGGTTTCTGTTCGAACTTATAATTGTTGCTAAGTGTTTGACTGTGTGCCTGAGGGACACATTTGTGCTGAGTCTTTAGAACTCATCAGTCGCATTTGAGTGTGGAAAAAAGGTTTCTTCCGCTATAAATTTTTTGAAGGGGATTCATTCACCCCCCTCTGAATCCTGGTCTATCCACCCAACATATGTATGACTCATATGATATTGACTCAACTATCTTATTGTACATGATAATGTATTTAATACTCCTAGGCATGCTCATCAGGAAAAGACTCAAGCAAGACATGTGCGAACAAAGATTGAGAGAAATCAAGCAAGGGAAAACAAGTTTTGAAGAAAGGACCTTGGCAGAACAAATTGCATGGAATGTGCTTCTAGAAGCTAAGAAATTATCTTGGTAGCACAGAAATCAAGGCAGGTGATGCAAAACGAAAGAAATTAAGAAGAGAAAGTCAAATGGAGTTCACTCTCTTGAAGGATGACAAATAGACCTAGATGTGACAAATAGCTTAGACGAGAGATAAAGGGCTGAGAAGAAGAAAAGCTTAAAGGACAGGTCAACACCATAGAAGAGCTGCTCCGACCTCATAGAAGAGAACTGCTCTGACCTCACAGAAGCTTGCCCCAACCTCACAAGCAGAGCTACATTGACCTCATCTCACACTGCTCCGACATCAGCTACAAGGTTCGAGCAGGTCATTAAGATAGGTTGACACTTCCTTCTCAGAAGGTCGACCTCTGGCTCATTCCAGAAACCATTATAATGGGGAGTTTTCTTCAGATAGGTCGACACTACAGTTATAGAGTGTCGACCTCATGGTGCTTCCAGAAGTCATTGAAAGAGGGATTTTGCAAGCAGTGTCGACCTTGGAGTTTTAGCAGGTCGACCTCACTGAAGGAAAATATCAAATTTCTCTATCAGATCTGTCTTTTCAAAAATCGTCCAGGGATTAAAATATTCAGGCGTAAACCTCCAAATACACACCTTTTGAGGTCTGGAAGAAGGTACTTAGGTCAGAGGTCTGCCACTATACATGATGTGATATGATAGTGACCTAGCTTGTCTTTTTCTTTTTGTTGATTTCCTTCTGTGATGCATGTATGTTTGAAAAGATGCAAATTCGGACCATGGATGACTTACGGGTGAGACACACAGGAGGGGCGAGGTATGCCGACTTTACGAGAGCAACGACATGAGAGGAGTAAGGTACGCTAACTTCGCGGGAGAGATGACACGAGAGGAGAGACACGCCGACTCTACGAGAGAGACGACGCGAGAGGAGAGTGGCACGCCGACTTTACGAGAGAGACGTCGCGAGAGGAGAGACACGCCAACTCTACGAGAGAGATGACGCGAGAGGAGAGACACGCTGACTTTACGAGAGAGACGACGCGAGAGGAGGGAGGCATGTTGACTCTACGAGAGAGACGATGCGGGAGGAGAGAGACACACCGACTCTACGAGAGGGATGACGCAGGGAGGAGAGAGACACATTTGTTCCAAGAAATGAGGACGAGCTTCAAGCAAAATAGCAAGGGATGGGCGGCTGCTTTTAGGCCACACAAGGTTCGTGCGGCTAGCAGTAGGCCGTATGCATCAGTTGGGCGGCCCGTAACCGGCCACAGGACTGATGATGTGCGGCCAACATAGAGCTGCTCAACAGGAAGGGTGGTCTATTGTTAGACTGCCCAACTCATCACGCAGTAAACCCGATCGGGACTCTCTTGGAGAGCCCCAATCCGAGGGATACTTTGCAAACAACATGGGGTAGGCTAAAGAGGTGCACGAGGTAAAGGACGACACGAAGTATGGACTTCATGAAGATTTCGTGAAATAACAACACGACAAACAGAAACACTGCACGAAGTATGAAGTGAAAAGAGCGACTCTGAAAACAACACGAGGTAGACTGAAAAGTGCACGAGTTAAGTTTTTGAGAAATGGTGCACGAGGTGTGCTTTCTGAAAACTGCACGAGGTATGCACTTTCGAAAATGACATGAAGCATGTTTTTTGATTAGCAAAATCTGCACGAGGTATGCTTTTCAAAAATGACACGAAGTACGTTACCATTTTGTCTGGAGTTTCTTTAAACGCCACAGGTGGAAGTGTCGACTCAAGGAGTCGACACTTTTTGGCATCTACGATTCTCACCAGTTCGTGCAGGGTTTTTACCCTAATTGGTTTCCATTCTTTTTGGGCCCCTCTGTGATTGGTCCACGGCAGAATATCCCCTCCACATGGCCCTTCATTCATTGGGCTATATAAGGTTTGAGATTGGGTTATTTCATAGGTGAGGAGAAGGGTTTTCATCTTATCCAATTTTGGGCTTTTGCAAGGAGAGCACAGCGGTAGCACCTCTTGCTCCTCACCTGGCGTGCTGAAGATGATAAAAAACATGGAGATGGCGTCGTCCAGCATCTTGAAGTGATACCTGCAGCTGGCTCAGCAAGGGGACGAGAGAAAAGAAGAGTAAGTGAAGAAGAGGGAGCCTGGACTAGCTAGAAGCCTACTACATCAGCCTCCCACCGTTGAGAGCTTCATGGAAGAATCATCCAGGGTCTTCATCCATGAGGAGATAAATAGAAACCTCTTTAATATCCCTCTTTATTGTTGCCATTTGATCAAACCCTGTGTTGAGTATGTATTGAACATTTGATTTCATCCTTTTGAACTTAAAATATCAGTGTGTGTACTGTACGGATCTACGTCTCCGTGTGGGGACTCAATGCAGGGTGAGCTCCCCGAGTTCATGTGTGTGTGTGCTGTGTGGCAGCGTCTTGAGGCAAGGCCTCGTGTGTGGATTACTATGGAAGCAGCGTGTGTATGTGTGCGCTTTCGGGGTTCGTCGTCGTGGTTGCTACGTTTGTAGCATGGTAGTGAAACCTCACCGAGTTTGGTGAGGGATGGACGTAGGGAGCCCATCGTGGTCCCGAACCACCTAAAAGTCATCGTGTTCTTGTGAATGATTGTGTGATTGATCCATATCTCCTGCCCCCATTGGCAGGTTTGGTTGTTCATTGAACTTTTCATCGATTCTAGATTCTCTCATATACATGGTTTAGTTAAGTTCATCCATTCACCGTTTGAGTGAACATCATCATATTTCAAAAAAAGGAGAGATGGTATTTTCTGAAAACAAAACAAAAATGTGTGGAAAAAATGGGTAAAAAAAATAGAAAAAGAGAAAATTTCAGACTTGAATTTTTGTTTCACATCATTCAAGAAGTTGCATCGGCCCCATCTCAACGCTGCCTCAACCTCAGGTCTTCACAGTAGGTAGAAAAACCCAAACAAGCCTTAGCGGTGTCGACCTCACAGAGCTATAGTGTCGACCTCACCAGCTCCAGCAACCATCCGTCTAATGAAACTCCTAAGGGTGGTGTCGACTTGATTCTCTCAAGAGGTCGACCTCAGACCCTCACAGAAAGCGTTATAAATGCTCTTTTTCTGGCTGCCTCGACCTCATCATCAAGAGCGTCGACCTCACAAGCTTTAACTGCTGGCAGACAGGTCATCAAGTGAGAGCAGCATCGACCTCATTCTATCAGGAGGTCGACCTCAGGGATCTTCTAGAAAGTGTTATAAACACTCGTCTACATGGCTGTGTCGACCTCATCCCATCAACAGGTCGACCTCATGGTGCTTCTAGAAGTCATTCAAGACAAGGTTCTACAAAGCCGTGTCGATCTCATCCCGTTAGCAAGACGACCTCATGCTACTTCTCCAGAAGCTTCTGTTCTCATTTTGTCAAGTACGCCAGATCATCTAGAGACAATTATTGGCAGGCACAAATCTTCAAAAATACCTCTTGTGAGGTTTGGAAGAAGATACCAAGTGTTAGGTCCCGCGATCAATGAAACCCAAGAGGGGGGTGAATTGGGTGCATACCAATTTTTACAAGACTCTTTGCCTTTTATCAGATGTGTGATAAACACTCTAACTGGGAGGTTGAGATCTGTTCAACTACAGATTAGAACACAACGTACATTACCCCTTACACTAGTTGGCAAGACAAGTGCTGCGTAGTGGAATTAACACCCTTAACAAGATTGAGATAATTAAGTAAGCAAGGAAGCAGATTCTCTCAATCTCTCCATTCCCACACGATCATATAATGGTTGTGACAATCAAACCAAGCCCATTACGCGGACCCGCCAGACCCCCTCAGGCCAGTCCGCGTAAACCCCCTCCATTAAAATAATATTTTTTCTAGAAAGAAAAATCCCTTGCCTAAACCCCTGGGGGGAGGGGGTTTAGGCGGACCAGCCTCACCCCCTGAGGCTGGGCCGCGTAAAGCCCCTCCAGCCCACTCCGTAACCCAACATCCTCCCAGAGAGTTTACGCGGACCCGCCTGACCCCCTCTAGCCAACCCGCGTAAACCCCATCCAGGGGAGGGGGTTTACGTGGACCAGCTTCATCCACTCAAGCTAGTCCGCGTAAACCCCTTAACCCTTCAACTTCCCCTATAAAAACCCCTTAGGGGCTCAAGGGGCAATATACAAAGGATCAAACACTCAACACTCAACTCAGCATCCGACGACTCCAAGGCTTCGAGCGGGCTCCCCACAACGGGTCGAGGAGAATTACGTGTGTGTGACTTGTCAATCAGCTTAGCACTCCGAGGGTATGTCCTTCGCACTATCCTCACGTGTTAACTAGCTGTAAACGCACAAGCCTACGCGTGCCACATGTGAGACGCAATGACAAGGACGGGCATCCCCTCATGCAGGGATCGCCCCACACGTGCTCGTCAGCTGCGACCACGTACGTGTTATGACATCTTGCTCCCCCTCAGTAACGAGGCCACATCCGACCGCTCAACTTGAGTCATGATCGACCCTCACCCAGATACCAGATCGATGTATCCCCTCAGTTGTCCAGCCAGCCACAAGCCCCCGTTCGGCACCGCCACTATGGCCCACGCCAGGGGAGGAACCTTTTGTAAAACACACATGTACTCACATATCATGCATCGACCCGGGGACCGACTGGCACGTTGGAATTGTCCCGAGGCATGCCCCTGTTGTACCCGAGCCGTCACAACCCGCCTGTAAAAATATATACATCTCAGTGTTACACCGCCAGTTGGACGTATGCTCTTGCATCCACGTTCGGGCCTCCAGCTACCCTCTGTGTCACCTAGCGTGAACCCCCAGCACCCTTCACCCCCGGCCAACAATCCTCACCAAGAGCACAACGCACCTGCAGCATCCCAGAGTCCAAAAAGTCAATAGTTTACTCTCCACGCGATTCCGCAACTTATAAAGGGGAAAAACTCGAGTGGATCGTAAAATAAGATTCGGGACCCATGAAAGCGCTCCGAAAGCTCTCCGATTTCGACCCGAAGGATCCACGATATCACATCCTCCCCTCCCCTAAGAAATTTTATCATCAAAATTTAAGGAGCCAACAAGGAATAGGGAAGAACAACCCAAATGGCTGACAATGCTCTCCAAGCTCTAGCCAAACCTCAAACACCAAACATGAAAACATGATTATTGAAAACACAATTCAGAGAAACACTGTCAGACCATAATCACAGACACTCGCTCTGGATCTCAAGGCACATCGATCCACAGAACAAACATGGCACAAAATGGAACACAAGTTTGGCACCTCCAAATCATGGCAGCATCGCTATCGCCTCAAATATCGAGGAGACACGACCCATGCCACGAAACGGCCACTGATAACACAAGCATCAATTCTTCCCAAGGAACACAGCATTTTAGCTGACAGCTCCAATCATCGGCTCCCGCGCCATAACAACAAATGAAACTGGCACACAGAACGCCGATGATAGCACTGGACCACAAACATAATCAAGTCAGTCCTCACTCAAACCTTACATCTGATTCGAGTTGCATGCTAACTTAACCATGGCAGAAGAGTACAACACAACCAACTGACAAGATTACCGTCCACGCAATGCCAAACTCAAACTCACAAGGAACTCCTCCCATGCTAACCATAAGCAACAAACCAATCACACAACCTCAACTACACCTGCAAATCCTTGGCTCTGTTCTCAACACAGAACCACGGGACACCACTGCAAGCTGGGTCACATCATGGCACAATTGCAACTAACCACATAGCTAAAAATGTAATAGCCGCTCACAGCTTGCCAACAAGGACCCATAAACACATCTCGAAGAATGCATCTCTAGGACCACAATCATGTCCCCAGAGCACAACTTCCATGAAATGCAGACAAAGAAAGGGTACTCAATCAGCATATTCACCAACATATTTCCCCAATTCTCAAACCTGTCGATACTTACAACCATAATGCCTCAAGCAATGACGCGGCAACCAACAGCATCAAGGCACACATAGCCAAGACAAACTCACACAAAGGAAACAATCCTCTCGGCTGGTCAAAATCTTCCAACCCTATGATCTTGGACCCGTGGGTGATATGCCCACATGCTTCCACTGTGCACTCTACACAACGGACACAGGCATCACAAATAACTCGGCAACCGCATCTCAGCACACCTCTTGGCACCATCGCAACTTATGAAATAGTAATGTACCATGCCTCGAGTACCGATCATGCTAACAGCCAATCACATGTCGCCATAGTACAAACCATTATGCCAAGAGCCACAGCACAAGCCACAAAGAACACCAGCCTTAGCTTATCCTCACGTCCCAAAACAACTATTGAACCTTCACAGCACAATAGTCACCAAACACGGCACACCGAACACGGTGCACAATGGTCCCCAACTAACAAACTGGGTCCAAAGTTAGGCCACCGCTGAAACAAGAGCTGATTAGGTTTAAAACTAACACAGTCCACACATAAGCAAACACAGGACTAAGGCCTTACCAAGACAGCACTTCCAAAGCTCAACTCAGAACGACACCACACAAGACAAGATGAGAAAGATCAAGCTCGTCTGATAGTAGCTTACTAGGAAGGAAATCCTAAGTTCACCCAAGCACTCTCTCAAACAGGGCATCCCAACTGCCGACTATACTGGACCTTATGGACTCTAAGACCTATAATATCTCAAACTCCCATGTACTTTCACACATCCCTCACAACACAGCTCTGATGCCACTTGTGATGACCCAGAACATGGATATTGGGTAAACACGGTGCCACTTGGTGCCTGAGAGGCCTCCCATGAGCAGTGAAGCTCCGAAGGGAAAGATAAGGTATGTGTGAGTACATTGAACTTGTAGGTAAAGCTGTAAACATTTCTATAACATATGATCAGGAATGCTAAATTAGCAGAAATAAAATTACATTTTTAATTAAACAAATTGAACTACAACAACTAGCAGAGTCCAGTCTAACTAAAGTACAATACAACAGAAAGGGAAATGTACCCTAAAATCGGGGGAAGCTCGACACTGGCAAAGCTGGCAACTAAAAATCATGAATCGCACCTCAAACTATAAGGAAGAAGAACAGCTACACCAGAAAAGTTAGGGGTGAGCCTCGTGTCACTGGCTCAAAAAGGGTCCCACAGATCCCTACCACGAAACAACGCAGTAACAGCAGTGCTAAACTACAACAGTAAAGTAGGAGTAGGAGTAACAATAGCAAAAGCAAAGAGGAAAGTCGTACGGAACCAACCACAACAGCTGATAAAATCTCGGCCCTCTAAACTACTCCTAATTGGCCAGAAACAAGGATCCCTAGACACATAGTCAGGAATCACCGAATCGATACAAGGAAACATGGCTACATTGCTAGAACACGTCATAACACAGACATGCAGGTTTGTCCTCAAAGACCAAAGCCCAACACAAGACAAGACGGTATAAACGCATTAACATGCACACAACCTCATCGTCGTGTACTCAATACTAACCTCGGGTAAAGCCGAACACAGACTACATGGTTAGCTACATCAGCAATGATGGAACACAGTCACCGAAGTAACAAGTCATGTGTCATGTGACAGAAGTACCTCCTCACTAGAAGAAAAGCCAAATGCATCCACTGATGTCTTACACTGCGCCTCAAGCATCTCTCACTCACGTCGAATGTGGTAATTGAGACACTGAACAAGGAACCAAGGAACAATAGTAACAAGTGACTAGTCAGGGTCACGCCCGTCAGTGCTCATCCAACGCCCCTAACAATGTGTGCACATACAAGCTCAATGTCTTGAGCCACGCCTCTAGCTAATTTTTCCTTCCCGTTGGACTCTAACGGTAAGACAAAGGGGCCCACAACAACCAGCCTACAAATTATCTCTACTGGGAACTCTCCACCCCATCACTCCCAAGTGGGCCGACACACTGAACTATCATTAGGCTATGACAAGTGGAGGCTCAATAGACACGGAGACTCAAAATAGAAACATCAAAGTATAGACAGGCCACACAAGTACCCATCGCATGTATACTTGGTCAGTCGATTATAAGGTTCGGGTCGGGACCGGAAGTCCGCCATACCGTAAAGACTTTGGCGTTAATTACGCCCTTTCGAAGAAGGACAACCCTTGATTAAACGCCAAAGACAAGAGGCCTCAGGAGGTAATTTAAAGTACTAACGTGCGTATGATAAATTAACATGTAAGTAACGGGCCTATTCGAATGCACGGATTAGGTCCGACGGCATATCCCTCTTGGCTTCAAGTCATGCCAAGTAGGGATAGGAGACTATCCACGCAGTGGCGGGACAGAATCCAAACAGTCGTTGGGGTGTTCTCCCTCGATATACGTGTTCGAGTAGAGGTCCCCAATTTGTTAGTTCTTTCCCAAGAGATAGAGCCGTAGGGGGTACGTATTGGTGACGTTGCCTTGGCTTATTAGGTTAAACATCATTAAACCAAAATTTCGGCAGCATCTCCCCTTATATCGGATCATGCCCGAGGAGAAATAGACTATCATCCATGGAGTGTCGGGATGAAAGTCGGAAAGGAGGAGCGTTGAAACCTCTGTGCATTGTACATGCCCATGGCATCGGTCGATGTTCCCTCGGAGATCATTAGAGCTTATGCAGTGGCAGAGCTCCTTTGATTTGAGGGTTGTGAGTGAGTCTAACTTGGGACGATGGAATGTAGGGGAGGCTATTCCCCGTTAATTTATTCCCTGGGGTTCGAATGGAGATCCCTGGATGCCCTATATGCAGGTGTGATGGGGTAGTTGCAGGTTGGGATGGCATGTAGAGGGTTTCTCGACGGGGTGATTTGTAAGTAAGATGTCGACGCGGGCTTAGGGTTCTCGGCCTGGCCAGTTGGCGGGAAAAGGAGGAAGAGGTCTCAGCGCGGGCAAGGGTCTCGGCGCGTGAACCCTCACACCGAGGGCTATTCACGGCGCCGAGATGGTTTGGCGTCGAGAGGTCCAGGGCATTTTCTGAAAGCTTCTGCGGAGCTCTATTTTGGGATTTTGGAATCCAAGCAATTGAGGCCAGATTTGGGACACAAATGTAGACTGTGCAACATCAATCAACGGCCAGATTTCTCTATGACAACTGACAAAAGATTGCTATTCCGAGGTCGAACTTGTATACCGGATCATGCTAATACTAAAAAGCTAGTTTTGGACGAAGCACATAAATCAAGGTATGCCATTTACCTTGGTGCTACCAAGTTGTACCAAGACCATAAAAGGAATTATTAGTGGCCCAATATGAAGAGAGAAGTAGTGGACTATGTATCAGGCTGCCTCACTTGTCAATAAGTTAAGGTAGAACACCAAAGGCCCACGAGAAAGTTACATCCCTTGGAGATTCTCGAGTGAAAATGGGAGAGTGTAGGGATGGATTTTATCATGGGTCTACCAAAGTCCAGAGGAGGACACGATGGTATTTAGGTGATCATCGACCGCTTGACCAAATCGGCTCACTTTCTACCTATAAAGAGTCGATGGTCCATGGATGTCTTGGCTACCTTATATGTAAAGAAAATTATGAAATTACATGGAGTCCATGTTACCATTATATCTGACCGAAACCCTCGATTTACATCTCAATTCTGGAAGGGTCTGCAACATTCATTAGGGACCTGACTGAATTTTAACACTGCATTCCACCTACAAATCGATGGTCAAATTGAAAGAACCAATCGAGTGGTGAAAGATATGCTCCGAGCATGTGTACTTGATTTTGGTAAGAGCTAGCATTAAAATGGCACCATTTGAAGCCCTATATGACAGGAGTTATCGTTCACCTATATGCTGAAGTGAGATAGGAGAAAAGTAATTTCTAGGCCCGGAACTCATTCGGGATACTATTGAAAAAGTCAAGTTGATTCAAGAAAGACTCAATGTGGCTTAAGATAGGTAAAAGTCTTATGCTAATAATCGAAGACGTGACCTGAAATTCTAAATAGGAGACCATGAATTCCTCAAAGTTTTCCAGGTCGAGGTATCCGAATATTCGACATCAAAGGTAAACTTACTCCAAGATTCATAAGCCCTTTTTGAAATTCTTGAAAGGGTTGGTGAGGTTGCTTATCGACTAGCCTTACCTCCTTAATCGACATGGTTTGTTTATCTCTTGAAGTATTCGTTGGCACTGGGTCAGTGCTAATGCAAAGAAAGGTTTATTTTCTTATCCCAGGCGTAAGGCTCGGGTAAGGTGTTCATTCGTCGGTGTCACCGGGGTGGTAGAACCGACATGGTTTTTTTGTCTTTTGAGGTATTCGTCGGCACTGGGTCAGTGCTAACGCAAAGAAAGGTTTATTTTCTTATCCCAAGCGTAAGGCTCGAGTAAGGTGTTCATTCGTCGGTGTCACCGGGGTGGCGGAACCGACATGATTTGTTTGCCTCTTGAGGTGTTCGTCAGCACTGGGTCAGTGCTAATGCAAAAAAAGGGTTTATTTCCTTGTCCCAGGCGTAAGACTTGGGTAAGGTGTTCATTCATCGGTGTCACCAGGGCAATGGAACCAGGGAGAAAGGTGAACAGCCCTGACTGGGTCAGTGCACAAGGCTCGACTGATTATTTCTCTAGCTCGACCGGGACTATTACTTCCGAACCGTATACCAGGGAGAAAGGTGAACAGCCCATCGGGGTCTTGTACACTATTCGGTATGCCCAAAGCGCCTCGTGCATCCTCTCTTCCCAGTCTTTCTTGTTAGAGCTAACAATTTTAGCCAGGAGAGTGCAAAGAGTTTTGTTGAAAGCTTCGGCCAGACCATTGGCCTGTGGATTGTAGGGAGTTGACGTCCTCCGGTCAATCTTATATTTTTCTGCCAGCCGGTAGACCTTCTGGTTGCGGAAGTGGCTGTCGTTGACTGAGATAATTCTGTCGGGGGTGCCGAACCGGAATATAATATTACGGCGGACAAATCTGGCGATGATCTCCCCGGTGACCTCCCTCAGAGCAACAGCTTCAGCCCAGCGGGAGAAATAATCAGTCGCTGCCAAGATGTACTTGCAGCCTGTGGATGAGGTGGGCAATAGGCCCACGACATCTGTTCCCCATTGGGCAAAAGGCCAACTGGGCACCGTAGGATGCAGTGGCACAGGTGGCCTCCTGTGTATCGTGGCATGCTCCTGGCACCTCTGACATGATCCTGGTCATATTGACCATCCTCATAACCATAAGAGTATTCTTGATCAGCCATTTGAACAATTTTACCTGAACGAAGTCTCATGATTACAATAAGAAATCAATGAGGTAAACAAAATATAATTGAAGAATAAACACTCCAGTAAATGATCTGGTGAATCGTCAAACAAGTGGTGATGATTTAGGGAAGCTTTTAGTGTTCCTTTGCGTTTAGAAAATGGATTTTATTGGCGTGTTCAACCCTCAATTCAGGGGAGATCCTAGTTTCGATTTGGGTATACTCCGGGTTAACTAGGTCCTTCTCTCTCTTTACCAGCGCAAGGGTTAACTAAGCTTCGAAGTGCTTTAAAGGTACAACCAGCCTAGCATCTGTGAGGGAATCCACGGGTGCGAGGACTTACGGAGGTCTTGGTTAAGGAACTCCCGATCCAAAGAGATGGAATGCTCAATGGAGAGTCATTCCTTTCCCAAGAAGGTGTGAGGGTCCTATGGGTAAGGAGAGAGGAGGTCTCTCAACTGCATGCAAAAATGCCAAATGTGCAGACAATCAATATGATGACAACCAATCAAACAAATCAAGGCAAAAATGGAAATTTTGCTACAACACTGTTAAATAGTGCCCAGAGCAGGGTCGCTAAATGAAAAATCGTGACTGTATGACAGCCGCGCTAGCAGTGAAGGGCGCCTGGGTGCAGGGCGCGACCAACAGGGAGCAGTGCGTCCTCCTGGCAAAGATAGTCGAAATGGTGCATGTGGATAAGGCACTATCAATGTGAACAACGCCCCTGAGAGAGGCGTGACTGGAGCATCTCTTGAGAAGAGACGGAGGAAATGGCGCCTGTGGCTCAGGCGCTACCACTGCAAAAAGTGCCCGTGGAAGAGACGCAGCTAGAGCGTCTCTTGAGATGAGACGGAGAAAATGGCGCCTGTGGCTCAGGTGCTAAAAATGTAAAAGGTGCCCCTGGAAGAGGCGTGACTAGAGCGTCTCTTGAGAAGAGATGGAGGAAATGGCACCTATGGCTCAAGCGCTACCACTGCGGTCTGGGGTTGTTCCTCCACGAGATGTGACGAGCAAGCCTAATGCTAATTGACAATTCATTCTGGCCTGAGTCGATGTTAAGTTCAGAACTGGTCGTAGGGATTGAAATTCCATTTTAAAATCAGGTTATAGCTGATGCTTAATGGAACTTCAGAAACAGTGCTAGCTGTTATTGACTTGGTACGTTAATCGTATGCCCCCTTCCTACTGTTGGCCTTTTAGTTTAAAATGGTTTTCTTACTTTGTATCCAACTAATTCAAGTGCTAAGAAAGATATTGCGAAAATCGTAAGGTTGCTCTTTTGAAGCCATCACATTTTGGGTGTGGACAAGTTGATGAGGCATTCTGTTATCTCTAGGTATAGATGGTGACCTTCCTTATGGCAGCATCCCGAGAGTTCATCTTCTCGTTCTCCCTTCTCTACTAACTTCAACTTAGATGAGGAGCATTCCACTATCCTCCAACAAGCTTTTGATGGGTGTTTTGATATTGGTCTCTACTGACTCTCCCTTTCAGGCGATGGTGTTCAACGAGAAGAAATGATCAAACTTTGTCGTTCGAGCAGCCCACGCCGGATGGAGCACTTGCGAAACCGTGAGGCCTCTGAGCACTCGGGTGGATGGCTCAGGGTTCCATGTATATGCTTGTCAAGTTTAACTTATAGGTGCACATGTACTTTAGATTTATTTGAAAGAATGGTTAAGCAAAAAGGGAGGTCGCTCATGTTTACAGACAATGATGCTTCTGCCCACTCCGTTTTCTTTTATTTTTGATTGCAGAGTGGCTTCTGCTGTGTCTACATTGTACAGATAAAACATTTGCAAGCATTTTCCCCCTTCACATTGGAGGAATCTGTGGTCGTCATGTGAAAATGGATGCAAAGAGCTGATGGGCCGTCGCTCTGTTCACCCTAATTTTTTGGCTCGAGTTGCCTTTGACGTTCACATTTTATTTCCAGCAATTGCTTGGAATGCCGTAAAAGAGTGATGTCTGAGGGGTCGAAATGGTTCCCCCATTCCCCACCCCGTACCTCTTCCCAACCTCCCTCACTACCGCCTCAATCCCACGGAACATGCTGAATTACGGAGGCAAGTTGAGGAGCTTATTAGGAAGGGTTTTCTCCGCCTTAGTAAGAGTCCTTGTGCTGTCCCAGCCCTTCTCACACCTAAGAAGGATGGGACATGGTGGATGTGTGTCGATAGTAGGGTTATCAACAAGATTACAATCAAGTATAGGTTCCCCATACCTAGGCTTGACGATATGCTTGACATGCTGGCCGGAGCCACCATTTTCTCCAAAATTGATCTTAAAAGTGGCTATTACCAAGTTAGGATAAGGCTGGGAGATGAGTGGAAAACGGCTTTCAAAACCAAAGATGGACTCTATGAGTGGCTAGTGATGCCATTCGGGCTTTCAAATGCTCCAAGTACTTTTATGCATCTTATGACAGAGGTCCTTAGGCCCTACATTGGAGTCTTCCGAGTGGTCTATTTTGATGATATCCTCATCTACAGTCAATCCAAGGAAGCCCTCCTTGACCACCTTAGGCAAGTATGCACTACCCTTCGGAGAGAGAGTCTATTTGCCAACCTGGGAAAATGCCATTTCATGACTAACTCCATTACCTTCCTGGGATTTGTAGTCTCCACTGAGGGTGTGTCCATGGACTCCGAGAAGGTCCAAGCTATCCTCGATTGGCCAGAACCCTGCTCTCTTCATGAGGTCCAGAGTTTTCATGGATTGGCCACATTCTATCGGAGATTTATTAGGGGATTCAGCATCATTACAGCCCCCATCACAGTTTATTAGGGGATTCAGCATCATTACAGCCCCCATCACAGACTGCCTCAAAAAGGTGACTTTTGTGTGGACCAAGTCAACTTCTAAGGCCTTCCAAGAACTCAAGGAAAGGATGACCCAAGCCCCGGTCTTATGCCTCCCAACTTTTCCAAAGTCTTCGAGGTTACTTGTGACTCATCCGGGGTAGGTATTGGCGGGATCCGTAGTTAGGAGGGACACCTGGTGGCATACTTTAGTGAAAAACTATGTGATGCCAGGATGAAATATTCCACATACCGAGTTACTTGAGATGCAGTGTAAGCCGTCAATTGACGCATCTGGTCTCTCTCTTCTAGTTGGTCTCTTCTTTTTCCTATCTTTGGGGGGAGTTGTGGTTTTTCTTCTATTGGAGGATGTAGTTCCTGCCGCTTATATATATAGTTAAATGCATGCCCTAATTGCTTATATATCTGCATGCCTGCTTGGTGACTCTTGTATTTCTCGAGTGTCGTAAACTGACTGGGTTAGCCTATCTGTGGCGTTACCCAAGGTCAGTGCTAGGTCTTATGCACGAAATTTAGGTTGTGAGTGGTAGTGTCTAGAAGTGCATGCATGACATTCGGGTCATATGTGCCTTCTAGTCCGCGTCTGTGTCCGTCTAGGTCTTTTCTAGACTTTTGGTCTGGTCTCGTAGGCCGTGCTTTTGGCCTCGTGTTTGTTGATGGACCAGTGTCTCCTGACATTCTGAGTTAGGATCGCCCTTCTCTCGTTGCTAGGAGTAGCTTTGGGTGCTGAGGTTAGTTCGACAGTTGTGCTCATTTGGTACGACTTCTTCCCTTTTCCTGTTAACTCCCCTAGCTCTTACTTTGTTCCCTACTCCTGCTTCCTCTTCTTTACAGCTTTGTAGTTTAGCTTTCCTGCTTTACTACTTCTATTATTTACCTGCTGTTTTAGCGTGTTACTGCGTGTTTTCCAATGGGGATCTACGTGACCCCTACTGAGCCAGTGGCACGAGGCTCACCCCTGCTTTTCAGGTGGTGGTTATTCATTCTGCTTCCTCGGCTTTTGGAGTTAGCGTGCTCGTAGTGGCCAGCTGGTACCCTCATCGGGCTTCCCCCGACTTTCTAGTATGTCTTTACTTTTCTGTCGACTGTACTTGGCACTTGTTGTCTTTCCTTTAGGCTTGACTCTGGGCTATAATTGTTAAATTTAAACTATTAATTAAAAAATAATTTTATTTCTGCTACTTTAGCAACCTGATCTAATGAAATTTAATTACTTACTGTTATATCTGTCAGTTCAATGTACTACACGACAGTCCTTTTATCCCTTTAGACAAAGACATACACACATAAGATTTGTCATCATTGAAATATAACTACCAAAAATCAACTAGGGGATCCAACACAGAGGAATCATTGTGTCATGCCCCTAATCGATAGCAGCGAAAACTTACTCAGAATGTGGCAACAAAATAGTTATGACAATCAGAGCAATAACTTAAAGACACAAGAAGACCAGAAATTGACAAAAACTAAACTTTATTAATATAAACTAGTTATTACAGCCTTCGACTCAAATTACAACTTCAAGAAAAGGAAAAGACACACTTACTAGACTTATAAATTCTAATCGAGACTCAAGAAAAAATAATAGACACAGGTCTTCTAACGTCAGGAGCACTCATTCACACTTTTCTCTTCCCGATAGAACAACGTCCTCACTTGCAACCTGATTACTTGAAAATTATTGAATTAACTCTAGGTGAGCTAAAAGTTCAGTAGGAATTATATCTCTATCATCATGCTTGCTTTAAGTAATTAACATGTTACATGAATGCAACTATAACCACGCAAAAATCAGCTTAAGATAGAATAGGAATAGATACGAGTCATGAAATAGATAGCAGGAATTGACAAGTTCACTAGTATAGTATAAACGAGATATTGGCTATTCAAGTTCAAGTATCATTGCAGGTCAAGCACATCAAGACATTCAGTAATATCATGTCAAGAGTGGAATGCCTTAGATCAATCTAGAAAGTCATGCACTTCAGTGCAATGTGACACCGTGGTCAATATTAGCTCCCATGGGCACAAATACTTTCGGATGCTCCTCCCAGGACCAGATTGGGCCCTAGATGCGCAGGCATTGGGTCATGTATTTTTGACATCCACTATGATTATAGCTATTGAGTTATGATTTTGATGATAAATAAACTTAGTAGGTGATGCTTTGGTATGGCATGCTTTGGTATGGTTGTTGAAGCCATGATTTTGATGCTAACTACACTTCTTGTGTGATTAAGTGAATGATGATAACTAAACTAAATGGTTGATTGTTCCTGTCGATTGGTTGAATATGATTGAGTTGACTATTGTGCGGGGCTCTATTTCTTCATTGTTGATCAGGTAGTTAACATAAACTACTACCGACAAGCCTTCAACTGTAAAGACGGTGGAAATGACATCCACCTCTATCTCATAGTACTCATGAAGAGTATAGCCCAAGCCTACGCTTCGAGTGATCTTTAGGAGCACTTTGTCTGTGTTGTGTGGATACCACAACCTTTTGAATACCTCCCTTTGGCCGAAAGGCTGAAAGAAAGGGAGTTGTATCTTGGCAGAGAGGTGGGAGACCCGATCAGCTGTATAGGCCAAACCTGATATTGACACCATGCGGCTTGTCGATTCTTCAGGGATAACACAATCTTTATCTTCTTTGTCAACCAGTTCTCCAGCATAAAATATCATGGGTGGCCCACATAAATAGGGAACCTCCATGGCCCTCCATGGCTATATAGTTTGACATTCAAGGTCTAGTACGGGCTTGAAGAGCCCAGGTGGCACTTTGATATGCTCAAATAATTCTTCCACATTAGCCTCCTCTGATATAGGATAAGCGGCTAGTGGTGCAGCTCTGGAGACATCTTCTACATCCAAATATGAGAGACCTACTAAGAAGTGACACAGCCAGGCGATGGTGGGGGGAACTAGTTGCCTGATGGGGCCTTTTCTTCTTCCTTTTTCACAGATGTCTTCCTCTTTATTGTCTCTTGGGATGCTTGCATATAAAGAGGTGTGTCAAGTAGATGACACTCGAAGACCTCGAAGGGGTGCAGATCAGCGAACACTCTTTCTTCCTTCCCATTCGATAGTACTTCATGTACTAGTGCAGAGTGGAAGGTACTATTAGGTTCTCATGCAACCATGGCTGACCAAGCAGTGCCTTGTAGGAGGTCCTGGAATTAATCACATGAAATTGAACCTTTTGTGGTGAGATCCCCTAGTGTGAGGTTGAATTCTGCCACTCTAAGTGGGACTTCAAATTTATAATTGAAGCCTGCAATTCTGATGTCCCTTACCTTTGTAAGATGTACATTGAAGTAATACGTTTGATATATGCAATAGGGGAGAATGTTAACTACGGCCCCCAGATCTACCAGGATTCAACTTAGTGACTACCAATTCAGTTCCCCCTCATGTACAATGGTCTATTGTGTTTACGATCTGGAACCAGCATGTCATCTTCTGTGAAGGTGATAGCTGGCTCGTGCTGGGTTTCTGCCAAATATGCTTCACATTGAGCTGGCATTTGCAAAGCTTTAATCATCGCTTGTTGCGCTTCCTCGCCCAAGGATAAAATCTCCCATATAGTGAAACTGGTCGGGAGTTTCTTCAGTAGCTTCATTATTTGACTGCCCACCCTCACATTGGACAACCACATTTCTTCTATCCATCAGTGCCTCGGAGGCTCTTGAGGTGCTGCTGGTGAGGACTGCTCTCCTCTCGCTTCATTCTCCAGAGAGGGCTGGTGAGAGGGTTCCTCCTGTTGGGAAGCTTTTCCAGTTGAAGAGGGGTTAGCACTCATGCCGTTCTTCACCAGAGATGTAGGAGGAGTTGGAAAGTAGGGGTCTTCAGCTCCAGGGTTGATGCCTTGACTAGGCTGCTTCCCTTTTATTATGGACAAGAGTTCAACGAAGGAGGGAGTGCCATCATCTCTTTTTTCTTGCTTGTAGAGGCCTGGTGGAGGCGGAATCCTATTTCCCCTGACCTCAGGCTCTGGTATTTTGTAGGACTGTTCATCCCTGAAAATAATTTTATGGTTTGTTGGAGGGAGACGCCCCATCTTTTCCCAGAACGAATGGCATAGGCCATAGTTGAAGCTTCTACCTGGTTCTCCTCAGGTAGTGTACTGCATGATTCTTCCTCTTCGCCATCCCCTGGCAAGCTGAATAAGGTGGACATGGTGTTACAATGTAGGGTAATCACCTTTTTCTTGTTTCTTGCTTTCTTCTTTTGACGATCACGCTCGACTGGTGCTTGCCCCTAGAAGAGGTCATCATTTGCTTTTTCTGTCTTCTTTTCATTTTGTTCTTCAAGGGTCTAGCTTTCCAACTGCTCCCATAATGCATGATCCTTCACCAGCAAGTGCATCAGCTTGAGCTGTTCATAGTCATCAAGCCCATTGATGTAAGCCCGTAGACGTCGCACCCCGGGGCTCATTTCTTTGTGGACAGGTAGCGGAGTCTGCCTCCTCTAGTTGTGAGTTGGAATCCAGATGATCACCGGTGGTTATGTCTCTTGCCAGACGAGAGCTACTGTAGATGGAGTTGTTGTGTCCTTCGTTTTGATGATGACACACTATGATACATTGTATGTTTGATGATGTAAACTCCAGAATTCAAAACCTTCAAAAATTTGTTCACGAAAGGAACCAAATTTTCACGGACAAAGTTACCTCAGTCGCATGATGTGGCATAGCCAAGTGTGACACGGGATGACCCGATGCCCTCAGACCTATCCTTGCAAACACATAGGCGAGTAGTAATGGACCCGATTTGGCGAGTTCACTCACGTAGCGTATACTCTCACCCGAAGGCAACTCAGGGATGACCGTGAGGCTCCGGGGTGGGGCCTTACTACTCCAGGACTTGGCTATACTCATGCTGACCCCTTAGGGGTTTGGACTCCCATGTTTCATGAGCGCCCAGCACACCGTGGGCATGGGGTAATTGGTGACTCTCTCAACTCTCGCCACAGTGGGGGATCACAAGTAGGTATATTGGGATCGGGCACTCACTCTCCATCTGACGGGCAGTAAGAAATGATACTAGATGAGCAAAAGAAATACCAAGAAGGGGTAGCCAAGCACTCATTTGATCAGCTTGAAGAAATCGATCCCGACCGGAGATGAGGCGAGCGGGGAATGTGCGGTACCCCACACGTTCATTGGAGAAGCTTGTTCGGCCATGTTTTAGTACAACCTACGACACCTCTCATTGGAGGGCCGCCTTTGGAAATGGGAGTGGGAAATACAATTAACGCTACCTCTAGGTAGGGGGGGCTTTAAGAAGGCCAGGCGAGGGGGAAGCAAGGGGGGCTGATGAAGAGGACCGGGCCTTCAGTCCTCATAGCTTCGCACACTATTGGCACAGCCTGGTACCAGCAACTTGCTGGCGGTAAAGCTATATTATTACTTGCTGGCGGCACAGCCTGGTACCTTCAGTCCTCATAGTTTAAATATTAATATTATATTATTACCTATGTGGAATAATATCTTGTTATCAGATTTTTTTAAAACCAACGTTTCCTTCTCTCTCTCCCCACTCACTCTCACTTTCTCTCTCTCTCGAAACACACACGTACACTCTCTCTCTCCACATTCCCACCTTCGTCCGTTCTTGGCCATGCCGACCCTAGATCGAGGCGCAGGAGGTGTTGTTGGAACCGGCTCGACACGAGGATCGCGCCAGTGTCGTTTATTTCGCGAATCATCGACATTTTGAACGGGGCAGTTTGTGGGACAACTCGATGTTACGTCGTCCGTTCGTGCGCATTTCGAGGATTTCACCGTGATCAAGGTAGGGGGATGGATTCCCTACTGTGCTAGGAACATTTTGACTATACATGCATGATCATCGGTAGACGTTTACCTCATTTTCGGTGCATGGGGTGATTTTTGGGATTTTTAGGCTTTTATTGCATTAATACTTATTTAAGGGAGGTAGATTTGTGATTGGGTGTATGCGGTGGTTAGGAAAAGTTTGTAATTCATTTTCCTCTACCCCTTTTCTTTTGAATTCTCGTCGATCCGGCTTGTCCGGAGGGGAGTTTGGGTGCAAACTCATCCTTCGGGATTTTCAGGAAGCATAACGGACCCGTAGGGGGGCGTTGTGCATTGCACGGCGGACCTGGTGAGGACCGCTATGCTATCGAAATGTCAAATAGGTCGTTAGGTCGTGGAGCATAGCGGGCTGGAAGTAGATCGCCATGCATTATATAGTGGACCGGTCGAGGTGCGTTATACTCTGTGATTTTCTGAGAAGTTTTCTATGAATTTAACATTCGGGCGACTTTAGCGGATGTCTCCTGGTGCATTATCTTAGTATAGCGCACTCACGTTAGTGCGTTATATTCTGCGTGTTTTATGTAGCATTGCTGGAGAACATAACGCATGCACTGAGGAGCGCCATGCAATGCATGACGGCCCCCAGGCGGTGCGTTACACTCTGCACCTTCAGGAGTTTCCTGAGTTCGGGTAAGCATAACGGCCCCAGTGAGGCGCGTTATACTCTTTTAACGCCCCCAGCCTGGTCCGTTACAAAGTTCTTGGACAGCAGCTTGGTGTTCGGGCTGGTACAGGAGATCCGACCATTGGATCCTGACAAAACATTGAGGGTAGGTTCCTCCCATCATAGGCCATTTCCAGTATAATTTTCACCCATATCAGATCTCATTTAGGCCCCTTCCCAATCCTCTATTCTTCACCCCTACAATCTGCCTGCTAACAGACCAGTGTGATAGATCTTGATAGTTAAATTTTCTCACCTTCAAAACGATGTCAGGTTGATGCAAATAAGCTATGTTCATGACTGCCTCTCTCCCCTCTACCTCCACGAAAATCCCCACATCCAGAAACCCTCATTTTAGCTTTGGTCAAGCCCCATAAATAGGCAGCTTCTATTCTACCCTGTGTGTTCTGGGTTTCAGGACAGAATCAATGTCCGTGTTGCAGAGTTTTCCATTTCTATTCAGGCCATTGGATAGTTCTGAAATTCCATTATGTTGAAGCTCTTTGAGTACTCTTCACAACGGTGCTAACCATGTCTCAATCCGACGTCGTGGCTGGGAGTGACAGCCGATCTCGTCGGAGCGCGCAGTTCTGGCCAGAAACTGAGTTGCGGGATAGCCTTGGGAAATAAATCCCAAGAAATCATCCGCCGCCACTTCGGTGACTGCCGCTCCCGGGGATCGACCCGGGACACTCCAGGAACGTCCCTGATAGTTGCTGCAGCTAGGAGCCACCCCGGACGTCACCGTACTAGCAGTGGGTCCCACGTGCTGTCCTGCGGGCCCAAGTGAACAGTGCTGAACCGGTCAACCGTGCCCGCTCGAGCGCCACCAATTGTTGCCCCTCAACCCAAGAACGACGCTCCCAAACTGCTGTTGTGACCTTTTACCTCCCTGCGTGGAGTGGGTCGTAATTTACATGCTGTAATTAATTCAATTATTGTACCGGGAGTGACGGATCTCGGCCGGGAAGTCTTCCCCATGCCCCGAGCGTGGAGGTACACTCGCCACCCCCCTTTTTGTCATATTTGCTTAGCTAGTATGAATTCTAGATACTACTACATGTGAGTGTGGGTATTTCCCGCATGCTGTGTCGATGAAGCTTGGATCGCTAACCTGCTAATACATGCACTACGCCCTCGTAGAGGGGGTGGAGTAGGGGTAGGGAGAATCAAACTACAACCAAAATTACCTCCACGTAGGGAGGGGCGGTCAGCCGGCCAAGCGGGGAGGGGAGAATGGAATTAGAAACCAAGGGGATGAAGCTCGTGGGTTCTATCTATTCTCTGGAACAGACGACAGATAGGCGGTGTTGTCACTGCTGCAGCCACTCATGATTTTTTCCAGAGACGAAACTAGTGGGAGGGTCTTCTTAACTGGATTAGGATGATGCCTGATTTTTGCAGAATTCACTGGTTGCTGGATCCGATCTGGGGCTGGCCGCAAGCAGGGCCCTGGGTTACTGGTTCAGTCCGCAGGAGTACCTAAGCATCAGGAAGAAGTGGCTGCCCCAAGAATTCCTGAACTTGGAATCGAGCGGGGCTGGAGTCTTTGGAACCATTGATGCGTCTTCTTCGAAACGGCGCCTGCGGGGATGTCTGTGGAGGTCGGAGCAGTCCGGGGCAGTCTGAGAGGTGAGCGGGTGTCTGTTTAGTCCAGGAATGGACAGAACAGAGCACCTGAGGGAGAAAATTTGGAGATGCTCCTACGGATGCCTAACGGGATGCCACTTTTTACTGATGGACGTCGACTGGCGGTAGAAGCTCTCGGCCAAGCGGCACCTCTAGAAGCCATGGGATGTGGCCGTGGGAGCTCTAGAAAGTCATCTCAGGTCACTGGCCAGGCCTGATCTGTGCAGTCGGTGAAGAATGGGTCCTCCGGGCAGCAAAAATGTCGGATGCTGGCAGGACCACCACGGCTGTGAAGCTGCCTTGATGAGCTTTCCGATGATGTATGGCACGCCACCTGAAGATGCCCGAAGACTCCGGGATAGGCTCTGCAACTCATGCCTTCTCTACTGCCAGTGAACTAGGACCTGCAGGTTGAAGAGGGGAGGTGGGGAATGAGGTAAATGGGGGGGGAAGGGGGCGGATGAGTGTGGGGGAGAAGAAGAGACCTTCCCATCGAAGAATCCTTCCCTGTTTTGATGTTTTGGTTTGATTGGGAAGGGGAAGCATGGCTGGAGGATAATCTTTGTTGTTCTAATCCCTTTGGAACGAGGTTCATAAGGTTGTTCATGGCCTATAAATAGCTGCTCTCGTCCTCCGGTTGAAAGGTTAATGTTAAGAGGCGAATGCTAAGGTGAAGAAGTTAAGAGGATAGAATTGTTGGATGCTATTGAGTTGTTGAAAGAGCTTCTTCCTTCTGCAGCCGGTGGAGCACTGCCACCGTGTTGCTCTTCCTCTACTGCTGACAGCAGCAGCAGGAAGTTTGATTTGTTTATTTGTTTTGTTCGCATCATACGTATCATCTATATCTTTTTCCTAGTTTATTTGCATCATATTCTCCCTTCCTCCCATATTTCTGTTAGGGGTTTTAAAATAAAAACAGAAGGTGTGTTCATGCTTATGCTGTGCATCTTTATTTCTTTAGAGCATTGATTCTGCACGTTGGGCTAATCCATATTCTATTTTTTTCTGGTTTTTCACTTGTTTTGCAAGGTAATCAAAGTAGACCCCCTTCATCGGCCAGCCGATTGGAGGAGGAAGAAGAAACCCACAATCTCACCCGCTTCTTTACAAAGTACATGCGATCATCCCTTCTTCTTTGAGGTAACCCCTCTGGCGATCACCTTCCATATTAGCACTTCGTGCTTATTTTTCTTTGGTCATATTTCTCTTTTCCTTTAAAATCTAAGTGACAAGTTCACACTGGGCAAGTGTGCTCATAACCTATTTCAAATCTTTTTCAGGAGATGAAGGTAATTCCAATTCGGATTCGGACTATACAAGTGGTGGGTCCGAGAGCGAATGAGAGTCGGATCAAAATAAGAGTGAAGATATATGAGTCTTATTATTTAGATCGAGTCCATATATTTTCTGTTTTATTGAGTCTAGTAAATCCGATTAAAGGATGAATTAGTGATTGTAATTGAATATTTTGATTATCAATGGAATAGAAATCAAATTTGTAATTACATCTCATGGGACTTGTATAATTGCAGAATCTAGACTATTATATATATTTTAGCACTCTGATATTTTAAATTGCTTCCGCTTATATATTAATTTTGCTACATTAATTAATATTGCTTGGCTGTAATTTAAATTCGTTATGCAACTCCTCGACATCCTCACTAACCCTTCGGAGGCCTCATCAGCCTCTTGGGTGGCGTCCCCAGTTCTTAGTGATGGTAATCCGATATTATCGGGTTATCAGTACTCGAAACTCTGGGTCGCCAGCCAAACTGAGCAAATAGATTGAAGGAAACCTTCCAACTCAGAGTGGAATGACTCTCCTTACCTGAGACCATGGATACATAGCTATCCACCATTACTGGGACATCTTAGACAGATGAGGGCACATGAATGTTCAAAAGATGCGTATGATGCATATTGGGCTAATGAAAAAGAAATCATCAAAACAAATACAAAGAAAGGATAAAAATAGGAAGTTACTCAAGAATAGTATTGCTAGACCAAACAAATTAGGGTCAAGACACTATCTGTAATCATGGCGTACAAGATAGAACTATCGTCCCCCAACTCTTTCAACCTAACGGCCTATCCAACGATTAAACATGTGTACTTAGATCATCATCATTTTTGTTAAAGGGGAACATCAGATCTCAGAACACATGAATGACCAGTCAGTTCCGAAGGTAATATGTCGTAGCTACCATATAGTAATGCATTAAGGGATTCAAGGATCGAAATACTTACCTGAGTTACTTGCCTGGTGAGAAGCATCGTGATGTGATGGCGCTTTATGATTTTGACAATAAGAGGTTAACCATCAACAGTTAAATCGATAGAATAGGCTTTAAGCATCAAATAAGGCATAGACCACACAAGAATGGATCAAGGAATGGAGCAGATATAGCATTGCAAGCATTACAGCACTTATCAGCAAAAACGGTCTTGCCAAGACCGCAAACGAAAGCTAATGGTCTAGCTCTAGACCGCTACAACTAGGGTGGTTCAAATTCCCTGATGGGCATGATCCAGAGTAAAAAATAGTCTAGAAAGCTAAGGCAAAAGAGCTCTGAACAAGACATAAGTGTTGGCCATCATCAAACCAAGATTGTTGGCCATCATCAAAGCATGAAAACAAGGTTTACAACAATAATCACTCTTTTGACTGTGATTAGACCCTTAAGTTGGCTTGGTGTCTATAAAGGACAAGCCCATCTGAGGCGGGCTACATTTGTAGTTTGCCCAATCAGAGTATTTCTGTAGTTTTCCCAAACTTTGGGATGTTCTTGTAATTTCTTACTTTCTTGGAGATAGCCCCCGTCGCTTCTCGACTTCTTGGGCATTCTTGTCATTCTGACTTTTCGGCATATATTTAACATTTCTTGATCTTTTGGAGATAGCTCCATCGTTGACTTACTAGGTGTTGCTAACTTGCTTTCTTGACTTCTCGAAGATAGTGCCGTCATTCGACTTCTTGGGTATTCCTCGTCTTGATTTCTTAACTTCTCGGAAATAACCCCATCATCTGACATCTTGGGTATTCCTCGTCTTGATTTCTTGACTTCTCGAAAATAACCCCGTCATCTGACTTCTTGAGTATTCCTCGCCTTGATTTCTTGACTTTTCGGAACTAACCCCGTCATCTGACTTCCTGGGTATTCCTCGTCTTCATTTCTTGACTTCCCGAAGTTTATTTGCAATTTCATCGATTTCTGAGTTTTCGGACATGATAGCTCTTGGCCATGAAAAAGATATATGAATTTGGATGGTTAGCTATGAGCCGAACTCAGGAGAGCGTCCACCGTTTCAGGGAAGGGACGTGGTCTCGCTCCACCGAGTCGTGCAAATGGCGCCAACCGGAACAAGAGCATTCTTTGGTGATTTTGAGACAAACCGGGAACTTCCCTCGAGAATGATATTTCAGATTTTTTCTACAATTGTCCCGTCATCGGGGTATCCTTGCCATTTTTTTACCTTCGGGGGTATTTCTGTAATTTTCTGACCACTGGGGTATTTATGTAATTTTTCGATCATTGGGGTATTTCCGCAATTTTCTCGCTGTCGGGGGTATCTCTGCAATTTTTTCTTTCTCTCCTTTCTTCTCCATAATCCCATAAAGATCAACCATGAATTTTCATCCTGAAAAACATGATAAAGCAAGAGGTTAAATGAGAATCAAAATACTTGCATCAAGCATTAACACTTTGAACTTGTTCACATTAAAATATATCATTGAACCCATTCAAACATGTATTTGACTTCTTATATCAATCAACAAAAACACATTCCACCATATGACAAGTTTTTGTTATGATGAAATTGAATCTCTCAATCAACCAATTATAATGACATGGGAGCTCAACCATTCAATCACATTCTTATATCTGCCATTACTTCAACATCAAAATGCTTCAATACCTAAATGTTAACAATCATGCCAAATGTAAAGCATGTAGAAAAGTATGGGAACTCATTCATTCAAATGACATTCTTGTTGATAAAAACTAACATTCATGAAGCATTGTTTTCACGAGGAGCATTGTTATGAACAATGGACCTTCTTGAATCTTTCAAGCAACCAATTAAGGCAAATACAATGGTATTGCAGCTCAATCATTCATTTAACATTTGCCAAAGTACACATGCATAATAGAGGCTCAATGTGACATTTTCATTTAGTTCAAGTGCAACTGACTTGTAACATGAGAAATGTGGATCATCAAATATTCATGCATCACACACATGTGTATATATGCATTCTTGCAAATATATTTTCTCATGAAAAATCACATGCATCATATGCATCTCACACATATGTAAATATGCATTCATTCAAGTATATTTCTACAGATTCATTCTCCACAAATTCGTTCTCATCTAGAACAAAATATATGCATTCTTGATCAAGCATTCTTACACAAACATAGGGTAATGTTGCCACACACACACATAAACTTTTGTTGCCATCAAAATCACACTTATAGCACAACAATCTCTCCCTTTTTGATGATGACAAAATTTTATGATAATTACATTTTCTTCTCCCCCTTTGGCATGATCAAAAAGTGGGGGGAATACTTGGAAGCCCAATAAGCATGATAGCATGAATGAGCGTGGTCTGAATGGGTAGCAGTCCTTCCAGGGACCGCTACCGAATGGGGCAACCTCATGGAGACCGCCAGGGGTCCCCTATGTCGGTTCGAGGGTAGCGGTCTCACCATAGACCGCCACGCAGCTTGGGGGTCTCGAGGAGACCGCCATTCAGTGCCTAGCGATCAAGGTGTGACCATTTTTTCATTTCATGGTCGTTTAGGGTAGCGGCCTTGTGACAGACTACCAGCCAATAGACCACCAGCCAATGGCTAGCGGTCAGGCCAAGGAACGCCACCCTGCTTGGTGGTTTGGGGGGCGACCGCCTGCGGTTCGAGTGTCTCCGGGGCCTTGCGGTCCGGAGGAGGCTGCCAGGCGCTATGACGGCCCAGAGAGGACAGCCACTTGGTTTTCATGCTAGTCATGTCCGTTTCACGTTGTGCTGGCTTCCAGTCGACCCGATTGTGACCCAGTGGTCGACCTTCGGTCTCGTGGATGTCCCAGACACCGTGGGTTCTGTGTTCGTGTTTTAGGGGTGTCTGAAGGTATCGAGTCACCTCGATTAGCTTTCTTGTGGGTCTTGGGGGTTTGGGTGACCCTGTGCATTTCAGGCTTCTGTATTTTGTTAGATCGAGTCGCCATGAGTCGGCACGAGTGCGGTGGGTCTTCCCCATACGACAGGGGTTTCTCCAAAAATGTGGTTTTCGAGTGGGCCAAGTGTGTGGCCTCGGACTATGAGTCCAGTTAATCAACCTAAGGCTAGTGGTTTCCCATGTGTCCCTTGGATAAGCGATTTACTTGTCGACACATGAGTTGCCTTGGGAATCATGTCATCGTGATTTCAGACCTAGAGATTAGGCTAGATTGATGGTGCTGTGCCTTCACGTGCAACGGTCTTGACCCGAGTCTTGTGACTCAAGGACTGTTGGGTTTAGTAGGTCTAGTGGACTGTCCAGAGTCTAGTGGCCTTGAGTCACCTATTACTTTGCGTTACTCGAGATGGGTGTGTGTGTGATTTTCAATGTTCACATTTAGTGAGCTCCCACTAGTCTAGTTTTCCTACGCATTGGTGTCGGACCTGCTAGTACAACCAAATCAAACCACTCCACATCGGGAGGGGGAAGCTCGGGGGTGGGGCACACTGTACAACACTTACCCTCGCGCAGGAGGGGGGCCACAGGGAAGGGAAAGGCAAACCTACTCTCTGCGCACAGTTCTGCTGGACAGAACTGACTTGATCCTAATGGTACACGGCACACAAAGGTCAGAAAAGGCTGTCGCTTGCGCCCACGCCGAGCTAAAGAAGTGAAGAGGCACTCCACGCAATTTGGTGATGATCCGAGGTCGCAGGAAGGTAGAACAGGGTGAAGAAGGTGACGTACGTGATTCTATCCCGCTAGTCTGGTTAGCGTAGTCGCGGTGCAGAGGTCGGTACACCCAATACAGATTTCCGAAAGAGGCGAGACCTATGGGGTTGGAAGCAGAACTGAAACTGATACTTACCATCAATATTTGGGTGCCATCTCAACACCGAGCAGGGCGTGGTCATCTCTGTAGTGAGGCTCTATTTTCTGGGTGTGCAAACAGGTAGGGCTGGGGTTTGCAGGGTGGTGCGACCAGCACAGAACTCCAAACATGATCAGACCACTTGGAGCTTCTCCCAGACATAGAAAGGAATGCCTCGGAGAAAGGGCTCATCCAGACGATCAACAGAGAGGGTGTGGCATGATCTACATCCCCGATTCGTGACCTGGGTGAACAGACTCGTGCAGGCCTTATGCAGTGGCACGAAATTGATTCCACGAGCAATGCTGATGTCGAAACGATGTGAGACCACTTTTGGATCGAAGCTGACTCGAAGTAGAACAAACCCACCGAAGGGCTCGCTCAGATTCACACCGTGGGCTCCGTGGTGGCCTCTGCGACTAGGGCTTTAGATACTACCACGAATATACAAGCAGTAGACTATGGCAATCTTCACAGTCGAGGACCAGGACGATGACGTGGGCTCGCGGTGGCGCCGTGGATGAGCCTTGATGATGGGGGAGCATGAGAGGCAATGGGGAAGGGCTGATGGAGGTTGGGCGGGCGTGGTTTGTAGGGGGGTCATGCTTTCTCCCCGGTGACAATCCCCCCCCACACCGCTCGTGGTTTTTGGTGCCTACACCATTTTGGCAGAAATTTTAGCTATGATCAACATATTCATTCTTCCTTTGCACAGTTTAGCCTGGCTAACAAGTCTCAAACTAGGAGTTCGGTTATAAAGTAGATGCGCACATGGTGGGATTTCTTTCACAATCGGGATGCGTCAACTTTCCAAGTCCCTACCCCTGGGTGTTTTCCGAGAGTCATGCTAGAATATATTAAATGGTGGAATGCCCGTACAAGCTTCTACCATGCTTGCAAACTAGACTGTTGGGATGTTGCAGAGAGGAACTTCCTAAATTAGTAGACCCAGCTCATTTTTGACATAGATCCGGCCCACCTGATGAGATTGAAGTCTAGGTGGGTGACCAAAGTTGAAGATTACTTGCGAGCCAGGAAGCTTGCCAAGAAGTAGAGCCCTAGCCCTCGCCCAATGCTACCGGAGGTCGGCGTCGACAAATTCATGGCAACCCTTAGGGGTCTATGCAAAATAGATGCCGCCCCTTTGTACTCAATCAATTATACCTTCCCTATAGAGGAAAATATTTCCTCCTTTGGGGCTTGATGCCTTGAGGTTGACATAACTCGGCCGTACCGTACATTTGTTAGAAAGGAAGACTGCATTCTCGAATTCTATAATCAGACTACCTGGCTATTCATTTTACTTCAGGTGATTGCCTAACGGCTGAATTGCTAGTGGAAGCTATTTTAACCTAGGACCTGCATATCTCTTTCAAGTATGCTGATGGTTGGGGAGTCGATCACATGAACTTGCATCATTGTCTAGCCTCCTACAACCACTTGGAATTGGCAAACCTGAGTGAATTATATGAGAAAATAAATGATGTGTGTTGGCTCATTAGGGAAGCCACTTCTAGAGACAAGAGAATATCTCTAAATTACTGGACTATTTCCCATTTTTATAATGGCCTGGTAGGTATGTTAGCCAATTTATTGGTTGAGCTTTCCTTTCTTGGGTTGAATTTGTAAGGGTTCTAACCTTGAGGGGTGGAACCCTCACGGTTTGCCAGACGTGACACACCTCGCCGCCTATTTGGCTTACTGGGTGGCGACATTTGTGGTTCCTCATGGGGAGGATGGTCTACTGAGGGCCGAGCTACTATGGCCGACCTGTCTGTTAGTTGATGGGAGACAATTGGCTTTAGCTCCTACTGCACTGGCGAACATCTACCAGGGGCTGGGAGTTCTGGCGGTGCACCTGACGCCGAGAGAGAGGAGCATAGTCCTGCCGACCCACTTCCTCAGTGTGTGGGCTGGGTTGTTATTTCCAGGCTTGGTGATGCGGGGGACAGTGAGGAATCCGACGGCACCACTCTTGTTTAGCTTCCCTGGATAGCCTGACGGGGACGCAGAGGCACAACTGGAGGGGGCTAGGCGAGCCCTTTGTTACTTGCTCGCTAGGGGCGAGGAGGGACTGCCTTTTGACAGTGCTACGAGGGACTCCAGCCTCTTCCTGGGGGCTTCAGGGGGAGGGGTAACCAGGATCCATCATGTTCAAGAGGTGGCAGATGCCGGGCTACGGACGGAGTGGATACTGTGTACCCGGTCGGTAGTGCTGACATTGCACTGGTCAGCGATGAGTTCCTTGGAGCCGTACTACCCGCATCGATTCGCGAGGAACTTTGGGTACGACCAGGGGATCCTACAGAATCGGGAGTTCTCTTTGACAGGCAGGCAGTACCGGGGCAGAGACACCCACCTACTTGCGGCATCATGGTGGGACTTCTATAGCTGCTGGGAGCTGGAGCAGTTCCCGATGCCGGGATAGGGACGTCGAGGGAGGTTCGATGTTCACTACGCCAGGTGGTGGTTCAGGCACAGCCCCATGTACTGTCAGAAGGCCTCCGCGATCTGGAAAGTGGAGGGGAGCCGCTTGCTGAGGGAGGATTTGCCCCCTATTACGCTGGACGACGGGTACCTGGGGACTCGCGTCGCTCGGACCCATCGAGAGATCGAGCGGGTTATGGAGCGGTGGCCCCGGGGTGGCCGGGGTTCGACTTCTGGGAGTCGGAGTAGTGGTGATCCCTAGTCTGTCAAAGACAGAAACTCGGGATGTGGAAGCTTGAGGGGAGCGATCCTCCTCCGTGTGCGTGGAACTAGCCCAGGGGGAGGTCGGCTGCACCTTTTTGCCGGCTCCTCGGCGCTTTTGCCCCCATAGGGCCTAAGTTGTAGACCTCAAAGATGTCGAGGCCTCGGTGCTTGTCGGACTCCGCATCTGTTGCAACTCCGACATGCGGAAGGGCTCCTCCGCCCTTGCACGCCTTATAGTTCGAGCCTCCTCTTTGGTGGCCCAAATCTTCTTCAAATGGAGCTGGCGCTCCTCCACTGAGTTGCCCCCCGTCCTGGGCCGGGGAGCTCATGGCTTAGGCCGCTACAGGGGACCCTGAGCTGCCGCCGCTACGGCAGGCATCTTCTTCTTCACTCCGCCCTCCCGGACTTGCCGGAGGAGTTCGAAGCGATTGAAGGTGGGGATGGTTGGGACGTGACGGTCCCGTGGCAAGATCGGCTCGCCTCCGTCGAGCCGGATGCGGATGTCTCCGACAATTACAGTCTTGCTGGAGCGAGATGCTGTCGCTGCAGGCTGTGTACCCTTGCGGCTACCGCGCTGCCCCCGTTGAGGAGGGGCAACTCCTCTGAGGGTGGCCGCCGTAAAACTGGCGCCGTTGCGGCGACGGCGTTGCCCCCGTTGAGCAGGAGCAGTGCCCACAGTGATCTGGTTGACCGAGAAGACTCAGCCATTTGATGGGACAAAGGGCCTGACACCCCTAGTTCGTGACGAGGTGATCGGGTGAACTCGACCAATTGGTTGAAACAGAGGGCCTGACACCCCTGACAGCTGGTTTGTTGACCGGACTGACCCGGCCAACTGCTGGGGCCGAGGGCCTAACACCCCCGACAGTTGTCTTCCTGACCGGGCGGACCCGGCTGATCGCTGAAGCCGAGGGACTGGCAACCCAGATGGCTGGCTTGTTGTCCGAGCGAACTCGGCCAGTAGCTGAAGTGGTGGGCCTGACACCCTCAACGGTTGCTGCAGGCGTGGCTAAGTTGACCTCAACCACCCATCATCAAAAAGGGGGAGATTGTTGTCCTCCTGGTTTTGATGATGATCACCATGATGTGAAAGACTGATTTGTTATTTGATAATTTGCTATGTGGCAAGTCTTTTTTCAACAACCATTGCAGGATACACCAAGGCAGCGTCAACGCCACTTGATTGGCTGAGTGGACGCAGCAGTGCAACGTCCTTAAAAGCATCAGAGGACGTCTACTGCGTCAACCCTGCCACTAGCTGAGTGGACGCAGCCTTCAATCCAACTCAACAGCAGTTGAAGTGTGAAAGTGAATTGCACTGCGTCAACGCCTCCTTCCTGTGCGTGGACGCTGCAGAACAGGCTAGCAGCTGAACAAAGGGGCTGGTGAAGTCTGCACGGCGTCAACGCACCAGCAGGGTGCGTAGACGCTGTAGTGAGCAACTTACGTTTTAAAGCTACATGGATTCAGAGAACAAGTCCTTCTACTGCGTCCACGCCTTCGGGTAGCTGAGTGGACGCAGCAGAAGAAAAGTTGGAAGACTTACACAAGAAACTCTGCTAGTGCGTCCACGCCTTTGGGTAGGTGAGTGGACGCAACAGAAGACATTGTTAGAAGGCTTAAGGCAATCAAAGCTCCTCTACTGCGTCAACGCCTGTTCCTGACTGAGTGGACGCAGCAGAAGAAATCACATGAAGGTTAAGCCATCAGGTTGTTCTAATGCGTCAACGCAGTAAAGGTTCTGCGTCAACGCATCTGTTCTCAAGAACTGACACTTCAGACTCTTCACGTCCTTGTGCTGCAATGAAGCCTGCGTCAACGCTGTGGTTCCACTGAGTTGACGCAGCCTGTGTTAAAATTCTTCAAATCTCCTTCACGTGACTCCCATTCAGCTGTTCGTCCAATAGCTGATCAGCAAAGGCATTTTCTGTTTGTCCAATAGCTGATCAGCGAAGGCATTTTTCTGATCGTCCAATAGCAGAACAACAAAGGGGTTTTCTGTCCTTATATACCTTCTGGAAGCTCCGGAACTCGTGCAATCATTGGGTGGGACCCAATGACAGCACGGAAAAAAAGTTATTCTTACAACTGTAATGCAGGAGTTGCAAGCCTCCTGATCCAGCCGGGAACAAAGACAGGGTATCTAATTCAGCCCGTTCGAAGTGCCTCCCCAGAACAGTCAAAGCTGCAGCTGGCAAGCTGTCCAAGACTGAAACAGTGAGATCTCCTCTCTCAGATGGGTCAAGAAGTTCTTCGGCAGGACTACATTGCCACCGGTCTACATCCCTGGATTCACTAAACGAATGCAGCAAGAGGGTTGCCGAAGCTTCCTCTGCAAAAGGATCGTCGATGAGAGTAGAATCCTTTCAGAAAGACAAGGAGAAAGTGATCAAGATTGAAGAAAGTTGAGCTTCAATTATCCTGTTCTGTGCATGTTGTGGTCAAATTTCATGTGCAGGCTTGATTGAGGGCTTGTTTTGTTTCCGTTCCTGCAGGCTTACATCGGGGGCTCGGGTTATAATCCAGTCAAGAGCACCATGTGATGACAGCGAGGACAACTCTAGTCCTTGAAGAAAGAAGGCCATGCCACCCCATTTTGTACGGTAAATGTCCATTGGAGAATAGCTTCTTTGAGGGCGGGACACTGCTCTTCTGGTTTTCCACAGTAGCAAGTTGATTTCTTATTCATTTCTATTGGAGGTTTGAGTGTGGCCGTTTACTCCCTGTGAGTACGATTGCTGGGGCTTGCCCTCAAACAAAGGGCACAGCATTGTCATATTCAACAGATGCTCGTAAAGGCAGATTACTTTTGAGGCCATTGCAGCCAACACAACCTCTTAAATCACAGAGGGTATTGTCTTCTGGTGACCTTTCTCAGTGGAAATTGTATAGTCGAGTTTGAATTGCCGTCTATGTATTCTTGCATATTGCGATTGACATAAAAGAACCATTTTGGTGGGTGGGAAGATATAGTTCAGAGCATATGCTTGAAAGTTCTGATCGATTTATGGACACGTTCAAAGGGTTGTGTAGGATTTCTCTTCTGGAGAAATGCAAGAAAAGGAGCGAATTTTTAAACCAAGTGGAATTTGAACCAGCATGGGAAGTAAATCGGGGAATTACATGATAAGCCTCTCTAAGCGGCCCCAGGGTAGGTTTGTTGAATAAAAAACTTGCATGAAGGAATGCTCAACCATCCATGGAGAAGGTGACAAATATCTCCCTCAGTGGGTGGGGCCAGGTCAATGACTCCTGTGAGAGGACAACCTAAGAATGACAAATAAGTACACTCTAGTAAGGGTACTAGAACAAAGAAGAAAAAAAAATTATCTTATGCAAGCAAAGAGGGGAGAAAGATCACCTCCTAATGCAGGGCCAGCACCTGAAGGGTGTGGACCTCCTATATTAGCCGAAGCAAGGGCGACCACAACTACCTTTATATCCATCTCCCCAGCCTTGGACTTTATCTCTCTAGTAGAAGGTACCCCCTCGAGCTCCTTTGGGACATTGAGAAAGCTCGTGGTGGGAGGATCTTGACCTACAGAGGGTGAGATAACATCAAGCAAGTCAAGAAAAGGTGATGAGAATGAGTTACAATTAAAGATTTCAGGACCAGAAATACCCACCAATAGTCGGAGTAACCTGGGTCACCACTAGGCTGCTTGAAAGGGGTAACTGGCTACCCTGAAGACTGGGTCAGCCACTAAATTAAGTCACTCCCTTGAGTAGTTACTATCTTCCTCTGGAGCAAATATCAGCCAAAAAGGACTTGACACACTTGGCCACGCTCCCCTTATATGTAAACGGTCTGAATACTCTCGCAGGTTATCATTTACCTCAAGGTGTAGAAGGGCTCTAAACTCTGCCATGGAGTCACTCGAGTTCGCACTGCCAGAGCTTGAAAGAAAGGGCGAGATATTAAATACTCAAACAAATAGAAGAAAATAAACATGGAAGCAAGCTTGGGAAGGCACTTACCTAGGGTGTCTAAATCGCCATCCATGCCTGCGGCTGTTGAGACTCAAGAGGTATACTTCCCCCTCCATCTTCTAGATTAAATCCTGAGGGTATCATGAGTGAGAAGTTAAGGTCTCTAATAAAAGGAAAATAAGTAAAGGTGGGGAGCAGTGGATGTAACATTTTGATAGCCTAAAAGACATGATCTTTTGACATTGAGGTTAAAACAGTGAACTGTGGTGTTGACGTATTAAGGCTTTGCTCTTAGAAGCATTTCATCAAACAATTCCTCTTCTTCATTGAATTGGGCTCATTTGTGCATGGGCCACTAAACATGGGCTAATCCAGCTTGAAGATAACATCTAGCTTTAGCTGACTTGATTAGAGTGTACTTGCATATGACTGTAGACTAAATTTGACTGGAGACCATCAACACTTCTACTGCATCGACCTGATGCATGTGTAGATGTAATATGCATCGACCTGTCTAACGAGTGCTCAGACCTTTTTGGAATATGAATTGCTCTACTACCTCGACGTTCCTTTTAAGTGCACCGACCTTCTTGATCAAGAATTTTTGATGAGCATTGACCTGATTTCATAGGGGACTTTGCGCATCGACTTGTCTTACAGCAAGATCCAGTATGCATCGACCTGTCTAGCATGAGACTCTTTGATGCATCGACCAGTCTCTTCATGATGAACTTGTCACATCGACCTTACTTGTAGGAACTGTTTCTTCTGCATCGACTTGATAAGCATAAAAGCTCTGTTGCATCGACCTGACTGCCTTAATAGTGACTACTTCATCGACCTGATTGCTCTTCTTCCAGTGGGAGTCGACTTCCAGAGTCGACACTTTTTTAAACCAGTTCTATCTGCAGAACTAAAGCCTGTTCTTTCCAACATTCTGCTAACAACATTCAACCATTGACTTTTAAAGATAAAGAAATCAAGGTGGAATCAATTTCATTATGTTTCACAGCATTAAAGACAGTGCAATCATCAACACATGGATGCAATCATCAACATCATTCCATTTTTAAAAGAATAATGCAACATTAATACATAAGTCTTCATCAAACCACATTCACACTCAGACTCATGATGACATTCACACTCAGACTCATATGATGACATTCACACTCAGACTCATGATGAGTCATAGTGTTTGACATCATCAAAATCACAGGGACACAACAATTGATGCTATTATTTCCTCTGCAGTCAGCCGGTTGATGTTGGAACAACTGATATATATGGAATGTATGATTTGAACAAAAAAAGAGCTTTAAACCAAAACTGGACAAAAAGTAGAAGACGACTAAGAGTGAGGCGTTTGAGGCAAAAGCGAGACGGCTTGGGACCACCTCACTGCCTCAAATGCCTAGGCGACTACCTAGGCGCGCCTCTGACTACATAGCATACATCTTATGACACCATAAACAATACCTTGCTAAGTGGCAGACTAATGGTTGTACCAGACAACATTTTGGTTTGAAACTCTATTCTAATCGCACCCTCATCTCAAAACACGCATGAAAGACATTGAGATATGTTTATTCTCTTAGTTTATTGTTGCACCCACTATTTGTCTTGGATAAATTGAGACCTTTCTCTCGAGTTGGTAGGGGTTCAATATTCGACGTATCGCCACTCTGTGGAATATTTTCTCACGTCGGGACTTTGTGGCCCGTATGCCACTTCAATTATAAACCCCTTGCAGCAAGTGAGGTGGTCAAGAACCGGATTAGATTCACCATGATTGTCCGGATCGTGGGGTTCCGGGCAAAACCCCGAAGGGGTGGAGTTTTTCTCCCTTGGATGTGCAACATACGCGAAGAAAACCCTCGCAACAAGAAAAGGGGATGCAAAGGATGGTGTATACACCGCTGAAGAAGTCTCATGCACGTGTATCACGCTACTCGGACAAACACAAATCCCCTCTTTGTGGTCCACGGTGCGGGAAAGACGACAAACGAACAAGGAGAACACTCCCTCCTCTCTCCACGCGGCATGCTGCGAGAAAAAGGCTGAAAAAAACCCAAAAACCAAGAGTTTATAGAAAGGAGCAGGCGCAGGGGACCCGACCTGGGTCGAGCGGACCTGTCCGGGCCGAGCAGCCGCGCACGCGACTGGGCGGACCAGCCCTGGGTTGCGTGACCCCAGGGGGACCCACCCGGGGTCATTTGACCCCAATGGGCCCTGCCCGGGGTCAAACAACACCGGGCAGGACTTGCCCGGGGTCGTTCGACCCTGGGAGGCTAGAGTACCATTCAAATGTGAGTCCCGTGAGAGAGGACCCAAAGAATTTCAACAAGTATGACTCGTCTGAAGCCAAATCGCCCATGACGGTCATGTAATAAGCTATATGTTCTTACGGGGATCCTTGCCCATTGAACTTGTCAAATTTTGGCAGCTTAGAGATCCCGAGAGGGTGCCACTTGGCTACATGGTGGGGTGGGTAGGGAACCCGGTAAGCATCAAAAGCCATATATTCACCTTCCCCTCGCTCTGCTAGCTTCATTTCTGTCATCTTCTTAATCATGAGCTAGTTCATTACAGCCAGGTCCACTGGCTCTGGGTAGAAATGCATCGGTTGCAGATAGGGAGTAGCCAAAAAAGTTGCTTCCGGTGGCGGGCATAGTAGTGGTGCTTGATGTAGCTAGGGTAGCATGGTGGTAGCAACGGCTGGGACCCCCATGGTGGAGGGGCAGCTTTGTTGTGCTCTGTCGGCTAGGGTAGAGTATACAATGGTCAGAAATCACAACGGTTGACACCTCCCCGTGAGGATTCAGCCTGCATCTCTGACTACTTGGATGTGGAAACCTATTCATTCTTCTCATGTAGTTGTTTCTTCAGGAGCTCTCTCTCTTATTGATACTTATGTAGCAACATCAGCTTGGATGGATCCAGGGTCGCCGTGCTGGAAGTGCCTTCAATTGCTTCGTCGAAAACACCTTCGGGTGAGGCAGTTAGCAGAACCTCTCCTCCTTCTTCTATGGTCACCACATTGACAGCTAACATAGTGCCTTCTTCGGGAATCACCCACTTCCCTTTAACTATTTGTAGCCTCTCCCTGGCAGTTGCACTGATTCTAGTGTTCGGCCCTGGCCTTGCGGCTAATCGGGCCAACTCTTGGGGTTCTTCTGGCAGGTCCCCATATCTTTCGGCCACATCGGCCATGTTTCATGGAACAATATTCATGCCCTTTGTTTGCCTGGAGATCTTTCTTCTTATTCGACCGGGAAAGCTCAATCTTTCGAACACTGAAATTCATCTCCTCATCTCCTCTTGCTAGGGAGGGGCCTTATCGGCCACATAGTTTGTCCTGTCTTCATGTTCTGTGTCATCCATAGATGACGCCATTTTCTTTTCTTCTTCCTCTTCAACTTCCCTTGACAAGTATTCTTCTTCTTCAGCCGCAGCCACTTGTAGCAAACGCTACTGGCCCAATGAGGGGTTTCCCAAGCCCCTAAAGTAATTCCTGACCATATCGGTCATCTCTCCTTTATCACGTCCCTGGTGAAGGACGAGAGATAGTTGTCGGCCTCGCATCGGAGGCAAGTAAGCCAGCCGGGCTCTCTCCGTCAGCTGGTTGAATCTTCTCCTAATAGTTGGGACATTGGCCTGTCTAACATAGGCATTGAAATTTTCTTGGCGTGGAGCATCCACAGCCGTTTGTTCTTCTTTCGAGGCCAAGCCCCTCTCATTTCTTCTCCCGACTTTCTCTGGCTTAGGATTGCAGAGGTAGACAGGGGCTTCATCACGGGCAGGTTGGATCCGCTTAGGGATCCACACTTGTTTGAACTTCTTTGGCTATGGGGCCAGCTCCTTCTAGCCTCGACGGCCTTCTTCTTCTCTTTCAGCTCTCCTCCCGGATAAAGCCTGAAGGAGTTGCATGTAGGGACCACCTGGTCTGGAACAGCTTGGACATCCCGGCCATTTAAGAAGACTCGAACGCCCCCATGAGAACAGATTTCCCAGACGCGGAGAGACACCTGGTAATAGTGGTAGCAATTTTCCTTAGGAGGCTCCTCTATTGACGTCCTCCGGGCTTCTTGCCGTGGATGGGGCGAGCCCTGTGAGTGATGTGGTGCACCATGTAGCTGGTGACTTGAATTGGCCTCTCAACGGGGCAGCATAGCATCGGGCCTCTGGGATCTCGGCCATTTTGTTAGTCCTCTCCCCGCTCAGCTATGGGGACTCCACTTGCAACAAATCGGCGAAGGCAAGCACCAAAAAGTTGGGGAAGCTGACCACCAGTGGGAATGTGCCAAAAAAGGTAATTACCGCCAGGTACATGTGTTCAGCATGGCCGACAACTATTGCAGGACCAAAAGTGAGTACAGCAAGTCCTGTCGACATTATCGTTTCCTGCAATAAGCTCGCAAATGAGTAGTATTCCTGGGGAGAGCCTCGGGAGGCCTCTTATCTTGGCAAAGAGATGAAGGGAGACTCGGTCCCACCGGGCATGCCAGCTTGTGGGGGATGGAAAATATTTTCCTTTGGATATGAAGAAGGAGTGCCAGTCATTGAAGTGATGAATTTATTGTGCGCTCAATCTGACCTGGTCAGTTGATTGTGAAGTTCAGGTCGGGACCGGAAGTCCGCCATACCATAAAGGTTATGACGTTAATTACATCCTCCAAGAAAGAGGAAAACCCTTGATTAATTGCCAAGATAGGAAGCCGCTCGGGCTACACGAATGCAAACAAGAAAACAAACTAAGCAAAGTTAACGAAGCTACGAGAGGGGTTTATTTATTGATTTAATCATGCAGGGCAGGCATCATTTGTTACATCTGAGCCTCGATACGGGGTGGAGAATTTAGGTTAGGAGACCACCACCACGCATAGCGAGAACTTTCAGTCGGGCATAACCCAACCTTTCGCTGAACGCCATTTGATATACCGAGGGCATGCATTAATGGATAGTACATGCATAATGTTACTATATCCGATCCTCGGTATGAGGTGGAGAACATAGGCCCGGTGACCACCATCACGTATAGCGAGAGCTTCCAGTCTGGCATAACCCGACCTTCCGCTAGGCGCCAATTGATATACCGAGGGCTAAGTCAGGCAAGCATGCGTTAAGGCAGTATCTATCTATGTATGTTCATGCATAATATATATATTGAAGGGGATATGATGGGGGGTGAGTGCAACAAAGATATGTGTGTTTATACACAATTACATATTCAAAATAGAAATATAATAGAAGGTAAGCTTAATTGATCAATATTCTTTTTGTTGAACTCATAATTTATTAGGATTGAGTTTATTAATTATTTATTTAAGGGGTTGTTAGACTCTCGATGGAGGATTAGGATGGCCCAGGTGTAACATCCCAGAGCTCAGGGTACTGATAACTTGATAATATCGAATTATCGCCACCAAGAACTGGGGACGCCACCCAAGAGGCTGATGAGGCCCCTGAAGGGTTAGTGAAAATAGTTGTAATTCCAAAACATATTCAAAATTTTACCTTTATATTTTATTATCTAATCGGTGTGTTACAGCTCCTATGCCGACAGAAAAGAAAAGAAGAAAAGAAAGGATGCTCGGCCTCAAGGGATAGTAGCTAAAGCAAGGCTTGAGAGCCCGGGAGAATAGTCGGGACCATCCTCGAAGAAACAATCAAAGCTGCAAATACAAGTGAAGCTGGCCCGGCAACACAAATTACAGTGCTGAAGGTCGTGTCAGCATGTTCAAGCCGAAGATACACAAAGTTCTGAGAAAGGTCGAACATCAACTCGAGAGCTTCGTCAAGGCTTCTCGTCAACATTTTTCAAGGTTACAACGAGATGAACAGTCGACGGTGACTTCCTGAACCATCCCCGGACCCACCAGGTAACTCACATCGAGTGAACAAGCTTATACGGTGCGACCGTTAACCCAGCGCCATCAATTCCAGCGCGCAAAGGCCTTGCGGGATCCCCTTCCTGGCGCCACCAAATTCGGCGTGCAAAAGGACCTGTTGGACATCCGCTCCCCGGTGCCATCTTCCCCAGCACGCTCCCTCTCACGCCGGATTAACCTGCAACTATAAAACAAGACTTGGTTCAACCAAAAAAAAGGGGGGAGACAGATGAAGGGTGACACTTAGACATAAAAGAGACCAGAGAGGGACGAAGAGAGAAGAACGAAGGGAGAGTCTCCACCAATCAGACTCAACCGAGGGGAGGGTTTCTTGAGAGAAAAGCTACTTCCTCTGAGGGTTTTTCTCCTACCGCTGTCATCCTCCGCTCTACATGAGCCTCCCGACGATGGAGAAGAATACTGTCGCCTTGCTTGTTCACTTAGGTGGGTCGTCGTGATTCCTCCGTCGATCCCCCTTCGTCTAGTTTTCTTCTCCATTGTAATGTAAGTGAGAAGGGGGGAGGGGCGATGATATGAGCCTGTCCTCCCCCTTAGTTGCTTGAGCGTCGACCTTGGACCCATGAGCGTCGACCTTTGTCGTTGAAACCCATGAAAGCTTCATCTGCACTGACCCCAACCCCGTCCTCTCACTCCCATAAGCCTCAGCCACCATTCCCTTGCATTGCAACCCCCCCTTCTTGCTCCATTAGTCAACACAAGGCTGTAGCTTCAGTGGCAGTTCGCAAGTAGACAGCAGGGTCATGGAAACTGCAGCTTCTCTGGCACTTCTCCAACTCTTATGGTGGCAAGCCATATACCATTGGAAAGATCGTCCGGATAGATTTCCAAGGGTGGTGGATTCGTCTTTGTCCGAGTTCTGAGCTGTCCGTGAGAGCGATTCTCCTCCGACTGCGCAAGAGTTCTTAGACAGTGAACCAGAGCCTTAGAAAAACTTCCACCACGACCACTCCTTGGATGATCTAGATGTACAACTTGGCTGAGAGAAACTCCTACCAGTCCTCCATAATCCTCAAGAAGCGAAACGAGATTCGGACCCCGGCATCAGAAGTTGTGAATTTTCTCCCGAAGTTGCGCCAGGTTAGTTCCTCTATTCCTGAACAGACCCACCTCCACCTTTCTGGCCAGCACGATTGTCCCCGACATCTTCTGAGGTTTCCATAAGTCTCATCTAAAAGAAGACTCATCCACAGTCATTTTGGTACCAGCCCCGCCTCCATCCGAGTTCGGGACAGCCCGCGGCGCCTCCATCTTCCAACAGTAACACTCTGGGAGCCCTCAGTACCAGTGCTGGCTGGCCCTGTTCCAAGACCTGTACCAGCCAACGATCGTGTCAAGGTTGTTCCAAAAAATTCAAGCGTCTTCCTAGACCAGATAGGAGTGTTTTGGTTCTGGTCTTGGTCCATTTGGAGTTCGGGAGCGTCCGTGGCAGCATATACTTCATCCGACTGTCCTGCAAATCCAGAACCTGGCGGCACCGGCGAGGAGCCCGGCACCTTAATTTCCTAGCTCCATCCCCTCCCCCACTTGGCCGGCTGAAGGCCCCACCCTGCGTGGAGGTAGTATTGTAGTTGTAAACACTTAACCCCCACCCCAAGATCCCCCCTCCTACGTGAGGCGTAGTATTGTACCACATTAATTTCAGGTAGGAAGGTTGGGTAAGGTGGACCCAGGGACAAGGTCAATGGCATGTTGTACATCACGCATAGGAGGGAGTCTAGAGGGCAAGTCCTGAGGGAAGATGTCTTGGAAGTCCTGCAAGATCACTTGGACTTCAGGTGGGACTGAGACTTGAGACTCCTCAGATGTGATGGTGATGACAACAGCCCAAACTGAGACACCCTCAGCAACCTCTCTGTTTAGCTCACAGACATTTATGAAGTTAAGGCACCTAGCCAGGTCATGACCAATATTAGGGGCCTTAGGGACGGGTGTGATAGGTGCAGAAGAAGAGGGAAGGAGGAGTTTCCCTTTATTGGGAGTTCGGGGACTCTCCTGAACCATGGGGGTTCCAGTGGGGGTGGAAGTGGAACTCTTTCCCGGGGTCACCTTTGGGAGTGTCGGGTACAACTGAATCTTCTTCCCATTGTGGGAGAAGGAATATTGGTTGGAGTGACCAAATGTAGTAAGGTCTACATCATAGATCTATGGTCATCCTAAGATGATGCTCCCGACCTTCATAGGCACTACATCGCATGAGATCTGTCCTTGGTAGGACAGGAACTGAATGGGAATTACATATGTAGTGATGACTCGGATAGAAGTGTCGTCAACCCAAGTCACATTGTATGGCTTAGGATGAGGGTGCATAGGTAGACCCAGACGGGAGACAAAGTCTGAAGAGACTGCATTGATACAGCTCCCATTGTCAAAGATCACCTTATCGGGTTGAGATTTCACCATAATGTAGGTTTCGAAGACGGAGGTTCGAAGCCAGTCATCCTCCTGGGGGTGTGCTAGGATGCAGCAAACTACACCCAGTCTCCCCTGGCTAGATCTCTCGGTAATATCTCCCACTTGCATGTACTCGACATGCATGACATCAAATCCTACATTCATTTCCTCAAACTGGGCGATGAGGTCAGGATTGGCCATATATCTCTCAATATCTTCTCCTTCCTGAGGTGGAAGCTCCACAGGCTGGGGGTCAGTGATGACCAAAGCTCGGGTGGGGCAATTGGTTGCCCCAATTCAATGAGTCGGCAATGGCTGATGGGTGCGGGGCAGATTAACAAAAAAGAAAAAGGAAAACCATGCACAGATTAACTAACACGAACATCTGCTCGCCTCTTCCACTATATGATAAAGAGGGAAGAAACAAAATAATACCCTTTCTAATCAGGCATGTAAACTAGGATATCAGATTGTGGTAGCACACGCGTCTAAGCCTGCAAGACAAGGAACAATACAGTTGACTATCGCCATGAGTGAACAAGAAGTACAACCTTGATCAAATGGGGTGCAGTAATCATCTCCTGCTTCAGACCTTGCTAGCTATGTTGTTTGAGAGCCAATCCAGTCCCTCGTACAGACCTTCCCCAGAAGTGGCACATGTGCTCTGTATGTACCTGAAAGGGAAGAAACTTCTGCCTAGTAATTCTAACACCCAGTTCCAGGTGTTGATGCCCGCAGAGAGGGCTGAAATATGCACGCAAGCAGGAACTCCATTAAAATAGATTCAAACATTTACCAGTGGCGTTGGCGGAAGTGAGTGCAGGCTATCGGTAATCTCTGCTGCATTCAACACTAGCATTTTGAGAAGCGGTGATATGCACTCCCAAGGATCCAAAGGCGAGTCACAAGAGTATATTGTTTCAAGTAATCATTGAGTATATATATGACAAGTCATGATGAATTTGGCGGATCAGAAAGGCTACAAAAAATATACAGCAAGAAGCATCCCCGACGTTGCATCCACAAAAAGTAACATAATAACTAACCAGAAGAAACGGTTAAATGCATTCATGTGCTTAGATAATGAATTTGTTTATTTCTTGTGATGAAGTTTGTTTAACCATGACAATCTGCAGATGGAAACAAAAAAGGCCCAGGTTGTACCTCATTTAACATCCTGTGAAGTTCATCTCAAGCCTCAACAATACGGTCTCGGCCATTGCTATCAATGACAAAGATAAGTCCTTGTGTGTTCTGGAAGTAATGTCTCCACAAAGGACGGATCTGATACACCAATAGAAGAAAAGAAAAGTTACCACGATGTTCCTTGGGTTGGGTGGTTTTAAGTGAAGCTTGCGTGACCTTTTATCAAAAAAAGAAAGAAAAAAGAAAAAAAGAACCTTGCTTGACGGATGAATCCGTGCTTTGCAAGGGTTTAACTTCGTCAAATAAAGTGGGTGCGCCCAGCTCGAATTGGTGCTTTCAAGCCAATTCCATGCTGTCGTCTGAGTTGGCCATCTGTTCTTTTGAATACTTCTTCAGAAGGAGGGATCGATCCCTGTTGCTCGTCGCTTGGTACTTCCGTTTGTAGCTCCCTTTCTGGGGGAAGGGCATGATTGTGGTGGTTCTAATGTTCTATGCCTTTTATCACCAGTTTCATGTTGGGCTTGCTATGATTGTGGTGGTGGTGGTGATGATGATGATGTTATCATGCATGTTCCACTTGTTCTTGTTGTTGATTCGGAATCTGGTTCCCTTTCCTTTTTTTTTTTGCTTCCCTTTTCTATTTTCCCTTTAGTTTGAACAATTTTCCTTTTGCCTTTTGCCTTTTCTCCCTTTTTCTTCTTTTTGTCTTTTCCTTTTTGTTTTCTTTACCCTTTTTTTCCCTCTTTGTTCTTCGGCCACTTTGGTAGTGGGGAGAAGCTGGGGCACACATTTTTTTTTCTGTAGTATCAGGTTGTCAGAGCAGATCATCTCTGTTCATGGGTTTCAGGAAACTCTGGCCAATAAGAGGGAAAAGAAAGAATCCTAAGGTAACATGACAACTCCTGCCCTGTTTGGATATTAGAATATTGGATGCCTATAGCTTAACAGTTTATTTCCTTGTGTTACCTAAACTTGATGCATGAAGGGGCTTAACAGATTTTGAAGGTGCCTCTGCTTTTTGTGAAGGACAAATTGCTTACTGACAATTTTGATAAATGTAAGATAAAATGTAGGGGGAAGATGTTAAATGTTGAAAGTTTACTGGAATTTCACATTCTAAATGGCTGAAGTTCTTTTGTTGCTTGCCTGCTATATAGTATTTTTTGGTAACTTGGCTTTCTGTTTGATCGGAATATGAAAACCTTCTTTTTGCTTTCCATGCCAAGGGTGGGAGCTGAGTAGAAGAAATGATGAATAGAAAGGAGAGGAAGAAGAAGTGGACCCCTGAGTGCACAACAATGGGCCCACCTAGTACGGGATTGGACCTTCGGGCTTCTTATCTTGTAATATCTCCTCAAATATCGAGCCCACCTGGCAGATGGCCTAGCCCAGTTATGAACATGCAGCCTTGCTGGGGCAGTTGCCCCTAGACACCCGGTGCTAACAATATGCAAACATTCTTGGACAAATAACTCCTTAAAATACTGAACATCATGGGACCACGGAGTCTGGTCTCTTGGCATAAGCCGAATGAGGTTTGGCAACTCCACTCGACAATCGGACTTGAAGCATAACTCCCTTGACATGAGAGAAGGATGAAATTGAGGGAGAGCAATACACGTGGTTGACATGGCTGGCGTACTGATAAATCGAGGGAGATTGCATAGAAGATGCAGAATGTCTTTTGACAGCATGGAAGATACGGCCAATTGCCCCTTGAACATAGAACTCATAATCTACTTAGCGGCCGTATGGGTTAGCACAATACGGGTGGAGATCCCCTCTTGGCAAGTTATCTGAACGGCAACAGAGCAAGAAGAAACAACGGCATCAATGGTAAGACTTCCGATGAGCAATGAGATTTCCACTAGCTTCGCTCGAGGAGAAATTGGCACCAAGGTAAGGGGACTCTTTTTAACAACTATCATAGGGAATATAGGCTCATCATCCCCAAAATAGCGAGAGACCGGGACGCGGACCTGCATGCGACAGATGAAATCTTGAATCTTGAAGTGTAGAACCGACATAGAATCATCCTGACTCGGCTCATCATCTCCCTGGAGACCAGACCCAAACGGTACCAAAGGCAATGCACACCCGCTCTGTGGGGTTGAAGTAGGTAGTGGAGAAGTGGAGGACCTGTAAGGTGTGGAGGGCTGAGGGTTAGAGGTAATGACAGGCTCGGGTGGAGGCGAAGGCAAAGGTAACGGTGGGGCTTGCTCAGTCTCGGGCAACGGGAAAAATGGAGAAGAAGGTGGAGCAAGAGATGAACTATCAATATTTCAAGATCTTCATGTAGAATACATCAAGATGGTCAAGCATGTAATTATATCAAGTCATGTCACATGAATTGGCTATTATAATATCAAGCAAGTAAATATCCATTTCGGGCCACGCAAGTCATGTCATGTCAAGTCAAGTACAAGTTGTGGAATGTCAATCTAGCAAGTCATGCACTTCGATGCAATGTCACACTGTGATCAATATAGCTCCCATGGGTACAAGTACTTTCGGGTGCTCCTCCCAGGACCAGATCGGGCTCTATATGCATAAGCATTGAGCCATGTATATTTTAGACATCCACTATAGTTATACCCAATATAGAGTTCCAAGAAATAACCATCGTATAATGATAAGGTAGACTTCACGAATGAAGGAATTCAAGGATAGAACTATGAACAAGTATGACTCCTCATTAATCAATACGAAAATCAGGACATGTCGTGAAACTGGGTAAATGGCGCCCATTCAGTCACCGCGATTTCAGAAATAGCGCCCAAATACATGGTCACCTATTCTTGTGAACAGTACAGGCTGGATGAAATAGCGCCTATGATCAAGTCGCTATATCAGGGAAATATCTACATTAGACTGGTCGCCAATTCCTTCTGACGCCCAAGTCATTGTCGCCAATTAATGACAGTGATCAGACTGCTCAAAGAGGCCAAGGACAGCGCTCTAAGAGGGCTAGGGCATCACGTTTCTTCAGAGTGACATAACAAAATATAGTGTCATGGATTTTTAAGGTACAACCTGCCCGGCAGTCTTGAGGGAATCCAAGACTTCGCGTAGACTTACAGAGGTCTCTATGATAAAATCACTTGTCCAAAGGAAGGAATATCCCACGAAGGGTTCAAACATCACTGAGAATTAGTGTGTAATCGATAGAAAATCAAACAGGGACTCCATCTACAGATGTGAGATGAGAGTGCCAATTAACCCGCGATATGGGTTGAGAAACGCGATAAAACTGTGACACAGGAAAATAGCCTCCCATACCTAGCACTTCACAACCAGCCAGCTCTTAAAGGGCACGCAACAGTCACATGGATAAGCTTCCGTCAGTCGGTCCGAGCATGTGGCGCTGGGTTCAGGGGGAACCCCGAGTGATAGGCGCAAGGCTCGGGCGGGACACATAGGGCCTCAAAGGGGGCCTCCCGATCGACCTGATGCTCGGACTTTCGAACCTGACGGTCGCCTAGGAAGTGCTTAATCTGACTGAGTTATTAGGCTCAGTGGGCCCTTGGAGGGCTGTCACTTGTGGGAGCTGGGCCTCGTTTGGTCCGTTGGGACCTTGTTTGGCCTCTCTATTTGGGAAATAGAAATCCCCCTCTCCATATGCCATGAAAGACATTTATGTGGGGGCATGAGAGCCCGATTACAAGTGCTTGCAAGCCGCGGGACAATTCCATCATTTGTGATGGTCCCCGGGTCATTGCGTTATTATGTGAGTAGTTCTGTATCCATTCATAGTGTCCATCCAAGGACCTGTGACCCAGCAGGGTGTCACCCTAGGGGCATCACAATGTCTTCCCGTTATGAGATAGTGTTAAGGTCGGGACAGTAGGGGTGCTGTAGGCACCGTTGTACTAGAGTAGTTGGGCACCACGAAGGTCGAGGCGACTGAATGACATAGGTACCACTTGTCACTGGAGCGGCTGGACGCTGTTAAGACCAAAGTGGTTGGACGGCGTGAGCATTGCCACGGTTGGAGCGACCAAAAATTGTTGAGCTCAGGATTACCAGGTGCCGTGGGCCTCGGTGGGACTGGAGTTATTGAGCGATCGGGTGTCGCGGCTCCCGACGTGATTGAAGTAGCTAGAAGTCAGGTGCCGACGGCATCGTTATGACTTAAGTAGATAATTAGTCGGGCGGAACGGGCCCCGATGTGGCACGCAGTCGGGTGCCGTGGGCACCATTGTGACTGAGGTTGTTGAGTGGTCGGGTGCCGCATGTAGCACCCGTGTCTTAATAGATCTGTAGTGGTTCAGACCCAGATCTGATTCTATCCGTTTTGTCAATTTTTACGAATTTTTTGACTATTTTCTGGCATTTCAAGAGTACAGACGGAGGTACAAAATATTGAATCCTGACTTTAGATTTCAGAATCTTAAGGAATCTGAGGATTTCATGGTTTCATGTCAACTGAAACGACTGTTAAGTTACATCAAATCAATTTGGCCTACAAAGCCTATAACCATCCCTTGGAAACCAATCATCAGAATCCCCTGCAAAATCTAAAGTCTTCCCAAATGTTACAATCGTGCATTGACTTCCGCACCGAGGGGATTTTTGAAAGTGAGAGAAACCAGATACATGAGAAGAGATGGGAGAGGAATTCAAAAAAGCAGCCCTGGGCCAGCTTCCCGCCTGGTGGGCATGGATTCTGGGGTGTAAAAGACGGTTTTATCCCTATTGTTCGCCCTTCTTACAAGTTTGCCATCGTAAAAACACCAGATCGAACCTCCCTTCCCACATTCGAACCATCCTCTCGTGGAAACCCTAGGAGCGATCCCCGATCGAAGGCCCAGCCACGGCGAGCTTCTCTCCCCCCCCCCCTCCTAACGACATTCGCCCTTCTTCCCCTTTCCCGAGACGGCAGTCAGCATTCTTCGAGTTGCTAATAGTGTGGGTGCCTATCATTGTTTTGGGTGGTGGTTAACTACATTCCCTGCGGCGTTCTTGCCCCTACGCCAGTCGGTGTTCGGGCTTCTTCCGGCCCTCTTCCCCCTCGTCGCAACGGGAATCATAATAGGTACATACGCAGCTGCCTTCTTCCCCTTTCCAAGTCCTTGGCCCCCAAAGCCCGATTTATGTAAAAAACACTCTCCCCCTCCCCCAACCTCAAACTCTTCTCCCACTATCTTTCTATCCCTTTACTTTTAATCTTTCTAGGGCTTCTCTCTCCCTCCCTTTTCTTCTTTGGGTAATTAATATACCCTATTTTTTTTTTTGGTGGGGGGGGGGGGGAGGTTGTAGAGGTCTGATGAAACCCACTGGTCTATTCAGTAGATTAATATTTAACAATATAAACGAAATTTCCCCCAAAAACCTGTGGCCACAGATTATACGTGCTCCAGCGCGGCGGCCATGCCCTACTCCTTTCTCAATAGGGGGAGACTCATTCAGGGGGAGTTTTCATTTTCAAGAGCATGGGGAAATAACCTTTGATGACCATCTTCCATCTATATGGCTCATTCATATTTTTGTTTTCTCTTTTTGATAATGTCAAAGGGGGCAGTGAAGACCCAAAGAACTTGAGCAGGTACAACTCGTCCACTGCCAAGTCACCCATGACTATTATATAATGTGCAATATGCTCTTTCGGGGAGCCCTTCTTGTTGTATTTGTCAAACTTTGGGAGTTTATTGACGCCGAGTGACAGTCTTCTAGCAGCATGGTAGGTTGGATATGGCACTTCATAAAATATGTCGAAGGGGGCGTAATCATCACCACCCCTCTTTGCCAACCTTGCCTCGATCATCTGCTCCACCATCGACTTATTCACCATAGCTGGCTCTGTTGATTGAGTGTGGAGGTGAAAAGGCTGCATCGATAATGCGGCCGAAGTCATAGCATTGGGTGACAAAGGCTCTAACAGGGGAGCCTGCGGTTGCATTTGGGGAGGCATTAGCCGTGTTGGCTGAAGCCATTGAGAATAATGTTGGGGAGTGGCCTAGTTTTGATCAGCAGTTTGTAGAACGACCGGTGAAGGAGCACCCCTGGGGTTAAAACCTTCTTGTGATGGCCCATCTTATGCCCCTAGTTGCTCGGGTGATACAATGTGCTTAGTCTTTTCATTTACTTTTCTCTTCAGTAATTTTATCTCCTGCTGGTATCCTTGCAGCAGCATCAGGACGGTAGGGTCCACGGTGGTTTCATTACTAATGCCCTCGAGCGCTTCACCCAAAGAACCTTCAATTGACGGAGCCAGAGGTGCTCCTTCTTAATCAAATGCCACTATTCTGGCGGTGACAGTAGTGATGTTTTCTTCAGCAAGCTGCTTCCCCTTTGTGGTTTGCAGTAGCTCAACCTCATTTTTACCCTGTCTTGTCACCAGGTCTGTTCTTTCAGCAATCTCGATTGGCTCTTCGTGTTCATCTAGTAGGGTACCAGGTGTACTCATCACCCACTTCAAGGGATGGCCCACTCGATGAAAAAGCCCCACGTGACTCTAAAGCAAGCCCGACAGCACAAATCAAAGTGTCGAAGGCCGAATAAAGGTAAAACCTGAGAAAACTGGTACGAGTTTGGCACATCCCAAAAATCACCGAAAACTCTAAATCACGGCTTCAAAGTATACTCTGGGGCCACTGGATCAACCCCGGTGCTACTCTGGGCCACGAGCTCTTGCCTGGTCAACTTTGAAAAAAAATGTCAAAATTATGGAGATGCCCTTCGGTGAGTTGGTGGCGCCTAGGCTATTGAATCGAAGGCGTTGAAGGCTTCGTTGATTCGGCAGCGCTTCCCTCATGGCCGAGTCAGCGACGCTCCTGGCAAAATGCACATCGGTGAATCAGTGACATGTGAAGGGGTGGGCTGGCGATTCGGTGGTGACCCCACCGACTCGCCTTGCTTCCAAAGCCCTATAAAAGAGGCTTTTGCCCTGCGAGGCATTCAGAGGAAAAAAAGAGATACAGAGAGGCATATAGAGAAGGAGACACACAGAAGAGAATACAGAAAAGAGAGAAGAGAAAGGAGAGAAAGAAAAAGAGAGAAAAGGAGGGCAAGAGAGACAGAAGAAGATAGCAAAGTAGAAAAAGAAGGTGGGTAGCCAGGGGTTCTTCTATTGCTCTGTCATCTCCTCTGTTCGCTGATTGTATTTCATGTTTAGCTTCTATTGGAATAAAAAGAGTTAATTCCCCACTTTATCTCTGGTTTTAGTTCATCTACCTCCTGAGAGTGAATTTTCTTCCGTCTGTGTTTTCATTTGCTCTTTTCTTTAATTAACAGCTATATTTCTCTCTTCTTTCTTCCCTGATCGTGAGTAGGCCCTCTGGGCCATAGTCACCCTGGATCCTAGGATCGCTCGGGGGGAAAGAAAAGGTGGTTATGACAATCTTGTGATAATAGCCTAGGTTCATGCCCAGTGTGGCAACAGTAAATCCCTCCCCGGGGTTCATGATTTCTATCAACTTCGTTACCGATGAGCTTAGTTCAATTCTATGCGTGTGCATGAATGTCTGTGAACGTGTGTTTCATCTATCATCGAATGAGCGAACGGCTTGTGAATAGGAGTGCCGGATGTCCTTTCATTCGTTTCTATGAGTTGTAGGGATATCAGCATCCTCCTAATAGTTCTTTTGAGGGCATTTGGTTTGCTTCCTTAGATGTTACTATACAGCCCCCTACTGTTCGATGGATTGTCTGCAAGGGCTGTTGCCACCTGCGAGCTCCCGTTTCCTGTCACAGGCATGAGTCATCCCCGCCGACTGGGACTGCTAGATTTGAGCTCTATATCTTAACTATGATGGCCTTCGTCAGATTATGCTGATCATCTCTTGATTGTAGACATCAGTCCAATCCATCCCTGGGGAGGGGAACATCCCCCTTCACTTACTGATTTTGGGCCCATCGTGAATCTGTACTTGTCACGGGTTCCAGGGGGTCTACCATCTAATGACATGTTCCCTGGAAATCCCTTGGCACAGGCAAGACATAAAATGTTGCCTAATTGGTTACACATTGACCCTTCAGCAACCTCTCCTAGGTCTGCACGAATCCTTAGTAGGCTGGCCCTCAGGATTCATCATGTGTTGACCTTGGGTTCTGAGATAGGTCCATTTGGGACTTCTCACTGATTTATGGTTTAACACCAGTTCTCTTTCCGTGTGTTGATCCATTTGATAAATGGAGCATCCTCTGTTAAGGGGAGATGCTGCCCGTTTATTTTCAAAACTTAATGATCGTTGGGAAGTCTTCTTACATGTTTAATTGGCGAATTCAATCATTGCACAACGGTGTTGGAGTGTGAACCTCGCACTGATGGACCAGAGATGAACAAATGAACCAAGATAATAAGATTTCTCCTAATAACTGGGTAGTCATGCCCTTAAGAGCCTTAAACCCATAAGATTTCTCCCCGAAAATGCAATGGGAAGCCCAAATCGGCGTGTACCCCAGTGCTTCGGTGGCGTCTCCACTGACTCCCATGCTATCTTATTCAATTCGATGGCGACGCCACCGAATTATCCTCTATCCCGCTTGATTCGGTGGCGTCACCACCGAATCACCTTCTCGCCGCCGATTAACCCCCTAGCCCAAATATGCTCTGACCCTTACTCAAACATGCACCGACCTTCACCCCATATGCTCCGACCCTTACTCAAACATGCACCGACCTCCACCCCATACGCTTTGACCATAACCTCATGCATTGACCTCGTGCCCTTGCATCGATGTACATCCCTTCCACTGACTTGGCCACCGCCCTCTTCCTGCATGCATCAAACCGTTAGCGTCGACGCACATCCTACATCGACCTTCAGTCTGTAACCTACCTTGACCTTGTCCCGTCGTCGCATAGCCCTTGTGCCCTGAGTCGGTAAGTTAGCCATTCCCCATATGCATCAACCCTCAAACCTACGTGCATAGGCCTCCACCTCTAGTGTGCACAGACCTTCCAACCCAGATGTATAAATATCCAACCCTGACCTGCATCGACCTTTAAACTCATATGCATAGACCTTCCAGCCTACGTGCACAGGCCTCCCAGCCCACATGCATCGCCTTCATCCAACATGCACAGACCTCAAGCCCAAGCATGCATAGATCTCAGCCCCAATCCACGTAGACCTTATTCTACCAAGGTCTACCTTAGTCTTTCAAGGATTACCCCATTGTCCCTTCTAGGACTACCTTATTCACCACAGGTCAACCTTTACCCCCTTCATCAAGGGGTCAAATAACTTCTTTAGGAAATAAACTAATTTTGATCTAATGATAATAAGTGAAGATCAACTAATCAATACATGCTTGTTTGATCAAATCCCTTAGTATATCAAATGGCGCCTGCCAGAAGGTCGGGTTACGCCCGACTGGAAGCCCTCGCTATGTGTGATGGTGGTCTTCGGGCCTATATTCTTTGTCCCGTACTGAGGCACGGACATAATAAATGTTGCTTGCCCCACATGAATAAATCAATAGACAAATCCCACGCATTGTCACTTTAATTTTGATTTGCATGCATTTTTTTATCTCAAGCTCCAGGTGGCATTCTATCTTTGCAATTAATGAAGGGTTTTCCTCCCTCTTGAATGATGTAATTAACATCATAACCTTTTTAGTATGATGGACTTCTGGTCCTGACACGGACTTCACATTGCTCTTCTTCCTTGTGGTCTGGTGGTGCTATCTGTGATTCTTAGTGGCCAGCTTTGCCAGTGTCGGGCTTCCCCCGACTTGAGGGTATATTCCCTTTTCTGTTGGACTGTACTTGTCTTTAGTTAGACTGGACTCTGTTAGCTGTTGTAAGTAGTTTTAATTTGTTATAAAAAATGTAATTTTATTTCTGCTATTTTAGCAATCCTGATCAAATATAGTAATTATTTACTACCTTATCTTGAAGTTTAATGTACTCTTAAACACCTCCGTAGACTCCTTTTTATCCCTTCGGAGCCTTACAACACTTGGGAGGCCTCTCAGGATCCAAGTGGTTTCGAGTTTACTCGAGCCCGGATGCTAGGTCGTCACAGCTGCGACCAAAGTCTCTTCATATGAGACTCTTCAATGTCAAATACGAGCCTAGGCTGTCGGCTCAAGAAGGTGTGTTCTGCTATGTCCCAGTAGCTGGCCTTCATGTTCCTATAAAAGCTGGTGCGAGCATTCCACCACTTAATATACTCGGGGGTTACTCGAGGAACACGTCCGGGCATCGAAACCCTGAAAGTGCTAGCCTCTTAGTGATGAAAGAAATTCCACCAGCAACGGCCTCCGGCGGCAACCACTGCACCTTGATTTGTCCAGCCATCAAGAGGAAACTGAGCGGACGAAGGAGGAATATGCTGTGCTATGCCCCCTGGGCTTTGATGATGGCGTGTTATTTTGATGATAGCAACTTATGATGGAGTGTTATTTTGATGATTTGATGATAGTAACTTCTTGAGTCACTTCTATGCTTGGTATTGTCCTGCTTGTTCCATTTCTTGCTGCAAGTCCGTGCATGTCTTAGCATACACTTAGAGTCAGTGTATATGCTCATTGCAAAGTCCACCTAAAAGTTTCTTGTGCACTGTAGTTTGATTGTCTTACTTATTTTTCGCTAGATGAATGCTTAGGCCGTTCAACTTGTTCTTCCTACTTAGCTAGCGGGTCATGTGCACATCAACCTTTTGATTTCTATTGAGTGGGTTAGAAGTCAGCAGTCTCTACGTAAGAGATGCCAGTCCAGATAGGCATGACCTAACTTTTCTGACATGCCTTTCTATGTACTTCTTTGATTGATATGAGACTTGGATCAGATAAGTGATATTGCATTCAAAATTAAAGACAACTAGAAGCATTCGTAGTCCTTCATCTAACGAGGTAGAGATACAATGAAACAATCACATGGAGAAGGGGATTTTTAGGTGGTTCAGTCTCTGCCCGAGACCTACGTCCACCCCACACTCAAATCTGATTGTGGCATACTGCTGCCTAACACCTTGAACTGATGTGCACCACAGGTTCCATCTACTGAGCATTACAGCTTGCTTACAAATCACTGAGCAACACAGCTTGCTGTCCGAGATGTCCACCTCGCCCACTGAGCATTATAGCTTAGCTCTACTGACACACAGCTTGAATGAAATTGATAAGAAAAAGACACAAGGAAAATGAAATCGAATACAGATGCTTCGATGAAACCAATGTAGCTCAGATGTGAGCAAATGATCCTAGATTTGATCTAGAGATCGTGACTGGAAGCCTCTTCTTTCTTCTCCTCTTCTGGACATATGGCACTCTATTTTCCTCTCCAAGCACCTTTCTTCTCACAGCAACACTCTCTCTCTTTTCTGAACTACTCTCTCTTCTTTTTCTTTTCTTTTCAATTTGGCTCTCCCCTTTTTCTGGATCACTTCGAACACTCTCTCTCAGGTTTTCACAATTCGTGATCACCTCCCTCGGATGACGGAGGTCTTCTATTTATAGAGCTTCAGATATACTATGGTCCCCACAGAGTTGACAGCTTGGCGCGTAGAGGGAATGTTCCCGCCAAGAAAACTTTGGGAATAGCTTTCCACGTGTCAGATGATTAAAGGCCCGTTGCCCACGTGTCAAATAGATCTAATTGGATAACCGGCTTGGATCACATGCTACTTATTGTCCCGGTATCATGTGGCACTAATTTCCACGAGTAGAAGATAGAATTTACCTTTGTGCCACCTAGATGTTAGATCCTGGTTGGTCTAGCCTTTTCAACCGATCTAAAGTCCTTGTCAGAATAGTAAGGAACATTTTGTCATGCGCCTTGTAGTTATTTATTATAATACTAAATGTTAGGACAATAAGATGACCCAACCATAAGTAAGCTCAGATGATCAGACCCTAAGTACGAGGGTTCTGATATGGTTAGTACTTTTGTACCGATCTTATTATGGACACCAGGCACTAATGCACGGACCTTGTATTCATGATGCACAAACCTTGTACTGACCCATGTAGGCATAATGCAGAGTCTGCACTGACCATGGATGCATGATGCAAAAACCTACACAAACTTATATAGGCCAAGTGCGAAACTTGCACTGACCTTATATGCATGATGTAAAGACCTGCACAGACTAATATGGGCAAAGTATGAAACATGCACTGACCTAATATGCGACGAATGCAGATATGCACCGACTTTGCGTGCAGTTCTACAGGAACATGCATCGACCTAGTATGCGACGAATAGAACGTGCATTGACCTTATTTTATGCAAATGATATGTGCACCGACCTTAATATGGCTATGGCTAAATGTGCACTGACCTACTATGTTCACAAGATAGATTTGCATGGACTTGGCACAATGTATGCACCAACCTTGTTCTGCCTAATGAAGAATATGCACCGACTTCATATCTGATCCTCAAAGGTTGCACAGACCTTATGCAGACTTCTATAGAAACCCGCACCGACCTCATATGCAGTTATGAAAGATATGCACAAACTTCATGAGCTTCCTTCCAGAGTTAGTATAGATCTTGATAGGTATGCAGAGTGAATATGCACTAACCTATACATGCAAAGAACAAAGCATGCATGGACCTATTCATGCGACGTACAGAAACATGCACTGACCTAGTATGCCTGCATACAGATCATGCACTGACTTCGGTCTGCACTAACGCATCAAAATGAAGTTGATATTTCATTGCCATCATTAAAACAAGACAAGCACACATTAAATCTAGAGGATATATAACATTCTCCCCCTTTTTGATGATGGCAATCTAATTATATTTTGATGTGCCCCCCCCCCCCCCCTCCACCCCCAAACATGGGGGGGGGGGGGGTGCTATGTGTGTGTGTGAAGGAAACCCCAAATAGGAGAATGTTGACCCTCCTCACCCAATAAGAGTTTAGCCTGCTACATGATCACAAATAAAAGAACAAACCTTCTCAGGGACTAATTTCCTTACAAATATTTTTTTTCACCACCCCAAGTTGGCCCGAAATGTTTCATGCAAAATAGTCCAATATAGAACCACCTTTGAAGTCCATCTTTGGTTCCTCTAGATAAGGAGCCTTTCCACCCCATCAAGGACATGGCGGACAGGTCCTCTGGAATATCTGCAACCATATCTCCTTTGTGAAAGAACAGCTAGTAAGATTATAGTCCATGGGTTCCTCCTGTGTGTGCAAACTACTTAAAATTTGTTTTTGTTCAAAACCCATGCCAACCCATCACAGGTTGGAAGCCAGGTATTCTAGTCCATGCCATTTTTTCTAATGTACAATTGATGCAGGTACTTAGTGAAGTGGGCCTTTTTCTCTGGTGGATTGGTGCCTAAAAAGGTCAAGAGGGTTGAAGAAATTACTTCTGGCAATTTGAAGGTAGCCTAAACAGGATGGAGGGAGAAATAGAATGCAACTCAGTGTTGGATTTTGCGGTATTTCACATAATGGTGGCGCAAAACAGGTGCATACATTTCTTTTTCCTTATTGTATACTCTCATTCCCTCCCTCTTTTGCATAAAGTGATATCATTTGTGAAAACAATGAAAGTACACAAAGTTATGATGATGGCATTTTTCTGATCTATTTTGTCTATGATCATAATTAAAATGTAGGCAACCCTTACTAAAGCAAAAGAGAAAAAGCAAAAAAATAGCCAATTCCTAGGCAGTCACGATTAGCAGAAATAGTCAAATCTCTGGGCACATTTTCTTGTTGCCGTTTTAGAATACAGGTCCACTTTTTTTTCATGGTCATGTCCTACTATCCCCTCCAACCTCTGCCTGAAGGGCACTGTAAAAAGATGCTGCTAGAAAAAAAAAGGAGGACAAGTAGCCCAAACCAGGCCCATTCTAACGGCCTTGATGGGTAGCCCATTTCCCCTCTTGTTGTGCATGAAAACCCTAACACTAGGAGTCTAATTTCGGGGGAGATGGCGATGCGACTTGGTCAAGGCGTGATTCCTGCGCGTGTCGAGTTGTGGGACTCTATCCTACCCTATCATTCGCTCCCAGATTGAATAACCTCTATAAATCAAACCCTCGGTCGACCTCGTAACCCTATTTGCTACGACGACCGGCGAGGAGCACGATTAAGGGAGGATTTCGACAAGTCTAGAGGGTGTTCATCTCACGACCCGGCGACCGTCGTCCCCTTTGATCTTCGATTAAGGTAGGTGATAGTGGACTAAACCCTAACGATAATATATCATTGAAAGTGTCTCCGAGTCCCCTTTCTGTTGATACTAAAAGCCCTAATTATTATTCAGTATAGCGCGTGCATTGCCTATTTTAGTCGGAGCATGTCAATTAGGGCATGATCTTATTACTCTCTTTTTATATCGTTTGAATGTTAGGTTTAGTAGGATAAAATCTTAAATTGATCATGCTATGTTGTGCACCTTTTCATCCTCTTTCTATTAATAGCATTTTGCCCAATTTTTATGCACCATGTCACATGTATTACTTGTCGCAATCGAGTCCGATCGGTGTTCGCCAGAGATCGGAAGAGGCGAACGGGTTGCGGTCATAACATGATACGCCTCAGATAGTGGCGGTCTCGCGACTAACAGTTTCCCTGTTTAATGTTTTCAAAACCCACTGCATGTTGCGGCCCCGCAATAGACAGCAAGGTCCAGGGTTGCGGCCAGTTACTGACCACTTGGGACCCTAGCAGCCGCGCGACAGACCGCATAATGCATGTTTGGATTTGAAACCTCATGCCTCTAAGCGGCCTCGCGGTGGACTGCCAATCCCTGTTTAGTGGCTCTGGGCAGACCGCCTGGATGCAGTTTTTGCCTTGATTTATGATTTAATAGATTGTGTTGCATTTTGTTAAGTTTTATCTGTAGGGTAGAAACACACTAAATGAACTCTGCCCTGTCATAGGGCATAACGGATCAGGTGGGGTGCGTTAAAGTAACATGGCGTGCCTCCTCTGGTCCGTCATTCTCATCCGCTGTGATTCCAAAACACAGCGTTCATAACGGATCAGTGATGCTGCGTTATGTGGCATAACGCGCCACCACTGGTCCGCTATGACTACTCGAGTGATTTTTATTAACTTAACGACCCAGAAACTATAACGGACCAAGGGAGGTCCGTTAAGGCCACCCGAACGTGGAAAATCCATAGTTTTCCCATAACTATAATGGTCATGGATGGGGGCGTTATGCTAACGACCTATCTAAAGTATGAATGAGCATAACGGACTAGTTGTGGTCCGCTAAATGGGTATAACGCGCCAGAGGTGGTGCGTTAAACACATAACGGTCACTGGAGTGATCGCCATGTGAGCTGGGTGGCGAACGGGTTCGGTTTGAAACTGAACCACCCCCTGGTCGACCGAAATCGATGGGGTTCACTACGAAAACTTGCAAAAACCTGTAACCAGCCATGCACCGCATCCATACCACTCAATAGAAGCTCAAAAACATAAATGCAATGCCCATGGATAATTAAAAACACTAATTACCACATTTTAGGAAAAAATCAAAAATGGACATTAACTAGGCCAAACGGCCGTGGATGGGCGTGCATGTGGTATGGAAGTGATCCTAGCACAGAGACGGTTCCATCCCCCTACCTCATTCGCTCCGAAACGGTCGTTTCGGCCGCATATAGGCGAGGTGGAAGTCGCGTCCGTCTCGCCCAACCGTCTCTCGAACCGCGCGATGGAGAGCGTCAACGTGTTCCTCTCGTCGTACTGGTTCTAACGGTGTCCCCCACGTCTCGGTCCAGCCCTAAAATTGTCAAAATCGAGAAGGAGAGAGAAAGAGAGAAACGTTGGGAGAGAGAGAGAGAGAGTACGAGGGTGATTCGAGAGAGAGAGAGAGAGAGAGTTAACGAGAGAGAGAGATTAAAGGGTGGGGGAGGGTTTTAAGGTTAATAAAAGTTTATTAATTATAATTTAGGCATAAACCCTAGCCGCCCTCTCTCCTCTCTCTCTCCTAGGGGCGCACCTCCCTCTTCCTCCCTGGTGGATGGTTGTGTTGAGATGGGGTCGGCGCGTGGAGATTGTGGAGGAGATCTCGTCTGCTTTCATTGCTCGTGTGGATACGTCTAGAGGCCAGACGCTTGATCGGCTCACGACTTTGGGATCTTCCACTCGTTTGTCTTTGAGATTTTGGGAAACTCTCAACCCCACAAAGGTAAAGAATCGTTCTTTATGCCGTGGGTTTACCGATCTTGTTCGATTTTGAGAAACCAGCAACGATATGTAATCTAAGATTTCGATGATTTTCGCTGTACATTTTGGTCAAAACCTTACAGTGGTATCAGAGCTAGGTTGCTGGTTTGATCGAAATCGACAATATTATATTATTTTTCGTCATTCCTGATCTTGCATGAGGCTTGATGTTTGTCGCTCGATTAGGTCGTTCATGAGATGAGCAGCGGCCGATTGATGCCAGGGAATCATTCTCGGGATCAAGAGGAGCAGAACGCATATCTGTATGCGTTGAATGACCCACTGGTGAGGCCAGATCGACCACATCTTTGCAATTGCTATCGCCGTTCGTGTGCACTAGAGGAGGCCGTTTCAGGCCATGGACCCATGGTTGCCGGCGCCCATGGGGCTGGTGACGAGTCCAAGATGATCCTCCCTAGCATGCGGCGACGTTTGGTGGCATCCGGTGGTGTTCGATGGCCGATCCGGCGACTGCGGTGGCATTTACGGCAGAGGAGGCGAACGGTCGCCCATTAGTCTGCATACGTCGCCCATAGCGATGACGACGACACTAGTGAAGGCTGGCGACCCTGTCAGATGATCGCCGTCTGCAGTGGCCGGGCAGCGCCAGGAAGGGGGCGGCTAGGGCTTTTGCCCAACCGCCCTTGCGTATCGAGCGGAGGGGGAGGATCTGCGAGTCCTCCTCCCGAGTCGGATCCGATTCGAACCGGATCCGGACCCATCCCTAAACCCGTTGGCCATTTTACTTGGGGTATTTATCGACGCTAAGTGTTGAGGTCCACATGATTCTTTGAGGGTGTGTAGAGGGAACACTCCTGCCAACAAGATTTCTCAAAAAGCTTTCCACGTGTTGAGATTTGGATAAAGGTAGGCCCACGTGGCATATTCTTTCTTGGATTATCTATCTTGGATCTTGTGCCCAATCATAAGCTGACTAATTCCACGTGCCACCTTTCCCGCCTTACCTGGGATCATGTGATCACTTAAGTGATTGAAGCTTCTTACCCTTCATGTGTTTGACAGAATTCCTGCCAATAAGAGATAAGGCATTTCATCAAACACTTTATAGTCAGATGAATTCCAAATGTGCACAGACTTATTCTGCATGTTATAACATGTGCAGAGACCTAATGTGCTATCCAACACAATGTGCACAGACTTATTCAGCATGTTAGAAAAGTTGCACAGGCCTTATATGTTGACCAACAAAACATGCATCGACCTTGTATGTACTTTATAAAAGTTGCACAGACCTTACATGCAGATCAAAAAAATGTGCATCGACCTTGTATGTGGTTTAGAAAAAGTTGCCCTGACCTTATATGCTATATAACATAATGTGCTTAGACCTCATAGAAGACTAATGCAAATGTACATCGACCTTATATGTTGTCTAAGAAAATGTGCACAGACCTTGTATGCATATGACCAAAGAAGCATCGACCTTATAGCGCATGGAAACAAAGAAGCATCGACCTTATAGTGCTGGGGAGCAAAGTAGCATCGACCTTACTATGTTGGAGAGCAAAGTAGCATCGACCTTACTAGCAACCAAACAGTATAAGCATCGACCTTACTAGCAACCAAACAGTATAAGCATCGACCTTACTAGTGAAACAGACAGTATATGCGTTGACCTTATGAGTGAAACAAACAGTATATGCGTCAACCTTATGAGAGTTTTATAAAGCATTAAGTGCAACAAACTAATGCAATGAATAGTGTAATGGCTTTAAAGACAAATAATTCAATTCTCTCACAAAGGTGTTTGACATCATCAAAACAACAGGGACACAACCTGTTTATTTCTAAAAATGGCCTATCAAGTGACCGTGCATATGATTGAGAGTCCAAAAGACCCTGAACTCCGTTTTCTTCACCGTTGGACTCTTTAAGGCATTTCCTATGCAACATGGCCTCCTTGTTAGGGCTCTATCTTCTAAAATACTCCACGAAATTGAGCCCCGTCTGTTTCTGTGTCTTTCCCTTTCTATTATCTTGAATTTGGTACATGGAGCATGAGTTTTAATTGACCAGGTCTCCTAGAATCTTGGCCGCAAGATCAGGTTTTATGCTTTTCGTGTAACACAAAACTCCTACAAATTAGGTTCTAGAGTCTTCTTCCAAGAGCCATAATTTTCACATTCTTCAACCAAAAAGAGTCTCGTCTTCTCCTATGTCTTATCTTGACTATTATCTCGAGAATAATCCAGAGATCTCGAGATTTGGTGGACTCTATCTCCTGAAATCATGGGAGAAAGTTCTGGGTTCCATCACTTTTCTAAAAATAAGTGCCTAGTTCGCCTGCGCGACGGGGGGCTCTTCTTTGACCTGGGCCGAAGCCATGTCGGACCGTCCACTCAACCCTTTGACCCCAGACTATTGAGGGAAGTATCAACTTTAATTTGGTTCCTCATTTGCTTCATTTCATCATCGTTTGCCCTCCTAACTCCGCCTCTACTTTTTACAAATCATCACAAGTCCTTGAACCTGTGCGACGGGGCGCCCTTCATCGGCTTGGGCCGGAGTCATCCTGAGTCCTCTTCGTCCTCCGTCGACTCCATCTTGAAGAGGGGAGTATCTTCTTTGATTTCCATGTCCCTGGGCTCTCTATACTTGCTCTCATTTCTTATTCTTCTCTATTACTTTTCACAAATCATCACAGTTTCACACAGTTTTTTTTGCACAGTTTCCTACACGTTTATGCCTTTTTCTCCAATTTGCACGACATTTTCTCTCTACTTTTTTCATCAAATTCCGTGATTCCAAATCCTATGCATGCACAACACTCCCACCTTTCTTTTTCACCTATTTATAGTGGTTAAAAACCCTCCTCTATTTATGTGTGATTGTCTTGTGCTCTGATTATTTCTTGGTTGCAAGAGACTTACCATGCCGGCTGTTCACGTCTTCCCCGAGCGAGTCTTCTGCTGTAACTAAAAGGCTCGGGACGTGACAGTTAAGTTGGTATCAGAGCCTAAGTCTCAAGACTTAGGAGAAGAATCATGTCATAGGATAAGTCTAAGGTTTAAGGACCCTTACCTATGAACTAAGGAAGAAAATTCCTCACCCATGCGAGAATTGGGTAGAGCCCGGGATAAGATAGTTAATTAGTTCTAAGATTAATCTCTTTCTCAATCCATGAGAATTAACAATTGTTATTTCTCTCAAGTACCCTATTGTTATAATGGCTCATCGTGTTGATTGGGATGGCATGCAACAAATGGTTGCCAGCCTTACTCAGGCATTGCAAACTATGACCCAGGCAGGCGCAGGGGCAAGGGCTGGTGACTCACATCATAATTTCTGAAGCTTAAACCCTCCGCGTTTTTATGGGTCTTCTAATCTAGATGAAGCAGAAAATTGGATTGACGAGATGAACCACATATTTGACGTCATCCAATGCACGGATCAAGAGAAAGTGCATCTTGCGACTTTCCAACTCAATAAAGATGCACGGACTTGGTGGAAATCGATTCCGGCACCTCCAGCTGATGCACCTCATACCTGGGAAGGATTTCTCACATTATTCCGTGCTAAGTACTTTTCGGAGCACGTTAAGAAGAAAAGAAAGGCTATGGAATTTGCCTCTCTTTGCTAGGGCATGATGTCAGTGGCGGAATATGAACTTCTGTTCTCCAGGCTAACACCATATGCACCACATTTAATCAGTACCGATTTATTGAAGGCTAATCGATTTATGGACGGGTTACGACCCGATTTTATTCAACAACTTGGGACCCAAAATATCCGTACCTATGCGGAGATGGTCCAGCGGGCATATTTATGTGAGAGGACCTTAGAAAAGATTGAGAAATTGAAAGGAAAGGGAGAAGAATCTAGCCGACAGTCAGATCATCATTATAAGAAAGAACCAAATCCGATGCGTAAAAGAATAATGCCAAGCCCTTAACTGGCATGCTCATCCCCGCACCTGGTGAGGCCATGCCGATCAAGCCTATAAGAAGAGGAGTTTTGCAGGGACATGGGGACACGCGCAGAGTGAGTGAAGGAAAAGAAGAGGGATCGAAGAGAAAAGACTTGGCGAGGAAGCAAGTGGAGTGAGGGTTCTTCTCTGGGCCATTGTTCACTATTCTCCTGCAGAACAGAGGTCCAAAGCAAGGAAGGAAGATGCTATTCCGATACTTTGTTTTAGTCATGAAGAACAGAGGTGGGGCTCCGGCGTTCATCTTCCGATCATCTTCCTCCTCTGCTCTTATCCAAATCCCAGTGGTGATTTGTATTAATGCCGGTAATGATACGAGCTTGTAATCCCCCTTTTAGTCTCTAGCTTTTATTTCTTATACCCCCATTTTCATGTTTGATCTGGGGATGCGATTGGCTCTGTGCGTCAACGCTAGGTCGTGTCTGCGTATGTAATATCTCGTTTGCTTATTAAGTTGTGTAATGACCTCCGGGCCTGAATGAAAGCATTGGTGTGCGTCTGAGTCCCCTCTTCTTTCTCTGACTACATTTACTTTCTTATCGTCTGTGCGTTATTGTTTGATTTCTCCCATCGATGCCGAATATGCCCTAGGCCTTCCCAGGGCCATAGCAATGCCATTCCCCCTCCCCGGGGTTCTTTTTAATGGAATATTTGTACCGAGTACCTCGTGTGTTTTTTGTGGGTTTCACCACCGGAGGCATATGCATATGTGTATCTCCAACCATCTCCGAGACTAGTTCCATCATTGCTCCTCCATTCACAACTATGAACTAGAGGGAATGTGGCCATCCTTACACCCTAGGCACATTCGGTCTAGCGGTACATCTATTTTCCTGTGTGCCACCTACTAACTGTTTGAACCTTTGCTTCATACGATCATCCGTGTGACGCACCACCCCCTTTATGAGCCCAGTAACTCAAGATTATATAACTAATCTCTAACTGCTAATCAACTAACCCCTAGCTCAAAAAATAGAAAATCACGTTTTCAAGATCCTCAGAAAGCACCGATCGCAACGGTACCACTCACGCCCGGGTGAACGACCACGTTCGCCCACAACGGCGTGCCGAAGGATTTACCGAAAACCGGACCAAAAATCGAAAAAACACGCAGGAAAAGTCACGGAACACCTCTGGGCCCCTGAAACGACCCCGGATCGCCCCGATCCGAACACGAAAGATGTCCGAAACAAAATTTTAGACACGACAGAGCCAGACGCTCTGAGAAAGTAGGTACGGGACCCAAAAATAAGAATCCGAAAGGGTCTGGGACATCACAAAGATCGTCCGGCGTGAGGCCGAGCTGTATGAGATAGTAAGTTATCTTGTCTTGTTTGAGTCGCAGAGTTACCGTCGATCCTTCCATCGACGCCATTCCGTGTCACCTCTAAGGTGAGATCGAATCACTATAAAACTTGGTGTCACTTAATGTGATTGCTCTGCTCCTTCTCTTCTACCTCCCTTCTTATCAATCTTACATCAATTTCATCTTTACATTGTTAGCTTTCCTTAACTGGTACGTGCATGTGGATTGAGCTTTTATTTTTTCATTTTTGGAGTGATTTTGGGTAAAACCCAATTCAGCCCCCTTGGGTTTGCTATGTAGCTAGAGACCAATAGTGTTTTTGGACACCATGAATTCAAGCAATCTGAATGACATTACCAGCGCCAAAAGATAAGTTGCAAAGAGTGTTAGCATTGTTAATATAATCTGTAGATTGCAACCTTATACAGAATAATCTGAGAACCTATAAAGGAACAATCCCTTCCATGTCTTCTCCGCCTGTTCTACCCTCTTTTTCTCCTTATTTCCTGTTGGCTGGCCATGTGCTCATTCCCTCCTAGTTCAAGACCACCTTACTTTGCACTCAGACATGGGTTCCCTGGCCTTCTGTCCCGCTGACAGCCCTCGTGCCCTCGTTCAAGACCAAAAACTTAATTGTGAAGTGATGGTTGTGTTGGGTTTTATCCTAATATAGTGGTCCACAACGCTATCTAATTTCTGTCCTATTAGAGGAGATAGAGACCTACCTATCCCTTCCTAAGACCAAAGTGGGGGATGAAGACCTAGTGTGCCACACAGTTGAGCCTATTGACCCATCACTTATTCTAGGGGACTTCATACACAGTCCAAAGGATGTTAGGACCATGATCAGCCCTCGCCATATCCATTTGATACCGATGGTTCAATGGATAACCGCTTATTACAAGAATAAGAGTGGTAGATTTGAAGCCATAGCCAAAGCTACATCAGTTTACTTGTGCGGGGTCTTTCTTTTCTCCACCACCCACCACCTCTTAGATATCCAAAACCTTAGCATCATTAGTGGGCTGTGGCGGGGATTATCCATCTCTCAAGTAATCCTTTCATACCTTTATGAAGGGCTTAGCTCAACTTGCCTAGGAGGACCTCTCTTTGGCTCGATGATTGTCCTTGAGTGTTCCATGGGAGTGAGAATTAAATTCTTCCCCAAGGAGGATTTGACTTCAACTAGCCGGCTTTGGGAGCCACCCTCTATTCTTTATTGGAGGCACATTCGAGTTTTCACCACAGGTTGAATGCCAGATTGTGGACAGGAAGACACGCGATGATTGGCGTCTCTACCTAAACACATTGCCAATAGAGAAGTTTGTGGTGCGACCAAGAGTTCTTCGGAGCACCATTCTCAGAGTACCACGGCTACCAGGCCTAGATCTACTGCTAGTGGGGGACACTACCATGACGATCTATAACCCTCACCGGTGCTATCTTTAGATCAGACTACCCCATACCATAGTTCCTGCACTTTCACATTTCCCTCCCCTTCAACCTAGAAAGATGGGGACCGAGGAGGACGAGAGAGCAGTTCGGAGCACGCTGACCATGTGGGAAGTCAGCAATATGCGCCCTTGGCAAGGAGAAGTGGAAGAAGATGCCGAGGAATGCCGTGCTTATGTGAAAGAATTATGCAAGATCCGTCCTCGTGCAGACAAAGCAATGAATGTAATTTGAATTTTGTTCTTGATGTATTTGAAATTTATCAGCCAATTGATGTATCAATATATAATCCCATGATGTTTTTTGTATCCTATTTTTATACTGCTGTAAATGTATTTTTCAACATGAAATAACTGGGAAATGTCCTGCAGGAATCCTTATGTGACTGGTACATCAGTAATTGGCATTAAATACAACGATGGAGTACTCGTGGCTGCTGATACTGGAGGTCATGCCCTGACCTTGTCAAAAATTCATGCCACCCACATTGATTTGTGATTCGTTTATTTTCCTTTCATATTTTTGTAGGATAACGTGCTAGAAGAATAGATTTTACTGTTTCCTTCATTTAATTGGCTGTAGTAAATGCTTGAATTCTATTCCATTCCATGAGTCCCTTTCTGTTATGTGAAGAGTTCAGATGATCTTTATTATCGAAGGCTAGAAGAAAGCCAAGTTCTTTTTCTCTCCTGCTTTAAGTGGTGAAATAGTAGAAATTATGCAATGTTGTACCGAGGGTCTCATTGTGAGCATGACTGACATGAAAGCCTTGGGGAATACTTGAAGTTTTCAAATATGGATGTGAGTGTCCTTAAATGCTTCTTGTTTTGCTAATGCATTAAATCTTTGTTAATAAGCATGGAGGCTTATCTTTTGTGCAGTTATATCAGCGCAATTTTCTTGGAATGTTCAGGACTGTTGATACACATTTTATTTCACCTGCCCACTGACAGACTGACATTGGAGGATGGCTCTATCCTCTTCATAAAATTGCCACTATAACCTTGGATTGATAGACTATCCCAGTGTTAAGGGATGCAGTTTGCCTTTTTTATTTTTTTCTAGATGTTCTCACACAAGGCCATTACATGTGTGTATATTTCTAAGTTCCTTTCTTTTGAGGGTCTCTGCTGCGGTGGTAGAGTCAGTTCACACAAATAGTATAAAACTCAGCCTTCCCAGGTTTGAACAGAAGTGGTTCCCTTCCTAACCTTCTATCCGTACTATGTTGGCCACAGCCTGTTGGTGTCTATGTAGTCAGAGGCGTGAGGTGACCGAGGTGACAAGGGGGTCACCTCATGCCTCAAACGCCTAGCCGATGGGGTCAAAACTCGGCACTACAGCTACTCCTACCGTGCTAGAAAATATGACTCGGTCTCCCGTCAGGGGACAACCAAGTCACGCACCCAACATCTCGATCTCACGGTCGGGGGACAACCAGACACGAACCACCCTAGCCACACTACTAGGAAAACGCCACGACGCCTCGTTCGCGAAAATCTGCCCTCACAGCAGGGCCTGAGCCGAAACCACACGGTCTAGAAACACAGTCACGACTTCGCTGTCATGAACTCTACACGGTCTAGGGAAAGCTCTCTGTGACACTCATCGGAAACCCCAAACCTTGGCTACGGGAACGCTCCCGAAAACAACATCTGAAACTCCGTCTCGCAGATGAGAAATGGAAATTCGGGACACGACAACTCACGTCACGTGACGGGAGCACCATCCACTAGAAGAACGATCGGAAGCGTCCCCTGATGTCTTACACCGCGTCACAAGTGTCTAGCTACAACGTCCCGGGCCCGAGACTCAGACACACACAGTAACCATAAGTACTACAAAATAAGGACTAACTGAGGTCGCGCTAGTCAGCTCGGGTCTGAACCCTCAGCCTCGTGTGCACACTCAGACCATACACCCTAGGCATGTCCTCTAGTTGATATTTCCCCCTAAGCCCAGACTCGACTGTACGTGGGGGCCCTACGGTAACCAGCCTACTCACTGTCTAACTCTGGTATGTCGCTCCACCACTCTCGGGTGGGTCAGTACGCGCATGCCGTAAGAAGGCTGTGACTAGTGGAGAGTCACTGACGTGAACACAGAAATCCACACACGCACCCATCGAGAGTGACACGAAGTAACCGGTGGCCAAACTCTGGATAGCCCACTAGACCTATTAACCCAACAGTCCTTGAGTCACGAGACTCAGGGTCAAGACCATTAAACGTGACGGCACAATACCGTCAATCTAGTCTAGTTCCTAGGTCTGAAACCACGGTAACACGAAACCCATGGACACCTCAAAACACAGACGCGAAACCTCCGGGGTGTCCGGGACACTCACGAGACCGAAAGTTGCCACGAGTATTGATCCAGCGAACAACCGGTCACAGGAAACCTAAGTGCAACGAAGAAGAGCACCAGCTTCAGCACAAAGCCCAAGGAAAAATACAAATCTCAGCTTACCCTCACGTCCTGAAATAATAAATGAGCCTTCACAATACATCGGTCGTTGGACGCAGCACGACGAAACATGGTACACAATAGCTCTTAACACCATAACAGAGTTCGAAGCTAAGCAACCGTAAAGCAAGGAAAAGATCAGGCTCAGAATAAAGCTGTCCACACTTAAGCAGACATAGGACAAAGGCCTCACCAAGACAGCAATTCCAAGGCTTACCTCGAAAAGACTCTACCAAACGGAATGAGAAACATCAAGCTCGACAAATAGAAGCTCACCAGAAAGGGAAAATCCTAGGTTCGCCCGAGCATCTTCTCAATCACGGAATCTAATCAAGCACTTCAATTAGAAGTGAAGCAAATCAAGAGCTGAACAGACTTAAGCCGGGACGACCACAATAACGTAAGAACGTGAATGGCCATCAAACCAACACTGAAAGTCAACAGCAACCTGAACAACTCATGAGAAAATCTTGAACAACGTACTACAAATTTGAGCCTTTCGACGAACACTGCCAAGTACAACATGATCGAGATAGACATCGTGATGAAAAAGAAGCACCTCGTCACATCTTGACGTGAGCAGAACCATCTCGCACAGTGCTAATCTGGAACGTACAAGATGACACATGAAAAATGAAGCGATCATGAATGGCGAAACCTAAGCCAGCTGAAGACTGTATGGGACTTAAGGACTCTGGAGACTGTATACTCGGATTCCCATGTACTTCACACAACAACGCTCTGATACCACTCGTGACGACCCAAATCTCGGATACCAGATATACCTGATAGGACTATCTAATACACCTGATACCGCTTGGAACCCGCGAGGCCTCCCAAGAGCGGTAAAGCTCCGAAGGGAAAAAGGATTGTCGTATAGTACATTGAAGCCATAGAGATATAATAGTAAGCAATTAAATTTCATTAGATCGCACTCACGGTTTTGTGAATCAGAATCTGTGAGTTTTGGAGCACTTTTTTGGGCCCCTAATAAAGTTTGGTAATTAAATTAGATTTTTGGGCTATTTAATTTTTCGATCTTCGTATAAGGTGAACCGTTGTGATTTCAGACTCCGGGACGTTGCAGGGGCATTGTGCATTTTCTGAGGATCGTGGGGGTAATTTTTTCTTAGTTTTCTTATTTTTTAGATTTTTGAGCCCTAAAATAATTTCATAAATATTTTCTATTTATTAACCCTCACCCTCTCTTTTCTCTCATCTTACGTTCTCACTCTCTCTCCTCTTCATTCTCTCTTTCTCTTCTGCTCTTCTCTGGGCAACCGACGGAGGAGGAGCGGGACAAGGTGGATGCGACGTGGAGACATGGAGCGGCATGGATGGTGCAAAGATCGAGGCGTGGAGTGGAATTCATTCACGGATTTCAGAACCCAATGGTGTTTTGAACGGCATTTTCAGGTGAAAACGGCGTTATCGTCACGAAAGATCGTCGATGGAGGTAGGGGGATGGATTCCCTGCCCTTTGTTCTACGTTTCCCCTTAATTTTGTGCCGTTTGATGCGAGTTTGAGTGGGTTTCTCATTTTAGGAGATTAAAAGTATGTTTTGGGGTGTGAGTTGAATCCGCCATTTTGGATGGCGTTTCTTGGTTTAAATGATAGATTTTGACTCTTTGGCATGTTGGCATGTGATTCCAGTTAATTTGGTTGTATTTCGTCGTGATTCAAGGCTGAAATGAGGCCGGACGTTCATGTGAGTGGGTTTGGGTTGATTTGAGGAAATCACCTATTTCTTTGTTGTTTTGTGGTCTTTTTGGTCCCTTCCGGCTTGTAGAAGGTGTGGAATATGATTATGGATGTTTCCCCCTTCGTATGGAACAACTGGGGCGTGGAAAAGGGGTTTTCGTGCGGTTTTTCATTTATTCGCACTAGAACACGGGCATCATTCATGACTTCCTATGGTTCGACATTTCTCTCCCTCCCGAAGGTGATTTGGAAGCGGTCCTTCTTCGAGGATCCGTCCTTCTTCTTTACGAACAATACTGGTGCTCCCCACGGGGAAGTACTTGGCCTGATAAATCCCTTCTTAATTAGCTTCATCAACTATTCCTTCAATTCCTTAAGTTCGACATGAGACATTCTATAGGGTGCCTTGGAGACTGGTCCAGCACCATGGATTAGGTCGATAGTGAAGGCCACTTCTCTATCCGGCGGTAATCTAGGCAAGTCTTCCGAGAATACATCCAGAAATTCATTCACCACTGGGATGTCCTCCAGCTTATTTTCCTTAGTCTCCTTAAGTGTCACAAAGGCAAGGAACGATACACATCTCTTCCTTATCAATTTGCTAGCTCAGAGAGCGGAGATAAGCGGTGTCTTGCTCTGCTTCTTAGGGGGAGTAAAGACTAATTCTGGGAGTTCCTTGAAAATAATTTTGCTATTCCGGTAATCTACCATTGCCTGGTATTTGGATAGCCAATCTGCTCTTAGAATGACGTTATACTCCTTCAAGTCTAGACTTATTAGATTAATAGGGAGATTCTTTCTCTTCACTAATACTTCGCAATCTAGATAATGATCCGAAATAGTTGTTTCCTTGCCAAGAGGTGTTTCAATAACTAAATCTATCCACTCTGGTTCTTTGGGTAGTGGATCGGCAAACTTCTTAGAAATGAAAGAATGTGATGCGCCAGTATCAAATAAGACATATGCAGACTTTGAACAAATGGTGAGTGTACCTTCCACTAGTCCACCTTCATTGTCTTGTTCCGCTTCCATAACAGCATGGAGACGGGCACTTCTTGTCACTGGGCGTTTCCCTTCTCCAGGTGATTCCTTCAACATCGGGCACTCCGGGATTCGGTGATCTCGGCTCCCACAATGGAGACAGGCTCCCAATTTCCTCCAACACTCTTCATCCCTATGTCCGACCTTATCGCAGTGTTTACCCACCACATTTGATGGGGTGGTAATGGAGAGCAGATTGGACGTCTTTTTCAGCTTCTTATCTTGTGAAGATTCGCCTCTATTACCAGGTCTCTTCTTGTTGTTACATACATCATTTCATATTGATGAATATATGTATATATCAGCTTAAATAATCCCATTGTCAGTCAATTTTTATTAATGACAAATGGGGAGAATAATGTGACTTTCAATAGAACATTTGCATATAGTTTACTTGAATTATACTCTTGTGCATAGTTTGGTCATTTTGCATATAGTTTTGTCATCTTACATATTGCACATAAAATGTCATTTCTTACTTCGTGTTCAAGGCTCATACACCTTCCTTTCATGGTAGGTTAATTGTAGGGTACGTGCACCATTGACTTTATATGTCTATCTCATTCATTTTTGAAATCTCACTTCTGTGCCTCTCGTCCCCCACTTTTTGATAATGTCAAAGGGGGAGAGAGTTTTGGTGGCCACAATATTTTGTCATCATCAAAAAGTGGAAGATTGTTGGGTTCGCTGAGCTCCCTCTTTATCTTTGATAATGGTTTTGATGATAACAAATTATTGTGTGGGTTGCGTGCGTGTAGAGTTACATACGTGCCTAGGTATTGTAGAAATCGTCTCTATGAAAAATGAGCTCATATGTTACTATCTTATTTTGTAGGTTACTTTACTGGGTTGAGAAGCAATGGCTCTTCTTCATGAATATATTTTTGATGGTGTCTCATGCATTCTGTTGAAGCATCCTCATTGTATTTCATAAGTGTCTACACCACTACTATTGCAACTCTTATCTGATGACTTTTTAAGCATGCTAACTGTGAGGATTTAATGTGGCTTGAGAGAGCATATTCATTATATGATTATTTCTACTGCTACTGTTTCATCAATGATGGTTGTTTAATCATTTTGATCATATGGCTTCAATGCTTCCAAAGGTTTAACTTTTTTCTTTAGTTCATGTTGTTAATGGTGAATCTTGGAATGTGACTTTTGAAGGGTGGATTTTTGAATTGGTTTATTAAATCTTATCTGCTCTTGTTTGAACATGATGAAATCTGAATATAAGTTTTATATGAAATGATCATTTGAGTATACAATTCCTGGAATGCAATGGTTTACTGAAATTCAGGTGCATAATTAGTAATATTAAAGCTCATAAAAAGTGTGTATATCATAAATTAACATGTCAAAATGCACACTTATCAAGTAAGCCTCATGTTCATCAAAATCATAAGAGAATTCAAAAACACCCTCATCTGGGATTCTCAAGGCTCTAGAAAGAAATTTGTGATTTAGCTCTATTTCTATTTTCTTCACAATCGTGGTCATTTTGTGAGTCCTTTCATCATAGGCGAGATTCTTATAGAATTCTTGGACCAATTTGGGGTAAAAAATTGTATGCCTACTGACAAAGCATTTCAGACCTTGAAATTCAAGAATATAAAATAACTCTGAAAATACATCAAACAACTCACAGTCATTAATATCAAAGCATCTAGGATGCAGAATGTTCCTTGGCTCTGGTGCGTCTGCTTGTGAGGAAGATGATGAAACATACTCCTGCTCCTCTTGTATTTCCCTGCCCCTTGTTTTTCTGGAAACCCTTTGTTTCTTTGCCGACTGTTCCAGCTTCGTCCCTTTCCGTTTCTGTGAACTCCGAGGCTTTTTCTGTTTACCGGCTGGTGCAGAGACATCTTGATCATTCCTCCTCCCTAGTTCTGGGCTCAATAGTAGTTGGTGATGCCTGTGGAGAGCGATTCCTTGAGGCCGCTGACTTGCCCTTGCTCTTGGTAGCCGGAGGTGCCATTGCAGCGAAAAATAGGGTTTTTGGGGAGGAGAAAAAGAAACTACGCTGGAGGAGAAAGCAGGTGCGCCAGCAGTCACTAGAGGCTAGAGTGGGGAACACTGGACCAGAACAAGACGATTGATAAGTGTGTATTTTGACATATTAATTAATGTTATAACACACTTTTATAAGTTTTAATATGCATCACTATGTATTTATCACACTTAATTTTAATTTCAGATTAAAATATTTAATTGTCTGATTTAATTAAATTTTGATTATGTTTTGCAGACATAAAGAAGATCACAACAAGAAGAAGACAAATGGGCCAAAACTCATTCATACGTCCAGAAACTCATGCTGACCAAGCCCAATCTTAGTGTTTGAGTGGGTTTTCTTTCGTTGGGGTGAAAAGCATATTTTGGGGTGTTGCGCTGAAATCGCCGTTCCAAGCGATGATTTTTAATTCAAATGGTAGAAACTGAACCCCCAACTTGTCGGGATTCATTTCCAGTCAGTTTCACTAGATTTGGTCATGATTTGGGGCCGATAGGAGTCCAGTTACCCTCGTGAGTCATTTTGGGTGGATTAAAAGAAATCACCCATTCGAATGTCATTTTATGGTTTGTTGGTCCCTTTCGGCTTGTGGAAGGTTGCTATTGTGATTTCAGATGTTTCCCCGTCATTCTGGAGACGATTGGGATGTGGTATGGAGATTTCTATGAAATTTTCTATTTTTTGGGTTCGACGTTGTAACACGAAACTCTCAGGGGGCACATTTATTCACGCGTTGTATCGTGTGGTCACGTTCATCTAAGAAGATGAATAGTAGGGCGGTATGGAATGCAGTTGGTCTATCCACCGTGTCTATTAATGCGGATTCATGATGACCATGATCTTGTGTTAATGCGCCCTAGGTTATGACTGCGATCTTGTGTTATCGCGCTCGAGGTCCTAGCCGCATCTATTATCACGACCAAGGCATGCACCGCTGTAGATATTTTAATCTATCCCGCCCCCCAAACTATGCAAATATGAACATGCATACAAACATGAAAGCATGAACAAGAGAAAGGGGCGATGAAGAATCTAAGTGAACCGTGATCGCCTCCCAAGCATTAACAATAGGAAAAGATGCTATAATGAACAAAAACCTACTACATACCTTGGGAAAATGAGGAAGAAGACACGGTCCGAAGATGAACCGCCACAACGTGATCATGGCTCAAAAGGGATGTAGGGAACTGATCATGGGTGCATCTCCTCGTCTTCCAGTCGGCTAGAAAGTAATGGCCTCACGTTCTATCAACAATCTGCAAGAGAAGGTTTTTTAACCACTATAAACAGGTGTAAAAGATAGGTGGGAATGTTGTGCATGCATAGGATTTGTAGTCACGACAAATGACAAAGAGAGTAGAGTGTTGACCAGCCCCACATGGGCCCTAGGACATAGGTGGACCAATGGGGAAGAGGGTGGGGGGCCCCTACTGGACCTAATGGCTTTTTTACAAGAAAACCCAAGGACTTCTACGGACTGACACATTGGCTTATAAAGTCTTATAATTACACACCTATTTATGCAAGGACATAAATACAAACTAAGGGATATAAATGTAAATAAAAATTACTGATGTCTGGAGTTGATTCCCATCACTTGGTCCTTCATGGCTTGAAAGTGCACAGCCCTTCCTTCTGTGTGAACAGTAATGTGCACAGACCTTCCTTCAGCATGAACAGTAATGTGCATGCATCTTCCTTCTGCATGAATAGTAATGTGCATAGACCTTCCTTCTGCGTGAACAGTAATGTGCACAGACTTTCCTTCTACGTGAACAGTAATGTGCAAAGACCTTCCTTCTGCGTGAACAGTACTGTGCACAGACTTTCCTTCTGCGTGAACAGTAATGTGCACATACCTTCCTTCTACGTGAACAGTAATGTGCACCAACTTTATTCTGCGCGGGCACAATGTGCACCAACCTTTGGTCTTCAATGCTTGAGTGTGCACCGACCCTATTAACATGAAGCTTTTTAGCTTAATTTCTGACCTGCCAATTGCCTAGATTTTCGTGCACCAAATTGCCTCATTTTATGTGTCACTTATCAAAATGTTAGCTTATAATTAACTGTCATGATTTCTGTAATGCCAATTGCCTGGTTTTACGTACCAATTTTGATTTCAAATTCTTTGCTTATAATGACCTGAAATATATGAATGAGGTTATCAAAGCAAGTCAGACTCATTAATGAGTCATAGTCAGCCATCATCAAAACAATATAATTAAGCATGTTACACACATGCCCGACATTGTTGACTGACCTGTGTTGACTTTTTGAGAAACATTTCCACTTTGACCTTTTGACTCCTTATGAACAGTAGCATTGACCTATGTTGACTTTCTTGCATTGACTTACGTTTATGCATATCAAATGATGATTGACATAAGATGTTAGACTAAAGAGAGTCAACAATGTTTACATGATTGACTTAGATGATCCTGCTCACATAAACCTTTACCTTGCTGCACCAAAATTTGAACTTGCATAGTTATGGCATCGTAGACTAGGACATGGTAGTTACAATGTCTTACATAAACTATTAAAGCGTGCAATGGTGAAAGGTTTGCCTGCTTTCTTCTGGCATCACCAGGTCTCTTCGGCTTCGAAAGAGTGATTTTGTTGTTTTGGGCGGCCCATTCAAACAGGACCTGAGTCCTCCCCTTAGGAAAAGAGTAAAGCTTACTCATCTGGCTCGCAAGGAGGAGCCTTCCTGTCATTCAGCCGACTTGGTGGGAAGGGGTGGGCAACCTCTTTATCTTTTTACTGCTCGAAGACCTTGAAATTGACTGTATGAACCTCCTTAGGTGCGGGCCGCTTATCAACTGATTTGGCCTTCTGGCTTGCGACAACAGGGGCAGAGGAACCACTGGAGAGGAAGGCCTCAATCTCTGCCACCACATTGTTTAGCTAGTAGAAAGACCTAATTTTAGTTTCGATCATCTTCTGGAGGATCTGTCTCCTTAAGTTTTGTTTGCATATTTGAACTACATCTTCTTGATGTGGTGGGTGCCTACATCTCATGCTGAGATTCCGCCATCTTTTAATGTACTCCAAGGCTATTTCATCATTCTTCTACTTGGAGGCATATAATTCGGCCATAGTGACCTCCCTTTCAGTAACATGAAATTGTTCCCAAAATTTTTGTTGCATATCTGGCCAGTCGTTGATAGACCCGGCTGGCAGGTTCGAGTATCACTCGAACGCGAGACCCGTGAGGGAGGATCTGAAGAACTTCAACAAGTAGGATTCCTCCGTTGCCAACTCGCCCATCACATTGATGTAGTAGGCTATCACTACAAGAAAAATGGAAAATATCGGTGAAATTTTTCGATGGAAACATTTCATCGGAAAGGCATCGAAAATATTATAACTTTTCGATAAAAAATATTCTGTCACAAATCTGTCGGCAAATGCCGACCAATTTCTGACCTATTACTTTGGAGCATCCGGTCAAACAGGGAACTCAAGGGGAAAATGCCCCATTGTTTATCTGGATTCCATCCCGCCACTGCATAGATGGTCTCCTATCCCTACCTGACATGGCCAAAAGTCTAGGGGTCGTGCTGTTCGATTTGTCTCGCCAAGTTCGACAGGATGTAGAGGTTGTCATATCTTCTAGAGTAGTGAGTGATGTTGACTTGGTCTATGGATGTATGAGTCATAACTGCCCCAGAAGTTGGACGGTGTCGACCTGTGAGGGTGTGTGTGTCGACCTATCCCTTGTTCTACCCATTCATAACAGGTTCTGTTTGGTGGGAGTGTCGACCTCCTGTAACCTAAGTGTCGACCTATCCCCTGTACTTCCCAATCATAACGGTCATTGTTTGGTGGAAGTGTCGACCTCCTGTAACCTAAGTGTCGACCTGACAAGGTATTTCTAGCCGCCTGACTGGGTGATGACCAGGAAAGTGTCGACCTTTGTTGAGGATAGTGTCGACCTGTGCTACCTTTTTGACCATTTCTACCCGAGTGTGTGTAGACTTGGGCTGAGGATTGTATCGACATGACTGGGATTTCTGAGCAGTTTTCTTAGGAGTTCCAGGGTTCTTCTTTTAGGACTCTTCCAATTTTTCTTTTTCTTTATTGTTTGAATTTTCCCGACTTTGAATGAGATTTGTGGTCGAGGTAGATGCATTTGAAGAGGAAACAAAGGTGATAGTTTTCATGCCAATCTCTTTCTTTTTAGTGGGATTGTGTCCCAACCCTTCTTTGTTAAAGTTCATTCTTGTTCCTAACAAAGCATCTAAGTTCTCTTTTCCATCCACAAACTTCGCCAGTTGCTTTTGTTTATCCTCTAGTTCCTTTTTGAGCATTTCAACATTTTATTGGAGTTTGGTATTGACTTCCTTGATGGGTTCATATTTTTCATTTGTTATTTTGATATCACTTTCAAATTGTTGCATCTTTGATTTTGCATCAAATTGTTGCATCTTTGATTTTGCATCATCAATCTCATCACTTAAGCTCTCATTTCAGGGTTTCTACAAGATGAGATGTGGGGATTCAGTGGCAGATTCAAGATTTAAGGATAAGCTGAGGCAGGTGTTGATCGTGGTTCATGTTGTGGCTCTTGGCGCGGTGGCCTGAGCAGTAGTAGCCCAGGAGCAGATATTTTTGAGGACCTGAGAAATGAGATTAGGTTGGTGTTAGCAATGATAGATTCAAGGGAATAATCTCATGTGGTTAGAGGTGTAGCAACCATTGAACCTGGCATTTTTATTGATTTCTTCATTCCCCGGTAAGCTTTTTGACATGTTAGTGATTCTGGGATCAGAGATAAGCATAGGTAGGAAACGTGTGGAAGTGGCTAGCTCAACTACTGTGGCAGAGTGTGGTTGGCAATTAGTAGAGTCAGTGCTCAAGGCGTGGTGTATTACAGCTCGATGAACTGGAAGATGCTACCAGTGTTGTCCGACGGAATGATTGGGGAATGTTGTCGAGAAAGTTGACCTGATAGTAGCGATGTGCCTTTTTTCTGGTGCTGGAAGGTGAGGTTCCTAGCATGCGTAAGATTCAAGATTGGGTCAAGTGTGGAGACCTATCGCTTTGTACAAGTTGTGTTAGTGTCTCCTTGGTTGGAGAGGATTGTATTTTGGTTGAATTCCACCATCTTTCATCTTGTGTTCCGATTGGTTGGCCTCCTCGTGTACGCCAAGGAGTTCATGTAAGAAGCATTCTATGTTTTGGGCTGTGAGGTTGCCTGTGAGAAGTTTTGCCCATCCCCTTGATGCGTAAGGGTGCGTTGGCGTTATTATGGAAGGATGAGCGCTAGCTAGGTTATGTGTGTGAGGATGCATGGCTGGTGTTGTGATTTTCGATGCATTGTAGATTGGAGCATGCGGAGTTGCAGGAGGATTGCCATGTTAGGAAACAGAGCCCGTGCTTCAAGGTTCGAGGTAATATAGCTTTTCGTACTCTATTTTCTGGAGTTAGCCAGCCATGTTGAGATATGGTTGGATGGCGGATGTCGAGTCATTTGTGATGATTGTGTGTATTGTGTAGAGTGCACAGCGGAAGCCTAGTGGGCCCATGACCCACAAGTCCAGGATCATAATGATGGCAGGAATCTGAAGGATTCCAAAAATTTGGTAAGAGTATCGGAGGATTTTGACCAATGGAGAGGGTCATTTCCTCGGTATAAGATTGTCTTGGCTATGTGAGGCATGTCGATTGTCGTGCCATTGCTCGAGACATTGTGGTCTGTGGCACCAACAAGATAGAAACTTGGGAAAATATGACGGTAAGTGTACCGGATGAGTACCATATTCATTCGATGGAAGCAGTGTCAGGTATTTGGTGGTGGACCCAGTTGGGGGTCGCAAAGGAAATGACCTGATAGAGGACGAGGACACGATGATCAGAGTCGATAAGCTAGGTGCTAAACTTGCATTGGAAGTTGTATCCTCGAGATAGAATTGGAATCCAGGAAAGTGAACATAGAAAAAAGATTTGTGGGTCCAAGTTGGTAGTTGTGAGTAGTTGATGATGCTAATCGAGTGGTCGGCTGTGATAATGCCTAGAAGAGGCCCAGTTGAGTCTGAGAGCTTTGGAACGATGCAAGAAGGACCCAGTTATGGCAAGGATCTATAATGTTTGGAGATCCGTATAGATTGGTTGCGGCATCGTTGAGCAAGACTTATATGATAGAAGACAATGATTATCTGCCTTGGAAATGTGTGTCATGGATTGCTAAGGTTATGTCCTGTGGCTCTGTGGCGAGAGCGGAGCCGAGGTTGGTAGGTGTCCATTAGAATAATTGAGATGAAGGATTCGATGAGACTACATAATGGACGACACCTGAGTACGGAGATCCTAGGAGAGATGTCAATGAATGAAAGCCTTGGTCTCGTGGCCAGCATGGGAGGAGTTCCCTGCAAGTCCAAGTCTAGAGCTATTGTGGACCAAGGATTGTGGAGTCCTGTCATTTGGTTTCATCATGCTCCCTTAAAAGGGTAGAGATGGGGTGAGGATCAGAATCAAATGCAGTGTCCAAGGAAGGACTAACTAGAGAAGTGGTAGTGGTCTAGGTAAGAGTCAACAGATGGGCCGTCAAGATTTAAAATGACCTTATTGGGCCCTATGAAGGAACATGTAAACGGAAAGGAAAGCGAGTAAAAAATTCCCGTTGACGAATGGTTGGTAGCTGGTGAATGGATTTTCGTAGCTAGAGGGTGCCAATTGAGGTAAATTGAGAATGGCAAGAGCCATGTGCAGGTGATGCCTTGGGTCTGATTATCATATATGTAACATCCCAGATTTTTCGGATCAGGATCCATGGATTTCATAGCGCCTTTGTGAGTACCAGAGGGTGTTTTGTGCTTTACTCCGATTTTTGTCTATCGAGTCTTCGGAACCCTGTGTAGGGTGAACCAACGTATTGTCGGGCTCTGGGACATTACAGGCGCGCTGTGCATTTTCCGAGGATCATGGGGATAATTTTTCCCTATTTTTATATGTTGGGTTCATTGTGCCCCCTCATTGATTTTGGTTTCAATGATAACAAAATATTGTGTGTGTGTGTGTGTATTATGTGTTCTTGACTGTGTGAATAGTTTTTCAATAGACTGAACTCACGTCTATGTCTTGTGTGCATGTGTTTGTGGAAAATGTTCATTGATGATTAAGAAGCTCATAGTTTGATTGTCTTGCTTTGCAGGACTCAAATCCTTTGTGGACACCCTGGAACTCAAATGAATGGAAGAACAATTCATGTTGATGTGAAGGACTCTAAATAGGTGGCAAATCCTATTTATATTCATCACAAAGGATTGGTAAGGCATTACATCTCTCAAAATTCTCATTTGCTTGAAGCTTGCCACTCTTGTGCTATGAAGAGTGGAACTGCTTTATATTATGGAGATTGAAAGATGGGTTCATTTTGAAAAGAGGAATCATGTTTGAGAAGGTTGATATTTCTATTTTTGATGCCCATAATAATCTGGCTTTTCTTCAATAGAGTCGATGTAACCATGCATTGCATCAACTCTTCAATGTTTCATGCACTTCATGCATTGGTTTTTTAAAGCCTTAAAGGGGTTTTCATGCATGCTAGTCATGGGTTTTTAATGCCTTGAGTGTTTTCATGCATCTTCCACATGAGGTTCTTGGGCTTGCAATATGCTCAATTTATTCATACAAAACTTGCAATATGAATGAGTGAGTGTGGTTTGTCATGGCTTTCACACCTTGGTTAAGTGGATGGCCAATGGCTCTTGTATTTTGGTTTGAGGAAAACTAGGCTTAGTTTGTGCTTTCATCATCAACTTCATGATTCTTCATGATCTTTAATTCATATGCGAACCAATCAATTTAACTTGTTTTGAAGCATGGAAATTCACAATTGGATGTTTAATATCATTGGGTTGCATGTATAGGTCATTGGGATTCACAAAAAATAATTTTCATTTGTGCATAGCTTGAATGGGCCGACCCCCCCACTATTTGGGTCGACCCCTGGGCTGAAAACACCCCAAACAGAAGTTGCCTGCCAGATGGGATGACCCAGTGCCCATCTGGGTTGATCCCTGTAAGTTTGCTTCTACAGATAGAAGCTGTCCCTGTAGATGGGACGACCCACTTCAGTTTTGCACTTCATGCGGGTATTCCGTGGGCCACCGAAACCCACCCAAATGGCCACCTTTTAGGCTAAAGTTTTACCCCATTGCCCCTAGGTTATTGATAGACATATTAAAGACATTTTGCTAGGGTTTTGCATGGGCTTCTTGGTCATTTGATCCTCTTATTGTGCTGCTATATATATGTTGTGAATTTTGTGAGAAGTAGAATGAAGGGGGCTAATTGTTCTATTCTTTTTACAGAAGGTGAAGAGAGAGGGCGGCCAGAAGGTGGAGAGGAGAGGGCTTTGAGAGAGTCATCATTTTCTGATGTTTGTAGGTACGATTGGAGCTTGGATCTGAAGGTGTACATCCCGTACGAGCTGCTGAAGTTGCAGACAAGTTGGGATCCTCAAGGAGGATGATCGACTGCTCCATCCTGCTGTAGTTTCAACCCCTCCGACCTGTACTTCAAGAAAGATCTTCAAACGGTCATTAAAAGACAAAGGGGAAACATTCTACATATTTTACCCATTTATTTGTGATGCTCTTCTTGATCTACATTCTGTATTGAGCATATATTGTATATCCTTCTTATTTTTCTGAACATCAAAAGATTTGTGCGTGTGTATAGAGTTGTGTCTCTGTGTGAAGATTTAGTGCGGGGTGAGTTCCCCGACCATGTGTATGGATTGCTGTGGAAGCAGTGTGTGTGTGCGATTTCGGGGTTCCTCCCCGTGGTTGCTACATTTGTAGCGTGTTAGTGAAGCTTCACCGGGTTTCGGTGAGGGGTGGACGTAGGGAATCCGTCGTGGTCCCGAACCACCTAAAAATCTTCGTGTTCTTTGTGACATGCCTATGTGATTGTCCATTTCTCCTATCTCCGTTCACAGGTCAATTTATAGATTTTTATTCACTGCACCACTATACATTGCTACATCTGCTATCCATGTTTGGCGTAGGTTCAATTGTTCAGTGCATAGATTATTCGAGTGAGATCGAAAAGATTGAGTGAACCTAAATCTCACTTCAGTTTAGTTTCATTAACGTAGTTAATTTTATTTCCGTCGTAATTCATTAAGTTGTTTTTTAAAATCAACCATCTCGCCAGGGGGACAATTCAACCCCCCTTCTTGTCCGCCATCTATTCTAGGCCAACAATTGGTATCAGAGCACAGTCTCTGATTTTCATTCGCGGACCTCACGGTCTAGGAGAAAAGATCTACTCATGATGGCTAGTGTGAATTTGGTTCTTGTCTTTGATGGTTTTGATTATATATCATGGCTTGAAAAATTCTGTATTTAGATTTCTAGTATTGATCCACAGCTTATGAATTTAATTACTCACGGTCCTCATGCTCTACCGAAAGAAAAGTCAAGGTGGACTGATGAGAATAAGAAAAAGAATTATGATAATCTTTTTATCTTCAATGCTCTTAAAGTTGCAGTTTATATTGACAAATTTTCATTTGTTTTGATTGAAGATCTGCCAGAGAGATCTGAGATAGGCTGAACGAAGCACAAAAAGAAAGCTACAATGATGAGTACCTTGTGGCAAATAAAGATAGTTAGCGTCAAAGTGAGAAAAGTTCAAAGGTAAACTCTGATTCTGATGAGGAAGATGAACTTAGTTTTGATGAACTGATGCATGCTTATGAAGAGTTACTTGATAGATATAAAACATTAAAATCTTAAAATAGAAAATTGAAAAAGAAAATTAAAAACTCTTGTTTTGATAATTTTTCATATAAAAAATATGCTGAGTTTAAGGAATTAAGTAAATCTTCCATGCTTGAGGTTGATAGCCACAAAGAAACAATTGCTTGTCTATGAAATGAAAATTCTGCTCTTAACAATAAAATTACTCAAATGGAGAAAATTGAAAATGAGCTAAGAAACATAATGGAATTGAATTCTATTGATCATGATTTGTGTAGTGAATTGATTATGAATGATAAACTTGCTAAGGAGAATGAAGAGTTGAAGCATTTAAATACAGCTATGTCTGAAAAATTACTTGTCCTTGAAAAGAGAAAATGCATATCGGTTGATGAATTTGAGAAAATGCGTGTATTGTTGTAAGAAATTAAAAGTCATAAAACTATCAATGCCATATTGAATGAAAAAGTCACTTCTTGTGAAAAAGAGATTGCTGATCTTGAACTGCACATTTCAACATTAAAAAATGAAATCAAGAGTTTGAATGAGTCCTTGTATTTGTGTGATAAAGAAAATCAGAAACAGAAAAATGTCAATGATCATTCTTGTGTACATATAAAACCCTCAACTGTTGAATTTGTTCATGCATCAAGAAAAAGGATGAATGTTTCATATTTTTACTATGAAAAATATGGTCATGAAATGCATGAATGTTCATTGATAAAACTTGATGACAATCAGGCCATGAAAATCAGAAATAAAATAGTTGATGGTGCTAAGAACGTTTTTAGAAAGAAGAATGTCACATGCTTTTATTGTGGTGAGATAGGCCACACAATGTATACATGTCATTTGAAGAAAAATGATGATAATCAATCAGTCAAAAAAAACTCTTCTTGTTGTTTTTATTGCGGTGAAGTTGGACGCATGATGAATAGCTATGTTCCAATGAAAAATAATGACAAATGATTTATGAAAAGAAAATCTTCTTACTACTTTTACTGTGGCCAGAATCATCACTCAAAAGATGATTGTGCCACAATGAAATTTGATGATGATTGGTATGCTAGGAAATATAGGAATCCATTTGCTTGTGTTGTCACTAACGCCTCGGGACCTAAGAAATCTTGGGTACTCAAATCTTCAAAATAAAAATTTATCTTACAGGGGCACCTTGAGGCCAGGGAAAATATCTATAAATAAAGGATTCTCACGGCTAGACAGAAAAATGGTTTGGTTTTGTGAGTTCATTATGCTTAGGCTCACCTTGAAAAATCTACAAAGGTAAAAAAAATGAGTTTGGAGGAAAATGATCACACTTGAACAGTTGCATTTCTGTTTCGTTGATCTTGGAAATTACTAAAATATTGAGATTTTGTGATTTTGATGATTAGATGACTTGAACACATTTCACTGCACATCTTGTGAATAATTTTAGTTTTCGATTACTTAACACTGCACATAAAGTCTTTCATTAAAGACAAAAGACTTGGGGACAAGTTGAGGGCATCAATTATAGACAACAAAATCATATAAAGGAATATTGCAGTGGTTGTTGAGCAAAACATACTCAATATATAATAAGAAATACACCTAATCATGTGACACTGTTATAACATATAAATTGCTTCAATGGCATCATCCATGTTGTGACAGAAAAACAGGGATTAAAGTACCAGCAATTCTGATAGTATGAATGAGCCTGCATCTGTTGTTTTATGCGCTCACTAGGTGTAAAAATAAAAGAAGTAGCAATACTTGCACAACCACCTGCTGTGCAGTGTGCCAAAGAATGGTACTCCTGCAAACACAAAACTACTGCAACAATTACATATTTGCCAAGAAGCATAAATATTCAAAAGAATTTCATAAAAGACTCACCTTTGGTAAGACTGGCAACAAAGCTCCCTTTACTGATTCATATGTGAAAGTATAAATGGCAGAAATTGGTGCTGAAGATGCAATATTGCTTGCAATTCCACGATAGAGGCCCAGCACACCTTTGAAGAATAATTAATTCAATTATGAAAGGTTAAATCTCAAGGCTTATGAAACAAAACCCAGATATGCCATATAGAATAAGGTTCCAACCTGTCCAATAGAATGAAAAGCTTCTATGCAATGCATAGCATTACCTCTTTCAGATATAATTGACTGGACTGTGTGGAAAATGGGTTTTTGGTTCATGCCATCAACTTGAATTACAGTCTTAACGGTATCAATAGGATGTAAACAAAGACTAACAAATATGCCAGCCAATCCTCCTGCAATTGCATGCTTTCCCTTCACAAAAGCATCTTCCATCTTGTTCTGTACTGACAACCACAGGTTTGGAGAGTGTCTTCTGTAGCCAACAGGATTGCAATGCAAGTTTTTGCCATCACTGTGTGCATTGTCATCCTTGGGTACAGATTCTTCAGTCAATTCAAGGGCCATGAGGCAGGAATCAAGTGATTGTTGGCATTCCTTGTATGTACAATAAATGGAAGCTGGACATTGAATATTGTAATCTGAGTAGAGACTAGAAATTGAACCACTTGAAAGAGTGATAGGTTCCACTACACTTGTAGCTGGTGAAACTAAATAAGAATCATAAAGAGAACTCGAAGACTGTTCAAAATTTTCAACTAATCTTCCTAAATCACCTTCAGAAGAGTCTCTACCCTCAGCTAAATTGGCACTGCTTTCCTTGCAGGCAATCTTTCTTGAATAGCCATTACATGAATCCCTTTGTTCAGCTAAAGGGATGTGTACTTTTGCACTATGATTAGCAGAAACATCAGTGTCCATGGTGCACTTTTCTAAATTGCAATTCTCAGCCACTAATTCACACTCATTCTCAGGAAAACTTAGTCTACTTTTTAAAGGAGGATTTCCACTGATATTCTCATACATAGTGACCAAATGATGAGGATCTCCTAAACTTGTGGCAGTAGCCATCATCTTGGACTCGGAGCCTACAGGTTTATGGAATTCGTGGAACCCTGTATGTCCTTTTAAAGAAGACCTTGTGGACTTCCTACATGGATCAAATAGTATCATCCTCTTAATTGCTTTAAGATATTCATAGTCTGACTTAGCAGTAGGTGAAAAGCAATTGATGGACTTTGGATCTGAGAGCAGAAGTATTGATGTTCTCTCCAATGCTTCACTACCAGAATAACATTTGGCATTCTCTTTCTGAAAAGAAGCGATGCTTTCTAGACCTGTCTTAGTCTGGGAAACATTCACAGGCTGGCTAACAGCTTTCCATAACCTCCCAACAGCTGATATGAACTCTGGCGTAGTCACAGTCCAGCTTGAAGAGCTTGTCACAATTTTTCTGTCGTATTTAGCACGTGAGTAACTGTTGACCTGTGCACCTCTTGCAGGAGAAAGATCTGCAGGATCAAGGCATGGCAGATCCAGCGGTATCCATCTGTACTTGATGGATGATTTATCATTTTTTGGTGACTTCTTTGCCATTATGCCTAAACCTTTCCGTCAGACTGTCAGAGTAAACATGAGTGAAGCAGTAGAGACAAAGGGCAAGACTACATTGAGAAACATAAGCACATCAAGGTAGATTTTGACTAAGGAAAATTAATGCAGGAAGGGATGCCCTTCATGAAGTATGCCATCCATACAGTAGAGAGAAAACCATCATGAGATGCCCCATCCACATCCTACTGCTCCAGATTTACAGCATCGCAGACGGCCTTTTTAGTCCGTAGGGCAGCAGAATTTTCTCACAATGAAGCAAACGCTTAATCTTCGAAACGTGGGACCTCGTGGATGTAAGGGTTTATGACCCTTTCATGTAATTGTGTGCTAGGGCATTGCAGGCAGAATCTCAAACTCACATATGCACGAAAGTCAGCAGCCTCTGGAGTGGGAAAACGCCCTCCGATTCCCGAATCTGAGCATACACAAAATTCCAAACAAATGGTTCAACAGAATCATCAAAACGAATGGATGATGATGTTGAATGTGATTAGCCACATTACACTAAAAATGAAGCTAGTTAAGCTGAATCTACTACTAAAATAGTGCACATCCCAAGCACTCTACCTACCCCACAAGCTAAAACAAACAACTTAGAATACAAAAGACAGCGACAGACTAGCTAAAACCAAAATAACCCGAAACCCACTTCGCAGAGCAGCATAACCCATCGTTACCCCGTGCCCCCAGTGAGGAATCCAAAGAACATGCGGGCAAACAGAGTGAATTAGAGTTTAAAAAAAAAAGAGCACCTTTTTGTGAAGGGTCTTCAACACCACAACCCCACTTCCTCCGCGACCGCGGACCTCTCTCCCCGGGGACGCAGGAAGGAGGGACCTAGCGTCCTGATGGAGATACATGCTGCTGCTATATCGTCTCCTTCCCATACTGATCTGGTTTTATTTGGGTGGACGGAGGGGGTGAAAGTGAAACCAACAAAAAAGGTTTTCTGAAGGAACGGAGCAAAGAGGGTGCAACGGCAACGTTTTACTCTCTACACCGCCGAGTAGACGCAACCTGACAGGGTCCACACCCTCTGGCACGTGCCGATGGGCCCGCCCAAGGAGAGAGTAGGAGAACCGTACTAGACACTTCTGTGTGCACCACCAGTTGAAAAATGTAATGAAGATTAATTATTTAAACAATAAAAAATAAAACTCTAACTAATATGGATTAAGATGTGTTTGCAACAATTAAGTATATTTAGAAGTTATATTATGCCTCTTAAGGCTTAATGATGTTGTAAAACTTTATGTCGATGAAATAATAGTATCCTTTTCGCGTTATCTCCATTGAGGTTGGACCCCCTTATATGCATGCTCTGATCGACACGAATAATACGACTCGTCGCACCTTGATATTTCGCGTCGGGGCATGACACTGGAAGTCGAAGATTAGAAACTATATATCGAAAATTGGACACTGGGATTGGGGATTGGAATTGGAACAGGATACTGGGACTGCGTACTAGGTACTGGAGTCGGAATTGGATGCTAGGAATCGTATAATGGAAGTAGCTGTTGAAGTCTAGGAATGGAACTAAATAATGGAGACTAAACACTGGAACTAGATATCGGAGCTGGGGTTAGATACATGGGACTTGGTATTGGAACTAGACCTTGGGGACTGGGTATTGGGATCAAATACTGGAGCAAGATGTTGGAAGTAGAATGCTGGAAGCTAGATATTGGAGTCGGATACTGGACTTAGACACTGGAGGCTGGATAGTGGAAATAGGTACTAGAAAATGGGTATGGGAACCGAATACTAGGAGCTGGAACTGGATACTGGAAAGTGAGTGTTAGAACTGGATGCAGGAAATCAGATACTGGGAATCAAAAGTTGGAAGCTAGATACTGGAAAGTGACAACTAAAAATGGGATACTAGGACTGGAGGCTGGAAGCTAGATACCGAAAACTAAAAGTTGGAAGTTGGATATTGGAATCTGGAAGGTAGAGACTAGAAACCAAAAGCTGGAAACTGGATATTGGAGATTGGAAGCTGAAAATGGGATACTGGGGCTAGAGGCTAGAAGCTAGATACTTAATCTGGATACTAAAACTTAGATATTGAAAGTCTGCTCATATAAGGCGTGCTGGCCCATTGCTGGGAACTAGAGCTGGAGGTTAGAGACTGGATACTAGAAACTAGATCCTGTGAGCTAGATATTGAAAGTTGGATACAAGAATTAGATGTTGGAATCTGGATATTAGAACTAGAGAAATAATAAAAACAAATAAGATAAAAATAAAAAAAATAGGGAATGAGAGTTTTGGGGCCTACCCGTTCATGCCTCAGCGGCTGTGGCCGGGGTAGGGCTTCCCTGGGTCGCCTGAGCCGCCCACGGGGCACGAGCGCCGCCGCGGGCGGTGACTCATCGCCGTCTTCTCCTTCTTCATTTTCTTCATCCCCTTGTCCTTCTTCTTCCCTGGCTTCTTCTCCCTCGTCGTTCCCCTAAACCTCCTCTTGGCCTGCTGCGACCTCCACGGCCTCGTCACCGTGGCCCTCGTCGCCGGACGCCATCGCCATTATCTCCTCCACGACGAAGTCTTCCCCGTGGGCTTGAGCCGCTTCCAGATCAACAACTTCAGGCGCCTCCACCCTTTGCCTTTTGTGAGGGCCGGCCATGGCTAGGGGAAGGGAAAGTGAGAGATTGAGAGTTTGAGAGATGGTGGATGGGTCTCGGTTAGGGTCTGCAGAGAGAAGGAAATGAGACGGTGGAGGAAGAAGAAGGGGGGCTGTTGGGTTTTAACCTTCGAAATAAAGACACGCCTCTTTGGCGGGCGTTTTCCATGGAAGTCACGCCTACAGATAAAGGCGCTTTTTGAACATAAAATGACATGCATCAAGGCGTTACATGTTTCAGCATGGGAAATGTAACCGTCGTCAGACGCATTGAAGGGGCGTTGATTGATGGGATGGAATAATGATTACTGTTTATGAATAACGCCTTGGACCAGGGCGTTATCTGTTTGTAAAACGACTCGCCGAAAGGTGTTACTTGTGAAGATCTAACGAATACATTTTGAGGATTTGAATCATGATAATGCCTTATTTGAAGACGTGAATTTATTAACGCCGTTGGTTGAGGCATTTTATTCTTTGGGAAACGCCCTATGCTGAAGGCGTCTCTTTTATTATTCACGCCCTCTGTGGAGGCGTTACTTAGAACAGATTACAGAGCTTCGGAAGTTTTGATCAGACACACACTTGATGAATGGCTCAAATCAGAAAACGATTTTATTCATCGGAAAAAAGGCGATCTGCTAGTACAATCACTACACCCTCGCAGAGGGGTTGATCAAGGGGTGGAGAAATTAATTATTACAACCAAAATTACCTCCACGCAGGGAGGGGCGGTAAGCTGGCCAGGCGGGGAAGGGAAAAGTCTAAATGAGACCGAACGGGTGGGTGACGTTGGTTCTGCCCACTCTCTAGGACAGTGGATAGATGGTCAGAGTTTTCACTGCTGCAGCCACTCCCGAATTTTTTCGATGATGATATTTGATGGAAAAGCTTAGTATCTAACTCAAGGTGACGTCTGAATTTTTATGAATTCCCCGGTCGCCGATGCTGGTCGGGGACAGGCCGCAAACAAGGTCCCTGAGTTCTAGTTCAGACAGCAGAGGTGCCTTAGCAGCAAGAAGTATAGGCCGCCACGAGTTCTCCTGAACTCTGATTTGAGTGTGGCAAGAGTCTCTGGAACCTCTATCGAGTACTCTTTGAAACGACGCCTGTGGGAATGCCAGAGGAGGTCGGAGCAGGCCAGACCGGCCCGAACAGTGAATAGGTGTCTGTTCAGTCTAGGAGCTGACAGAACAAAGCACATGGGGGAGAAAATTTGGAAAATGCTTTTCCAGATGCCGAACGGGATGCTTCTTTTTGGTGATGGAAGATGACTTGTGGTAGAAGCTCTCGGACAAGTGGCACCTCCAAAAGTTGAGGGTTGTGGCCGTGGGAGCTCCTGGAAGTTGCTTCAGGTTGCTGTCTGGACTTGTTCTATGCAGTCGGAGAAGAATGGCTCTCCCAGACAGCTCGGAGCTCGGACAGATGCGAGACCACCTCGCCTGCGAAGCTGCTTGGATAAGCTTTCCAGCAATATGTAATACACCACCTGAAGATCCGTGATGGCTCCGGGGCAGGCTCTGGAACTTGTAGGTCCACTGTTGCTGTGAACTGGGAGTTGAACAGGTGAAGGGAGGGTGATGAAGAAAGGGGAAGAGAACTAAGATGGGCAAGGGGTGGTGATGGCTACAGGTTGGGAGGTGGAAGGGGAAGGTGCTGGGTCGATGTTGGCTGCCGAGCTTCAAAGGCGCCGTTAAGAGACGGGTCAGGCCGAGTAGGGGTTCTCAAAATAGAGGAAAAACTCAGGAAAATAGAGTATCAAAAATCGAAGGAAATCGTGCAATCATGTTCCCATTTAAAGCAAACGAAGGACCACGAGATGGCCTATCTCAGGCCTCCGTCACGCACAGCAGGGATTGGCTAAGGAACTTATATCCTTCGATCAAAACAGAATCGAGGTAGATGGCCTTCTTGTATACCCTCTCTCATTTGCGTCACGGATAATCAGAAGTCATGGATCCTGGCCTCTCTACGATGAGGTTACAGCCGGTGGGGGCTTTTGAACTTAAAACATATTGCATAGTGAATAAATAAATGGAAAATCATGCAATGGCACACCACACTATGGGACATACGTGATTCCATCGTACTGTATTCGGCGCAGTAAATCGTTGGCCGACAAGATAACCATGAACATGAGTGGAAGTAAATATCCATAAAGAGGAAATGAGACAGAGAGAAATAGAAACATCATCCATGATCATTTTTAATAACATTACAGCATGCCCTCAAGGCCAAGTATTACAACGGTGAGATGAATATCGTGAATAGTAGGGGATTTCGACAGGAGAAATAAAGAAATCAAGATATACATCGAAGAACTGAGGGGAAGGGGAACTGTATCCACATTGGGGCACTTGACAGACGGTCGCCCACCTTGGCTGGATGCCGATCCTCCTTCCTCTCTATTCTTTTCTCAGCCACTTCCTCTCAGCTCTTGTTTTTCTGGAGGCCCTCCTCTCTCTGTTCTATTGTTTCTTCTATGGTTCCTCCCTTGGCCCCCGCCATCTGTAATGTCCCAAATTTTTTTGGACATATGTCGGATCTGGATCCGTGAGTTTCGGATCAGTTTCGGGACTCCCGGAGCTTGTTTTGTGATTTCCACGTGTTTTTTTCCCGACAAACCTGTGGAACCCTGTGTAGGGGACTCTGATGTGTTCACCTACTCCGGGATGGGACCGCTGCGATCAGCCGAGGATCGAGAAAATGAAAGGGAGGCTTCTTTCTCAAGAAAACCCTTGTACTCTCTATTCGGATTGGTGGCCTTCTCTTCTTGGTTCCCCTTCCATGTTTTTTTTCTCTCCAATTGCCCCCTCTTTTCTGTATTCCACTCTCTTCTTTTTTTCTTTTTCTTTGATGAACGGAAGCCCCCACCTTTTATAGAAGCCAATTCCCCGACGCCATGGCGGGGCGCGCCGGGGAAGACCACGTCGGGAAGGGTCCCCCTACTGAGGTTTTACGCGCTGGAAAGAAGGGCGCCGTTTCAAGGGCGTGCCGATCGGTCGTGGCGCCATTTCTGCTCCATTCACTTGCCGAACGCCAGTCGATGAGTCCGAGAATGATTCCAAAAGTCACCGTTCATGATTCTTCATGCCACGACTCCTAAAAGGCCTTGGCTGGGTGTTGACGAAGCTCTTGGTTGGCCGTACAGCCTTGGTCCGGACTCTGTGTGTATTTCGTTCGAGCACGCGGGTCTTCTATTGACATGACCTTCGGCATGTTGGCTTGTGCCTTTGGCTTGGCCTGACTCGTACTCAAAGCTCCCGTGTGGGATGATATTTTGCGTAGACCGACGGTCATTTGTGCTCTGACAGACCCACGTTTGCAAAAAGTTGAACCCATGTCGGGCGTTCGGGTCCTTCTGCCGCCAGGGCTTCCAACTTCCGGTTGTGAAGGGCCGATAGCGTTCTTCCTCCTCAGAAGAGTCTTCATTGGGGCGGGAAGTCGCCAAGCAAATCATCATCCTTGGTCGGGCGGCGATCTAGGGTAACGGTGTGACAAAGTCGACACCGAATCATTGGACAGGCTTGGTTGCACTACCGGTTGGTAGCGGAGTCATGTTGGTTCTCCTGAGGTAAAGTTCTCGACATCCATTCCAGGTGGCTCGAGGCTCTGGCAGCTTGAGAGGCTTCAGCGGTCTACTTTTCTTCGACTTGCGTGCTCCCGTAAGCCGTGCCATTCGCCTTTGCGGCTTGATCGCCGGTCATCACATTTTGAGTGTCAACAAATGCCCCCCAGACGTGGGTGCGTCACCGTTCAAGCTTCATCGATGCCGTGCGGACACGCACGTCCCCACTTGCCTTCGTCTCCGGTCAGAGCTCAACTTTTCAATCTAACCAGGTGCATGCTCCAATCACTTGCTCATTTAGTATCTTTTCAAATTACCACGCGACGAAATGAGAGAGAGCCCTATCCATGCAACCTGTCTCCTGAGTGCATCACTGTGGACGGACAAAGAGAGCTTGTATGCGCCCATCCTTTAAGCCCTAGAACTGCCGCATTAAGGGCACCATAATAGTCAGGAAGTAGTTTCACAACAACTTCACCTACGAGCGATCAACTCTCCCTAACTAGTCCCTTCACAAAAAGGGAATTGACCCTTTGCATATTAGCCAACAAATTGAGTCTACACCTTGCTAATTGTTGGTCCCAGGATTGCATCATTTAGGTTCGAGCTCGTGCATGCCACGTTGGTCTAGGAATTCATCGGGCCGTGTAGAGCGCAATTTAACTTTACAACCACCCATGGATCAGGAGAGCGTGAGTGCTATGCTAGCCTAGCTCGAACAACATCTCACGGCCCAACTTGAAGCATCTATAGCCCAATTATGAGCGGAGATAGATGAGAGGATCCGAGCCTTAGAGGATCGTGTGAGGAGAGATGAAGAAAGATTGAATGGTCGCAGAGACCCCGTGGTCAACCATAGGGAAGAGAGAGACCATGCCTACGGGGATCAGGCTCCCCGAGGGAGGGAGCAAGATGGTCGTGCACCCCTAGGGAGAGAACACGACGATGAGGAGATCATCCTACGAAACGTCAAGAGAGACGCTCCCAGTTTTGATGGGTCCCTTAATCCCGCCACATATCTTGATTGGGAGACCAGGATGGATCAATACTTCGATTGGTAACACCGCACGACCCCTACTACAAGGGTGAGGTTTTCCAAAATAAAACTCCTAGGTCAAGCCAAGACCTACTGGTGCAATAATGAGAATCTCCTAGCAAGGAGACGAGAGGAGCCCATAAACACGTGGGAAGAAATGAAGGAGAAACTGAGGGAGAAGTAAGGCTTACTCTCTGGAAAACCCTGCTTGTTCCCCAATCCTCTCTTAGGCTTTTCTGGAGATTGGATCTCTCGAATGGCACACCCCCCCTTTTTTTAGACCCCCCATTGTGCATATATATACTGAGACCATGATCCGACGTGGAGATTGCACGCTGGGGAAAGCCCCATATAGTGTTTTAGCGCATCGAGAAGGGAGGTGCCGGAGGAATGAACGTGCCGTGTAAGGGTCGCGCCGGGTTAATTCCATTTCGTCAGTTCATTCGACACGGGTCAGACACTGTAATCCTTCATCTTGTCACGGTCTATCAAGACTATGGTGGGAAGTCTTGATAAAGCTTTCAGGTCGCTAGGCGGCCGCTTTCAGAACCTCGTGCATCTTTAATCTGGACACACAGGTTTTCCATTGACGGAGCCTTCAGCACTGAGGTTCATGCTGCTGACTCAGCTTGACTTACGTTTGTGGCCTTCTCGGGGAGTGAAACACTACCCGGGGTGCTTTCTCCTTGACTGGGTGGTCATCTGGTCTTTAATGGGCCCAATTTGCTGAGAAGACGTGCCCATGCTGGGTCATCCAGGTCTCCTGCCGATGGAACCTTCGGTCCCCAGTTCTGAAGTGCCAAAGGCGTTCTATCACCTCAGGAGGGCTTCTCTTTCAGGTGGCAGACCACCAGGTATATCCTTGTCCTTGGTCGGACGACGGATATCATTTTTGCGGCACGACTGAGTCGATGTCAGTTCATTGGGCAGGCCTGGTGACACTGCCGATTTGTTGCGAGTTCTTCTCGATTCTCCTGAGGTGAAGTCCCTGGTGTTCATACCGGGTGACCTGAGGTTCTGGTAGCTTGAGAAGGCTTTGGTGTATTGGTTTCCTTCGGCTTCTTTGCTTCAGTGGGCCACATCATTCTTGTCATTTAGTGTCACACCCTGAGCGCGGAATATTATCCGGGGGTGTCGTGATGATTCTATATCATTTATGTCAATCAGAGCGTAGTGCATTCAACACAAAGGCAGAGCACGTAATATAGCAATAACCCAATTATTATTTTTTAAAATTTTAACTCTATGCATTGCTGCAATAATGCTTAACAGTGTCAATGTAAGCACATAAGCATTGGGTACCTTTTACATTTTCTTGGTCTTTGATCCCCGAAGTGAGCAAGCCAGAGGGAGGGAGGGAGAGTCTAGTATCTAGTACCTACTTATTTGGAAATCATAAATCAGATTTACTTTTCCATTATTGTGCCATTTAACTAACTATTGCAAAATGTTACCAGGTTGATGGAACAACTAAAGAGATATGGTGTTGCTGGAGTCTTGTCATATGGATTGTTCAATACCTTCTACTACCTTGTAACATTTCTTTTGGTCTGGTGAGTTGCTGAGACGATGGGAATAATGCCTTGATGCCCTTGCAGTTGCAAAAATCCATATTTATGTTATAGCTTTTGCTGGCTATCTCACATTGACCCCACTTTGGCATACAGCCAAAGAGTTCCAAGCAAGGGGTATGTGTGCACGGGCATGTGCATTAGTTCGGGCCATTCAAATATTCAATTGTATCATAACTGACAGGATTAATGCCCATGTTTGTGCATTAGCTGAAAATGAACTAGAATTGCGGACAAGAACCATGAATTTTTCTTGGTCTTTGGATAAGTTAGAAATCTACAATTGCATGCTCATGCTTTGATCTCCTAAGAGCTAGGAGAACATCAATAAACTAAGGATTTAGAGTGCCTTTTGAAATAATTATGGATTAGCTGATGAGTTTTGATTGTTTAGGTCATGGAAGCTAAGCATATGTATTGTGCTGATCTTAATTAAGTGGGAAAGATATTTTGAACCCTTGTTCTTCAGAATCTGATTACAGAGTTTCCTTAAAAAAAATAGCTTACCATTCTCAACTAAGTCGTTCATAGAGTAAGAAATGAATCTTTCATTTTAGTGAACAAGATTGTATTTTGAATCAGCCAAGACAGAGAACATACTATTTCTAAAGTCATATGCCTGCTCTCTACCCACCATCTTCTTGGACATATTAAATGTTTTGGCCAGCCAAACTCACTTAAAGCTTTTAAAAGGGGAGGGGGAAGAACATGTTATGGGTATATAGTATATGTGTGTGTGAGTGTGTTTGTTTGTTTGTTTTTATACGGGAGAAAGGGGGCAGGCGGATGAAACGGCACGGGTGAGAGAGAGGGATACGACGTGCAAACCCATGTTTTTTTAATGATAAAAGGGTAGGGGCGAGAACGTGTTATGGCTATATGGTATATGTGTGTGCGTTCAGTGTGTTCATTTGTTTTTTTTATATGGGAGAAAGGGGGCAAAGGGATGAAATGGCATGGGTGAGAGAGAGGGATCCGGCGCGTCGGATCATCTCTCCCGTCTGCTATGATTTTTTTTATGTGGGTTGAGTGAACCTGCGTGAGAACGGGGTTGATCTGGCACGCACGGATTGGCGCCAGATCACCCCCCATCTCTATTCTGTTGCTTTTCTATTTTTAAACGGGGTCCGGTCGATCGAAGACCCATTTTGGTCGACCGAATCGGCGGACAGACCAAATTCAATTTTTTTTCTCTTCTCCTTCGAACAGATTTTTTTTGCCTCGTTAAGATAAAATGCATGTAATGTTCTCTTCATCTCATCATGCTCATTTAATCGGGTTTGATTAGTTTTCTCCCCACTCTTTTTCTTTTATTCATGCATGAGGTGATGCTGTACTTTGGGGCATGTGAGAATAGAAAGCTTGTTGTTCATTCTTGTTTCAAAGTGCAGAGTGTCTTTGTTGTCATCTCACATTCTATCATTGCTTTGCTCCATTCACACATTTTTTAATAGGTTTAGTAATTAGTTCAAATTTCGGCAAAAATTCGGTAGCACCCTGCACTCGGGGTGTGTGGGGTGTGAGAACAGAGACTTGCCCATGGGGAGGCCCGAGATGACCTCCAAAATCGATGAGTAAGCTGAGAGCGGCTACTCCATGGCCAGGATTGGGTGCGGAAGCCCTGAGGACTTTCCTGCGAGGGGGTTCCAATGACCCATGGGCAGTGATATCCAAAGTTCGGGACGTGGGTTCATTATATTGCCAACATTTGGCCATTGCTATTCATTCTCTGGACGCGGCTCCCCAGAAGCTATACTATGCTGAAGTAAGCTTCTAAAGGGCCCGGAGTGATTAGAAGATTCGGTAATCGAAAGGTAGTTCAGAATTACATCAGAGATCAATGCGATAACCTGACCAAAGGGATATGCCCCCCTCTAGGATGATGGACCCAGGATATGTAAAAAGGGAGGGGAGTTCAGGGGGAAACACACTATTGCTCTATTGTAAGGGGTCACAGATTATGCGGTGGGGACCAGCAAACCCCGAGACCTAGATGGGCAGGAAGAATTTGGCTGACATGTCAATGAGGTGATGGTGTATAGGATACCTCATCGGAATCCAGACAAGGCTAATAGGCTGATTCAAAGGGAATGGAAACTATCTACAGATTGCCATTCTGAACATATGCCATTAGCTCTCACATAGAGGAGATACGTAGGAGACATTTATCCCACGGTAGGGGAGCAGGTCCATCAATGGTAGTGGGGAAGTTAATGTCACCCATGAGGGCATAGTTGATGGCCATTAGACAGTAGGCACAACAGGTAGTGCGAAGAGAAATGGGAACGACGAAAGCATAAATAGCAGCTGGGCAAGTTCAGAAACAACTAATATATTCCTTCATAAAAGGCTCTTTTGGAGCTTCCATTGCATTTCCTCACAATTGCACTCAACAACAAAAAGAGAGGGAGGTGTTGTTGCCCCAGAGGGCTTCTTACAAAACATAGTAGAAGGGGAAGAAGACCCCCAAAAAACTATGAACGGTGGAAACCCAACTACAAAATAAATCACAGAGTATAGACTCTGATCTTCAAACAGCCATAGGAAACTGCTAGAGCTTGGAGGCGATTGGCTCTCCCCATTTTGTCATCTTCTCTACTAGACACTCGGGGGGAAGAGAGCTAGAAACTTCTTCGATGGGGCTTCAGTTCATTTTATAGGGAGCGATGTGAGGGCCTTCGAACCCACACCCTCCTTCTCTCTTCCCCTCAATTGAAGCCATCGAGTGGCCTGCGTGTGGGGAGTGCTAAGGGTAGGGGAGATGCCTCCATGGGATTGGCTGCTGCTGGCGCGACGTCGACATCATTGGTAATAGTGCTTAAGACTTACCATTTCTAGGCATATGAAGTGACTAGGTGAGTCTTCCCATCAGTCTATCGCCGATGCCCATGCCTTACCTGTTGGTTAATGCAGGCGTATCACGATCATGCGCCGAACAGGCATTAAAAGCCCTCTCTCTCTTTTTCCTCTTTTCCTCGTCCCCTATTTTTTCTTTGCGAAATAGGGTTCTATGGTGGTGAAGAGATGTCTCTCATGGTGTCGATTCAGTGGCCTTGCGGGGAGCTTTTGAGTACCGGATCAAGAGGCTAGAGGGCCTTGCTTGTACGCCGATTCAAGCGGCTAGGCAGAGGGTGGCTGCACTGGTTCATGAGTCATGGAGAAGGGTTTGCGTCGATCCAAGTGGCCAGGGACCTGTGCTTGCGCTGATTCAAGTGAGGATTGTCCCCTTGGCGCGCTGATTCACATGCAACCATGAGGGTCATGCTGACTCAGGTGCTCTTCCCCCATTTGTTTTTTTCTTCATCATCTTTTCATTTTCACTTGCACTGGTATAAGTGCATTGACGCACTTCTTCTTTCCCTTCTCTGTTGCCCTTGTTTGGATCGTGGTGGGTTGGAGTTCTTGTTGGCAGATTTTTTTTAGGTGTCCACACTCCCTCACTCTATGTCCCCTCTCTACCTATGTCTGCAATCACAAAGATGGAGGGGCCGAGCCCATCTGTCTCTATCTCTGTCTCCCTCTCTCTCCCTAACCACACGGTCTCTCTCCCTATCCCTGTCCCTCTCCATCTCTCACTATCCCTCTCCCTGTCTCGGTCTCCCTCCCTCCCTTTACCTTTCCCTCTCCCTCTCCCTCTCTCTCTAATACATGGACCCAGTCACAGAGGGGGAGGACCGATCCCCTCCGTCTCCCTCTCCCTCACTCCGTCTCCCCTCACTACCTATCTCTACACTCATAAAGATAGAGGGGCCCAGCCCCTTTATCTCCGTCTCCCTCTCTGTCTCTCTCTCTAACACACGCACACCCTCTCTCTCTGTCTCTAACATTGAAAAATTTTTCATGTATGCCTATTAGCATCGAGGATGGGGCAACAGACTTATTATCCCTAGGTAATTTGTTTTTGTAGGCAAAAAATTTACTTCCAACAAATACCCTCCACGGAACGTTTGTTGAGGCCGAAGGCGGAGGCGGACGGTCCGTGCCCTCTGTAGTTTTTTGATTTCTCCCGAGTCTTTATGACATGGGGAGATTGTTGTAGGACTGCACCTCACTGTTTCGTTGTTGTTCCTGTATATTTCTTCTAATCTTCAGCTCCATTGTTTTGTTCCCATAGCACTTGCAGTTATGACTTGCCACGGTGGAGGCAGAGTTTCTTCTAGGAAGTTGAGAATTGGTGCAGACTTGTCTCAGTGAGACCCACCACTCTAGAAGTGATGTGAGCCTACCTCGGCGAGGCACTTTATCCTGAAGCTGATGTCGGCCAACCTTTGGGGGCATATTGGTCAAAGTTGATGTAGATCGTCCCCTGGGACGTGTTGGCTTGAAATTGGATGCCGGCCAACCGTTGGGGGTGCATTAGCCAAAGTTGATGTAGATCGGCCCTTAGGGCATATTAGTCTGAAGTCGATATAGACTTGCCTCGGCGAGGCGTATCGGTCTGAAGTTGTTGTAGACCTGCCTCGATGAGGCTTGTCGGCCCGAAGTTATCCTAAGCCTGCCTCGGTGAAGCTTGTTAGCTTGAAGTTGATATAGATCTGCATCGGAGAGGCATACCAGTCTGAGTCGTTGTCGATTGACTGTTGAGTTGTGATAGCGAAAAACTGACATTGGCCGACCCTTGGGGGTGCGTTGGCCAAAAGTCGGTGTGTCGATTGACCGCTGGGGTGTCGCTGAAGATGTGTCGGCTAACTGCTGAGGTGTATATCTGAATGTGTTGATGTGCTGGCTAACTATTGAGGTGTCATCGAAAATGTGTCGGCTAACTATTGAGGTGTGTAGCTGAATATGTTGATGTGCCGACTGATCATTGAGGTGTCGCTGAAGATGTGTCGGCTAACCGCTGAGGTGTGTAGCCGAAGGTTGAAGCTGGCTAACCGTTGACTTGTGATAGCTAGAGTTGATGTAGACCAGCTCTAGACCTTATCATCCTACAATGATCTAATTCCTTTGGAATTCTCTTGGCTACTAAAACTATAGTGGATGTCAAATTACATAACCCAATGCCTGCGCATATAGGGCCCAATCTTGTCCTGCGAGGAGCACCCAAAAGTACTTGTACCCATGGGAGTTTAATGATTACGGTGTGACATTACACCGGAGTGCATGACTATCTTGATTATGACATTCCACAATCTCTCTTGTGCTTGACTTCACTTGCGTGACTTGCGTGGCCCGGTATGGGCAAGTACTTGGATAAACAAGTAGCCATCCCTTCATGACATGACTTGATACATTACATACTTGGTTCCCTTGTTAACTTTACTTGTTACACTTGAAATCTTGCTAGTTCATTCTAGTTATTTATTGCTATTCCCCACTCGTCAATTACTTGCATTATTCTCATGCATGAAGATGCCACATTGCATAATGTATTAATCACTTAAAGCAAGTCTAGGTCTAGAGATATAATTCCTATTGAGCGTTCACTCATCAAGTGTTTTTCAATATTTTTCAGGTAGCTCAGACTCTGACTCGCAATCAGATGGGGATAACCAAGAGTGATGAGTGTAGAGCTTTCAAGCATCAGCGCAAGTCACATCATATCTGGAAATCAACATATTGCTGTTAAAGACTTGCGACTTCGTGTCCTTCCCTTGAATCATTGTTGTGTCTTTCCTTTAGAGTCATACTTCCTATTTAATTAAGTCATGTTGTAAGAGGCTTATGTCCTCTGGTTGTTGATGGATATTATTCCTTTAGTCTTCTGCTGTTAGTCATCATTATGGATTATTTGTTTAAAGAGGTATTAGATTAATGTCATAGATAATGGATTGATGGTATCAGTTATTGATGAATTATTTATTTAGCGCACTCTAGCGTTGTCAAAATTCTTATTGCTTTGATTGACATGAATGATATAAACTCGTCGCACCTCCGGGTTCCTTCTGCGCTAAGGGCGTGACAGTTTTTGTGGTATTAGAGCCTAGGATTTCAAATTCCTATGAAAAATCCAAGGGAGAGTTAGAGAGAGACGAAACAGAGAGGAAGAGAAGAAAGAATATTGAGAGAACGAGATGGAATAGAGAGGGGGAGAGAGCGAGCAGCGTGGCCGTCGGCATCGGGGATGGTGGTAGGTGGCGTTACTGGGATGGGCACAGGCGGTGGAGGTGATGGGGTTGTGGCGGACCCGGTGTCCCTGCTCGCGATGGGATGATGCAGAGGAGGAAGGAGGAGGGGGGAGGCGGAATGACCGGCGGCTGGTTACTGGAGACCGTCGCAGTCGCCGGCGGTGAAAGGAGAGAGGCGGTTGCCAGTGCTGGCGTCGTGAGGTCGATCGGAGGAAGAGGCGGAGCAGCGATTACGGATCGGCATAGTGAGGCGCAGCTGGACTGGGTGGCGGGGCTGCTCGTGGTGGTTGGCGGTGGGGGTGGAGGCAACTCTGCTAGAGTGGTGGCGGTGTTATGCAGAGCGGCAGTAGGGCGGGCCACTGTGGACGCAGATGGCAATGGACGAAGTCGTTGGGGGCGAGAGGGATTAGGGCTAGTCGGAGGTGGAAGGGATGGGTGTGGCCAATTTGCAGGGGCATGGGTGACGCTGAGCTGTGACGAAGGTGGAGTCTGGTCCCTGTTGTCGGCTAGGCTTGGAGGAGGAAGAGGAGGGCGACAGAGTAAGGGGTGGCGGGTTTCTTCTGCTATGGCTAGAGGAGGAGGGGAAGAGGGAGAGATAGAAAGGTAGGGCTTAGAAGGTAAAGGTGGGGCTACGATTGGGGAGGAACAGGGGGGGAGGCGTGGGAAAGAAGAAGAGGGGGGGATGAGGATGGGGCTGGCGATGGTGGTAGGGGCAGCCGTGGGTGGTGGTGGAAGGCGGTGACGGACGGCGGACCTCTGGCCCAGGATAATGGCCTTCTCGGCCTCCCCGCTCTTAGGGGTGTGAATCCCTCTCTCAGCGGTCTCGGCTCTCTCCTTGGTGGTTTTTTGTAAATTCCTCATTGATCCAAAATGAGACAATATAAGCAATTTTAAAGGGTGGGGGAAGGGAGATTTAGGGGCTCAAGAAGAGGAAGGAAGGATGATGATGATGAGGAAAGCACTGAGGATTCAGATCTAAAGTTGGCTAAAGCAATAGAGCATGAACAAGCTGCTCGAAGGAAAGGAAAAGCACCAATAGGTTCAGGGACATACTCCAGTACAGCCGGTGTAGCACGAGCTGCACAACGTCCTGGCACTGGTGTAGCCCCACAGAGAAGAGGACCCATGGACAGTTATCTGCACAAAAGGCAAAGTTCTACATAACCAAAAATCAAGCAAGCATTGAGAGGTGTCAAAAAATCAGCTGAAGTGACAGGGCATGCATTTAAAAGTATTTGCAAATGATTTTTTCCATGCAGGTGTCCCTGCACATACAGCTGAATCAGAATATTTCTAACCTATGCTACATGCCATAGTAGATGTTGGCCCTGGCTTGAAGGCTCCGTCATGTCGAGACATACACAGACGTGGCCTTGAGGGAGAGGTTAAGGAACTCCGTCAGTGGGTTGAAAGCTTCAAGAATATCTGGATAGAGAGAGGCACCATTATGTGCGATGGCTGGACTGATACTACGAAGAAGTCCATGATCAACTTTCTAGTTTATTGCATCAAAGGTACAGTATTTGTGAAATCAATTGATGCATCAAATTATGAAAAAATATAAATTATTTGTTTCATTTGATGGATAAGATGGTAGACCAAATTGGAGATGATAATGGTGTGCAAATAGTCACTAATAATGAAGCCAGTTATAAGGTTGCAAGGAAGAAGTTGATGCAAAAGCGCAGGCATTTATATTGCCTCCCATGTGCAGCACATTATCTGGATTTGATACTTAAAGACATTGGGAAGGAAAATAATGTGAAGAAGACAATTCAGAGGGCACAAAAAATCACCCAGTATATTTATGGTCATCTTAGGATATTGAACATGTTCAGGGAGCATGCAAGTAGGGGGCGAGATATCATCCATGCAGGGCCAACCAGATTTGCTTCGAATTTCATTTCTTTAGAGTATTTGCACAGGTATAAGAATGAGCTCAATTCTTTCTATTGTATCCTTACTCTATTTATTAAAAATGTGTCTCGCGCCATTTTCAAAAGAAGGTAATTGAATGAAAATTTGAAGTGGATAACATGATTTTGAAACGTAAATTCATTCGAACAGGTGGTCCTAGGTCCAAGCTGCAACCAAACTGGGAAGGACCGTTTGTAGTAAAGTAAGTCTATCTGGGGAACGCGTATCTTCTTATAAATGTCGAAGGGGAAGAATTATCACATGTATAGAATGGGCTGTATTTAAAACGCTTCTACCCGTAATAGAGTTTGGCTAAAACAACTACTGGACAACGATGTAACCTTCTCTCTTGTCACCGGGCATGATTCCATGGCACGACCCATGCACACATCACACGACATTCCCCTTGGCTCAGGCGTTCTCTCTCACATGGACACCATTTCTCCTTCGACCATGCCTAGGAAGGGTGGCAGCCCTTTGCTCTCCTCCTTTCGACCCAGCGTAGGGGCAAGGGGCTGACAGGCTAACCTGGGCATTCCCCAATACGGGAGCGGTCTCAAATATGGGCAGTGCTCAAAAGAAAAATTAATAAAAAGGAAGAAGAAGAAGAAAACCCCATGAAAAATAACCCTGATCCTAGTAACCGGACCTGCTTCTCCTAACCAGAGTTGAGGTTCACGCAAAATGGTGAAGGGTAGTGCAGCATCATGGGAGAAAATTACTATTTAAAGCACGACAAGAGGGCAAAGTCCCCGCGGGTTATCTAACCCGGGCGTAAGCGTGCCAGCCGAAAGCCCCTAGTACAATACACCGACTCCTTGAGGGGTAGCGTCCCGAGAAGAAATTGGGTCCCCCATGCCCTGCGCCCCTACGTTAGGCTCAAACCCCCAACCGTCTTCCGCCTCCCTCCTCAGGGATCAGAAACCTGCCCTGGGTATGGCCTTTCGAGAAACACCATTTTTTGTGAGTTGAAGCCTCAGTCAAAGGGGGGGAGGAACTATCCCTGTAATCACATGTCGTGTCTCATAAGAGTCCCCGACGGTTAGGCTAAGGCCCTCGTTGATCAGGTTAATTTAGCCTCCAATGGAAAAGGGCAGAGACACTAACTCCTGTCAGGGTCGCCATTGCACCGCTGAAGTGGCATGAGCCGACTGACCGGCCTGTGGTGTCGAGGAATCAAGAGAGACCGGGGAAGCAGGAGGATGAATGACATTGGATGAGAAGGTACTCAGCCCCGTCTCTTGGCTGGCATCTTGATCCCTGCACCTCTGCAGCTACTCGAGAGCTTCCCGATTGTCAATCCAAAACTCGAGCCATTCTGGAGTTTGTCGGTAAGGCAGCCCATGCCCATTTTCCTGGGGAGGATCAGGCTGCTTTGGCGCCTTTCTGGCGATGTTCAGAGTTTCTTCAACAACTTGCCGCAGCCAAAAGAGTGTCATAGAATTCCCCTCAGCATAGATCTGCTCCCACTGGATCTGTTCCTGGATGAGGTACTAGACTTCCTCACAGGACTCGATCGCATGGCAGATTCGTACATGGAAGGGGCAGTACTGAGGGTGGATAAAGTCCTAATGAGTGTAGTCTGCTGACGGGTTGCGGGGTAGGATTTACCCCCTCTTGACGAGGACGTCAAAAAGCTATTGGGTTCTTTCTCTGGGGAAGGAGAGGGGTCTGCGATCGTGCTAGGGCCTCCACCCTAGATACCAGACCAAACGTCCCCTTCGACTGGCGTTGGGCTCTGCTGATTCATCATCAGAAAGGGAAAATGTTGCCATCATGTGGATCACATTGACTGGATAGTGAACCACACGTGCTACTTTCATTGGCCTAGACCACAAATGTGGTTGTAGAGGATCGACGAGACCACTCTTCATTTGAATGAGGCCATCTCGGATCATCTTCTGTGCCTGGGTCTTGAAGACGTAGCAATCTTCAAGGGGTGACCCAGCATGCGGTGGTATGAGCAGTAGTTAGGATCATCAGTTTTCTAGGCTTCGTCTGACTTGCGGACTTCAGGTAGTTCGACAATATTCTGGGCCATATAGAGGTCGAAGATCATCTTTGTATGCTCCCTCTTGAAAGGGAAGGGAGTCTTCATGCGCTCTGAGAAGGAGAGGGCAGCAATCTTATTTAAAAAATATTAATTTATTTTGGGGTTGGACAGCTGGCTGGTGCAAATCAATGATTGAAGTAGTAACCAGTTGTACTTTAGAGATAAACAAAGGTAAAATTCAATGTATTTTTTGGGCTAACGTGAAATGAACTTTTATTTAACACCGAAGGTGTGCAAATAATTTGAGTGTGCCTCAAGTCTTCTCTTTATCAAATATGTCGGGTTTCATATTAGGCTTGGCAAGTCAGCTTGATTTGAGTCTGAATGACAGATTTAGATACTCTGTTGAGTTTAAGCCTATTGATAACACCTGAGTATATATATGATAACAAGAATCATATAATCAAAATATAAGGACATACTTTATCAGTGGAAGTGGAACAACACACATCTCAAGTAGAATCCTAAGACAACACGCACACGGGCAGAAGCAAAAATATACATACATTCCATCGTACGGCTTATCGGCAAAAGCGAAAAGGGCATAATGGTCAAATGTGGTTATAAGATTTGCTACTAAAGTCAGACCCTTAACCCAGAATCGACGTGGAGTCGGGGGTACACACTACCATAGTCTATCCCAAGGGTTCACCTTTCAAACCCACAAGTCGACGATGATGAACCCTCGGAGTCGTTGTCGAGCCTGTCGTCAGAATAGACAATACTCCATGACCTCTATATTGAGCGTGATCCTATCATCACTCTGCAACCTCAATGTCGAATGCAAGCCCGTGATCACTCTGCGCTATCCCCATCTCAATGAGAGAAAAGAAGAGAGATGGAGAGAGGAAGAGGTTGTCGTGGACGTAGGTGCTATGCTCTCTCTCTCTCTCTCTCACAGACACACACACAAACACACACAAGGGAGTTCTCACACGCACATAGGAGGGAGCCCAAACCCCCCTCCCTCGTGAGACTCCCAAGCTCTCAAACCTTTCTCTCCCAAGTGCCCTCTGCAGTAATAATCCTCTTCCTCCTCATTTCTCTAATGCAAGAAGGCCTTGAGCTCACCGTGGGCTGGCCATTTAGAGTGGGGAGGGAACAGTTACGACGTGACCAATTTGACACCAACAGAGTTCCAAAAGAGGAGGATATGTCCTCAACAAGAGACATGAGCTCGTGGACGTCCCTAAGTGAGGAAACGTGCGGATCTGTGCGGTTGAGAAACCGATAGTGAGTCAAGGATATTCGGCTCTTTCACGTGCTCGGATCGAGTCACGGGATGGTTACTCTCACTCACTCACAGCGGTGATAAAAAATTATCGAGCTAGATATCCTATCCCTCAAGCAGCAGCAAATAAAGACATGCGATATAAGCAAATGTCGAGAGAGATAGAGATGATACCTCCACGGTCTAGGCGTGGGGAAGATGATCTCGGCCAAGACCCGTATTCTCGGTATAAATAATTATCCATAAATATAAATATTTTACCCACTCCACGCAAGGAGGTAACAGGTAACATGTGGGACTCAAGAATATCGAGCTCGGGTTGACGGGCAGCGTTTCAGGCAGCTTCGATGATGCTGACACATGCTACTCGGTGATGGTTGGACGGCGCGTGCTGGCGATCTAGAGGATCGTTCTCCGGTCAAAGGGCTGATCGGGCTGGGAGTGGTACCATTACGAAGAGGACTCCTGGGGGGACAATCCCTCAGAGGGGATCGGGCCGGATCGCCTTGTGGAAGGCGAGGCGGTTCTACTGTGGGATGTTGTTGCTTGCTGTCCCAAACCTGTTCTGTAGTTTCAGAACTGCGCTACTCGGTAGAAATAATTGCTGCGATCAGATCTGATGTCAGATTGACGCAAAATTAGTGCTGTAGTGAAGCTCTTTCGCAGATCTACAAACAACTAGTGCTACAAGAATTTTCCTATCTCAGTATATTCCGAGGTGTAATTTAGAATTGGCGTACTCACTAACTCAGGACAGATTGGGCACACTAGGATCTGCCTGATAATGAGGTTTGGCCGAGGGGCAAACGATGGATCTGGGACTTGGGAATTTTATGGGTGAGAGAGGGGGAAGTGAGGGTCACGCACACTTTTTTTTTTAATTTTTGGAGGTGGTTTGAAGGGTGGAAAGGATTATCCATGCAGGGGATACATAGGGCCTCTGATTTAAATCGGTTAATATAGGCCTGGAGCCTTTCCCGCTATTCCTGCTTGAGAGTCAACAATCCCGCTACTAACCGTGGCAGACCGTTACCGGCAAAGCTTTCCTTGAATACTCATCCAAACTACCAAAAATCACGGATGCTATCCGGGGCGAGTGCTTGGAACCATGCCTGAGTGCCCTGGACCAGGGTGGTCACGAATGCTCGACACTTGATGGCATCGGATGCCCCATGCAAGGTCATGAGGGCGTCGTAACTGTCATAATGGTTGGCTGGGTCTCCCTGGCCGTCGTATGCCTTGAAGGTCGGGAGCGAGATCTTGGGGGTGATCTCGGTCTTCAAGATGAGGTCAGAGAATGGGGATTGCTCCTAGTCCTCCACAACAGAGGTCTTTTGTAGGGCGCGGAGGGCGCGCTCTTGCTCTGCGAAACACCTCTCAAAGTCTCACAGCCGGAGGGACAACTCCGGTCATGGCTGGGTCAAGGGACTGTGGGGGCGCTCCTACATGCTGCCTCGACACCCCTCGAAGCCCTCGATCTCCAGAGGTAGCTGGCGCGCTCCAGACTTGTCTCTCCTTGGGGTGGAGGAGGCTTTGTAACGACCCGGGATCTGAGTATCGGGAAGGCCTGATACCATTCGAATCATGGCCCGCTGCCCACAAGCTAGAAGACTCGGAAGGGCGAGAGGATAGGTGTGGTGTACATAGAAATAAGAAATAAAGCAGGACAATAGATCTAATAACAGAAATAAATAACTAACTACAACAGAGTTCAGTCCAATAGAAAGTATAGTCTAAAGTAGTAAAATGTACCACACGCCAAGTGAACACTCGGTCCGACAAGCTGGCAACTAAGAACCTCCACGCAACGTCCTCGAACCTCGAGGAAGAATCACCACACCTGTAAACCAGGGGTGAGCCTCCTATCACTGGCTCAATAGGGATCCCGCGGAACCCCAACCGAGAAAAATAACAACGGAAAGGAAAGCTGCGCTAGCTAAGCAACTACAAAAGAAGACTTTACGCTACCCAGGGCAGAGGTACAGGATTTTCTGTGAGAAGTGCCAAAAATGGAGACATTTTTTAGAGGCTAAATGGGGATCATGATATATGCAGTAGATGATTAGTAAACTAAAGGCACATGTAGGAGCTCTGATTTCTCTATTTTTGGATCAGGTGCATGGCCTAAGCGACTTTGGTCCTGTAGTTTCTGCCGTGTTTATGATTGTATAATTGCTTTCTACTTTGGTAATGAAAGAATTACCAATATCGTCATATTGGTGGAAAGAATGTTAATCATCATGTCGCACAGTGCTCTTATTTGATCCAGTTGCTGATTGTATGTTCTTTTATGGTCTGCAGCCATATAAACCTGGATATGTTGCACCTCCTCCAGTTATCCCAGATGAAACTGCTATTGATATCGATATCAGGCAAGTGTAGCCTTCTCTCTTTGCATATAATATTAGTTGTCTCTATCATGAATCAACCGTAGGGTCTACCAATAGTTTACTAAATCATGGATTGCATCCTTTTCGTTTTTTTTTTGTGATCCAGTGGTGGTTGGACTATTTCTGGTAATCCTTTTAATTTCCACGATCCACGGGTTTTGGCGATGGCAGCAGCACACCACCACTTCCTCGAAGCTGAATATGATGAATATGGTGCTAGAAATGCCAGTGGGACTGCATTTTTTCGCTCTGCTGCACTTATTGTAAGATCATATGTTGTCTTAGTATTTTCCGAGTATTATCAATATTGAAAATTTTGGCTTCTTTAGACATTCCTGATGTTAGATGTACTGCTGCTAGGGAAACAGATGCATGTTTACTAGTATAAAAATGACACAATTTGATTCTCCTTTGTGAGAGAACATATCAGAGCTTAAGTTTCTTCTAGTAGTAGGCTTCTCATTTTCAGTTTCATTCGCGTGAATTTGCAGCTAATGGCTCTCCTTTTACTGAGGTATGCCTTGACCATCACCAATGGTGAAGGAGAAGATGATCCTTCCACATTTTTCTCTGTAAGTCATATGCAAAGTCTTCTGCTATACGTGTCCAGGTGTGCTGAGGGTTCTCGGTGTCCCCTCAGGTCTCCGTGAGTCGTTTCATCAGAATATCATTTTCCCTGGCTTTAGGTTAGACCGATTGGCAGTTATTCCGCTGTGAGCAATGATCTTGGCCCAGAGTCTGGTGACTCGAGGATCGTTGTGCTAGTAGGTCTAGTTGCCTTGTTCTGAGTCTGCCGGTAGTTTCCTTTACTGCCATTGGTACTTTATAGTATGGGTGACAGTGCATGATTAGCATGTCTGTATTTCAGCACTCGTGTTTCAGAGTCTGTGTCTCGTAAGCCTTCACTAGTTGTCGCCTTACGGCACGCTTTGGCGTAACGGCTCTTGTAGCAGGGCACTTTCCTGATATGTGGTTTTTAAGCTAGTTTCCATGGGCTCCCGATTTGGCAGTGCAGTTGCCCTCGACCGTAGCAGCCGCGGAGGGAGAAAACTAGCTAGAGGCCTGGCTTAGTGGTCTACAGCCAATGTGTGCACACGTGGTTAGGGGCTTTGGACTCACGTCGGCAGGCGTGACCCTGACTAGTTCTCGATACGATAGTTCTGTTCCTAGTTCATTCCAGAGCATAACTGAGATTTTGCCTTCCCAGGCGTTGGCTCAGTAGACGCGTCTGGCCTTTCTTCTAGTGAGGGGTTGCTTTGTCACGTGGTACATGACTCTTCGTGTTTTCTGTGCGTTGTGACCTTCCGAGTCAGCCCTCTCACGGCTACACTCGAGGTCAGCGTCCTGTCACATGCATGGCATTCTAGTCGTGCATAGGAGAGTGTGCACGACGTTCTAGTCGTATTGGCTGTTGTCTGTCTAGGCTTTATCGGTTGTTCTTGCAGGTCTTTGTTTAGAGCCTGGCGTCGTGTCGACAGTTCGGTAAGCTTCTGACTTTTCCTAGTTCAGAGTTCACCCTTCTATCTTTATTTGGTGTATCTGCTTGGAGTAGTTCCGAGAGCTGAGGTTAGTTCGACAGTCGTGCTCGTCTGGTACGGTCTCTTTCCCTTTCCTTCTTAGCTCCCCTAGCTCTTAGCTTGCTCCCTACTCCTGCATCCCTTTTCTTTATAGCTTTGTAGTTTAGCCTTCCTGCTTTACTACTTCTGTTGCTGTGGCAACTTGAAAATTTTTATATGTATTTTTTTTTTTATATAAATCCAAGTCATCAAGAAACATAAGGGAGAGCGCACCCCCTTTCCAGAGGAAGGGAATGAACCCGCTCCACCTTAGTTACAAGATGCTCGCTTTTATTGATATGGACAAACATTTACAATTCGGAGGAGTCACAGACTCAATCAACAAAAAAGAAAAGCCTATACAGTAACTATAAGAAATAGAGAATCGGCTGGCTTCATGTTTGCTTCTATGTTGCTGGCTTCAACAAAGTAATGCTGTATATACAGCTCCATCTCCAAGTGCAGCAGCTTCAGTAGTGCGGCAGCCTTTGACCGTATGGTATGAACAACAAGTACCCAAAGGAGAGAGTGTCTGCAGGGAGATCTGGAGAAACTGCAACCTTTCCTTAAGTTCAGCATGTAGGAGACAGCGGACTAGCTGCTAAAGTCCTTGGGAAATATAGAAACAAATAGAAACTATAGAGAAGAGCTCCACGGATGAATGAGTATCCACAGAATGGGGAAAAAACATATCTATATAGGCTATAAACGCCTAACACGAAAATTGGGCACCCCTCTTGCATCAGCCAGGGCATATCCTTTTGCAATCATTGGAAACTCACGAACAGAAGGAAAAACAACATTACTCCTTATCAAAATGGCATGATTAGCCAAGGCATCCGCTACCTGATTTGTTTCTCTATACACATGGGAGATTGGACTGCAAGATATAGAGTAGAAATGCAACAACTGACTCCACCAAGGAAGGAGAGTCCAAGGTGGTTTATCTTTATACTTCAAAAGACCAAGCAGAGTAAGTGAATCAGTGAGAATAGAAGATAATGGAATTTTGTGTATCAAGGCCAGTCTAAGACCATCCAACATAGCTCTTCCTTCAGCCACCATGTTAGTGCCATAGTCATAAAAGAAGGAGAATCCTACGATAACTTGACCATTATGATCTCTGATGCAACCTCCACCTCCAGCAGGCCCGGGATTCCCTTTACATGCACCATCAACATTTAAAACAAATCCAACTGCAGGGGCATTCCAAGAGACCACAAATCTGACAATTTTGGCACAGCAAACACTTATACCAAAGCCCAGCAAAAGACTGCTAAACCTCAAAGAAATGCCCTGCTTAAACTTCATTTTTCCCATGACACACTTCACCTCAAAAAGGATTGATTCAGCAATATTCTCAAACCTGGGATGGCAACCTTCATTACGAACATAGCATCTGTATTTCCATACTTCCCAGATAATCAGAATTGAAATGAGCAATCGGATGAAGGACTTGGGCTTACGAGGCACTACAGTATCAAAAAGAATACCCATTCTTCTGCGGATATGTGTTTCAGCTAGGAATCTAACACTCATAAGGCAGCCAAATTTACTCCATAAAAAGACAGCAACATCACTTCGAATAAAAAGATGATCAAGGTCTTCAACTTGATGATTAGAAATGCAGCAACAGCATTTAGAAGCTAGAGAGATGCCACAACTCTGAACCCTCCCATCAACGGAAACTGCCTGGTAATACAATTTCCAACAAAAGAGAGCAGCTCTCGGGGATAAAAATTGATGCCATAGAATCCGAAGTCTAGAATTTATACAATCAGACAGCCTTAGAAATTTATATGCTGACTGAACACTAAAGGTTCCTGTGTTAGAAGGCGCCCAAACCTGGACATCCTCACCAACCTGCAAAGGAAACCCCTGTAATTGCTGCTTCAGAACCGGGTCCTCCAGCATCCCCCATGCCGGATGATGGAGATCAGACAGCACCTCTTTAACAGTAAAATCATCTAGAGATGGCAACCTGTGAAGGAAAAATAACTCACCAATTGAAGAGTCCTTGAACCAACAGTCCTTAAAAAAATTAGATTTGACCCCATCATGAACAACCATTCTTGTATTTGCTAAATATAGCCTGCGAGCTTGATCAAAATCATTCCTTCTGATACCAGCAGGGAAAGGCCTAGTACAATTAATAAGGTGCTGGTTCTTGAGATACTTGCTGTTAGTGTATGAAGCCCATAAGGTCTTACCTTGGACAGCATTCCATAATATTTTATTTGGTCGACGAAGGAGCTGGGTGTGCCCCGTGTTAGATTACTTTAACCTTGAGAGGATACCAGATTGAAGATGCAGTGGGGGTGACTACAACTAAACGGATTCAGCCCCGCCCGCCTCATTAAGATCTGCTCTCCGCATAGAATGGATAGAATTTACATGAATTTTCTAGGTGACAAAGTCTGCAAAATAAAACAAAAGTAAGATATGGCGTCGCATTTTACCGGTCCAAATTAAATGCCTCTTTTAGTGTAAAGAGTTCGAAGGAGGATAAAATCGACTCGGTCTATGTAAGATTCATTTTCGCCAAACCCGATTTGGCCCAAGGTCTATAACGTGTCTAACGGGCCCCGACAGTCGCAGCCATAGCGCGGCACGGATAGCCCTCAGATTTGTCAGGGCACGAAAGACATCAACCCAGGTGCAATGGTCGTCGGATGACCCTCCGACGATCGAACGTTATCTCTCACGATGTCGACCTCAACCCCATTGAGGGCGAACACGTCTCACGGGCGCCGCAAGACTCGTCAGAGAACTGTCCGACTCCAGAAGAATGAACTCTCAACGGAAAACTCCCTACGATCGCGGAGAGACGTTACTCCACGACTTGCGCCCTTCCATGCTAAGGGACATATCTTCACCACCAAGACAACCCCTATAAATAGACCCTCGACGAGCACGGCGAGGGGGGCGACTTACGAATAGACACAAGTTAGAGAGAGACAAAAGAACCGACATACCACTACAGCAAGATAGGTCTCGACTGTCCACCCCTCGAGAGTGGATCCCACAAAGGAGAGCGCAGGAGATCTTCCGAGCACCCTTATCGCCCAACGAGTACTCTCTGGATGCCTACTGAATACGGCGAGCATTCCACTGGAAGATAGATCGCCCCTCTAAGTCCACACAGACGATCTCCATCTCTCTCTCTCTCTCTCTCGTTTTATCTTCTTTATTCTCCATCTCTCTAAGTGATGATTAAGCATTGAAGGGTTGTTCCTTGGAGTAACATCTGGGACTCTTTCTGATGTCCTTCTTTTCCTTGCTTGCTGATTTATGGACTTTCCGGAGTTTTCTTAAAGGTGTTGTTGCCCTTGCACACACCTTGACTTGTTTGGTCATGTCACTCCTTGTGAGCGCATTTTCCTTTCACTCCCCTAGCATCCGGGTCAAGGGGAGATGCTGTCGAATTTTCGGCATGAATGACAACACATTAAAAGATAAAAGGAAGCAACAAACAAATGAAACAAACAATGATAAAACACTTTAACTAAGACAAGAGAACTGCAGAGGACTTAAAGAGCTGAACTGAATACTGCAGTGGCAGACTATCGAACATGACTGTGGATTTAATCACATAATAAAGAGAAAGGGAACTGGTCAACTAAGAAACCTTCCCCTCATGCATCTCATGAATAGAAGCAGCTCCATTATGTGCATTTCACAATATATCAAAAAAGAGAGAAGAAAACTCATTTGCATGCATTTAACCGCTGCATTGCATTTCATTTGTGATGCGGGACGGACAGTGAACCTAGGACTCTAGCTCACGGACGTCCCTAAGCGAGGGAAGCGAATCGGACTGTGTGATTGAGAAACCGGCAATGAACTAGGGTGATTAATTCTTTCATACTCAAATCGAGTCACGGAACGAGTCACGCCCTCCCTCACAGCGGTGATTAAAATTATTTAACGAGCTAATTTATCCTATCACATGCAAGCAGCGACATAAAGAAATATATACGAGTAAAGTAAATTGCTGAGAGGGGAGCGGACACGATACCTCCACGTTCCGAGCGTGGGGAAGATGACCCCAGCCGAAAATCGTACTCTCGGTACAAATAATTATAATAATTTACAAAAATGTAATTCATTGCCCACTCCACGCAGTGAGGTAAAGGGCTACAGTGGTGACCCGGGAGTAACAAGATCGGGTTGACGGGCGGCTTCTTGGGTAGCTCTGATGGCTCTGACACGTTGCTACTAGGACGACATCTTTCTGTCCACGGACTAGTTCTTCTGATTCAGCACTGCGCGACTCGACGAGAAAAATTCCACCTGGTCTTATAGGAATTTTCGGGACGACGGGCTCCCTACATCCACCCCTCACCAATCTAGGTGAGACTTCACTCGGGGACAAATCCCCAAATGGAGATAATGATCCAACCATACACGCAGGATGACGACTGCATACACACACGGGGACGCACCCCACTACACACACACATGGAGACGATGTCTCTAACACGATCCGACAACCGGATCCACCAACACACACATGCTGCCACAAGTGCAGCAATCTACACACTAGGAATGACGAGACACACACACACATGTAGATCTAGTAAGATCCATGCACCCACACATGAATCAGACATGACACACGCACACGACCACGGATCCAGACAATCCACACACACACAAGTGCTTAGAGTTATGGGAAATACAAATATGGCACTCAAAACATCAAGACAATGAAACTTAGTTTAGAAATCTCCTGTTATGGCTTCCCTTTGAATGTATGCTACTGATCTTGAATGTGGCTTCAATCTTCACTTGATCAAAGCTTCAATCCTTACTTGCTTGGCACTTCTTTTCTTTGGACAGCCCCCTCTTGATCTCCCTTGGATCTCTCTTGACTCCCCTTAGATCATTCTTGAAGGAGGATGAATGATTCTTGCACAATTGAAGTTGTAGCTTGAATCTCCAAGCAGCTTCCAGTTGGAGATCGATTGGAAACTTGTATGCAGCTTCTTCCCTTTACATTCACACTCAAAACATGATGGAAGAAGTCCTGGAGCTGCTACCTGCGACTTGCACACACAAGGGTTAGAAGAAAAATAATTTTTAGATCTCACTTGGTTCCTCCTCCTTGGGCTTGCAACCCCAATAAGATGATATATATGATTGGTACGGTCAAGAGACAGCTTGGGGACTAGATCCACAATTTCTGGAGTGATTCAGGGAGGTTGGACTTGACTGGAATGACTTTCGGTGCGTGTGCACGAGAGTCCAATTTGACGACTCAGATCTGAACCTGAAAGGGTCGACCCTCGTGAGGGTTTTAAAGGGTTTAAAGGCTTCTGGAGCAATGGGTCGACCCTTGGGGTCAACGATGTCGAGTAACCGAGAATTACCCCTGAAACAAAGGACATGCCTCATGTCAAAAGGCTAGTCATGATATTATTTAAACAAAAAATTATAGTAAATAACTTTGGGGTTGTGCGAAGCTACCAAAAGCCGAGCACGATGTATGGAAATGTCGGAAGTAAAAGTTTCTACTTATGTTCTTCTGAACATTTGAACATCTATATTGCTTAGACTTCATTGCTCATCCTTCACTTAGACATGTAGGAGTGATTGTTGGAATGTACATATTGAATCAGTCATATTTCATGAGTAATGCAGTACCTCTGCTTGCAAGAACTACCCTTTTACTATTGGTCATGGAAATCATGTTCTTGGTCTCTTGCATATTTCTCATTCCGTTTATAGAACATGCTTGAGCTCATTCCATATGCATCTCATTGAGTGAACTGTAAATATTGAGGCTTATCTTCCAATCATTTCATGATTTTACTAAACCCCTATTTGACTCTGACAAAAAGGGAGAGCAATAAGAATCTGTCTGAATATCTTTAAATTTATGGTTCTTGATGGTTCCTAACAAAAAGGGGAATATCTTTGAATTTATGGTTCTTGATGGTTCCTGACAAAAAGGGGAGTTTAAATGCTTGCTTTGCAAATCTAAACTAAATTGAGTTCTCAAAGTGTTGATTTGTTCATGCAAATCCTTGACAATGTTCAATGGTTTTATCTTTGTCAAAAAGGGAGAGATTGTTGTGCCCCGGACTGTTTTGACGAAGATATTGGATGATATTGTCTTGAATTCAAGTTTCATTATTTGCATTGATTCAGATTTGATAGAATGACTTGAAATTGATGAGTTCTCAATGAGTGGACATAACCTGGAAAATGCTTAATCATGTTAGTTTTAACCAACATCGTTAATTGAATTGTATGGACAAAAGCTCTCACATGCTTTGTTTGAGATTAAACTGGTACTATGATTCAGTTAGTTGATATGTTTGACATGAGAAACTTAATAGATTAGCTGGAAATTAAATTTAATGAAAATTTCTAATATGCAGGGTGTATTATGATAACTGTAGGTGGACTGATCCACACGGGTGCTGTCACTGGAAGAATGGGTCATGGTATGATGCCACGAACATGTGCCCCCACCTTCAGGCGAGGTGTGGTTTTCTTCTTGATCTTTGCAGGGATCTGCTGCCATCCCTATTATTCTTTTATTCGTGTCAGAAAGTAGGCCTCATAAGTGTGCTGAGTGCTAGCTTCTGCAACTTCTTCGGGCAATGCCTAGTATAAAGAAATCATATTGGCTGCAGCTCTCCTCAGAGGCACTTCATGAGGTTGTGGAGGGTCAACCTTATACTCTCCCAACTCTATTTCTTCCTTTTTCACCATGCCTTAGATGATGTCTTTGAATACATAGCAGTCCTCGATCAGGTGCCCCAGCATCTAATGATAAGGGTAGAATCTCGGGCTGTCTCTTCTCTTTAGGTCCTCTGGCTTTTTTGGCTCAGGCAGGGTGACCTTATTATACTGGGTAACCCAGTCAAATAGAACCCTAGTCTTCTCCTTCGGGAAAGAATAGGCCTTCTTCATTTTGTCCCTTAGTGAGGGACCCTCCTTATTCTCTTCTACCTTGGCGGGCTGAGGTGTAGCTGCCTTCTTGCCCTTGTCCCTTTGCTACTCAAACACCCTAATATCAAGGGTGTTTGCTTCTTTAGGTGTCGGGCGCCGCTCTACTGCCTTTGCCTTGTGTGCGGCGGTAGCGGTTGACGTTGGGGCAGTCCTTGCCAGGAAAGCTTCCACTTCGGCCACTACATTGTTCAAGCGGTCAAACGACCGGATCTCCATACCAATCATCTTTTCTAGTACCTCCCTCCTGAGATTTTGCTTATAGATTTGTACAGTGTCCTCCTGATGCGGGGGCCGCTTGCACCTCATTCCAAGGTTCCTCCACCTCTTGATGTATTCAAGGGCTATTTCATCTGCTCTTTGCTTTGTTGAGTAAAGTTCAGCCACTGTAACCTCCCTCTCGGTGACGTGAAATCTTTCTCTGAACTTCTTTTGCATATCCGGCCAGTCACTGGTCGATCTGGCTTTGCACTCCTCTTTGGAAGGTGTGGTAGTAATGAAAAAGGGTTTGCTGTTCTTTTTGGGTTTCTTCTCTTGGGAAGAAGTACCTCCATCATTGGCTTTCTTCTTCTGAAAGGAGGGCTTGAAGGTACTAGAGTTTGTAATAGGCTTCTTCTTATCATTCCCACAGATTCTGTCGGATAGCTCTGTGGCATCTTCTAACAGTTGAGCTCTACAAACCATCTCTGAGTAGACTTGGATGTCCATCGGTGCTAGTTGGGTGATATATTAAGGCCGAAGCCCATTAAAGAATCTTCTAGCCTTCATCTTCTCGGCACTTACTAAGTGCTTCGCATACCTTGACAGCCTAGGGACCTGGGCCTTATACTCGGCCACGGATAATGTCCTCTCCTTCAGTGTGGCAAACTCCGCAGCCTTCTTCTCTTGAATATGGTCCGAGAAGTATTTGTTGTTGAAATGCTCAACAACTTGGCCCATGTAATAGGATCTTGTTCCAATGTAGCTTCTATAGACTCCCACTAGAATCGGGCAACCCTTTCCAATTGGAAAGTAGCTAGTAACACATTCTCTTCGTCTATGCATTGCATAACACAGAATATCCTTTCTACCTCTCTAAGCCAATGCTCGGCATCATCGAGGTTAGATGACCCAATAAACTTTGGCGGGTTCATATTTCAGAAACTACGATGGAGTTCGCCCGCTCTATGGCATGCTCCGCCTTGCGCTACTTGCTGTAGCGCGCGTGTAAGGCCTTGTACAGTGCATTACATGTTATGCCACTGGGCATGTTCGGCGGCCATGGTCCTACAAGAATTTAAATAACTATATTAGTACCAAGAATCTAAATTACTAAGTTTAACATAACCCTTGGTTCTACCCAATCTCACCAGGTAAAGGTTTAAACCTATCCTTGGACTTTGTTTCCTAGGAATTGAATATCCTAGGCTCTGATACCACAAAAACTATCACGCCTACACGCGGAAGGAACCCGGTATGCATGATGAGTTTATATCAATCATGTCAATCAGAGCATAAGTGTATCGTGAAGTTTGTCCTTGAGGGTACGTGGGAGAAAAAACATTGTTCAAGTATCGTGTAAATAGTTTGTCCTTCAGGGTGTTTTCGTATTCCTCCTTTGATATGTCACATTGTCACCCTAAACCTAAAGATAGAATATTCTCTTTTTTTACCACTGTCTGTCACATGAATTTTTTTAGTAAGAGTCATAAGATTATATAAATTTATATGCACGTCTAAAAGCTTCATATACTAGTAAGCAATTAGATTACATTGTAGAGACTTATTAAGAAAAATCTGTTAAAAAAATCATGCTCCTTTCGTGTCGTTGGCGCGCGGTGTCATTGGCGGGAGAATAAAGCTGACATCAGCTCCATATAGCTGACGCTAGCCTCTAATGATGCCGCTCCCGGAAGAAGTGGCACGGAATCAGACGTGGCCACTCACCATTGGACACGGGGGGCAGGAGACGGGGGGCGCCCACGGAAACGACCCGTCCCACGCGGCTGGCGTCACATGAAAGGTTCCGTCGAGACGTACGGTGGAGCAAAGGTGACGTGGCCAACACAACGATGTACCAAAAATACCACTTGTTCCCGGTCAAATTTACCCCTTGGGCCCCGCAAGAAAACCATCACAAGATTCACAACAGTAGTAGCACCGAACGCAGCAGGGCAAGAGCAGGCTGGTCTGCCCGGGGGGCCGCGCATGGGCCTCCCAGACGGCGTGTGGCCTCCCTGCGCTGGAACCGGCGGCTTGGGATGTTGCAGCGGCTGCAGAGGGCCCCCCCCGCCGGCGAGGTCGACGGCGGGAGAGATCATTACATCTCTCTGCGCGCAGGGCGTGCAGCTTGGGAATTAATCACATCTGCTAACTTACGGTGCTCGTGGTAGCTGTTCTTGCCCAGTTGCTCCTTTCTCTCCCCTCTCTCTCCCCACAATTGTCGGTGGGGTTCAGTCCGGAAACAATGCACGACGTACAGTACACCTGACCTCGGATCGGATAGCTTGGCGGTTCCCTGTTCGTCTTCGATTCCCAAATGAGAAGGTTACGGCGTCACAGGATAGTTCTGCCTATATGCCTACTTGTGTTGAACCTGTTCATGTTACACCCCTTTTTAAATGTGTTTAAACATTTTTGGATGCTCTGCATATTTTTGTCTACTTGAACAACTGCCTCTTTAATACAAATTGGATTGTTTAGCTTAAGTTTGGCGCATGACAAACTACATAAATGGCACTGGCGTTAGGTAGGTTTTGTCAATCGTTTTTGAAATCTTCGGTCCTAGCTGACCCCAAGCTGATGATTTTACCCGACTGATTGATCGTAGTATTTTCATTCCTTCATTCCTTGGCCCTACCTATTTGGAGATAATCCTTCAGCAACAGCAATATTAAGAATCACAATTGACAAATGAACTGGTTTCCCAAGGTCTGCGGCACACCACTGTAGGGAACAGGCATCTCAGTCTGTTATTGGTCAATTTTATCAAGTTTATATCTTAAATTTCTCACTACATAAATACTAAAACAAACAAGAATATGACAGGAACTCTATTTATGGTGTGCTATAAAACTTCACGTGACAGGGATATGTCGTGCGGCAGCTAATTGGGATTGGTGCAAGAGATGAACTAGGGGGATAGACTCATCTGGTGGCTTATACTCTATGCCACCCTATGGGCATTATGGGGAGAAAGAAACAACAGAGTCTTCAGGAGGGAAGCAAGAGCCACAGGTATGGTTGTCACTTTCATCTGTAAGAGTGAGAGATTGGGCTTCACATCTCTGTAAAGTGGACTCACACAGTTTTTTTTTTTTTGTCTTGTTGGGGGGCTAGTGTGTGCCACACCTCCTCGGTGTGAAGTGTTTGTTGTACAGGGATCTTTTGGGAACACATTGCTTGAACATGTACATCCCTTCTCTTTTACATTAATACAATTTGTGGTGCCATCCACTTTCAAAAAACATGACAGGAATATGTTGCACACTTATATTGAAACTCGTCTTCATGATCTCCTGCTCAGACACAAAACTCAAAATTGTGCTGAAATCACTTTATTTTATGCAAAAAATCAAGCCCCTTATTCTTTGGACAGAATCTGGGGACCCATTGGGATGCATTGTAGGCCATTTTGGCCATTCCCAGGAGTTGGAGAAACAAGAAAGATAATGCCCGTTCTGGGTGGCTGTAACAGTCGTTCCAGTGGCCGTTACGCTTCCTGACTCCCCACCAATGGCGCGTCAGAGAAACTAGAGCTAGAAATGCTATTTTTGGTTATTTCCTGTATTTGATTTTTTTGTTCTTTCATTTATGCTAAATGCAATGCAATACAATGACTGACCTTATGCTCTACGTGTGTAGGGGAAAAGAAGGAACCGGATATCATGGCTTCAAGTGCGAGCGGTGTACCAACCGCTGCCCAAGTATTAAAGAGAAAGATTGGCTGCAATGGGCTTCGGAGAGGTGCTTAGCGTAGAGGTGACTAGAATCGACACCCCTCTGCTGTACGCCTTACACGAGAGATGGGATCCACTCAGCAGGGCCTTCATTTTCCCATGGGGTCACATGATCCCTACTCTAGAAGATATGGCAAGGATCACAGGCTTGAGGGCGCATGGGAAAGTGGTGACAGGATGGAGCTACGGCGACTATCGCGAGCTAGCCCAAGAGCTTCTGGTGCTGGATTTGATGAGGCCGGGGCATCCATCATCCCAATTGTCATGGTCGGTGCTTCAAGAGAGCCTAGGGCTTTGAGGAATAGCCATTACAGTGGGCGAGTTCCGGAGCAGCATATAGACAGAGTGATCGAGCAGGTTCACCCGAGAGTGGCAGCGGGGGCCGGACCAGATGGAGATAGAGTGCTGAGACGACTTCTAATCTTATTATTCGGAAAGCTGCTATTCCCGACCCGAGCGGATGTGATCAGTTGTAGGCTCCTACCTTTGCTGGAGGACCTAGGCAGAGTGGGGAGGTATGCATGGGGAGCGGCAGCCTTAGCCTTCTCGTTCGATTCCCTCAGCACGACTGATCAGGAGACGATACTGGGCAGCTTCTCACCTTTCCTATAGGTAAATGCTAAATGCTTCTATATGCCTTATGTTCCTTATACGCTGCTATATTCTGACACTTGTTTTCAAACAATTAAATCCATAACATCCAAAAGCCAAAAAACCACCATCAAATAACAAATTAATACTTGAATACAAAACTCACCAGACAGACTACTAAAAAAAGCTAAAGACAAATTTAAGAAGACTATAAACACGTAAATATCAAACACAAAAAATATATAGAGCTTCTCCCTCCCACGGGAACTCTGCATTCCTATAAAAGGCCCCCCTGCGGAGCCGAACTCCTTCCTTCGGTCTCTCTCCACCCTCCGGATGCTGTGGCTACAGAAGGAGGAGAGAAGAAGAAGAGGAAGAGATCCTGCAAAAAAGAGGAGAGAAGAGAGAGGTGAGGGAGCAAGAACATGGAGCGTCGGCCCTATTCTTCCCTTGTATTTCTTTGGCTTTCTTGATGTATTATTCCTCTTTGGCTAATGAGAAATTGAAATGAAAGCTACTATTGGAATTTTTTTTATGCTGCAATGCTCATGATGCCCGATCCTTGATGTTTATAGTGCTTCTTTCCCTCCCCCCGCTTTGCGCTATTTTCTCCGTGCCTCTTTTGAATTTGGTGCTCAAGTTCGGTGATCAGAGTTTCCTCTTCTCAAGACCCCATTTAGGGATTTGACCGACTCCGTGGTCATGATGCCAAAGGGGTGGAAAACATGGGGTTAGTCCCGGATCGTGCATTCTATAATATTCAGTTTCCATTATCACGGGGAAGAGACCCACATAGTAGCCTTTAAGGAAGGGTTCCGGGTTTACACATTCCCATGAGTATGAGTCGGAATCCAAGACCATTCGGGCTACTTTGAGCTGCTTCCCCAATCCACTTCGAAGCCCCATAGATCCGCTCCGAAGTTTTCAATCATGTACCCTTTCCTCCGGATTCGGGTTCCCGAACTATGTATGTTTTCATTGTGCCCACTCACTCCCTTCGAGGACCATGTGGGCGATACTACGGATGTTGCCGCTTTCGTGTGCATCCTCCAGATTTTGGGGCCATCTCAGATTTTCTCTATGGATGACTACCTAATTAACCCCCTGTTGACACTGAAAATATTTCGGATAATAGTGAGAATAAGAGTCCTAGAGAGTTAGAGTTAATTTGGAAGCTTATTCTCATAGAAAATGGATCAAACAAGGTCTCCAAAGAGTCCCACGGTGAAGAAATCAGAGTTCATGGAGTTTAGGCCAACCGTGAAGGCGGGCAACGAGCTATCTTCTCCTACCTCCAGCCCAGATGAGGGCTGCCCTAGGCTTGCCACCAATGCCGCCACCTCCTCTAGCATCCACACCCGAATGGCCACGAGAACTCCATCAAGACAGACAGAGATGACCGCCGGCACTTCTGAAGGGCTAGCCACCTTCACCACGGCAACGATCAACGTGCGGGAGGACATTGGGGAAAAACCCAAATTGTCGGCCTCCACCTCCCCAAAAGATCTCGCCAGAAAAGCCAACCTGTCGTCGTCGCAGAGAAGTAAACGGACCCCTTCAAAGGCTAGCATGAGCCTCCTCTCAGGTGGATTGGGAAACGTGCCTCTAGCCTCCGACCACCACTACAAGCGGGTTAGGGAATTGCCAATCGTCAGAGAGCCAACATATGCCATCCGGCCAGCCACCACCTAATCCATCCCCACCGCCAAGAACAAGCTGGAAGTAATCCTCAAGACCTCCCAACCACTCCCAGACGCTGCCAGATAACCTCAGCCACTGTCTGGCCTTCAAGCATGACCACACACAGGCACCTCCTCAACCAGGCTCTTCTCCCTTGCAACACATTCGCCTGGAGCACGCCTACGTCGCACCAACCTCTGCTAGCCCGACTCAACACCGTCGGGGATGATACAAGGGCATCTGAATAGGACCGTAGACCTCTCAGTCCACCGAATGGAACAGCAGCCCACGAGCCCTGCAGCCAGCAGAAACGTTGGATGTGGCCTCGGTGGCCACACATGAAACAAGTGGGAGCACCCTGCCCCTCCTGCCGACGAGCACCCCCACTGAAGACAAACCCCGGTGAGCGGTGGCGAAACATAGTGCCGCCCCAAACCCCCCAAAAATCCCAGAGCTTCTCTCTCTAGAAAGGTCTAGAGAGAAGGGAGCCCTCCTTCTTCCTCTTCTCTTCTTCTTCTCTTCAGGTCCGGTTGGCAACGTAGCGGAGGGTGGCTCTCTGCGTCTCTGGTGTCCGCCTATGTGTCTATCTGTGTCTCTCTCTCTCTCTTGTTCGCCGGAGGAGGAGGGCGTATATACTCCCAGTGGCGGGAGCCTTGAACACGAACGGCGAAGACGGGAAGTGACCGGCATTTATTAGGATTTGACTTTCCCCATCCTCAGTGGCAGGAGGTAGCCTGCGTGCCTTCATCTCTGGTTCACATGTCAGACAGCCCACTGCGCGCCAAGGATCTTTAGGGCATGGCGTTGGATTTCCTCTGCTGGATGCACCGCTGGAGGGGCGAGGCGTTGTGCCGCTGGTAGGCAGCAGAAGTGTGCCGCTGGGAGCTTGCGACAGCGTGCCGCTGAAGAGGCCAACAGGCGTGCTGCTGGAGAGGTTGGCCGGTGTGCCGTTGAAGGTATTAGCCTGGGCATGCTGCTGGAGCGTGCTGGGAGAGTGTACCGGCTAGGAAGGGCATCATGGGCGTGCCGCTGAGGCTTCAAAGCGGGTGTGCCGCTGAAGGTGCCCAAGGGGGTGTGCCGCTGGGGCACTTGCAGGGTGTATCGCTGGATGGCCCTGGGGGCATGCCGGGTAAGAAGCGCAGATGGTGTGCCGGCCAGAGCCTTTGGGGGTGTGCCGGATGGAGGACACCAAGGGTGTGCCGGCCAGGGGGTGTGCCGCTGAGGGCACACCAGCGAGTGTGTCACTGAGGGCCACCTGAGCGTGCCGTTGAAGGCTTCAAAGGGGTATGCCGTTGGAGGTTGGCCCGGTGTGCCGTTGGAGGTCTTCAAAGGGGTGTGCCATTGGAGGTTGGCCCGGTGTGCCGTTGGAAGCACATTTGAGGCCTTTGCCAGCACGAGTCGTGGTCCATTTAATTTTTTTCAGCGCTCATAGGTTCTGAGCTTCCCGGGAGTTGATTTCTCTTTGCCGTCGTGACTCCGGAGACGGCTTCACGGCAGTGTGTGTATATTCGGAGAGTTCGGGAAGCAACCCACTCTGGAACCTTGCCGTCTATAGATTCCACACAGCTATAGATCCTCATTCATCCAATGCCCCACCAGAACTAGGGTATGGTCAAACTGTCAAACCCTATTGAGTCTCGGCTCAATTGAATCATGTACTCTAAAGTGGTTCATTAGAAAAACTCCCTTTTTCATAATGAACTTTTGTACCGTGGCCAGGGGTTTTTCCGAGTATAGATTCGTAGGGCATTCTCTCTTATATATCATACTGAGAGTGAACGATCCCTTGTTATCAAACTAATTACCTTCGCACGAGTTCCACTGAGTCCGAATAACTAATTGTACAAGACCACTTAACTGAAGTCCATAAGTCAGCAATCAAATACTCAGCATCCCTTATGCAAGGCATCTTTAGTGACTCAGGTCCAAGATCCAACTGTGCTACTGAGACATAGAATACCCTGATTGACAGTCTGTATGATTACCATTTAGGGATTCTGGATCGGGTCTGTTCAGTGTATTCATTCCACTAACGAGCACCCACACATGTTCTTCAGTGTCTCCACATTGATGACTATGAGAACAATCACACCCATCATATGAGTAAGTATCATGTGTGTCAGTTTATCTAGATCTTCAATGTCCCTTCTTGAAGATCCCACAACCAGGAACATTTAGAATACAAATCTCTAGATGACTGATCTCATTATCACAATCTCATCACGATCCAGTCATCGTTGCTTGCATCCAGGGACTTCATTACATTACAACACAAACACCATAACGTGCTAAGAACGTAATGAAGAAATGTCATTTTTATTATTATTGAATGAAATTGTACAATAAATGTTGCCATCATAACACTTGTGATTGACTTGTAGGGCATACATCTCTAACAATGTCGACCTCACGATCCTCAACCAGCTCTCTAGAAAGCGGCCAACGTAAACTGCTTCAACCTCATTTTACAGGAGGTCAACCTGAGGAGCCCTCACAAAAGCCATTCACAAGGGTGGTGTCAACCTCAGAATTACTGGAGGTTGACCTGAGGAGGACTTCCTCGAGACCACCAACGTGTCGGAATGGGGAGTGGCTACACCTTTCAAATCGTCATCGGAGAAGACGATGGGGTCTTTTAGGTGTTCCCGGGCTGCAGTCTCCTGTTGGGTGCCTACCAATGGAATTGGATATTCATTTTTGATGGTTTGACCATTCAATGCTCTATAATCAATGCACATATGCCATGTCCCTTCTTTTTTCTGAACTAAAAGCACAGGTGTAGAGAAGGGGCTATTACTGTATCTTAACAATTCACTGCTCATTAGTTCCTTAACCTGAGATTCAATGACATTTCTATGGTGAGGAGAGTGTCGATAGGCCATACATGCACTGGTTTAGAATCATTAACTAATTGAATCCAGTGATCACAGTCCTTTGGACGCACTCTTGGGATTTCTTTTATTTGTTCATTTATTTTTTATTTATTTCATTTATTTAGTGCGTGGGTGTGCCAATAACAATGTGACAATTTGTTCGTGTTCTAAAGACCAGGGCAGTCTAGAGCCACTAGTGCATGCCGTTTGACTTGTTAGATGATAGTGAGTGTCATGTCGAGACCAAAACCTTCTACGCCGTAAAGGTCATGACGTTAATTACATCTCTTTGGAGGGAAGAAAATCCTTGATTAGTCACAAGAAAAAGGGGCGCTGCGGCCTAAAATTAGCATTAATGAAATGAGATAATAAAAAAATCTCAAATCATGTCAAACTATCCCACATTAGGATGTAAACATTCAAATCATGTTGGTCTCTTATTGACCATTTCATGTCCGGACAGAAGTCCGAATTGAAAGCATAACGAAGACAGAGATAAAACTCATGCACATGTCTGCCAAGTATACGGCATGTTTGATAAGAGAGTGGGATTAGATCCTAGTGGAAACAAGTCAAGTTTAGTGAGCTATTAGCCCAGGCGATGTCGGGTCATGGCCATATTGGGGTGGTCCCTGAGGTCCAAACCTGACTTAGTGGGGCGTCATTTATATTCCCTTCACACCGGATCTGGGGAAGCAGGGCTCCGGAGCGGACATTGTTATATTGTTAAGAGTGATTAAAACCAGATTTAGTCCACTCAAACTGAAATCCCATTAAACATTCATTCTTACCATGGTTCCAATAGAATGAGATCAATATGAACCTGCATTTCAGAAAACTCAACTTCATGTCAGCCGCAATTCAATACATATGAGAAAATTTAGCATCAAGATTATATAAGAATGGTTTATGAATATTGTCATAAACAAAGAATAACTTATGAATATTGACATCATCAAAACCACAGAGACACAACAAGATTGTCATTAGTGATGGCCAAGTGTCAATGGTGTAATTTTTCATTTATTGAGTTCCATTAGTCAAAAAGTCAAAGAGTCAACAGTATGTACTTTTGATGATTATTCAATAAAGGTCATGGTTTTACCTAAATTATTGTGCATTCATTTCTTATGTGTGAATGTAATTGCGCTCTGATTATATTACTCACTTGAGGCGTACTAGTCGATTGTTCATGATTCTCGAATTATTTTTGATATATAATCTTGGGGTGTGACACGGCGGGCTGGTTCGGACCCTTGATTGGGCTCAGTTTATCGTTGGAAGGGCTGGGTGAACAATGCCTTAAAGGTGTTCGGGGAAATCCCCAAGTCCTCATTTCTTGTTATTTTTCTGGGAAAGTGTTTAGGTACAACAAATGCCCCCCACGGGGCATGCGTCGGAGGTGGAGATGAGGGCGGCTAGCCCGTGAGCTCTTTATTCTGTGTCATTGTAGTTGTATTTTGTCACTTCATCTACACTTTTGCTAGCATTCTTATATATGTTGCTCCCTGTGTGCTTACCATTTTGTGCAATTATTTTGCAGCTATGGCAAGATTCGACCGAGATGACTGGGCTCAGAGGCATGCGGCCCGCGAGGAGGACCACTAGGTGAGAAGGACTGGGCGGCCCTTGCCTCCTTTAGGCCCACCCATTGTCACCGTGGCCAGCCTTGGTCAACTTGACTTGGGGCATTCGCTGGTGGCTGAGGGCTCTGTTGGTGAGGGGGCGAGTGGAGCAGGAACTGTGGAGCTGGCCCAACAATCGAACTCAAGGGGATAATACCCAGTAGAGTTCCTAATTAATCAAGCTGTCCTGCATCTGTCCATCTAAATCAGCCTTGGGAGGGGAGGGAGAGGAGGGGCCAAAGAAGAGGGTTTATTAGAGGGATTAGTTTTTTTTAATTTGAGTGTGTGTGTCATATTTTTTTGGATGGAGCCTCACTTGGAAATGCTTGTTCCAATCTTATTTAGATGACACTCTATAATTTTGCTCATTTTATCAGTTTACTTTTGCCTAATTCCTACAAACTTAGATCTGTACTTTGCCTTTGTTGTTGCACAATTCAACAGTTTACTTTTGTTAACTACTTTAGTTTAGATCCATGCATTCTTTTGATCTTCTGAAATCTACATATATGATGTCAAAGATAAAGTTTAAAGAATGTACCTACATGTGGGGCAGTCGCTATGCTTGCATTGGGAGCTAAGCTTGCAGCCTATGCATCATCCCATGATCGAGCCAGGATATTAAGTGGTTCAAACATTATATCTATTGTGGCAGACTAAATTTCAGGAAATATGTATGTCCATTCACATACGCATTATGCACATCCCTACGCATTATGCACATCCCTGCATACTAAGTGCACAATAAACCCCCTTTGCATGCATGAATTCCAAAAAAAAATTGAGCTTCATTTTCTCACAAAGTTGAGCTTCATTGTCTTTCCCTTTACATTATGAAGCTTTGATGTTCTTCATTTGAGTGTTTTTTAAATTAGATGTTGTTTAATTCAATGTATGTATAATGATAAGTGAGATGTTATTTAATTTTATGTTATATAATTACATGGGGTATTCCATGTGAGTTGAGGAGCGTAGGTGTGACCTAACATTACACTAATCTCAGGAGAGCTTGTTAAACCCGTGTTAATGAACCTTCCCGTTCAAGACTTTGGGATTGATGTGTATGTTCTCATTTTTTTACGAGAATGTATATATCTATCTCAAAGTCTTGAATTGTCCCGTTTGGACAGTCTGTGAATGTTTGATCGCACTTAGGCAGTCATTTACTATATGTGTGCTGGACCAGGTTCAAAATTGGACCAGGAGAGGACAAGTGGTACTAGCTCGAGCTACCAATAATGAGGCCTACTTGAAGGCCTACACCAAGTGCTATGGAGACCAGGTCTTCTGTGGCTCTCGAAGACCTGTACGACTCTCTAAACTTGTGCTTACTAATGATTCTGATGCATTGACAACTTGATTTCCTATATGTAGCTAGACCCGCAGGGGCTGATAGCGGAGCTCCAAGGTCTCCTCCACTCCACCATTCAGCAGAGGGATGAGTTCCAGCACGCGTTGGAGCTTCTGGTGAGCTTAACTAACCTTAGACTTAAATGCTAATGCTTATGAACTTAACTAACTTACCTTGACTTCTAAATGTAGCGAGCCAAGGGAGCTCAACGGCAGGGACCTGATGCTCCATCCTCTTCTTCTCAGCCAGCGAGCAGGGCTGAGTGGGACGCTGACTTCACAGGGGCAGTTGCTCGGGCCGAGGAGGCCGAGGCCACTGTCGCAGAGAGGGTAAGCAAACCAACCGACTTCTCCTTTGACTTAATGCTTATGAAAATGACTAATCATGATGAATGCTTATGCAGACGAGAGAGTTAGTGGCCGCACTGAGCGAGGCAGAGCGGCTTCGAGCAGAGGCGACAGAGGTGGCCAATCTCCGTGCGGAGGTGGAGCGACTGAGCTCTAGAGCGGCGGATGTGGAGCACTGCCATCGGAGGAATGAGGAGGCAGAGAGACGGTGATGGCGAGAGGAGGGCAGCACTGCCATGGGCCCGCCAGAGAAGCGACATGTGGGCACTGGGGATAGCGGTGGTCCAGGAGAGGGACCGGCCTGAGAGCCACCTTACCTTGTTCCTTTGTTTTACTTTATGGACACATGCATGTACATGAGCTTATTCTACTTAGTGAAACCATGATTTCTTTTGGTGTTTTCAAAATGCAAATAGATGTAAATGCTGACTCGACTAACAATGACAACCCTTGAGACTGACAAAGAGACGAGAGGGAAAAAGAGGGCGAAAGATAACAGACTTGAAGGCACGAAGCCGATAGCCCATTTGATCAACCTTCCAAAGGCGTCGGGGTTCTGGAGGATTTTTCGTAGTGGTTGATTAGTGAGGATGGTGATTGGGTGAGCCAGGAAATATGGTCGCAGCTTGCGAGAGGCTATAATGAGTCCAAGGGTGAACTTTTCAGTTCATGAGTATCGAAATTTCAGGCCCTATAATGCTCGACTGACGTAGTAGATAGGCCTCATAATCCCTACCTCTTCCCGCGTAAGGATGGCGCTCATTGTGCTTGGCGTTACAAATAGATACAGCAACAGCTCTTCTCCCTTTTGTGGCTTGGAGAAGACCGAAGGGGACGCCAAGTAGCATTTTAACTCCTCGAACACCTGCTCACACTCCTGGTCCCAATCGATGTGTCCTTTCTTCTCCAGCACTTGGTTGGCTTGCTTAATCAGTCGAAAGAAGGGAAGGCACCATTCGACGGTTCGGGATAGGAACCCAGCCAAGGCGGCGACGTGATCGGTGAGGCACTATACGTTGCTTACTTGGCCGGGCCATTGCATCTCCATCATCGCCCGGATCTGGTCGGGGTTGGCCTCAATTTCTCGGTGGGTAACAAGGAAGCCCCAAAACTTTCCTGACCATATTCCGAATGCGCACTTAGTTGGGTTTAGCTTCATGTTGTATCTTCTGAGTGTGGTGAAGGTCTCTGCCAGGTCGTCCAAGTGCTCGGCAGCTTGGAGGCTCTTGACGAGCATGTCGTCGATGTATTCCTCCATGTTGCGGCTGATCTGTGAGTCGAACATGTGGTTGACACGGCGTTGGTAGGTTACTCCCGCGTTCTTCAACCCGAACGACATTTGAGTATAGCAGTAAAGGCCGTGATCGGGGATGAACGCGATCTTATCTTGATCGGGCCGATGCAAGCTGATCTGGTGATACACAAAGTAAGCATCCAAGAAGCTCAACATTTCAAGCCTGACCATTGCGTCGACTAATTGGTCGATCCGAGGCATGGGGAAGCTGTCCTTGCGTGTAACTTTTTTGAGGTCAGTATAGTCGATGCACATCTGCCATTTTAATTACTTCCGCATTTCAGTTTAAGATAACTGTTCTAATTTAATTACGCGTAGTGTAATTCCAATTCGCTATACGCTCCCTCGACAAACTCCCACAACCCTCCAAGGGCCTCATCAGCCTCTTGGGTGACTTCCCCAGTTCCTGGTAGTGGTAATTCAATGCTACATCGGGTTATCGGTACCCGGAGCTCTGGGTCGTTACACTTCCCCTCTGGCCGGCTAGAAGGGAGGGAGGATCAAGTTCTCACGTTTTACTATTTGGGTGTTAATAGTGGTCATACGCAGACCGTTTCCTGAGATAGCGGCCATTAAAGCACCGTCTTATCTCAGTAGCGGCTTTAAAGCGACCATTTCCAGTCTTGCACCGGGCTTCTCTGCTTGCAGTAGCGGCCATCCTGAGGACGTCTTATTCGGGTAGTGGCCAATCCCGGACCGTTTTATTCTCTGCACCTAGATTTCTCTCCCGCTCACGAGTGTGCCTTCACTCAGCTCTTTTCCAAGGTACGTACTGCAGTTTTCTCTGCATTACATACTTTGGTTGCGATCACGATCTCTACTTTTGGGTATTCTTCACCTCTCCATTAGTTGTTCATTACTTTTCCTCTTACTTGCTCCGTGCCTACGGTGTGTGTTCTCTTCCAATTCATTTCCATCATTGCTCCACGCCCATGGCGTGTGTTAATTTAGTTGTTTTGTTGCTTTACCGTTGATTCCTGAGGTGATATACCCACATGCTTTAGAGTTCATCTCATTGCTTATTTGAGAGTGGCACATTCATCTATCTACATCCGCGAGCCTAGGATTCCCACTAGGATGCCAAGCCAGTTGTATCCTAAGAACCCAAAAGCTAGATAAGCACTTCGTGATTCTGTGATTTTCCAGAACCCTCTAATACTTTTCCTAAACTTTCTGGACTTGTATCGAATTTCTGAAATTTTTCAGTAGAAAGCGGCGAGGCCAGAATCGCGATCTCAAGACAGCCGTTCCTAGTCCAACCGCGTTCCCCAGAAAATGGTCTCCTTATGAGCCGCATTACTCTCACGTCTCTCTCTCTCTCCCCATCTCATTTTCTCTCTCCTCCCTTACCCTCTCTCTCTCACGCGCGATCGTCTCTCCCCCCTCTCTCAGGCTCGGTTGATCCAAGCGACTGCAGGAGGCGTGGAGGGTACTGCTGGGAAGGTCTCGACGTGAGGCTCGCGTTGACGCTAACCTTGCCTCGGTCAGCGAAGCGTGGAGGCGGGTACGGATGGAAGATCGGTGTGACTCCATTCGGTGGTTCAGCACCGAAATGCCAGCCTTGTCGCGCAATAGGTAAGGGAATGGAATCCTTGTCTCTCTAGGAATGCGTTGTACCCCATGCGTCGCCGTCCGATGTCATTTTCCTCATTTTTTGTGCATAAACCCATGTTAGTGTAATTTTGTCTAATTTCTTAAAAATTATACCATGGGCATCGTCCTTGAGTTTTGATGGCATGCATAGCTATAGAATGGTTATGGGAGTTGGGCAGGTGCTGTAGAAATTCATTTTCTGTCGATCCGACTCGATCGGGAGGGGTTTCCAATCTGGACAACCTATTCCCGTCACTGCGGTAATGGCGCGGCCACCCCGTGACCGTTTTGTGGTTCGCGGTCCACTCCAGACCGCTTAAGACCATTGGAAGGTCCCTTATGGACCGTGTAACATTTAGCATGGCTAACCCTTAACCGTTTCATGCCCTAGAATAGTAAGGCGGTGTGAACTAGAGCGTCCAAGGGTGGTCCGTTCATCTCCCTTGAACAGCCTGTCGCCCGACCGTCTAGGGGACTCTTCGTCCCTTTGAACGGCTACACTCTAACCGCCTAGCTTTGGAGCGGCTTGTTCCTAGCCGCATAGCCTTTAGGACCCCATATGGCATTGGTGGTTGAGCAGCTAATCCCAAGCCGTTCAGGCCCATTGAGCGGCATGTCGTCCAACCGCTCAGTGATTGAGTGGCCATGTTCAAACCGTTTAATGCATGCAGACTTTAATTTATGTATATTCAATTCAATTATGCTTCTATTATCGCATATTCGCCCTGTTTAACTTATTTTATAGTGATGTCTTAATTTATTGCGCACTCTGTCGTTGTCGAAATTCTTAATGCTCTGATTGACATGAATGATATAAACTTGTCGTGCCCTCCGGGTTCCTTCTGCGCTCGGGGCGTGATAGGAACACTAGAGGGTTATTTCCTCTCTACACTGTCATTTTAGATCCTCGACTATCGGTAGCTTCGCACAACCCCGCTTATCATTTCGTTTTATTTGACTTCACCATTCGGCGCGAGTCACCTCATATGTGTCAATGGGGATTCCCGGCTACTAGGATTCATCATGTATTTTATTTTTCTTGTGGATTTTGTTTCACCTTTCGATGCGAGTTTTCTCATTTTTTTCAGTGGGGATTCCCGGCTACTTGGTTCCACACTCCATTTATTGATTTATATGTGGGGTAGACAGCTTTTTCCTCATGATTACTCTTAATTTCGATGTAGAGATTTAAGTTCCCATGAAGTGTTGAAAAGAATTTCTGAAATCCTTATTGATTAAAGTCATTTACTCATTAAGTGCAAAGTGTGTGGGCAATTATTTTGTACGTAGAGAATGAATTTGCAGTAACATGACTATGACTCCCCCTAAATGTATGCACAAGTGGAAATGATTCCTCCTCCTTTGTATATGACATAATTCACAAATGATCAAAATCAATGTAATTTTATTTATCAAGGAGGCAAAGTCTTAGAAGATCGCAAGAAAAAGTTTTGTAGGCTATATACATGCAATCACACATTGATATGGAAAAAGTTCACACAAGTCGATTTTCGGTACATGGGGGAGGTAAAGATCTGAAGACCCTACTCATGCATAGGGAGTGCTTCCAAGTGGATGTAATCTACTCTTCCACAAACTTCATTTGATATACCGAAAAATCATGGCATTAAGGCATGCAAGTATATGAAATTTGAACAAGTATATGCATAGAAAGAAATGTTGATGAAAATTTTATTTCTATTCACAAGTAAGGATATGTGCATGTCTATTCTATGTATGTAAAAGTGAATTGTTATTTACAAAAAGATAAATATGAGTGATCGCATGCTCGTGTGTCTTGGGGTCTGAGTGACCACGTGTGTGTGTTCCGAGTCCCGAAGTGGGGTGTGTGTATGGCTTTGGACTGTGAGTCCAGTTGACCAGCCTGGGGCTGGAGGTTTCTTGAGTTCCCTTTTCAAGGGAAGGGTCTCGGCAGCCGTGAACTACCTCGTGAGTCATCGCATCGTGATTTTAGACCCAGGGATTAGGCCAGATTGACGGCGTTGTGCCATCACGTGCGACGATCTTGACCTAAGTCTTGTGACTCAAGGACCGTTGGGTTATTAGGTCTAGTGGGCTGTCCAGAGTTGGTGGCTTCGAGCCACCTGTTACATCGTGTTACTCGCGATGGGTGCGTGCGTGGTTTCTGTGTTCACATCAGTGACCCTCCACTAGACGCAGCCTTGTTACGGCACGCGCGTGTTGACCCACCCAGGAGTGGTGGAGCAGCGTACCGGAGACAGACGGTGAGTAGGGTGGTTACTGTAGGGCCCCCACGTACAGCCGAGTCTGGGCTTAGGGGGAATTACTAGCTAGAGGACAGGCCTAGGATGTATGGTCTGAGTGTGCACATGAGGCTGAGGGTGTCGGACCCGCGCTGACGAGTGCGACCTCAGCTAGTCCTTGTTTTGTGTTCTTGGTCACTTTAGTGTCTTTATCTTCGCCTGGGGCGTCATAGAGAGACACGGGGGTGCGGTGTAAGACGTCAGGGGGTGCATTCAGTCTGTTCTTCTGGTGGGCGGTACTCCCGTCACGTGACGTGAGTTATTGTGTCCCGGGTTTTCATTTCCCATCTGCGAGACAGAGGCTTCGTGTGTGGTTTTGGGAGCGTTCCCATAGTCGAGGTCTAGAGTTTTCAGTGAGCGTCATCGAGGGCTTTTTCCTAGGTGGCGTGAAATTCACGATAGCGTGGTCATGATTGTGTTTCCAGACTGTGTAGTTTCGGCTGTGAGGGTAGGCGTCGTGGCGTTTTCCTAGTAGCGTGACTAGGGCGGTTCGTGTCTGGTTGTTCCCCGACCGTGGGATCGAGATGTCGGGTGCACGGGGGACGATCAGGCCCAGCGTCGCGCGCACGGAGATGAAGTAACGCAGGAGGTTGAACTCCTCCATCCACAGGGTGCGGGCGTAGCCGCGGCTGGCCGTCTGGTTCACCCACACGCCGAGCCCGAGCCAGAGCAGGAAGAGGGCGACGTAGCCGCCGGACACGCTGGTGATCGGCATCACCCCGGTCACCAGCACGAGGGCGGGCATGGTGTAGAGGATGAACTTCTGCCAGCCCTCGAAGTAGGTGATGACCGACGACAGGTAGCAGAGGCGCTGGGGCAGGGTCAGGCCGGGGACGAACAGGATCCCCTCCTTGCGCCACACCTGCATCGCCCCGCGCGCCCGGTGCAGCCGCTGGATCAGGTACTGCTCGATGTTGGCCGGCGACAGGCCGAAGGCCAGGGACTCGTTGTGGTAGACCGAGCGCCAGCCGCGCTTGTGCAACCTCAGCGAAGTGTGGATGTCCTCGGCGGCAGCCCCGGTGGCGATGCCGCCGATGTCGTCGAGCGCGGCCCGGCGCACGAGGGCGCAGCTGCCGCAGAAGGAGGCCGCGTTCCAGCGGTCGTTGCCCGGCTGGATCACGCGGAAGAACACCGCCTGCTCGTGCCAGAACTCGCCCTGCGCGGGGCGCGAGCGGTGCTGGAAGGAGTCGATGTTGAAGTAGTCCTGCGGCGTCTGCACGAACGCCAGCTTCTCGTCGGCGAAGTAGCCCAGGGTCCGCTCCAGGAACTCCGGCGCGGGAGCGTGGTCGCAGTCGAACAGGGCGATGAATTCGGCCTTGCAGTGCTTCAGCGCATTGTTGAGGTTGCCGCCCTTGCCGTGGTCCCGCTCGGCACGGCCGATGTAGGCCGCGCCCAGCTCGCCGGCCAGGGCGCGCATCTCCGCGCGGCAGCCGTCGTCCAGCAGCCACACCGTGCCCACCCCGCGCACGGCCTTGGCCGCCACCAGGGTGTTGCGCAGCAGGTCGACCGGCTCGTCCCAGGTGGGCACGAAGATGTCGGCCTTGACCTCGGGCCCCACCCGCACCGCATCGCTTTGGGGTTAGGATAGGTTCTAGAACATTTTGGATCACTCCCCACTCGGATTATGACTCAAGAGGAGAGTCTCGGTCGGACTTTCTACGTCCTGATGGGTGGCGGTCTATCGCAAGACCGCCAAACTCTTTTTAGCAATCTTCGTGAGATCGTCACTAGATTCCTATGCTGAGCATGTCCGTATCATATAGCAGTTTGGGGTTGACCATTTATTCATTTAATGGTCGTTCGCTTGACCGTTTTACGATTTTCTTCTGCCCGCTTCTCACCCCATAGAGACGGTCTATTGCAAAACCGCCATTCCTTTTAGCGGTCCTCTTGAGACCACCTTTTTTCTCACCAGTGCATCAGCTCTTATCCCTCAGCTCTAATATCTCTCCAATTTTACCTATCAACTACTGTGTCCCTATGTTTGCCGCTTCATCAATCGATCACCATACAAACACACTCATTAAAAGGGAAGTCAAAAGTTTTCATTACATTTTAAGTCAAGGCATGTACATGTGTCTCATATACATAAAAAAGAAAATAGGAAAGGGTAAGGTATCTCTCAGGCCAGTCCCTCTCCAGGACCCCCATTGTCGTCGATACCCTCATGCCTCTTCTCAGGCGGCCCTATGGTTGTGCTGCTCTCATCGCGACGTCGTTGTCGCTCCACCTCCTCATTCCTCTGATGGCCGAAGGAGCTGGTAAGGTAGTCTTGGTACACACTGTTGCGCGTACCACTCTGGGATGCGCTCTGCTCAGGCCTTCTGCCTATCATCTGGACCATCCGCTCCACTATCTGTAGCTCGATCTTCAGCCCATAAGCCTGTCATCGGGCCTACTCTACCTCTGCACAGTAGCGGTCTGCCTCTGCCGCCCCAACACGAAGCCACTCCACCTCCGCACGAAGGTGCGCCACCTCTATTGCCTCTGCCCGGAGCCACTCCACCTCGCTCACTACTGCCTCTAGCTCCCTCGTCTGCATGTGCATTCATTTTAGGTCATTTGCATTTCATAATCGTAAAGTCTAAGGGGAAGTGTAGTTGTTTGCTTACAAAATCTGAAGTGAGAAGTCCTCGAGGGGATGATAGGAATGGAAATCAGGCCTTTCGACCAATCAAATATGGTGGCAGAAATCAAGGCCTTGCTCTCAAGATATTCTTCTGTCCCTATTGTCTCCAGTTAGAAAGCCAAATCAACTGATAAATGGCCTACACCTAAGGAAGTTCATACTGTAGACTTCAAGGCGTTTGAGCAGCAGAAGGACAAGGAGAGGGAGTTGCTAACCCTCTCCCTATGGAACAAAATGAAGAAGCTGTACTCCTTCCCTAAGGAGAAGACTCGGGTCCTATTTGAATGAGCTACCCACTACGACAAGATTACGTTGTCAGACCCAAAGAGGCCCGGTGACGCTAGGAGGAAAGATGATCCTCACTTTTGCCCATACCATCAGATGCTCGGGCACCCCATTGAAGACTGTTATGTCTTCAAGGACGTGATTGCAAGTCTGATTAAAAAGGGAGAATTGCATATGGGCAAGTACAAGGTGGACCCTCCGCACTCGCATGAAATGCCCGTTCTGGGAGAAACCATCAACATGATATCACTATATCAGCAATTACTAGAAGAGGTGGCAGAAGCCTGCACCAAGTACACCTATGAGGCTTTTGTGTGAACCCCAGCAAAAGACCAGGAGGACTAGCAAATAGTACCTACAAAGGCAAAGAGAAGACCGGCATCCAGCCCTGCTCTGGGAATCCAAATTCATGGCATTACACCCCAGCTAGCTTCACCTGCTGTGACCTCGGTCTGGCACGATACATCCCCTTGAATGGTCATTAGGAGACCAACTGATAATAAGAAGAAGCAAGCCCCATTGTGGGTACATCAAGAAGTCAACCTAGCCATCAAACAGCTGCAAAAGATTATAAATGGGTCAGATGAGTATGAACAACCCAAGCTCCAACTAGTGATGCTAAAAGAATATGTCCCTTGGGAACATCTACAGTCCCTCGGGCTAGAACAAGAAGCTGCAGATGAATTTTGGGGAAGGATTGCAATGAATGATGCTCCACCTGAGCAGATGCCTGTGCCGAAACCAATACGTTTCGGCCGAAACGTATCGGTTTCGGCCGATACGGAAATGGTTTCGGACCTGCTCACTACTGACGTATCGGTTTCGGACCTGCTCACTGTGAATGTTTTGAACCGGTTTCCGTCAAAACCGAAACCGAAACTGAAACCGTTACGTTTCGGTTTCGGTCTTGGCCAAAACCGATACCGAAACTGGTATTGTCATCCTTGGCCGAGTAGCCCTAATTTCGACACTTGTGAGGTTCCACAGAGGTTGGAGGTAGAGAAGTCTGAAGATGGCACTGAGGTGTTGCATGCTTCGAGTGAAGGCCAACTCGTTCCCAGTCTTCCTGCAGCTGTGGGATTTGCAGGGAAGGGCTGCGGCGGAGGTGGGTAGGGGGAGGAGGCGCTTCAGGAATTGCCACCTCTCTCCTTCCTGATCAAAGAGCAGCTCCGGCAAGCACCTTTGCTTTGTCTTCCGACATCGGACCCCCCAATCATTGGTCTTGCGGATGGGGATCTCGTGGCTGAGGCGGAGGCAACCGTTGCGCTTTTGGATGGATTTGGCCAACAGGTGATGTTAGCCTTACCAACCTTGCCTAGGGAGTCGGAAGATTTGCGCACGACATTGGAGCAAGTCAAGGGAGCCTTCCAAGGGGAGGATTTAGCAAAGATGGAGAATGGGAGTCTTAGCAAGGAGGTGGCCAAAGATATTTTAGCTAAGGTGGAGAACTATATGGAGACTTAGACGAGTGAGACTGATTAGTGTATCTGATGTGGGGGTGGATAAAGGCTTGAGGTCTTCTTTATACTTGATCAAACGTAGATGGCTGGCGGATATAGCTAGGCTGAATCAGCTAGTAGGAAAGGAGGGATGGAGCAAGCTGAGGAGTAGGTGGAGGAAGGGTTTTCTTACTCTTTTGGTCTACGTCGAGGAGGGACAATTTTGCTTTTTTGGGGTTCTTACACTTCCATTTCTCTGTTGTTTGGGAGTTGCCTGGTTGTGTGGTCGGTGTTGATAGGTGTTGGGACTTGTGTTTACCTTTGTGCTCGATAAGCAAATCTTTAATTTACCTTCTACCCATCCGCCTTCATCTTGCTCCGCCTCCTGAAGGGCTTGAAGAAGTGCTTGCTTCTTTACCAGGTGCTTCTCGTCTCCGGCTTGATCGTTAAGCAAGGGGTAGTCGGGAATTCGATGATCACGGCTCCCGCAACAGAGACAAGCTCCTAGTCTCCTCCAGCACTCCTCGGCCTTATGGTTGGCCTTGTCACAATGTTTGCACAGCTCTTTGGAAGGTGTGGTAGTAATGGAGAAGGGTTTGCTGTTCTTCTTGGGTTTCTTCTCTTGGGAGGAGTCTCCTCCGTTACTTGCCCTCTTCTTGTTAAAGGTTGGCCTAAAAGTGTTGGCACTTGTAACCTGCTCCTTCTTGTCTCTCCCACGGATCTGATCCGACAGCTCCGTGGCATCCTCTAGTAACTGGGCTCTTCGCACCATCTCCGAATAAACATGAACGTCCATCGATGCCAGTTGGGTTATATATTGTGGCCTGAGCCCATTTAGAAACCTTCTAGCCTTCATCTTCTCGGTTCCCACAAAATACGGTGCATACCTAGACAGATGGGAGAGTTGGGCCTCATATTCGGCCACGGATAATGTCCTTAGCTTCAAAGCGACAAATTTCGCAGCCTTCTTCTCTTGGACACGGTCTGAAAAGTATTTATTGTTAAAGTGGTCAACGAATTCATCCCACGTGACTTGTTCTTCGGCCAATGTAGCTTCTACCAATTCCCACCAGAATCAGGCATCTCACTCTAATTTGAAAGTTGCCAGTAGGACCTTCTCTTCGTTAGTGCACTACATGACACAGAAAATTCGTTCAATCTCCCTAATCCAGTGCTCGGCATCGTCCGGGTCAGTCGAGCCAATGAACTTAGGAGGGTTCATGTTACAGAAGCTTTGGTGGAGATCTCCTGCTCCACGATTGGCTCCTCCCTGGACTACTTGTTGTAATGCCTGAGTAAGACCTTGAATGGTACTTTGCATGTCATGCCACTAGTCACGTTCGGCGGCCATGGTCCTACCAGATTTTAAATAATTTTGGAAATTAGGAAAATTTCCTAATTTCTTTCCTTTTTATTTCTTCTTCCTCTCTCCTCCTTCTCATTTCTCACATTTCTTTCTCTCTCTCATTCTCTCTCCTCCTTGCCCCTCTCTCTGCGGGGTGCACACCATTGGCGAGTTGACTGAGGAGGGGACACAATGGAGTGATCGTGACGCGTGATAGGGCGAAGGATGGAGCGTACGTTGTTGCGATCCCTCGGTGGATTCAAAGCCGGCGTGGTTTGTTCATTCAGTGGTTTTCAGTGTGGTTTAGTTGCTTCGGCACACGAAATCTTCGGTGGAGATAGGGAGATGGAAGCTCTACTTCTTTGCTGTGTTCTCTCATAGTTTCACGCCGAATGGTGCGCGTACGAGTGGGTTTTACTTTAGTTTGGGCAAAGCATGCTTCGGGGGTGTTCATCGGATTCACCAGAAAATGGGAATGATTTTCAGTAAAATTGGTGTCATTCGAAGCCCCGGCATGTCAATGTTACATCCCCACTGATTTCGTTGCGATTGGTGGTCATTTGGGACCGGTACGAGCCCGGGAACTCATGTGATCCGATTTGGGTTAATTCGGTAGAATTGCCTGTTTCTCGCCGTTTATGCGTCGATTTGAGCCCTCCTAGAGTGTGGAAGGTTGGCATTGCCATTATGGTTCTATCCCCTTCGTTTCGGAGCGAATGGGACATGGAAAGGCTGAGATCTGGCAAATCCCATGGTTTTCCCGCCGTAACGCCTTAACAATCATTACAGTGACCGTTTAGGTTCTTACGCGGTCCAGTATGTGACCATTTATATGTATGTCGATTTGGGTCTTCGCGGTCATATGATAGACCATCTTTTATGGTTCACGGTCCATTGGAGGACCATTTATATCATCTAAACAGCCCTTGGGTGACCGTTTAGATTCCTTAGTCGTTCGGTTCAGATGAACGGTCTCACGATAGACCATCTAGCTTGCTCAAGCGGTCCATTCCTAGACCGCTAAGCATGGTTGACTCTAGTCAACAGTTTTATGGTGGTTGGTGAAGTGGTCCTTTGCTAGACCGTTTCTTGTCTTTAGTGGCCCATTGCTAGACCTTTGTTGACTGTTTGATCGAGTTACTATTTTAAGCCAGTTTGGGTGAGCAGCCCAGACTTCGACCGTTTGTTATATAACGGCCCATGTGTAGACCGCTACTGTTTGTTTGACCGGAGTCATTATTTTTAAGGCGGTTAGTGGCGCTGTTTATAGCTAGACTATGTGTGTTCGTAAGCGGTCCATGTATAGACCGTTTTGGTCGATTTAACTAGTGAGTCAGTTGTGAGTTGACTAGGTTTAGCGGCCTATAGCATGACCGTTCCAATCATTTCGCGGCCCTCCCTTTGACCGCCTAGTGTCTGTGCTCTCTATGGCTGGTAAGCGGCCCTCTGCTTGACCGCTTATGTTGCCTAACAGTCAACCATTAGACCGCTTACCACCAAAGAGCAATGTTTCCATGGTTTTGACTTCTAATTGTCTTGGGTTGACCCTTTTGGTTTGCCCGTTGTCTCATGGATGTCTTTTGATATCCTATGATGGCTATGACCATGTTAGAAGGTAGCCAGGAGTGCCTTATACTATTTCAGTGTCGTTGTTGGGTTTTGGTCAACCCGGTGAGACCCAGTGGTTAACTCGTGAGCTCGTGAGTGTCTCGACTATTCTGAATAGGGAGAGACATGGTCTTGGATGCCCTGAGGTATTATTGTACCTCAATTTGCGTGCCATGTCAATTGAGGGCTCTAGTATCCCCTCGTGTTCCGTGTTTTATGTTATAGGGAATCATAAGTCCATGGTGCAGCCTAAAGGGGCAGAGAACTTGTGTTTTACGGTGGCTTTGGCTTAGGAATTAGGCTTGATTGGCAGCTTGCTACCGCTCTTGTACGATGATCTTGACCCCGAGTCATAAGACTCAACGATCGTTATGTCAGTAGGTCTAGTTGCCATCCTGAGTCTGATGGCAGTTTGGTGTGCTGCCTTGTGTCTTGTGCTTAGTGCTTTGTAGTACATGGGATAGTGCATGCTAGCCTATCTGTACTCTAGCACTCAGGTTTCGGAGTCTCTGTGTCTTATGAGCCTTAACTAGTTGTAGCCTGACGACACTTTCCTGTGTGTCGGCCCACCTGGGAGTGGTGGCGAGGCAGTTCACATGATACGATTTTTAGGCTAATTTTTGTAGGCACCCTTGCCTTGCAGTAGTATCCTGCTGGGGGAGAAAACTAGGTAGAGACCTGGCTCAAGGCATTGAGCTTGTGTGTGCACACATGGTTAGGGGCGTTTGGATGAGCGTCGATGGGCGTGACCCTAACTAGTCACTCATTACTATTGTTCCTGGTATGTGGTTCAGTGAGTATCTCAGTTACTGTTGTTCTAAACATGTGGGAGATACTTGTGACATAGTGTAAGACGTCAGTGGATGCATCTGGTTGTTCTCCTAATGAGGAGGTACTTCTGTCACATGGCGCATGACTCTAATATTTCTCGGAGTTGTGTCCTTCCTGGGTTAGTCTTTTCTCGGCTTTACCCGAGGTCAGCTCCGTGTAGCATGCACGATGCTCTAGTCGTGTATGCGCTAGCGTTTCTTGTCTGTGTAGGTTGTTTGAAGGGCTTTTGCCTATTCTCGTAGACCTTAGGTTTAGACCTAGTGCCTGGTTGACAGATTGGTAACTCCTGACTTTGTGAGATTAGGGTTCACCCTTCTGTTATTGTTTGGAGTAGCTTAGGGAATCGTGCATTGTCTGGCAGTCATATTCCTATCCTTTACTGATTTTCCCTTTTCTTTTAGCTATTTCTACTCCTGCTTGTACAACTTTTTTGTTGTAGCTTAGCACTGTTTGTTGACACCCGTTTTTGCCAACGAGTTGGGTCATTTCTCTTACTATCATTTGTTGATGCCTCGAGTCGTCCATCGCCTATTGGTCCATCTCCGAGCACAATTTTGGGCTTATTTCATGAGCACCTCCCTCCCTGGCTATGATTTGAATGATGGTATTCGCTAAGATTTAAGGATTTTAGGTTTGGTATGTACACGGTCAGTATTAGACCGTTCCATATTTTAGAACGGTCAGATTCTAACCGTTCTTAAAATATAAACGGCCCATTTCAAACCGTGTACATGCTCAGACTTATGAATATTGCATTTATCTGCATTTTGATTTTCCATCACGTTCTACAAGGAAGACCGCGTCCATCTAACTCTAACAATTCTATCCTTCTCAATGATCACCCTAGCATTTTGAACCGGCTAGGACTCCCATCGAGGAGCTTGACCTGCTTAATTTGTTTGTGAGAGGCTCCTAAGGGGCATTTCTTGTGGTGAAAGCTTGGTTGGGTAGTTTTTTGATGGCTCTTTAGGAGGTGCTGGTTGACGATGAGGCATCGGTCAAATTAACTTGACCTTGTAGCGCTAGGTTGTTGATTTGTTTCCACTCTTCCCTATGAGCCTCCATTGCTTGGGGAGCCTTTGTAGGAGAAGTACGGTGAGAGGAATGCCCCTGGTTTGTTGCCGAGTGGCTTCTTGGTAGATCATGCACTTAGATATCTTCCCTCCCCAAGAGGACTTTGAGGAGCCTCCTGGTGTCTTATTTTGAGAAGGGGAGTTACTCAAGTTCTTTCCATGGTTGCGGGATGGAGTGTTGCCTAGTGGGCGTGACCTAATCGGCTTCCTGTGTCGTGGTCTTAGGAGGTGTGGATGCCCCATGCCATGAACCACTTTAATTACATAACTATTCTTTTCGGGGGCCTTGCTGGCTACTTTGCCCTCAACTATCTTCTGGATTTTATAGACCCCTCTGACTTTCAGCCAGGCTTCGGCCACTCGAACTCATAGCAAACAGGCTCTTTAGGCTTGTCTTCTGCACACCCCTCATGTTGCGTTGTTGTGGAGCTGGTGCTACCTAATATTTCAGCGGCAGTTTCCCCCAGGCAGAGGGATATCGAGGAGTTCCCCTCTGTGTCAATCTGTCCCTATTGAATTAGATCCTCGATCCAGTCTTGGACTTTCTCATAGGATTCGATAGAGTGGAAAAGTCTACCATGAAATTCAAAGTTTTAGGGGTGGTTCTTCTCTGCCTGGGTATAGTATGCCGATGGTGTGATTAGAGTTTGGAGTTGATGTTAAGAGTTGACTTATCGTGAGTGCTAGTGGTGATTTGACGCTCTTGGGATTGGTGGTGGTGCATACGGGTCTAGGAGATTTGGTTGAAGGAGCTGAAGGAACAGCTGATGGATTTACTGAAGAAAGGCTTCATTAGGCCGAGTACTTCCCCTTGGGGAGCGCCCGTGCTATTTGTCAAAAAGGGCAAAAACTCGGTCATTAGAAACACTAGGTTGAACGCGGTCGAATAGAGGGCCGCCTTCTGATGAATGCAGTCACAGTAGGCACCACCTTCAGAGAAGAATTTGGTCAGACTGACGACCGTGATCCACTCAAGATTGAAAGAACGCGGTCTCTAATTAGGTGCTTCCTCAAATAAAGCCTGAATATGGTTTGGATGGAGGCCACGTTCAATACAGACTCAGTAGGTCACTGATAGAACCTCGTTCTATTCTTCCAATGGTTGGTTGAACCCTATACTACATAGTAGGACATGGATTCTAGTGGGTTTTAAAATTTTTAGGATACAACCTGCTCGACGTACTAGTGGGAATCTCAAGCTCACGGAGACTTACTGAGGCCTTAATGAAGAAAGTTCTAGTCTAACAGAAGAAATATTTGACGGAAGGTCCTAACCTCACCAAGAATTTTTGTTCTTATCACACTACAAAAATCAATAGCAGGGTTAGGTTAATATCACGTACCGGGTGATAAAACCTTCAAATAAAGTCATATGCGATCCATCCTAACCATCGATCCATAACATATGCAAAGATAGAAAATCATGCTATAGATGCATCAATTTCAGGTTTCAGATTACATCTACTCTCTTAGGACAATATTGAGATAAGGGATTTTAGTGAGAACATGAGGGACATAGAACATGACCTTTGTCTTTAAGAATTTACTTCCTTGCATGATAACCTAGATATTTAGTGCGTTTAGATGCCATGAACAGTAAACCTAATCATGATATTAATCTATACATGCCACGAAATCAATTAGGAAAAACTAGGGTTTAAAAAAATAACTCGTCATAGAACGTGGTCTATATTTGGGGACGCGATCTGATCGCGGTCAATATCGGGGCCGCGTTCAATTAAAAATAATTATTTTGTAATAGTTTTCATAGATAGAGAAATCATGTGGATAAATCATCTCAGAAGTGAAAAGTAAAACAGTAAATGAACTAAACTAACACACGCCGTGGGCGTGGAACTATGATAGAAATAAAAGACAGTACACGCCGTGAGCGTGGAGCAACCAAGAAGAAGAATGCAATAAGGAATAGCAAAAATTAATGATAAATACACAAAAGACAAATGTGATCGCCACCATAGCCTGTAACACAAAGGGGACTATAGTACGTACCTTGGAAAGAAGCCGAGTGAAGGCACACTCGCACGCAGGAGAAAACTTAGGTGTAGAATAGAAAATGGTCCTCCTGTGGCCACAAAGATGAAAGAAACGGTCGTCGGACAGCAGTAAAGAAAGCCCGACGGTTTCAAGATGACCGCTAAGCGCACCCAGAAACCTCAACATGGAATTCAATCCTCCCTCCCTTCTGGACGGCTAGAAGGATTGGGTCTCGTGTTAGAAGTGTTGCAGACCTGCAAAAGAACGTAGAGACAAAAGAAAACAACCCAATTAGCCCTGGAAAAGTGTAGTATCTATAAAAGTAATATGATTAATATGCATAAAAGGAAGGGTAAATACCTGGGGGTTAGTGATTTTTAACCCCTATGGGGAGTAGAAAACAGTAGGAGGATGTTTGAGAATGTGTTGTGAATGCAAAAGAACATGGAAGAAGGAGAAGAAGTGATGCAGTAATGATGCAAAGGTGAATAAAAGCTAGATGAAGGAAGACACAAAGCTTAAATGAAAACCGGTTACTCCCTGGACCTGACAACTAAAGGACGCAGAAAACACATTCTCCCTGGTTGAGAATCGCTCTAGAATGTGGCAGCACTTTGTCGCGACCTCCAGAAATCTCCCCCTTAAGCCATGAAGTCAAGGGTTCTATTTATAGACTCCCAAAATTCTAGCCCGAGTTAGAGGGATAACAGTAAAAATAGAGGCCTAAACCCTGATAAGGCTCATAGATAATACTCCCAGGAGTCCCTAGAATAGATCAGAAGCTTCTAAGGATCAAGACCCACAAAGAAAACATGAAATCAAGGAAGCATGGCGAGTGATGAAAGAGGTTCATGTCAGATCAGCCGGGGCACACCAGGTCAAACCGAAAATGAAGATTGAAATAAAGAAATTGGGCTACTATTGGCCCACTATATTTGATGACTATTGTAAATTTACCAAGTCATGCCAGAAGTGCCAAGAGCACGCCACCATGCCTAGAAGGCCACCGATGCCACTGCATCCCACTATCCCTAGTTGGCCGTTCGCCCAATAGGGCACGGATGTGGTGGGTCCTTTGCCCGCATCCTCATCAGGATGCAAATATATTTTGACGACCACAGATTACTTCTCCAGATGGGCGGTGGCCATGACACTAAGAGAAGTGATGGGGGAGCTGGTCGCTAGATTCTTCCGTCAGAATATAATATTCTGGTTCAGGGTCCCAAACTGAATTATCTCTGACAATGGTAGCCATTTCAGAAACCAGAAGGTGTACAGGCTAGCTGAAAAGTATAAAATTGATTGGAGGACATCATCCCCCTCCAATCCTCAAGCCAACGAGCTTGCAAAGGCATTCAACAAGACCCTCTACACCCTGCTAGCAAAATCCGTCAGCTCTAGTAAGAAAGACTGGGAAGAGAAAATGTATGAGGCACTATGGGTATATCATACAGTCTACAAGACCCCAACTGGTTGCTCACCATTCTCTCTGGTGTATGGGTCAGAGACAGTGGTGCCAATAGAGCTGGAGGTGCCGTCACTGTGAGTCACTATTCAGCATGGTTTAGCTAGCGACGAGCAAACAAACATAGAAAGAAGACTAGAGGAGCTTGCTGGGCTCAAAGGAAAATGCCTTTGGGCATAACAATACATTCAACTATACCAAGCTCGCATGGCCCGTGTTTTCGATAAGCTGGTCAAGGAGAGAGAATTCAAGATAGGTGACCTGGTCATAGTCAAAAGAAGAGAAGTAATGGCCTCCAACCCCAAAGGAAAGTTGGTTGAAAACTAGGTAGGACCTTATGTTGTCCACTGAGTCTATGAGGGTGGTGCCTACGTTCTCGTAGACCACAAATGGGTAGAATTAGGTTTTATATATGTTGATATAAGAAGGGTATTAAAAATAATATGAAAATAAGAGTGAGAATTTTGTAAGCAAACTTATAAGGAGGGCTGAGGAGGATAAATCTGGTTGTGCCCAATTACGGCCCAATAACAGTAGGTCCACGCCAGAATACACTTAATGGTACGCCTAGGAGGCCCCCGATGCGTGTAGCCCACCAAGGTGCGGTCTAGCCCAGGTTAACATCGGATTCTATAGCGGATAACTACTACAGTCCAAGCGCCGCTATCGCCGGAGGATTCTTTGACGACCGACCGTTGCCCCCATGACGTCGCCCCTGACCCCATAACGGGCGAGCACATCCCATGAGCGCCGTAAGACTCGCCCCAGGGTCAACCGACGCCGAGGTGATCGCCTTCCAACCGGAAACTCCCCCCACTATAGCGGGAAAGTGTTACTCTACTTCTTACGCCCTTCCCTACCAAGGGATGAGGCTCTTACCTCCAGGACAACCGCCTATAAAAGGGAGATCGACAGGGAAGAGACACACGGTAGTTCATTATGCCAAACTACTACACAAGAGGATAGAGCTGCTAGCCCTGCTACACATAGAGAAGAAGAGAGCGATAGCCCATGCTCAGAGAAAGGCTCCTTCCGGCAACCTCACCGTCCAGCGAGCACTCACCGAGTGAGCACTAGGGATGGCGAGCACTCATCTGGAGGATCTCTACGGCTCTTCAGTCTCGGCAACGATCTCTCTCTCTCTCTCACCTGCTCTTCTCTATACTCTATTTTTCAATTGCTGACTTAAGCATCGAAGGGTTGTCTCATGTGGTAACACCCGGGACTCTTTCTGACGCCTCCTGTTTCCTGGTGCTTGCAGGCCTCCACGAGTGCGAGACGACTTCCCCATTCAATAAATAGAGAAAGTGGTACCTGGCGTAGAAGCCAAATTTCTACCTCTACATTTCTTGGTGCCGTCTGTAGGAAATCGAGCAGAAAGCTATGGCACCACGTGGAAGCCTTCACAATGCCAGTCACCGGGGGGGGGGGGGGGGTTTTCAGGTGTGACGATTCTTCCTCGAGGTTCGATCGAGGACGTTGCATAGAGGTTCCTAGTTGCCACCTTGCCGGGACGAGTGTTCACTTGGCATGTGGTACGTTTTACTACCTTAGACTGTACTTTCTGTTAGACTGGAGTCTGTTGCAGTTAGTTATTTATTTCTATTATTATATCTATTATCCTACTTTATTTCTTATTTCTATATACACCGCACCTATCTTTTAGCCCTTCCGAGTCTTCAGACTCGTGGGCGATGGGTCGAGATTCGAGTCGTGCCGGTTCTTTTTCGGTACTCAGATCCCGGGTCGCCACAGCTGGTATCAGAGCTATGGTTGTGGAAGTACATTGAAATTCAAGATATTACAGTGATCAGAGTCCGTAAGGTCCAGTACAGTCAGTAGCTGGCATAGGGTTTTGTATTTATTTTCCGCTTAGTTTCTCATGTGAGAGCATGAGAGTGCGGCATTGGCGCTGTGGAAGTGGTTGCTGTCCTTGTCGGAGTGTCAGCGTGGGGTCTAAGGATCGAGGTCGAGGGCTTTCTCCCTCATCGATGGTGGCCCCGATTGTGCTACGTTGGGCAGAGGTTGCTGGCAGGTGCCGCTGCAGTGCTGTGTTCGAGGGATCTGCAGCGAGGTCAGGTGGCTGGTGAGGATTGCTCGTGGTTAAGTGGCCGTGAGTGTGCTCTGAGGGGGGCTATTATCGGTTGACCACTCTAGCTTGAGGTTCATCCAGCCCCTGAGACATTGAGATCGTGGTTCGAGGTGACAGAGTGGGCACTCTGGTCGAGATGTACTTGGATAGGTGGAGGATCTTCTTGGATTATGGTTGCCCTGGATCTGGTTCGAGATGTGAAGACTCAGTGGTGAGCTTGCGGCTCGAGAATGAGCATTGGCGGGTGTCGATTATGGCTCGTGTTGCGGCTTGAGGCATAGGGTGTTACGGTTCGAGGAGTCGCGGCGATGGTGCATCGAGAGGTGTTGTGATCGTGGTCCGACAAGACACTTGGTGAGTGTGTCGGAGGTGCTGACCTGATCATCCTCTTGCCCCACGCATGCTATTTTCACTTATTGCGCCTACTCAGTTGACTCCTTGCTTGTAGAGATTTAGTGATTGAGCAGGGCTTTATTTTGTTGTTCAATTTATAGCTTGTGGGGAGTTCCCTTGTGTATTCCAGAACTTGCAGCCCGACCTGCCTTAGCTACTGCAAAGCGTAGATGTCTTCTCCAGAACCTGCCAATCTGGATAGCACAGTTAGTGAATGGCAAAGCAAAGTTGCATTCATTATTGTTGATCTCTCTTTTTTTTCTCTGCTTTCTTTTCCTTTCTTTATTTTCTCTTTCATTCATTCATCTTTTTTTTACCTTTTCTCTTCTTCTTCTCTCTCTCTCTCTCTCTTTTTCTTTTTCTTTTTTTCTTTCTTCTTTTTTTTAGAGCAGCCAATTTGGATGGTGCTGACAGTGTAGCGCAGTGCGGGGCTATCACCCTCCATCCATTTTTCCCTTAAACAGACCAAGATAGTTGCGTGGGAGAGCGCTCACCTCCTCAGAGAGGGGATGAGTAGTTCGCTCCACTACGCCAATCCTACAATGGTAGTTTTTATTCGGCATGGACCAGGACACAAAGGGAGTGATCATTCCCTCAACAGATGTGGCCATCAAGGCCTCTTTCATTTCTGAGTTAATTGAGATGGCACCTCAAATTTAACAGGCAGAGCCTTATGTCTATATCTACAAATTTCATTTCCCCCTTTTTATTCATCATTATCATCATTTTTTTAGTACCTGCTCCCAGAACATGCTCTTTTCTTTCCTCTTTTTTTACTCATCTGTCATTCTTATTTTTGTTGGCAAGCATCTGCATTCAAGCTACGCGCGCATGCTAGATATTGACTTCAGCCAAATTTGTAAGGAGTAACTAAGGCAATTATGTCGCGCGGGGCCACCCTCTTCAAGGTGGGCATTTGATGAGGGCGCAGTGGGTCTACCTTGTACTCACCCATCTATAGTTTGCCTTTCTTGATCAGGTATTCAATAATATCCTTAAACATGCCAATAATATCCATGATATATCGACCCAAGATCCGGATACCGGTAATACCCGATACCATTCGAATCCTGGCCCGCCGCCCACGAGCCGGAGGGCTCGGAAGGGCTAAAAGGTGTGCGTGTGAAATACATAGAAATAAGAAATAAAGCAGGAACAATAATAATATAATAATAATTAAACAATCTAACGATAGAGTTCAGTCCAAAAAGTACAGCCTATAGGGAAAAGAACGTACTCAATGCCGAGTGAACACTCGGCCCAGCGAGCTGGCAACTACGAACCTCCGCGCTGCACCTCCTAACCTCGAGGAGGAACCGCTACACCTGAAAAGCAGGGGGTGAGCCTCCTATTACTGGCTCAGTAGGGGTCCTGCGGAACCCCAACCGTAAAACAACGGTGGTAAACAGCGCTAAAGAAAGCATCAACAACAGCAGGAACAACAAACACGGTGGCTGGTAAAACCTCGGCTCTACAACTACTCCTACTGTACCGAAAACACACCTTGATCTCACAATCGGGGGACCACTAGACTGACGGGAAAACCTTGGCTACGCCGCCAGAAGAAACATCACGACATCTCTGTCGTGGAGGCCTATCCTCGCTGACTATGGCCCAGCCCAAGATCACGCGGTCCGGGAACACAGTCACGACCTCGCCGTCGTGAACTCTACACTGTCTAGGGAAAACCCACGGTAATCCCTACCGGAAACCCTAGACCTCTATATCGGGAAAATACATAGAAACCGCCTGAAAATCACGTCTCACAGACGGGAAAGCAAACCTCGAGTCATGAGAGTCAAGTGTCATGTGACGGGAGTACTGTCCACTAGAAGTAAGGCCGGATGCGTCCCCTGATGACTTAATCCACGTCTCAGGTGTCTCCCTACTTGTCCCAGGCAGACACTGAGATACTGTACCAGTAACCACAGAACAAGGGTCTAGTCGGGGCTGTGCTCGTCAGCACGCGTCCGAAGTCCCCGACCATGTGTGCACACACTGACTGACTGCACTACGTCAGGCCCTCTAGCTGGTTTTCCTCCCGGCCTAGACTCAAGCCGCTATAGGGGAGGCCCTACGGCAACCAGCCTAGAAACTGTCTCACTCTCGGGTGTATCTCTCCACCTACTCCCAGGTGGGTCAGCACATGCGTGCCCAGTCAGCTACGACTAGTGGGGGCACTAAGTAGACTACTCTCGACGGAAACCATCGAAATACGGACAGGCTGCGCACAAGTCTGTCATAATTAGCTCGGAACACGGGTGGCACGATGCCACCAGACTCTGGGCAGTCTACTAGACCTACTAAATCTAACGGCCCTTGAGTCACGGGACTCGGGTCAAGGCTGTCGTACAGGGATAGCTCCATGCCGCCAATCTGGCCCATCCCTAGGTTAGAAACCACGGTAAAATAATTATTAGGGCGGCTCATGATCGCTAACCCTAATCCCTTCCAAAGAGAAGTTAAGAAACCCTCTAGCCCCAGGCTGGGTCACGAGACTCACAGTTCTTAGGCCACATGCATGGCCCACACGGAAACCGCTTTCCGGAAAAATCAACGACGTGTGGGAATAGCCCTCCGCACTCATACACTGTGACGACCCGGGATCCGAGTACCGGAAAGGAACCGGCGCAACTCGAATCTCGGCCCGCCTCCCACGAGCCCGAAGACTCGGAAGGGATAAAGGATGGTGTGAGGGAAGCTAAAATAACTGCAGAGATAGCACAATAATCAACTAAATAATGTAGAAAATTAAATAAATAACTAGCTGCTACAAGGTCCAGTACATCTCATGTCCAAATATAAGTACAGTCAACAGAAATAAAGGTACAAGTACACGGGGCATACCCCGGCTCTGACAACTGACGACTAACCTCGGCTACCAGAACCACGCTGAACCACTGTCGTGCCCCGCGACGACCCCGCCTCACTTGAAAACACAGGGGTGAGCATCATTTCATAGGCTCAGTAGGGATCTCGCGGACCCCCACCTCGCACGAAAGAAACAAGGCAGGAAACGCAAGAAGTACGAAAGTAACGCTACCTAGCAGGACTACGGTGGAACCAACAAGTTGTAATAAATAAACGGAAAAGCTGTCTAAACTAACCGTACCGCACGACCAAACCTCGGTCCGTCAAAACTCGAGTCCGTACCTGCCAGTAGATGGATGCGTCCCCTGACGTCTTACACCGCGTCACAAGTGTCTAGCTACAACGCCCCAGACGGAGACAAAGACACGCTCAGTAACCAGTACCGCAAACAAGGACTAGCTGGGGTCGCGCTCGTCAGCACTGTCCGACGCCCTCAACCTCGTATGCACACTCAGACCATACGTCCTAGGCCTGTCCTCTAGCTGGTAATTTCCCCTAAGCTCGGACTCGGCTGTACGCTGGGGCCCTACGGTAACCAGCCTACTCACCGTCTCTCTCGGGTCAACCGCTCCACCACTCCCGGGTGGGTCAGTACGCGCGTGCCGTAAGAAGGCTATGACTAGTAGACGTGTCACCGGAGGTAATAACTGACTCACGGAAACCACAGAACGAAGTAAAACGGGACTGCAGCCAACTCGGGCAGCCCAGGGAATGGCGGTCCTACACTGGGCCGCGAGAGCGGTCAGGCGGACCTACACTAGGCTGCCACACCGACTCTAGCGGTCCAATCTTGGGCCACTAGAAGGCGAGTCACGACGGGCGTAGCGGTCTATCGTAAGGCCGCTATCCCAGACAAACGGTCCTACCTTGGACCGCGTGGCGTCCTTAGCGGTGGCACCTACGGCCGCCACAGGACACGTGACTCCCAACGGTCAAAACACGCGTCCCGAGGGCGCAACGGTCAGAGAACAGGGTTGGCGATCGAAGAACGGCCGCTAAACCAGGGTTAGCGGTTTATCGTGCGGCCGCTAACCGGAGCGTAGCGGTCCAATGTTGGGCCGCCTGAGTTGCCGACAAAACAGTGTCCTGAAGCGGTCCTACTCATGGCCGCTCGAGACGTGCGACGGTCTTTGGAACGACCGTTACACTCACCCGAGAACGGGACCGGCGGGAAGAATCCCAAAACGCCGATCCACGCCCCGATCATGCCCCGGTGATGGGGAAAATAAGGGGGAAGCTCCCCCAACCCCCCTAGCATGCATCTAAAGTCCCGATTCGGTCCGAAACCTCGCGAAACGACGGATCCGGCACTCAACCCTAATCATGGCATTTTTTCCTCCCGGCTCATCTTCTTTCTCTCCAATATTGAGATCCAAGCTTGCCAGTTACTTCAACATCCTCCATTCTTGAAGCATCACGGTTGACAATCTGGCCATCGGCTTCTGGCTCAAAGCATCTGCTACCACATTCCCCTTTTCAGGATGGTACTCAATGGAGAAATCAAAATCCTTTAGGTACTCGAGCCACCTCCTCTACCTCATATTAATCTCCTTCTGGGAAAATAAGTACTTCATTCTCTTATGATCAGAGTGTACTATAAAGGATTCTCCATACATTTAGTGCCTCTAAATCTTCAAGGCAAAAAGAACTACAACGAGCTCCAAGTCATGGATAGGGTAATTTTTCTTCATGCTTCCTCAACTGTCTAGAAGAATAAGCTATCACCCTTTCTCGCTGTATCAGCACACAACCTAAACCAATTCCTGATGCATCTGTATATATCTTAAAATCTCCCTCTCCAGAAGGTAAGACCAGCATAGAGGTAGTGGTCAAAAACTCTTTCAGGGTATGGAAACTGTTCTCACATTCTGCCAACCACTCGAATCGGTTCTCCTTATAGGTCAACCTAGTCAAGGGTACTATAATCTTTGAGAAATCTTTGATAAACCTCCGATAATATCTCGCTAGGCCTAAGAAACTTCTGACTTCAGTCACATTCATAGGCCTCTCCCAATTTCTTACTGCCTCTACTTTGGAAGGGTCTACTGCAATACCATCTTTGAAAATGATGTGACCTAGAAATGGCACCCCGTGTAGCCAAAACTTACACTTACTAAATTTGGCATATAATTGATGATCTCACAGTATCTGCAATGCCATCCTCAAGTGCTCCTCATGCTCCTCCTTGCTCTTGGAGTATATAAGAATATCATTGATAAATACTATGACCCACTGATCTAAGTAGGGTCGAAATAAACTATTCATCAACTGCATGAAAGTTGCAAGAGCATTCGTTAGTCCAAAAGATATTACTATAAATTTAAGATGCCCATACCTACTTCAGAACACTATTATAAAGATATCCTCATCCTTGATCCTCAATTTTGCCCTGGAACATCCCAGGGCTTATTCGGCATCCACATGGAGAAACCGGATAGCAACGCACGGGCTATATGCATAAAAGCAACGCAATCAAATAGAAGGGGGGGAATCTGAGCACACATTAGCACTTCCATTCAAATCCGAAGAGGAAGAGGAACAACATTTCATGATTCGATGATCGGATAGGACATTACATGCAACTGCAGCCTTGCCGCGGCACGCACAACTGATGCTCAGAATGAAGAAGAGGGATGATGAGAGTGAAGGGGAACAAACACTATCGGGCTCATTTCATTGCCCAGGTTATTACAAAAGACATGCGGGAATAGATTCCCTGAGAGGGGAGAGGGAGAAAATGCAAATAGAACTCTCCACCACCCACCTCTGTTGACGCCGGCGAAATAGGGGATCGTAAATCAACTCGATGTCCCAGCTCCGGGCGCTCTCTACAGACAGGCAGGTAGAGTGGATTTTCAAAAAGGATGGCGACGCTCAGACTCCCTCTCTGGAGAACCCTACTTGTTCCCCAACCCTCTCTTAGGCTTCTCTGGAGATTGGATTTCTCGTATTGCCCCTCCTTTTTTTTGCCGAGCCATTGTGCATATATATACTAAGACCCTGATTCGACGTGGAGATTGCGCATCGGGGAAAGCCCGTTACAATGTTTTAGCGCGTCGGGCAGGAGGGCATTGGAGGAATGAGCACGCCGAGTAAGGGGTGCGCCGGGTTAATCCTCCTTTATTAGTTCATTCGACACGGGCCAGACAATGAGCTCCAGACTGGCTCCAGGAGTCACTGTAATTCTTCATCTCCTCACGGTCTTGCAGGACCAAGGTGGTAAGTCTTGATAAAGCTTTCAGGCCACTAGGCGACTACTTTTGGAACCTCGTGCATCTTTAATCTGGACACACGGGCTTTTCACTGACATGACTTTCGACATCGTGGTTCGTGCTGCTAGCTCTATTTGGACTGTGCTTGTGGCTTTCTCGGGGAGTGGGACACTACCCGAGGTGCTTTCACCTTGACTGGGTGGTCATCTGCCAAGTTGAAAGGCAGAACCAAATGTTCAAAAAGTTGTGGTATCCACCCAACTTAGATAAAGAATTGCTGCAAATTACCCAACACCCTGGCTTGGGCTTTTCCATAGAAGAATTCTATGAAGTAGATATGATATCTATCTTTGCCCTAGATGGCAATGACCCTTCGGATGATCTAGCCATGTAGGAAGCTAAGGACCAAGAGTAGTCCATGCCTCCGGACGATGAGATACAAGATGAAAAAATACACCTCTGGAATCTATCTTTGAATATGGGTGCTTCCACCTCCACAGAACCGGCTCCAACTATGCATCATGATGCGGCATTACTGCCCCAGCCAGATGCTACAACAGAGGATGATGGTCCAAACCACGCTCTGGATTTATCTCAATGTAATCTTGCTATGCTCACATTGTTTTATGAGTAGTAGCAGGAGATAGGAAGATTAAAGAAGCAGCTAGCCAAAGTGACTAGACACCTCTCTGAATTAATAAGGGGCCTTCCACGGCAATGTAGTCCTACTGTGCTGAACCATCCTCCCATAACCAAGGCGGAGCTATCTACATAAAGGCAAGAAGATGATGAACCTGTCCTGGATTATATCCAAAGGTGAAGAAGCTCTTGTGCAAGGTGTGAACCTCCACTAAGCCATGAGGTGGCTGTCCAAATCTGTAGACAAGGTTTGAAGAAAGAGATCCGGTAGAGGATGGTTGGCATTAAAGCCCAATTCTCCAATCAACTCAATACAATAGCAATGGAAGTTGAAGCCTTTTTGGCGAAGCATTGCCCCACTGCCGCTACAGGAAGATGGGGGAATACGCTCAAAGATGTTACCCTCAATGCTTTCGAACAAATGAGGATGAAGACTCAAGAGGTGGTTGGATCTTCGACTGGCGAGCCTGCAAAGCAAAACTCCTTACTGCGAGAGAAGATGAAGAAGTCCTACTCTTTTCCAAGGGAGAAGACACGGGTGATGTTTGAATGGGCTTGTCATTATGACAAGATTATTCTCCTAGAGCCCAAGAAGCCAGAAGATGTAAACCCTTTCTGGGTTTATTTACAATCGCGGACCCTTTCTGGGTTTATTTACAATCGTGAATCCCTTTTTTGGGTTTATTTGAGATTTTAAACTTTTTCTGAGTTTATTTGCGATTTTCCCTTGAGTAGGGGTTGGCTTGCAACTCCTAGAAAAGTTCAGGTGTTGTGTAGTTTGTATAGACCAAGGGTATTTTTGTAACATCCGGATTGGACATGTGTTTTCGTGTAATCTTAGTATGAGGTGCAAGTCCATCCTTAGTGGAGGCATACTGACCAAAGACTCTCGGGAGATTGTTTCTATTTATTGAGCTCTCATGGATTGTGGTCCAACCTAATGCGCCCATCAACGCAATGCCCGGGATCGACTTGCCCGGTCAGGTAAGGGGGTAGTGCCCCTTGCGGGGAGTTTCCTGGGGGCGGAGACTCTCGGAAGAAAATTTTGTTGTAATCTCTCTCCAAGGAGTGGTACACGAGACATAACCAAAATGGCATCTATGCAGACCCATTTTGAAAAAGGGGCAACCTAGGGGTTTTATCCAGACCAAAGTGTCCATTCTAGGGCTTTAACTGGTCCAAAGTCCCAGTTAGAGGGTTTTATGGGTTTAATCAGAGCAAAGTCCCTAAGCTAGGGTTTCATCCGGACCAAAGTGCCCACTCTAGTGCTTTAGCCGGTCCACAGTCCCAGTTTGAGGGTTTTATGGGTTTAATCAGGGCAAAGCCCCCAACCTAGGGTTTTATCAGGACCAAAGTGCCCATTCTAGGGCAAAGTCCCAATTTGTGGGTTTTATGGGTTTAACAGGGGCAAAGTCCCCAACCCAAGGTTTTATCCATACCAAAGTGTCCATTCTAGGGCCTTAACCGGTCCAAAGTCCCATTTTGAGGGATTCAACCACTTTCTCGACAAATTCTTGAGTTTTTAAAGGCCCTTTTTGCGGATGAACGGGACTTGTATACATTTCTCGAGTGTATTCCGGACTTTTGCACAATTGTGAGGCTCATATAGGCCCTTTTTACGTGAACTGAGAGTTGGGGGATTATATCTCATCTCCATGGTGTCTTCTAAAACTTAGGCTTTTCTTGCAATTTCAACATAATTATGGATCTCCATCGGCGCTAGCTAGTTGATATACTAAAGCTTCAACCCATTAAGGAACCGCTTGGCCTTCTTCTTCTCGGTGGTTACTAGGTGTGGCACATAGTGGGACAGCCTGGAGAACTGCGCTTCGTATTCGGCTACTGTTAGGTTCCTCTGCCTAAGAGAAGCGAACTCAGTCGCCTTCTTCTCCTGAATACGGTCCAAGAAATATTTGTGGTTAAAATGTTCACGGAACTCCTCCCATGTAGCGCATCCATTTGCTAAAGTCGGCTCTACCGACTCCCACCAGTCGCGGGCATCACGTTCTAACTAGAATGTTGCCAGAAGTACACGCTCCTAGTCACTACATTGCATGACCCAAAAAATTCGATCCATTTCCTTGATCCAATGCTCTGCCTCGTCCGGATCCAGAGAACCACTGAATCGTGGGGGATTTAAACCTTGAAAATTCTGGTGGAGATCACCGACTCCATGATGTGCACCTCATTGCGCCACCTGTTGCAAAGCCTGGGTCAGGCCCTGCACGGTACGTTGCATCTCGCGCCACTGTACACGCTCCTGATCACTGCATTGCATGACCCGAAAAATTTGATCCATTTCCTTGATCCAATGCTCTGCCTCGTCCGGATCAGGAGAACCACTGAATCATGGGAGATTTAAACCTCAAAATTTTTGGTGGAGATCACCAGCTCCATGATGTGCACCTCCTTGCGCCACCTGTTGCAAAGTCTGGGTCGGGCCCTGCATGGTACATTGCATCTCGCGCCACTGTGCATGCTCTGCCGCCATTGTGAGAGAACCCTACAACGCAGAGAGAAGAGTTAAAAAGGTCCTACCGCATTCATTTTAGGGTTTGCTTGTTAGTTGCCTTAACCCGAGTCTCTACCCCATCTCACTGGGTTGGATTCAAGACTTCACCATTGTCACGGGTTCTAATGACACTTCTAGAAACGTAGGGTCTAAGAAAACCTAGGCTCTGATACCTGCACTAATTTGGCACCCATGCCCTTTCGGGGTCTTAGCCGAGTGGTACAACCTAGACCTTCCATCTAGGCCAAAGAAGCTTGATTTCCTTGTGTCGGCACGATCCCAATATCGACAATATCGTTAGCTCGACGTCGCTACCTTTCGTCCAAGCCGACAAACTCACGAATAAATAACTTGCGGGTGCTTATATCCACCCCTTAAAAAAAGAGAAAAAAAAAGGAAAGAAAGAAATGCCATTAAAAAAGAAAAGAAATGAAAAGAACAATGATAAAAAAAATTACATATGTGATCATTGGTAATTAAGCCGACAACTTTCTAATCATTGGCATCAAAGCTGGCAGCTTTTCAACTATCGACATTTAAGCCGACAACTTCCAATTATTGGCACCCAAGCCGACAGCTCTCCAATCATCGGCACTTAGGTCGACAGCTTTTAATTATTGTCACCTAAGCTGACAGTTTTCAGATCATCAGCACCTAAGTCGATAGCTTTTCAACAATCGACATTTAAGCCGATAGCTTTCCAATCATCAACTTTTGAGTCGACAGTATTTTGACCATCGACGTCCAAGTCGACATCATTTCAGCCATCTGTATTCAAGCCGACAACTCTACAAACATCAACATTACAGCCATCGGCATTCAAGTCGATAGCTTTTCAGGCATCAGTATCCAAGTCGATGGCCGATCAAGATATTCGAGGATGCTGCTCCAAGATCCACTATCTGTCAGATAGAAGATTTCACCCATAGGCCCCGCTCGGTCGTCCATTCCTCGCACCACCTGCTACCAGGAATGAATAAGCTCCCATATAAAAAGGACCCTGTAGAGGCAAAAAAAGGAGGGAGGGACAACAACTAAGGAGAAAAGAAAAAGGGAAGAAGAGGAACAACGACGAGAGGAAGAGAAGAAGGCCGTTGTGACTACCATCATCTGGACAAGAGGAAGGAAGGGAGTGAAGGGAGAAGAAAAGAAGAAGGTGAGGGAGAGAGGAGAGTGGAGAGGTCCAGAGGGGGAGGAGCTTGTGCTCCGTCAAGAAACCATTAGGATGGATCCAACTTTCTTAGTAATGTTAGGCAAATGTTGTAATAAGTTGGGTTCCCAGATTGGAATTTGAATTGTGCTTGAATAGCTTACTGTGTCTTGCAATGGATGAAATCAAATCGGTTTGAGTAGGTCGATCCGACCCCCACTCATAGACTTGGACTGCTAACACCAGAGAGAACAACCTCCTGCGGGCCTAACTGACCAAGATGGCAGGGGACCATTTTTTTTCTTTTCGAATGAGAGCTGGCTGTACCACTAATTCTATTACTAAACAGAGGAAGCACAGTCAAAAGAAGGGGAGGAGAGATTCCTCACCTAGTCACCTTGCAGAAAAGGAAGGAAAAAAAACAACTGCACAGTCCAAATCCTAATGCCGGACCCCCATAATCTGCTGGCAACAACCATGGGAAACCCCCAACAGATGTCTACTCCAAAGAAAAGAAAACTAATGGCTTTAATACAATATTCTCAACATAGATGAACCATGAACACAAGGAAATAGTCAATGGCCCCCTTAATGAGCTCTAGGTGGTAAACTCCATGATGGTTTACTCGGAAATGCTTCAGAGGCCGCACATGAGAGGCATGCACCTTGCCCAAAATAGTAAAGTATTAGCAGAGATGTGTTCCATGCCCAGGCTCCTTTTCCATAGATGGAAAGGGCATAGCTATATGGTTTTCAGACTATCTTCTACTTGAACTATGGCTCGAAGAGGGGGATAAAAACACAACATAGTTTCATGCAATGGTTAGTGTAAAGAAAAGGAAAATACAGATTGCAATTTTAATAAGGGGAACACAAGGGTTACAGAGGAATCAGACATTCAGAGAGCTACAGTGGAACACTATGAAGCACCGTTCAGGGAAGTAGAACAATGGAGGCCACAAATTGGCGTAGAAATGTTCAAGGCAATTTCGGATGAGCAATCTAAGCCACTAATCAAACCATTTTTAGAAGAAGAGATCAGAGAGGCAATATTTGATATGGATCCAAACTAGTCACCAGGGCCGGATGACTTTTCAATAAGCACACTCTGGTGTGTGCGGTGGCCATGTGAATAGCCAAATGTTTGGTATGATTGTGCACTGACCCTTAGACTTCCTACATGCAGATCGACCCACAAGGCAGGATCGCGGAGCTGCAGGGGCTCCTCCACTCGACCATCCGGGAGCGAGATGAGGCCCGACAGGCGTTGGCCCTTCTGGTGAGTTTCCTTAACCCTTAAACTTAATTGTTCATTGGATTATGATTATGCTTATGAAATGACTGACCCTGGAGTTTCTAAAATGCAGCGAGTCGAGGGAGCCGAGCGACAGGGGACTGATGCTCCATCTTCTTCCACCTAGACACCTACTGACCGTGCCGAGTGGGAGGCTGAGTTCTCACGGATGGTGACACAGGCTGAGGTAGCCGAGACAGCGCTCTCCGAGAGGGTAAGTAACCACTACACGTTCCTTGTTGATTATGCTTATGAAATGCAATTTGACTGACCATGATGCATGTATGCAGACAACCGAGCTAACCCGACTGAGGGAGGAGCTGGAGCAGAGCCGTGCAACGGCACGGGAGGAGACCGTCCACCTCTGGGAGGAGCTATCACGGAGTCGACCGGCAGACGCGGTCGAGATAGCGCTCCTTCGTGCGGAGCTTGAGCGACTTTGAGCTAGTGCTGAGGAGCTGGTCTGCGTCCGAGCGGAGAGTGAGCATGCTCTGATAGAGGTGTCAGGGCTGCAGGGGGAGTTGCGGACGTTCTGGGAGATGAGCCGGGAGCAGAGCAGAGTAGCACCTAGCAGTAGCACCCACGGCACCCATGGCTCCTTCCGCAGCTACTTCACGGGTTCCTCCGGTCGCCGGAGGAATGAGGACGAGGAGCGATGTAGCCGACGTGAGCAAGAGGAGGCTAGCTCTGCGATGGCCCTGCCATCGAAGAGGCATGAGGGAGCCGGGGATACTGACAGGTCGGAGGGACATGCCTAATGTACTCATGAGGTGACTTTGTACATGATGATATGATTATGATATGACATGTTCTTTTTGTTGATTTTCTTTGTGGAAATGAATGAGGGGACGGGGTGATTCGAACGGGCCACCCCTTTCGAATCCCCATTTTCCCTCTCTCTTTCTCTCTCTTCAGTGGCCGAGCGGACGACGCCTCTTCTCCCTTCTTCTTCTCTACCATCAAGACCGGACACCGAGCCTCGAAGCCGTCGTCGTCGTCGTCTGTGGTGAGGGCACCGCCGTGGAAGCCCCCCCTTTTCCTCTTCCCTCTTCTCCCTTGCCTCTCCTGTTCTCTCTTCTCCTTCCTTCCTTTCCTTTTCTCTTCCCCATGTTCTCCTCTTTCCTCTTTGCCCTCGGGGCGACGGAGCCGTAGACTCCCCTCCGCCTTCTTCTCTTCCCTCTTCTTCTCTTCCTCCTCCCTTCCTTCCTCTTTTCTCCCCTCTCTTCCTCTTCTTCTCCGGTGCCAGGGAACGTCGCTTCGGGTATCGCCGATGGTGCTGGCGAAGGAGGCGTGCCAGGGGAATGCCTATCGGAGTCTGCCGGGGAGGAATGGTTAGGATAGCGTGCCGGGGAATGGCAACTCAAGGGTGTGTCGGTGAAGGCCAACCAGGTGGAGTGGTTAGGGTAGCGTGCCAGGGAAGGGTAACTCAGGGGTGTGTCGGCGATGGCCAACCAAGTGGAGTGGTTAGGGTGTGCCGGGGAACGACACCGGGGGTGTACCGGGGAAGTCCACAGGGGGTGTATCGGGGAGGGACGCCCCGTGGTATGTCGACGAAGGGCCTGGGTAGTGTACCGAGGAAATCCACAGGGGGGTACCTGGGAAGGATGCCCCGTCGTGTGTCGGTGAAGGGCCTGGGTAGTGTACTGGGGAAATCCACAGGGGGTGTACCGGGGAAGGACGCCCCATGGTGTGTCGGCGAAGGGCCTGGGTAGTGTACCAGGGAGGGCATCCCTGAGGGTGTGTCAGCAACGCCCGCAGTAGGACATGTCGGGGATGGGATGCCATAGAGTGTGCCGGTGAAGCCCCCTCAGGGTGTGCCGGTGAAGGATGATCACGACGTGCCGGTGAAGGGGGAGAAGGACATTTCAGCTGGAGGACTTCTGGTGTTGCCCTGCGAGGCCCACCACCACTTTGTTAGGGCCGTCACTCCTTGTGGGCGTGCACCCATGTTTCCCCTTATGCCTTTGGCCTAGGGGAAACTCCACCGAAATTTCGTCAGAAATTGACGGAGCCTTGGTCATTTCAACAGTAGTCCCCTTATAGCCTTCATTCTTCATCATTTCAGTCATCACCTCCCTTTCACTTATTATTTTTTTGTTCTTGGGTTTATGGCACTTAGTGGACCTCTACCAAGGCCATGTAGTTAGGGCCCTTGCAGGCGTACCGGGGAACGACACTAGGGAGCATATCGGTGAAGGCCTTTAGTCGGTGTGCCGGTGGACGTCACCCCACGGTGTGCTGGGGAGCGATGCTAAGGAGCGTGCCAGCGAAGGCCTTCAAGGGGCGTGCCGACGAAGGTTGCCCTGTGGTGTGCCAGTGAAGGCCATGCCAGGGCATGCCGGGGAAGGCCGCTGGGGGGGTGTACTGGCAAAGGCCACTCCCGGGGCGTGCTGGCGAAGGGCGCATGCAAAGGAGTCTTAAGCTACTTCTTTCCTCTTCCTTTTCCTCCCCCCCTTTTGCTTACAGTGCAGCTTTCTCCTCCTTCATAGCTCTTGATTTCTCATTACCTGCAATCCATTTTGATCTTTGTTTGTTGCACTTTGTAGATCAATGGCTGCCCCGAGTGGTTCTTCTGCTTCCGCTACGGCTGGTGCCAGACGTGTTCCTTCACCCCCAGTGCTGATTGTCACCTGGTTCAACATGGAGGACTTGGACCGGGACCATGCAGAGATAGCAGCGTTGGCTGACTCCTTGGGCTCAGACACTGAGAGCATGGACATCCGAAGACTGGCTAGGGCGGAGAAAGGGTTCACCTTTGATCGCGCCACAGGGGACTACCGAGTGGATTTCCCTAAGGACAAGCACCTCATCCATCACCTCAAGCATCTGCGGTCTCATGACAGGTGGGAGCTGTGGACTGTGAAAGAGGTAGAGCGTGTGATCCTACAGGCTCGAGACAACCTATCACACGTCGTCCCCAGAAGCATTCTGAAGTACCTCGTGGGTGAGGCCCGTGAATGGGAGCCCATGCTGGGGCTAGAGGCTGTGCTGCCGATGGAGGACAAGTTGGTGCGGACTCCGGGATTCATTCCAGCCAAGTGGGACATGGCTGCAGGACGTGTCCAGGGTGAGAAGCAGCACTCGGGCTTGTTCTTGGCTCCTCTGAAGTGGCGCTACAGAGAAGAGAAATTTATTCTACACTGCTTGGAGATCAGATTCAAGCACGGGCTGTCACTGGGCTGGTTCGGGGAGCTGAATCTTCAGACTGCACACAGCTTCAAGGAGGGAGCAGTTGAGTTTACCGAGCACGTGTTGTTCAATTATGCCCCCATACTCATCCGGGCCGGCGTGTATCACAGTGTTTATGCCTCCCATTATGACTACCCAATTTCCAAGGGAGTCTGCTGCGGGATGATAGAACTATTCAGTGTAGAGACCAACACGTTCTATAGGGCTGAGGGAGAGATGTCCTTAGATCTATGGAGCCTCAGCCAGCTCAACGGCTTGCCCATTGATGGGGAGCCCTATGAAGAGGTTTGCCTCCTGGACATGATTAAGGATGAGACCAACGGGGATGGCTACTACTCCTTGGGATACTCCTAACGATACTTGATGAAGGCGTACCGAGAGCTGTACCAGCTGGCGCACGGAGAGAAGCAACCTCATCGTGGGGACCGGAAGAGGGTCCGAATGACTTTGTGGCTACAGTACTTCTTCGACGGGCCGAAGAAATATGAAGACTTCCCATGTGTCGGCACGGTCGTCGCCCGTAAGAAGTGAGCTATGCCCAAGTCTAATGTGAAGATCCCCTCGAAGGGGCGCCTGAGCGGGACAAATCTAATGGCAGTTGATCCATTGACACACTGTGCCGCTTATCTGACAGACTGGCTATGGTCGTTCACCCTGCCACATGGAGACGAGACGGTTATCCGGCCGGACGCGATCTACCAGGCTTGCCAGATGGTGGGGGGGATCAAGTTGTCCCTATGCCCAGCTGCCCTCTGCTTGTGTATAAGACGCTCGGGGAAGTGAGCGTTCACCAGATCCCACAGAAGGCTTGATTTGTGTTCCCACTGCTATAGCAACCCTGAAATAAAAAAGAAAAAAAATGTGTGCATTCTATCAGATTAACGGTCTCCTCTGGGCCATTTATGTCCCCATAACGGCTTGTTTCTAACCATTTTCTAACTCTAAATCCCTTTTTCTGATTTAAAGCTGGACAGTCATCCATTGACTGCTTTGATCAGTGAACGGTCCGTTGGGGGCCGTTCATTCATATAGACGGCCTAGTGGGGACCGTTTAGTTCATCATATGCCTGACCCAATAACGGCTGCCACCTGACCGTTTTACACCCCAACGGTCCACTCCAAACCATTTGGATGCCCCCTGTTGATCTGGGTTTACACAGACATGCCCGTCACCATTTGCCTAATGGACGGTCTGATGTAGACTATTTAGTTTCTTAATAGTTCAGTTTCTGGACAGTCTAGAGTGGACCATCTGTGTTCCCAACTGTCTTATTTAGACCATTTTTTTTCTCGACTGTTGAACTTCCTCTGAACGGTCACCCATGGACCGTTCTAGACCCAGATGGTTCTAAGTGAACCGTGTAGTTTTATTACGCTGTCTCTGTAAGACCGTGTTTAAGCCATCGTGCCCGACGACATTCAAACCCCCCCCACTGGTGGGCTACGGCCGGAGTGGCCTCCCAACCGATCCCTAAGGGGTCGTATGCCCCGTGTCTACCACCTAGGCTAGCATGCATTAACTAAAAAGAGGGAATAGAGGGTTCGTGGGCCTACCTTGGACTTTCATACCGGTCTCTCCACCGTCGCCGTGGGTGCCACCGGCAGTAGTCGTACATCTTCTTCCCCTCCGGCAACGATCACCATGGTTTCTCCCTCGACCGCCAATGGCAGAGGTACCTCTCCTTCGGCCCCAGACGGTGGTGGCGTTGGCTCCTCCGTGGAGTTCACCAGTGGCGGCAGTGTGGAGGTTTCCCCGGCCATGTGTCGAGCCAAGCATTGCAACGCTTGGTGCTTGAAGCACATAAAGAGTAGGGAAGGGAGTGGGGGTGAATGTGGGATGGAGAATGGAAAGAAATGGGAAGAGGAGAAGGCTTCGGTGGTGACAATGCATAACTGTGCATAGATCAAGGTCAATGTAATGCTTTGCCACACAAAAGTACGTGCACTTCTCAATTCAGGTCCGTGCATAGAGACCATCAAGCATAAAGAAGGTCTGTGCTTTCTTTGTTTTGTGCATACAACCTCAGTGTAATTTTTTCACTTAATTGCATATAGGTCCGCGCAAATTTTTGCCTTAGGGAAAACACGGTCGATGCATTATTGCCTTGTGTCAAACAAGGTTCGTGCTAGTTGCACCTTGCGAATAAAGTCCGTGTAGTTTTCTCCCCTTTTGCATATAGAGTCAGTGTTAGGTTCATAGTATGTGCTAGTTGACTTAGGCTGACTATGAGCTCCGTCCATAGTCAAGCATAATGTCAATCCAAGTCACTACTAGTTTTGTCTTAAGCACATTCACGGTCAGTGCAATTTTTACTGTGGGCTGGCATAAGGTCTGTGCAAAGACTCGTTTATGCACACATTATGTCAGTGCATGTTTTATTCCTAAAAATGCAAGGTCTGTGCATATTAGGTTTACGGCCATATTAGGTCTGTGCACATATAAGGCCCGTGCACCTCACCATTTAAAGTCTGTGCACACTTGCATCTAGCCTAGATAAGTCCATGCACATTTGCATTGCTCATTTAAAGTCCGTGCACATTTCAAGCCTTAGCATATCAGGTCCATGCATATATGGGCTGTGCACTTCATAGTCCGTGCATGCTTTGAAGAAATACATGTCAGCATTTGTCAGTTCCGTGCACGTTTCGCTTACTACATACAAAGGTTCGTGCTAGTAACACAAGGTCTATGCAAATTTCATTCGTGTGCATTGCTAAGTCCATGCATATACTCTCTTGTGCACACAACGTTCGTGCATGTCTGGATATAGAGTCTATGCACATTGGCATTATGCTATTGAAGTCCGTGAGTACTTGCTTTAGGCAGAAGGATGCCCGTGCACATTGCTTCATCTATTCTATAAGGTCCGTGCAAAATCTATTTTTCCTACTTCATAACACTGACTGTCGTATTTGTCCTTCCCAATTTGATTCCCTTGAAGGTTACGCCTCTCCATTATAGCATTCTAGGACCTGAGGGGGATATGCCAGCTATATTCGCCTTTGATTTAACTTCCCATATGGAAGACTAGTTGATTAGTGCTCTTAATGTACATGGGGCTAATATTGAGGGGAGTGTAGCAAATAATGTTGATATTATTCATAAGCCACCGATGCCTGAGTGAGTTATCGTGGTGAAAGTAGTCAATAAAGGGATAGTCAAATGGGTAGATATAGGACAAGGGGACCAATAGGTAGATGCTAGGCAATACTTCTACCTCGATCTTGAAAGATTAATGGCCATTGATCATTTTATGACCCCTAAAGAAGAGAACTGGCTCACACATATTATTACTGTTAAAGTCAATAATGTGCAGAACCAACCTTTTTTCAACCCATGTGCGTACATGCATACTCTTATCTTCTCATGGTACAAATGCTCGAACTTAAAGGAAGATAGGATCACGTGGTGGCTCATTCTTAACTCAACTCGTTGGTTATGAAACTTGCACCTTCTATGCATGCGTCTGACTGAAGACGGAAACTTAACACTACTGGGAAGCAACCCAAGATTTTTGTTAGTTGACATTTTATTTTTAGTGTGTTTTTCAAAAGACAGGTCAAGGAGAAGAACCTGACGTTGTCGCCCCTATATTAATAATAGAGCTTTTCCCCACATATTAGTTTGTCTCTTTCCTACTCAGCAATATTTATTGCTATATTGTTCAATTGATCTATTTTTTCACTATGCCATTAAGAACAATGCCATTCAAGTTGGGGGGAGAGAAAATTTTCATGATGCATATAGCACAACCTGACAGGAACCTATGCATAATATCCTGTATTTCAACATTCTGCATAGAAGTGAAAAGATGAAATCCCCGCAGCTGGAGGTCGGCGTCAACGCAGAGGTTCAAGTCACATGAACGAAAATGAAAATCAGATTAAGTGGGGGCCACTCTTCGTCTGTTAGTTCCAGATATTTCTCTGCACGTGGAGAATAATTGGGGAATCTCGTGATGGACTTCACTTATGAATTGAACTAAACATGCACAGACTTCACTGAAACATGTATAGACTTTATAACATGCATGGACCCCACTGAAACACGCACAGACTTTACTCAAAATCTGCATGGACTTCACTTATGATTTTAACTAAACATGCACGGACTTCACTGAAACACGCACGAACTTTACAACATGCATTGACCTCACTTAAACACGCATGGACTTTACTCAAAACATGCATGGACCTCACTGAAAACATGCATGAACTTTACTCAAAATATGCATGGACTTCACTTATGATTTGAACTAAACATGCACGGACTTCATTGAAACATGCACAGACTTTAGTTATGCTTGGACCAAACATGCACCGACCTTGCTAGAATATGCACAGACCTTGCTATGAAACATATGAAATATGTACAGGGCTTGCCATGATCAACATGACATCTACATAGACCTTGTTATGGGCCATATGAAATGTGTACAGACCTTTCCTCAAATGCTGACCTTCCCAGGGGCTATGCAAATCCTTAGAGACACAGAGGTAACTCGTGGAAACCCAAAACTTGATCAAACCAAAAATCAAAAATGAACATGGTGGTGCTCCCCACACGCCCTTAATCCCTTTTTAAAGTGTATAAAATATATTTAAAACCATTCTAATGCATCATTGACCCCTCTAAGGTTTGAGGTTAGGTGCCTACCTTTGAGGCGTTAACCGACGATCCAGGGATAATATCCACACCCTAGATCCACCTTAGCTTTACCCTTCGATCCGGGGATGAGATCCACACCCCAGACCCACCAAGACTTCACTGTAGGTCCACCGTCCTATGCAAGGGCCAAGGTCCCTCACCTCTCTTCCTTTCACAAGAGAGACCGTAGGTGGCAAAAAATGGAAGATGAGTGTTGCCAAAGGTTGACCACCCATGAAACCCACCTCTTTATATAGCTTTCAAGCCTTCTAGGGTCCTATCCACGATCCACAAGGCTCTAGCCTACTTCCAAAGGTCGCTGGTTTAAAGAGGGGTTAATGCTAAGCACAGTTTTCTGTCGAAAATTTCGTCCACATTTCTGACAGACATATGTCCGTCAGAATGTCCGTCGTAAATTTCGACAGATTAATTTTCATAAGAAAAACTGTCTGAAGTTCAAACGGAATTTATGACGACTATTTTTTTGTCTAAAAATTTGGCTAATATTTCTGACGAAAATATGTCGGTCGTAAATTCCGTCGAAAATTTCTAACGGATTTTCGTTCCATCGAAATTTCATCAGAATAAATTTCTACTTCCCCCCGCCCGTTCGAAACTTTCTCACTCTCTCTCCCTCTTCCTCTCTCTCTGGCGACCGCAGTGGTGGTCTCCCTCTCCCCCTCTCTCTCCAGCGACTGTAGCGGCGTCCCCCCCTCTCTCTCGCATCCCCCCTCTCTCTCTCCGGCGAGTGGCAGCGGCTCTCCCCATCGGAGCGGCGACGTCTCCCTCTCCCCCTCTCTCTCCAGCGACTGTGGTGGCGTCCCCCCCTCTCTCTCTCCGACGAGTGGCGGCGGCTCTCCCCATCGAAACGACGACGTCTCCCCCTCCGGTAAGGTGGCCTTGATCCCTCTCTCTCACTGTTCCCTCTCCCACTCTAACCTTCTCCCTCTCTCACAGTCTCTCTCCCTCTCTCAGTCTCCCTCCTTCCCTCTCCCTCGCCCTCTCTCTAACATACGCACACACTCACAGAGTCATATGGGGGCAGCCGGCCGACACCCTCCTCGTCCCTCTCCCTCTCCCTCTCTCGGTCTCCCTCCCTCCCTCTCCCTCTCCCTCTCCCTCTCCTTCTCTCTAACACACGCACACACTCACAGTGACAGGGGGGGTAAAGACCCAAGATTCAGATACCAGGAATAACCCGATACCATTCGAATCCTGGCCCACTGCGCATGAGTCAAAGGGCTCGGAAGGGCTAAAAGGTGTGTATGGAGTACATATAAATAGGAAATAAATTAGGTAGCAACTATAATTAATAGTTTAAATGGAAGAAATAAAATTACATTTTAAATTAAACTACAGAGTACAATCCAAATAAAGTATAGTCGACGGAGTCCGCGAACCCCGGTGACTCGTTTAGGGTCGATTCGTTGGAATCGCCCTGATTTCACGTTTTAATGCGTGCATGTGGTGTTTTTAGTCTCCAGGGGTAGTTTCCCGTCGTGTGGCTTTGTTTCCCCTACGCTTCGGCATGAATGGGGCGTGGAACGGGCTGATTCAGCCGTTCCCCTGTTTTGCTCGCCGGATTTGTGTAATGGTCACTCCAGTGACCGTCACACTATATGACGGTCCCTTGATAGACCACCACAACCGTGGTCCTTTCACATTCTTTGAGGTAGGGGTCGTGTGATGGCCAGTACTGGACCGTCACATGACTGTAACGCACCTATGGTGGTGCGTTACGCCCTTGGTGTGACAGACCAGTATAGGACCGTCACATGCTTGTAACGCGCTTGGTTTGGTGCGTTACGTGCTGTGGTTTTTGAGGCCTGCTGCTGTGTCAGACCCTCGACGATCGTACTTTCTCAAAGATCGTGTCAGTCGGTTCACTGTAATGGATCTCTCCCTGTGCATTATAGTTAGGTAATGCACATGTGTGGGTCCGTTACATTGTGTTTGACTGGCATTTGTCTGGCTATGGTGGTTGGTGTAACGCACCTACCCCCATGCGCCCTGTGGCTGTGGCGGACTCAGCCTGGTCCGTTATATGCCTCTTGTCTGCATTAGTGTTTTGGGTCTGTTGGCTTTAACGCCCCTGTCCTAGTGCGTTAGGCTGGTGTAACACACCTATATAGGTCCGTTACATGCCCTTTCATTTGAGTTCTAGTCCGTTGGCCATAACGCCCCTATCCTGGTGCGTTATGCTGATGTGGTGCGCCTGTCTTAAGGCGTTACATGGTCCACTTTGGATATTAGGTCTACTTGCCCTAACGCCCCTGTGCTGGTGCATTATAGCAGTGTAACGCTCCTATAGAGGTGCGTTATAGTCCTGTTTTTGGCCGTGATGGACATTGGTCTATTTGTGTGCCTGTCTGTCTTAAGTTTGTGTTTTAGGGCGGTGTCTATGTGTCGGTGGTTTCTGGATCGGAGCCGAACTGCTCGGGCGCGGTGGCCGGGTCGTGTATGAGGTGGTAGAGGTCGCGCCCCGCGACGAACTCGATGACCATGCGCAGGCGGGGCTGCAGGCTGACGCCGTAGAGCTGCACGATGTAGTCGTTCTGCAGCCGCACATCGGCGAGCTCCGGGCCGGTGTAGATGCCTCCCTTGGCCAGGACGAAGTTGTAGCTGTCCCCCTTGTCACTTCCTCCCTCCAACAGGGTGGCCTGCCCGCGGGTCTTCCAACCAAGGGGGCGCTTGCATTCATGCTTGATCTCTAGGACCGCGGGCTGGCCGGTGAGGGCGTCCCGTCGCTCTGCGAAGAGCCGGCAGAGGGGAAGCTTTTCAACCTCTGCGATTTGAACCTTGGTGGCGTTCGTCAGGAAGCCGTCGGTCGTGCAGCTGAACACAGTGACTTCCACCGGCAGGGCATTCATCACCTCACCAAGGACGGCACGCACAAAGGAGGTGATGTAGCCGGCGAAAAAGGGATTGGAGATCTCACTAGGGGGGAGGGGCTTTGTCCCCTTTTCACGCAGGTCATAGACACGCTTCTCCCGAAGGCCCTGAGCTGTCTTCCCATAGGTGGAATTGCTCAGCTCCTTCCAGAATTGCTCCTCAAGCGAACCCTTTGGCTGCGCCTTCCGCTTGGCCAGACAACCTTCAATGAAGGTGCCAAAGATCGCTTGGTCGTCCTTGAACGGCACAATGACACCGTGGAGGATTTTGAGCTTGGCACCGAGCGAGCGGGCCAGCGCAATTTCGGGGGCGCCGCAATACGATCTACCAGTCCGAGGAAAGACGAGGCCGTTCTCCGTCCGCACGGGCATCGTTGGGAACCGGACGTTCTTTGGGAACGAGAACTCCACCCAGGCGCAGCCTAGCGTCTCAGCCGTGAACTCATCGACCTTCAGACAGACTCGGATCTTTTCCCAATCCGGCGTCCGTATCATCGACATCGCCGTGGGATAGGCACTGGAAAGGTCGAAATCGATCCAATCAGACTCGAAAGCGGGACCGAACCAGAATTAAACAGGAATAAAACCTAATTATCTAGGCTTATCATATGATAATTAAGGCTATTTTACATTATGTCTCGGGTTAATAATAATACAGAGCTCAGAAAAATCAAGCAGCCATTTGCAGACCGTTTACGGGCTCTAGCGGTCTATCGTAGGGCCGCTAAAGGAATTTGGCAGTCTGAGGAAGATGGTTGCTTCCCCTGTAGCAGAAGATGTAAAATTGAAGAACAAGCCTAATCTAGGGTAAAATAAACACATAGAAAAATATTCTAGTGTGGAAATAAAGCCTGATACAATTATAGAAAAACGTGAGGATGCATGGGAGTGCATAAATTAAGCCAAAGTTTACTTCTTTACATAAGGTGTAAGGGTAAGCATGCAACTTAACCTAATTGTGTAGTCATGGTAAAATATGAAATACTATCAGTAGAAAGCATGAAACTGAATGAAATCAAAGGGCTTTTATTCCTAACATGTTGTTCTAGCCATCCACGAGATAACCTATCTTTGGAAGTGCTCCTATGAATCGAATTTTTGACTTGAAGAAAGCCCGAGTTTCTGCTCGTCCTATGCTAAACCGGCAACTTCTTGTCCCTCGTTCTCCTTAATCTCTTAACCTAAATACATGAAATTTGGAGGGTAGGTAGAGGATACAAAGGACAACAAAAAGTTCTAAAGACACTATTCGTACTAACCTCATTTTGGGCATCTAATCTTCTGATCTTCACTGGACCATTGCACTACTCCCTGTGCAATCTATAGCGAACTAGTGACTTCTAGACGTCCTATCTCCCCAATGGCTGGGTCTTCTAGCATGAAAATTGGAGGCAGCTAGTTAAAACTAAGGTAAACAAAAAGTTCTGAAGAATCAACCTAAAATAATCTCTCCTTACCGTCGAATAATGCGAGCCTAAACAAGGGTTCACGCAGATCAAATTTGCACTCTATTTATAGGGTTCACGTAGGGTTAAGAGATTAGATCGAACCTAGAGTCCTAAATTGGGGTAGAGTTGATCCCTAGAGAGTTCTAGAGAGTCTTCCATGCCTCTGCTATACCTTACTGCCTTGAGACTTGACATCCAATTTAGTGTGTGTATGTGTGCTAGATTCCAATCTAGACCTAAAGAATCTCATCTTGCTACTGTTAAGAGGATATTTAGATACATTACAGGCACACACAATCTAGGACTATGGTTTCCTGCATTATACACACTAGATTTAATTTCTTACATTGATGTAGACTATGCTGGCTACAAGTTAGATAGGAAAAGCACAAGTGGGTTTTGTCAATTCTTAAGTGGGTGTTTAGTTTCTTGGGCTTCCAAGAAATAACATTATGTTGCCCTCCCTACTGAAGAGGCTGAATACGTAGCTGCAGGGAGTTGTGGTACATAGGTCATTTGGATAAAATACCAGCTCCAGGACTACGATGTAGATCTTGGTTGCACACCTATTTACTGCGATAACACTAGTGCAATAAACCTGTCTAAGAATCCTGTTCTGCATTCATGAACCAAGCATATAGATATCAGACATCACTTCATAAGAGATGAAGTTTCAAAGAGAATCTTTGAATTAATCCATGTAGGCACAACACATCAAATTACAGATATATTTACTAAGCCTTTGGATAATGAAAAGTTCTCTACCTTGAGAAGAGAGTTGGGAATCTTCAAATCATCTTGAATCCTCTGTTGTTGTGAATCTCAATTCATTTCAGTCTGTGAGTCTGATGCTTGCCTCGACGCACTAAAGCCACTGCTTTGACCTTCCAGTTCAAATTCTTCATATTTGCAGTCTGTGAAAAGTCTCTGAGTCGACACACCACTGATCCCAGGTCGACTCATCTGTGCATTTCGGTGTTCTCTATCATTTATTGCTCATGTTCAACCACCCTTGGTATATAAAATGGTGTTAGGAAAAGGGCAGATTATGTATGTCTGGAAACCTGCACTATGCGTGAGGTGGTCTTTGACCTAAGTTCTCTACCAAGTACCAAGTGTTGTGTCTCCTCTGGATTTGATGATGTGTTTTGATGCTAGCAACAGTTTTAATTTTGATGCTAGTAACAGTCATTTAATATCTTGTAGTCTCTCTTAAGTCAGATTGAGTCTCTGGTCATTTACAGGTCGATGCATGCTCATACTATTGCATTAGAAGGTCGATGCACATTCATACATTAAGAAAGACAGGTCAGTGCACATGTTAACTTCGAGCCTAGAAGGTCAGTGTATATGCATAAGTGTTGAGTTATAAGGTTGATGCATCCTCCACTTCATTGAACTACCAGATCGATGCATATATGTCATTGAGTATAGAAGGTAAATGCACATATGTGTTACATACCAAGAAGGTCGATGCACATATGTCGCTGAGTCTAGAAGGTCGATGCACATATGCATTATAGTCTAGAAGGTTGATGCACCTTGTACGCAGTATGCACAGTCAAGTCAGTGCACATTGAACATAGTACACACTATCAGGTCGATGCACCTCATGCACTCTGTTCACCACTTGTGTTATAACGTCGGTGCACCTTGTTCACAGGTTGATGCTAGTAACCAAGCAGTTGGAGAAAGGTCGATGCTAGTTACCTAGCTAGTGCAGCATAAGGTCGATGTTTGTCATGAAAGGTCTATGCTAGTGTGCTAGCGACTGCTGCTTAAGATTGATGCATGTTTTGAATAGATCGATGCTAGTTAGTTATCATCTACAGCATAAAGTCAGTGTAATAGAAGTCATCACTCTCAAGGTCGATGCACCTTGTGCATTCGCTATAAAGACAAGTCGATGCACCTTCATTAAGGTCTACCTGTGTTACATTAGAGGTCGATGTTTCTATTCAAACATGTTGCATAGGTCAGTTATACAGGCTGATGCATCTCATTTATGCATCGATGCTTGTGCAGAAATGTGTGCATCCATTTGACATGTCTAAATCTATTGAAACAATTAAGATTACACTTGTCTTTATGATTATCATTTGCATCATAACTAATACCTCTCTACCTTCTGTTTTGACAACCCAGATCCATGACTCGAACACCTGGGTTGCATAAAGGCAGACCACATCACTCTCACGTGAACTTTAAAGTGAAGCAGATTAAAGGCACATGATCCAAGGTGGGAAGCTGATCTAACATCCTGCCACGTGGATCATCTTCTCTTCTGCTCCTGACACGTGGACTGTCGAAGTGCGTGGGAACGTGTTTTCCATGCACCCAAATCGAGAGCTCGTGGGACCATAGGACTCATGCTCTATAAAAGGCAATCTTACGCTCGAATTCGATAACAACACAGAAGAAGAAAAAAAAGGAGAAGATTAGAGTAGATCAGAAGAAGAGGAGAAAATAGTAAGAGAGCAAGATGAGTCTAAGAAGAGTTCTAGAGTGAAAGAGCCTATTACTGAGAGAAAGAAGAAAACAGAGTGTCGTAAGTCAGTCTGAGAGAGAAGTGAGATTGAGAGGTTAAGTTTTGTCCTGACTTCTAGATCAGATCCAGAGTCAGATCGCTCCAGTGGAGCTACATTTTTCTCATTCTGTCATCATTTTTCTTTGTTCTTTAGTTTCCTTTTCTTTAATTCTCTGTAAGTTGTGCATCAGCGGAGCAAGCTGTGGTGCCCAGCGGCGAGGTGTGATCCTCGGACAGCAAGTTGTGTTGCTTAGTGGGAAAACAAGCTGTGAGGCTCAGCTGACTGTAAGGATTTTATCCCCAAAGCTGTGGATCAACAGACTCAAGCTATTTGGCAGCGGAAGCCTTACTCAGTTGAGTAAGGGGTGGACGTAGATCTCATGCTCGAGATCGAGCCACCTAAAAACTATTTTGTCTCGTGTGTATGATTGCTTATATCTTCCTTACTGTGATTAGATGAATGCATAGGATCATTTGTAGCAAGTTTTTTTCTGATATATTCATCTGTTGCATGTGTTTAAGTATTTCATCTAGTAGGTATATAGAAAGGCATGACTAGAAAGATAGATTAAGCCTATCCAAAATGCCACCTCTTGCGTGAGGAGATCTCAGATCAAACCTCTACTGAGTACCAAACCTGGATGGTCGATTGTGTTTCTGAATAAAGATTGTGATAGTTCTTTATAAATTGACTTTACTCTAAATTGTTCTAAAATTAATTCATATCTTACTTGCATAGTAGTCAATCACTCAGTGGTATATAAAAAGGCTCAGTCAGAAGGATAGGTTATGCCTATCTAAAAAATTGACACTTGTGTGAGGAGATATCGAGTTCCTTTTTAGTCAGTTTCATTTTAGCGCTTTCCTTATTCGGTGCTTTGGGTACTTTGGCTTCTACCGCCGAACTATACATTTTATGAAATATGCAGTAGCCATTACTTTCAGGATGTCGTGAACAAGTTGGGAAGCTGCATTCCATGATTAAATGGTTTCTTTTTGAATAATCGTTGCGCCCGCTTCCGGGTCGTGATGGGCTAATAATATTTGAGGTTCTTCGCCAGGATATGGGATAAGCATTTCCCCGGCCTTTAATACACATTCGGTAATAAAGTCTTTGTCTTCTTTCGGGACTTCAAACCTGATTATATTTAGGTTCTTATAATAACCTCCGTCTTTCAGGAAAGGCAATTCATTTTCAAGTGCCGCCCATATCCAGTAATAATCCGGTTCCCCTTCTGCCATCAATTTTATTTCATCCAGTTCAGATTTGTAAGGCATGTAAACTATGAGTTCAGCGTATTTGCTCTCGGATATACATGCGTTACTTACAAGCTGCCAATAATATTTTTCTCCGTCTTTATGTGTTTCCCGGATCTTATTAATTGCTTCCGTTCCTTCCAATCCATCGTAAAGAGGTTGAACCAGTTGGCAGAAAGATTTCAGGGTAATGGGGCTTTTAATATCAATAACCGTATTGCCGTCTTCTTTTGAGCCGTCTTTGCTGCCGCACCAATAGGGAATAGTTGGGTGCACCGTTGTTTCCTGACTGCTGAATATGTAGGACATTGGCAGAACATCAAACGCTCTTTGTTCAAGTAGCTTTCCCCATGTTAGAGGTTTTGCCCGGCTTTCATCTGTAAGCGACCTTCCTAACCTGCGCTCCATGTTCGTTTCCTCGATGTAGGTTAACGTAGGTGCGCCGAATGATCCCTTTGCCTTACCTTGTTTTGTGAGCGCAACTATTTCGCTGCTGGTGAAACTCCCGTTCCTGATTTCGTTGTTTAATATGCTCATTTGGATTTCAGGAGTTTAGCGAGTTTGGAATAAGACGCATGTTCTTTGTTGGTGATGATCCGTTCGGCGTAATTCTCCTAGGGCATCGCACCCCTTTCCATCTTCTTCCTCTGGAACCTCCGGACCCTTCTTCCTCTTCTAATCCACTCTCCCCAGGGCATCGTGTCCCTCCAGATTTTTCTTCCCTAATTCTCTTGGGGCATCGCACCCCCTTTCTTGCTATTTCTCCGGACCCTCCGGACTCTTTATTTGTCCTTCAAAGGCATCGCTCCCTCTCCATCGTTCTTTCCAGGCATCGCGCCCCTTTCCATCTTCTTCCTCCAGAAGCCCCAGATTTCTTATCTCTCCTCCCAGGGCATCGCATCCCTTCTTTCCCTATTCCTCCAGAACCTCCAAATTCTTCTCTCATCCCCTTCAATCTCCTATCTAGGCATCAAGCCCCTTTCTATCTTCCTCCTCTAGAACATCTAGATTTCTCACTAACTCTCCTAGGGCATCGTGCCCCTTGATATCTCACTGCTCCGGAACCTCCGGATCCTTCATCCCTCTCTCTACCCCTTGGGCATGATGCCCCTTCCCATTCTCTACCTCCGAACTTCCCATCTTTCTTCCAATTCATCCTTTCACTCCTCCAGGACATCATGTTCTTTGTCCTCTACTCTTTTTTTAATCATCTTTTTCCATACCTCTTCCCAGGGCATCGTGTCCCTCGGTATTTTATTCCTCCGGAACCTCCAGATTCTTCTTCCCATCATGATTCTCCTCCTCTGTCTCCGGACCCCCCGGATCCTCCTCTCTCAATCTATCAATTCCTCTTTTTGATTCCTTCTGATCTCAGTTCTGACCCAACATCTTCTACCTCCACTGCTCTGGGCATCTGCCCGTTCTCCCACTGCTTCTGAGACTTTAGTCCTCACTCCTCCTCCTGATTTTCTACTTCTTATGCAGACCGTTCCTTGTGATCAGGGTCTCCCCACCTTAGCGAGGGAGTTCTAGCCCTCGCCTCTTTTTCTTTTCTCCTTATTCATCTGAGTCTGGTCTAGGCATCACTCCTTGTTAATCCACTTCAAACCTTTGCTTCCAATCCTTTTCCTGCCAAAGAGGACTGCATTTATTTCTCTATCGTCGTCATTTTTATTCTCACGCAAACACGCAAGCACTCATCACCAGCAGGCATAGAACGTATTAGTATAGTTCCCTTCTATCAGGGATAGGATAAGGACGGTGTCCAAGACTCGCGGGCGGAGTGCGGCTCACGTAGCACAACTAAGGGAGACGTGCATATGTGAAGGGGAAACCGCGTAGAATATATGCATAACATAAACTACGATCCACACCCAAGACTATTCCTCCATAGAGTGAAACTACAGTTATACGGGCAGCGAGCCCTAAACATAGGGACGTGTAGACCTTCTAAGTAACACTGGAGGATTATTTTATTATCTACACATACATTTGAGGTTCTTGACTTTTGGTAGCTTCACGCATCCCCCTTGTTTATTCTTAATTTTGGACTTCACTATTCGGCGCAAGTTTTTTCATGTGTCTCAATAGGGATTCCCGGCTACTAGGATTCATCCATTGTTATGATTTTACGATGAGTTTCACCGTTTCGCACAAGTCTCCTCATATGTTTCAATAGGGATTCCTAGCGACTAGGATTCATCCCTTGTTATGATTTTATGGCGGACTTCACCGTTTGATGCGAGTCTCCTCATATGTCGCAATGGGGATTCCCGGCTACTAGGATTCATCCTTATTTTTTAATCATGGAGTTTGCTGCATCGTTTTCGCGTGAGTCTCCACATGTATCTCAACGGGAATTCCCGGCTACTTGGATTCACATTCCACTTATCGTTATCATCATTTTTCTTCTTCTTCTTCTTTTTTGAAGGGGGTAGGCAATTTTTTTTCTCACGGTTACCCTTCATGCGAGTGCAGGGATTCAAGCTTCCATAAAGTGTTAGGAAGAATTTAAGACGTCCCTATGTCTAAGGGCCACCGCTCATATTGTGTCCAAGGTGTGAGAGTTTCGTCTAGGGTGTATCATGCGAGTTATGCTAGCAACATAGCTACGACTCTTCCCCTGGCCGTATGCACTCACCGAGAATTGACTTTTCATCTCTTAGTGTGTGACGTGATGCACGCGGCGCTTATGCTCTTTATGAAAAGAAGCATTCCCCTGATACAGAGGATAATTCCGTGGGTGCGCATCGTATCAGATGATTTGGGTTCGGGTGCTGGACCTCTCCTCACTGACCGGAGTCAGTGTTGATTTACATCGGCTTAACGTCCGAACACCTTTATTTGACTGTCAAAGAAATCCCAAAGTCCTTCTCATAGGTTCAGATGTTAATGGCACTCTCGCTCGGATGGCTCCCGATGACCACTCATTTACCGCCAACATGTTGATAGGGTTAGGGCTTCATCAAGGGCCTCTTCAGTTTAGGCAAAACCCTAGGATTTAGGAGTATGAATGCGAAGGTGCGAAAGTCGTAGGCATTTTGAAGTGGAGGGAGCTTTTCTAGACCTCGAGGGTATTTTGGTAATTTTACCTTCCCAATGATATTTCGGTAATTTTACCGGGCCAGGGATATTCCTGAAAATTTTTGGCTTGGAATTACAGTAGGATAGGATTCCTGACTTTCCAAGGTACTGAGACCATTTGTGGAGGGTTTTAGGGGTTAATAGGCCGCTTTTAGGATTTTTTAGTAATTTTACCAAACCTTACATAGACCTAGGGTTGAGGCAGTGCCCACGTGCCGAACTGGGCTGACAACATCCTCGAGCTGAAGGAGTGACAAGGGCGTCATAGAAGGCTTGCATATGTCAATCTTGCTGAAGGAGGGACATAAATGTAATTCCTGAAAGTTGGGGGTTTCTTTATAATTTTTCCCGATCGATGTATAAGGAAGATTTGTGGAATACACCAGATACATTTATGGCCCCAGTGGGTGCAAGAGTTGTCGGCGAGTTGTCAACCGTACAAAGATCCGCACTAACGCAAAAAGGAGGGGGTAACCCCAATCACAAGAAATTACAGGGTAGAACTGCAAACAACAGGACATTTTGTTTCTCGGGACCTCGGGGATGACATGTCCGTAACTCTCCCGTTATATGGGCGGAACAACTTAATTTAGTCACCCTGAGGGGGTATAACTTACAAACATGGCCCACTGAGGGGGAAGATAGAGAGCTTCACACAATGTCAGAGTCGATTCTATCCCCTCTCAGGAATAGAGGACAAACGGTCGATCTAGGAATTATTGTGGGTGCTCCCGAACTCCTTTGCCAGCGAGACCAGTGCCAAAAGTTTTTCGGTTGGCCCAGGAGGGTGCTGGAATTTTTATAGTAGCTGGGGAAGCCGTCTCTGGTCGTGGTGGAGCTGGAAGTAGAGGCTCTATTCTCTGGCTCAGACTATCTTAGTACCACAACATCTGGAAGATGAAACCACCACGAACAGTCCCGAACTCCAAATTGAGCACGGTCAGTGGCATTGGAACCGTTGACAAGTGGCCTTCGAAGCGTGACCCATGGGGGTGCTAGACGATGTCAGCGTAGGCTGGTGAAGTCTAGTGAGTGACAGGGTGTCTGCTCAGTCCCAGAGGGGACAGAGCAGCGCACTGAGAGGAGAAAATTTAGAAGTTGCTACTCTGGTCTCCGAATGGAGACCCGCTTCCTGGAGAAGGAAGAAGACTCATCGTAGAAGGCCTCAGCCAAGCCCCGTCTTCAGATCTTCAAGTGACTGGTCGTGGTAGCTTCTGCAAACTGCCTCAGGTTGCTGGCTGGACCTCTTCTGCGCAGTCAGAGTAGATCACTTCCCCCGAACAGCCACGAATTCAGAAGAGGACGAGACGATCGCCAATGCGAAGAAGACTCAGAGACGCTTCCGTCGGTACCTCCTGCACCTCCTGATTCTTCAAGATGATGTTGCAGCTCCCTCTGCAATCTTCAGGTTCTCTGGACTACGAACTGGTGGGCTATGTGCTGCTCCCAAAGATGCAAGGAAAGGGGTGGGGATGGGATTAATGGTGAGGGAGAGTGATGAATTGGCCAGAGGGGAGTGTGTTGGAGGTGGGGAGAGGATAAGGCAGGGCTGGAAGAGCTAGAATGGGGAGGGGGCACTGGAGAGGGGGAGAGGGGTCTGGTTTTCTCTAGAGGCTGGGTGGAGGAAGAAGAAGAGGGAATCTTGGAGGAGAGAGGGTGGGGGGTGCCCTTCTCCATTACTTTTATGTGATTGTCTTGCGCTATGATTTGCTTGCTTGCGAGAGGCTTACCATACCGACTGTTCACATTCGTGATATTCCTTCCGCTATATTAAAAAGCTTGGGGCGTGACACCAAGGATGGCTCTTCTAGAGGCAACTGGCAAACTAGCTCATCCTTACTGGACAGACCTGCTTGTTCTTCGGAAGTGACTGAGGTTGGAGCAGGGACTGGAATGCTAGCGATGACCTCCCCCATACTAGAGGGATCAAAAATGCTGGGCTCCTTCTAAATTCCTATCTCCGGAATGGGGGCAGGTTCCTCCCCTCGAAAGAGGATGATTCACTCCTAGTCGAAGGTGGACGAGTGAAGCGGTGACTCGAGAATCTTCCTGCGGCCTCTACCACATCCTTGACTATGACCCCGGTCGCGGCTTGTATTTTCTAGAGTTGGTTGCGGCCCAAGCGGGGTGGTAGTTCATTGTCTAGTCTTGCAGGCCAATGGCTTGCCTCGTCGAGAAACGTTGATGTTATCAAGGGATGGAATAGCCACCATGTTGCTGGTGCAGCCTCAAAGCATTTCTTCCAGCTGCTCTGTGGTGATCTCCTTATCTTTATAAAACAAAGAGAGTTCTTCCGGGATAAGGATCCTCTCGCCATTCTTGATCTTCTGGATTATTTCCTGGACCCAGCTTCTGAAGCAAGCTCGCTTTTGAATCTCTTCCCATGGGATATAACTATAGAGTGGGAGAGCACCCGTGGGACGAGGAGGAACGTATTCCTCCAGGTCATCGATGAGCTGTTGTAGTCTCTGCAGAGGGGTTAGCTCAGCTGGAAATTGTAAGGCAGCTGCTTGCTCAACTTGCTTCTTGAGCCACCTTTTAACATTCTTCCTCCTATTCCTCTCTTGTCTTTTGGCGATGGTCACCTCCAGAGGAGTAGGAGGGAGAGGTACTAGAGTTGGAGTTGACAAATCCCCATGAGGATATCTCCGAGTTGATATCTTGGTAGAGTCAGGTCGATGACTTTTCTTCACCCGGATTTCAATCTAGGCACTAATTATTATTTAAATTAATTTACGTATTGTAATCCCAATTCATTATACAACTCCTCGACAAACTCCACTAACCCTTCAGGGGCCTCCTCAGCCTCTTGGGTGGCATCCCCAGTTCTTGACAGTGGTAATCTGATATTGTCGAGTTATCGGTACCCAGAGCTCTGGGTCGTTACAGTTGGTATCAGAGCGGCGTTGAGAACTTGTATAAGGAATTGACATTGCATAGCGTTAGTCCAGAGCAAGTCCACTTGAGTCGTCTACTGTTGGCTTAGGATGTTTTCCGTGTTTGTTGATATGATTTCCACCCGTATGTGCTTTTTAGGTTTCGATGGCACGTCGTCGGAAGGCGCGTGTTTCCAGGGAGGGAGGTGGTGCTTCTCCTCCAGTGGTGGTTGCGATGGTTTATTCGCCTGTATTGAGTCAAGTTCCAGCGGCTCCTGCCCAAGCTGAGGAAGGTGTGCTGGGTGATCAGAGTGGAGCGCAGGATGAGGCCTTGCTGTCTCATCTGTCACCCGGAGTAGGGCAGGTGATATCTTGGGTTCACACCCAGGTTGAGTCTACTCAGCCAGGTGTACAGCATCACCTAGTCCCTCAGTCGATCGGGCGGTTGCAGCAGGTTTCTCTGCCAAGTGTCCCTGGAGCTCCTTCCATCGTTCTTACTGCCGATGGTGCTTCTTCTTCCAAGTCCAAAGGCAAGAAGTTCAGGGAATTCAAGAATAAGAGGCATGAGAAGCGACGTGCTCAATAGTCTTCTGCCGGTGCTGTTCCATCGTCAGTCCCGTCTTCTCAGCAGTGTCAGGGACCTGCTGCCCGTCAGCTGGGATCATGTGGGAGGTGTGGTGGTAGCCACCCTGGCAGGCCATGTTCCTCGCCGGTGGTTTGTTTCCGCTGTGATCACCCGGGTCACATTGTTCAATACTGCCCGTACAGATCAATACCGGCGCAGTTCTTTTCGTCGGCCCAGCCACAGCAGCCCCAGTTCCAACTTGTGCCACCACAATCTCAGCAGGACTCACCAGCGTCTCAGCTTCCTCATGCTGAGCAGTGACGTCCTATCTTTTAAAGGTGCGTTGTTGTTTTCGATCAGTTAATTTGTGTTTTGTTTGTCTCAGTTATTTAGGTTTATGTGGTTTAGTTATTTGTTAACTGTTCACTGGGGTAATGCCGTTTGTGTGATTGTGGTTTTCTCCTCTCCTATCCTTGTCATTTCTCCCGTTCTACTTTCTCCATCATTTCTCTTTTCCCTCTGTTCTTCTCGACGCGGGGCGGCCGACTGTGATGAGATGACCGAGGTAGAGATATGACGGAATGGGATAGAACGTGATGAAGTGATGGATGAGGTGGACGTTGGCAGGATTCGTGGGTGGATCCTACGCTAACATGGCTCGACTGTTTTGTCATTTGTAGTTGTCTTGGAGGTCTGTTCCCCCGTGTGGGCCTTGTGGCTTGTCACCTGCGGTGTTGACAGCCTTGTTAGTAGTCCACATTGTGCTTTGTGTCTTTCGGTGGAGTGGTTGATTCTACTCTTTTCTTATTGCGTTTGGTTGTCCGAACTTGTAGATGGTTCGGTATTGTTGTTCGGTGGTTGTTTTTATGTCGTTTGTGTTGTTTGAGAATTCCTCAGTATTATTCCTGCTGGCATTACCCTTTCTGGTTGGGATTTGCTAGTGTTAGATTCACGATTTCTTATCGCTTGGTCTTTGTTAATTGCTCAGGTTGCTGTTGACTTTGTGAGTTGACGTGATGGCCGTACACGTTGTCACAATGTTTTGGTCATCCCAGCTTGAGTCTGGTCAGCTTCTGACGTGTTTCGCTTCTATTGAAGTGCTCGATTGGACCCCTTGGCTGAGAAGCTACTCGAGCGAACTGGGCTCTCCCTTTCCTGGTGAGCTTTTGTTAGTAAGCTTGATGCCTCTCGCCTTAGTTGGTGGTCTCTTCATCGAGAATTGCCTTGGAATCGCCGTCTCAGTAATATCTTGTCTTATGTCTGCTTAAGTGCGGACAGCCGTTATGTTGAGCCTGATCTTCTCTCCGCTTTACGGTTGCTTGGCTTTAGACCTAATCTCTATGTCGAGAGTCATTATGTACCGTGTTTTTGTCGTGCCATGTCCAATGGCCGATGTGATGTGAGGCTCATTTGTCATTTTCAGGACGTAAAGGTAGGCTGAGATTAGTGCTTTTCCTTGGGCTTCGTGTTGAAGCTGGTGCTCTTCTCTATTGCACTTAGGCTTTTTCTGCTCGGTGACTCACTGGATCAGTGCTCGGGGGGTGTTACATTATGATTTCCTTGGATTGCGATGACGCCCAGGGAGTGCTAAGATGTGAAGACCGAGGCTCTTTCTGATGCCTTCGTGCGTTATTGAGTGCACAGTGGAAGCGTGTGGGCTGATGACCCACAGGCTGAGGATCTTTTCGTAAGATTCTGGCTAGTCAAGAGGATTGTTTCTTCACGGCGAGACTTCTTCTTAGCTACACGTGCCTAGATGTCGTCGTAACCGTGACGTTGTCGGTCATTTCTCGAGTTTTGGTGTTGGCATTTACGAGCATTGGGGGAAATTGTCAGCTTTCCTGCTGATAGAGTATCCTCTACTCTGCATTCTTTCTTGTGGGTGTTGTGCTCTCGAGGCATATTTGTAGTCCTTGAGATGTGTTCCCCGAGATTGTGATTTTCCTTGTCGTCTTGTGGTCGATTTTCGTTGTTGTGGGTCCTTCCCTTCCTTGGTGGACGGTCTGATGCGTGGCTTGTCCCTATAGTCGTGCGTTCAGCTGTTCCTGTACCTCGTGGTGACCCTACTTGCAGTGGTACTCCGTGGTTCTATGGGTTGTACGGAGCCGGAATCCTGCAGGTGCTGTTGTGATTGGTTGTTATTTTTGCAAGTGCTGTTTCCGTATGATTTTGTGTCTTAGTGTTGGACCATTATCTTGTCAGTTAGCTTGCTGCACTCTTGTTCCCTTATTGGAGTAGCTTGCGACTCGATCGGAGGTGAGATCTGAACGAGGACTGACCTGATGGTATCTTTGGTCCTGTGCTGTTGTTGTTGGCGTCCTACGTGCCAGGTGTTCCCTATTACCTTGGGCACTGGAGCTGATGTTGTGGTCAGGTTGGCGGCTGGGAGGACTTTGTTCCCTCGCTTAGGCTGCTGCTTGATGTGTCCGTTTGGCCGTCGTGTCTCTTGTCCTGTGAGACGTAGCAAGAGAGAATTTTCATGAGTGAGAGAAATAGATTTTCAGAATCAGAGACTCTTGAAAGGAATTCCTTTAGCAGGTACATGATGTTTCAAGAAAATTTAGAAATGTAGAGGAGGTAGCAAGTATAAACAAACTCTCAAGGTGGCTGGCTCAAGGGTAAGCCAAGACCAGCCAGTTTGACCATGAAGCAGAAGGTTTTAAGGATTGTGCATGACCTTGAGCGGACAATAGGTTTATGGAGGATTCAAAGTGTAGCAGTTAGAAGCAGTTTTCTCATGAAGGTGAGGAACATGAAGACCAATGTACTCTCCCCCGAGGCAATGCAATTCAAGGCATTTTCAAATAAGACTCTTTTTCAGTAGAGGCAGATTTAGTGCAATTGGAACCAACATCTACATGCGTCCTAAGTGTTTAATTCAAAAGACTAAATTCACTTACTCCCCCTTAAATGTGTGCATGATTTTGAAAGCATTGTATGCATGAGCAGATATCATATCAGCAAGCAAATGTATGCTCTAACTCCCCCTATTTAAATGCATTGAAACATTAGCTTAGTCATGATGATAGTGCTATGCATTCCAAGCAAATTCTTCAAGCTATGCATGAGCATGCAAAGAGAGACAGGTGCAGTGAACATCTATCAAAAAGTAGCGACCTGTTATGAACAGAGGTCGATGCACATCAATTTCCCAGAACATCGATTTTGGGTATCTCTTTGAACAAAAACTAGGGTGTGCATGTTCAAATGAACTTTTGAAATTTGACACAATTGATGTGCAACTTGTTCATGCATGAGTAGACGGATGCATGCATTGACACCCCTATCTCAAGTAAGTCATGCATGTGAGAGTTTGCTGAAATTCTAGGGCAGACAGATGAAGTCGACTTGAGAAAGTTTGTAAGTCGGCTTCATTCAAAATAGAAAGTAGTGTTTTTAGAATACTACATAGGTAGGTGTGTGCTACCCCCGGGGTGGGAGGTAAAGGGGAACTTGGTTTGGGATCGGTAGGGGAAGTAGTGGAGGCCTCGGTTGGGGTAGGACTTGTTATATTTTTCTATAATTTTTAGATATTTATGTAATTTTCCAAAAATATAAGGTGCTTATGCAATTTTTAGATCATTTTGCAACTTATAGAGATGAAAAAATGGTCTCCCAGACCTCGTACCATACTTTTAAAATTTGTTTGATTGGGGAAGGATGTCTAGCCACCCGTGAAAGCCTACAAATAGTAGGAAGAAGGCATCAGAAGGAGCCCTTGGCGTTATCCTAGGGAACAACCCTCCGATGCTTAAGGACCGTGGCGAGGCAAAGAGCAGTAAGAAATAGAGAAGATGAGAGAGAGTGGGAGTGGAATAGTCAAGCTTGGGAGTCAGAGTAGAGTTTCTAGATGTTCTCGTTGTGTTTGGCGAGTGCTCGTCGTGCTCGGAGATCGGATCCCTCTGGTGTCTCTCTCCTCCTCTGTATGTCTAAACGTCTCGCTGCGTGTGTATGCCTTCTTGGGAGTATATCTCTCACTCTATGTGCCCCTGTGTTCTTGTGTGTCTCTGTGTCTGTTCGTGTCTGTGTGTCCTGGTAGTGGAGGCTTATCCTTTAACAGGGAAAGGCGTGAGTCGTAGGGTAACACCTCCACATGATCATGGGAAATTTTCCATTGTGCGCTCATTTATCCAGGTAGTACGGCCTTCGAGTATGTCCTATGGCACTCTAAGCGTGTGCTCACCCTTATTGGAGTAAAGGCCGACAATGGTGGGAGTAACGTTTGGTCGCCAAAGAGTCATCTGGAGCCCCAAAGACACCCCTGTGACGACGACGATCCGACATCATTTTGTAGCCGTCATATGGAGAACTTTACTTCTGAAAATTTCTGAATATAACATAATTTCATTTTGCAAGCTGTGTGAGGTTCAACAGTCAGGTCACGGGTCAATAGTTTAATCGTTTGGGTTGACCCGTGACCCGTGACCCGTAAGACTAGAACCATTTAAAGTAATATTATAAATTATCATAATATTTTAAGATATCTTGAGATAGAAATATGAAACAAACATTTAAACATATATTGTAAAAATTAAAACAGTTTGAGCAACCTACGGCCGTTACGTTCGGCAAAACACAATCTTCCTATAAGCATTTATTGATAGGCGGCGGCCGCGTCATTGATTGTTTGGGCGCAGGCGATCCGGATATTACTTGGTCAGGTTATTTTGTCGGCGCGGAAGCTATTTTGCGCGCACAGTATTTAGAAGGCATTGCAAAAAGCGGACAAACGTTAACACTTAAAACCGCGCAGTTCAGCAAAAAAGTGGTGATGACTAACTTTACGTATGGTTTTTGCCAAGTTTTTCCGGTGCAGTACACATTAACACTGCAAGTTATTCAAGATGAAACGCTGCCGGTTAGTTTTGTCATCCCTGGCGATCTGACTGACACAATCGTATCCAGCTTGATTGAAGCGCAAGACATCGCACAATTTTTAAACAATCCATCAATCACAAGTTCGTTAGCTCTGGCACTCCTTGCCGCGCAGGAAGCCGCTCCTTTTGACGGCGCATCAAATGCTGCGATAAATGCCGCATTAAGCGCTGCGCAAGGTGCGTTAGGGGTTATCAACGGCGTTACGGCCGCAACGGAAACGGGGTTATTCGGATAATGCCTATTTTACCTGACTTAGCCAACATATCGAATGAATACGATAAATTGGATGTGCTTTATCAATTGCAAGATATTTTAAATGCCTACGTTATTAAAAATATTTTATTGGTGGGTACTTCTTCGCAAGCGGTTGTGGAAACTTTTGTTAATCCTGATTTGTATCGCATTGCTGTTACATACTATCAGGATGCTGATCTTTGGACAGTGATTGCTAACGCCAATAACTTAACGGATTTTAGGCTAACAGGTATCTATACGCTTTTAATTCCACCGCGTCCATCCGTGCCTTCGGGTGGGATTTTAACACCGCCCGCTAATTAATCGCATGCCAACTCAATCACGCATCGTTTCACAAGCCAGAAACCCGCGCGCGCTGCTCAAAATTAACGACATGGTTGTGCGTCAAATTGAAAGTATAGAACATGTTGAAAATAATTATTACGAGCCCGATTCTTTTAGATGACTGATTTTCAATAAATCCCTCCTTGATAGTTGCATATCTTGCTAGTTAGTTAGAATTCATATGTTCTTTTTGAGTGTCTTAATTGTCTCAAGTTAGCTGCATGAAAAATCTAGTGGTATATAAAATGGTGTTGGGAGAAGAATAGATTATGTCTATTTGGAAACCCGCACTATGCGTGAGGACATACCTCTGTCAGGTATCAAGAGTCTGTGCATGCAGCTGACAATTGTCCATTTAGATCATAGGATACTTTGTTATATCTGTAATTGTTCCTAGTTTGAATAGTAAAAGGGGAGTTTGAATGTTTTGATCTGCCATGATAATTCAGTCCTCAAACTGAAAATCTATTGCATATGCCTTTTCGCATTGTCATGCATGATCTTTATTTCAAATTTGATGTTTCAGAGCATTTAGACAAGGGGAGTCAATGCACACATTAGTCTACTCATATGCATGATGGTCTTTGAGAATGATTGCATCATGTGTTTATGCTGATAGAATGAAGTTCAGTGAATTTGCGCCTTCTGTGAACCCTGTGCGTTGATGCACTGCCAATGATGCGTTGACTCATCAGTTCATTTTGGAAAAATCTGACCTTCTGTCAAACCTCATTGGGTCGACCCACTGTGAATCCTAGGTCGACACACTAGTCAGATGACTAACTCTTGATACTTTTTCTGCTGATCTGTGAGTCTCAATGGTCTGGGTTGTTTTCTCATCTTTTGAAATTTATCTCAAATGACCACTCATCAGATTTTCACTCCTATTTCATGGTTTAACTTCTCTAAAATGTCCTTGAGCTCCAATTGTCTTGTTTTTGAATCAATCTGCCTGCAAATTCCCTGCTATTGCTGAGGGGGAGTCTTATCTGAAAAGGTCTTAGTTTGGATTGTCTCAGGGGGAGAGTATGCTGTATTTCTTGATTTGTTTCCCCTAAAATATTCTCACATCTGCTATTTGCTCATTGCTAGTGAACATCCCTGGTTTCAATATCTGCTTGCTAAACACCTTGGCTGCCTCTTCAACTTTACTGAATCCAAAATGTGCACAGACTATAGGTAGAATAAGGACAAGAATGCACTGACCTTATCTTGCATCATGAATGATGTGCACCGACATGAGTTTGTGCAGATGACAATTTACACTGACTGTATGCAAAACCTACACCGACTTTATATGCAACGAATGAAGCAGTGCACGGACTATGCATGCAGTTCTTAAGAAACTTGCACTGACTATACGTGCAGTTCCATAGCAACTTGCACCGACTATGCGTGCAGTTTCGCAGAAACTTGCACCGACTATGCAAGATACAAACTAGCACAGACCTTAGCTGTGCAAGATGTAGACTTGCACCAACCTTGTACTATCATGCTCAAACTTGACAAATGTGTGTGAGCAAATGTGCACTGACTTCATATGACATGAAGCAAAAACTAGCACTGACCTTGGTTCAGTCCAAGTGGATGTGCACCGACTTTGATATAGCAGTATAAGAACCATGCACTAACCTATATGTGCATATGTCAAGATGTGCACTGATTCATATGTGCTCAATGCAAAACCTGCACTAACCTTAGATGCGCAAGGTAAAAATTGCACCGACCAATGCATGCATGAGACAACTTGCACCGACCATGTATGCATGAAACAGAAATGTGCATAGACTATGTATGAAACAATCATCAACGTGCACTGACCTTATTACACCTTAAGCACTACATGCACCAACTTGCTACAGTGATATGCACTGACTTCGAATGTGCATGATGCTAAAGATGCACAGACCTTATATGCCATAAGCCTAACATGCACAGATCTTGTCATGCGTGAGACAATGCATGCACCGACTACTACAGTGTAATGAATCGACTATAGTACTCAGATCAAGTAAATGTGCACGGACCTTTTAACTGCATGAACCAAGATATGCACTGACCCTATGATCAAAATGAACGAGAAAGCTCATTTATACAAATTATTTGACAAGATGACTTATTTCAGTAATAAGGTGCAGACATGATTTATGTAATGTTCTAACATATAAAAATTCATCAAAATACACAAAATTATCAATTGATGATTACATGTATTTTTAAGACAATAGTCAGATTTGAGGGACTAATCGATAATTCGATAACTTTAAAGGGACTAATATGAAAAAATCCCAACAATATATCAAGCTAGAATCCTATCACTCAAGCAGCGGCGTTCAAACATATACAACATGAGCACTGCGACAAAGAGAGGAGCGAGAACATACCTCCACACTCCAGGCGTGGAGAAGACAACCCAAGACAAGACCCGTATTCTCGGTATAAATAATTACCAATAATTACAAAAATTAAACCCACTCCACGCAGGGAGGTAACAGGTAACACGTGGGACCCGAGAATATCGAGCTTGGGTTGACGGGCATCGTTTTGGGCAGCTCTGACGGTGCCGACACGTTGCTAGTCGGTGCTGGCAGGACTGTGCGTGCCGACGATCTGGAAGATCACACCCCGGTCAGAAGGCCGATCTGGCTAGGAATGGTCCCGTTGTGAAGAGGACTCCTGGAGGAACAACCCCTTGGAAGGGATCACACTGGATCATCTTGTGGAAGGCGGGGCAGTCCTACTTGTGGCCATTGTTGCTTGCTGACCCGATCCAGTTCTGCAGATTCAGAACTGTGCGACCCTGCGAAAATACCTGCTGCGACCAGATCTGATGTCAGATCGAGGTGAGACCAGCGCCGTTGCAAATCTATTTCGACGATCTACGAACCCATAGTGTTACAGGAATTTTCTTGGTGATGGATTGTCCATGGAGGAATATTGAACAGGATGGTTCCCTATCCCAGAACTGGCTGGACAGAACCTGAGTCGCCAGGAGACGATAGTGGAATGAGGGAAAACGTGAGATCTGGAAGGCGGGGTGGCTATGGAAGATGGTGGAGTAAGTATTGATCAAGCCCCCAAATTTTGAGGTCGATCAAGAGTGGTTTTGGGAGTGAAGAGGATTTTCAGGCAGGGGAGGTTCGGATCTGGACTGTAGAGACAGAACCAGATCTGGTCTGATCAACGAATTTTAAAGAGGGGTAAACATGCTCTAAAAATCATGCAAAAATTTGTGTTCCTGTACAAGTTACGGAACCCTGTGGTGAGTTTATTTCTCAGTTCATCGACTAGTGGACGATATAGTTATGATGTACTCTTCGTGAGGATCGTTTCATCTATTTTTATATATTTTCTAAATTAGTGTATTTTCAGCGTAATTTAAGAATTTGTCAAAAATTAAAAAAATTTCTAATTTCCATTTTATTAACCCCCCACCCTCTCTCTCCTCTCACTCTCACGCTCTCACTCTCTCTCTCCCGTTCTCTCTCGTTCTCCCACCATCTCAGCTCCGACAACAGACGGAGGTGACCGTGGGCGAGGTGACAACGTCGGGAAGCTGCTGAGATGCGTGGTGGATTGAGGATCGGTGCGATTTTACCGTGATCCCGAACGGTGGATTCAAAGCCGGTGGTTCAGTTCGCGTGGTGGTTTTTGGCACGGTTTAGTCGTCTCGATGCTCGATTTCTTTAGTGGAGGTAGGGAGACGGATCGCTACTTCGTTCTGCACGTTTTCCCAACCACTATGCGCAGTTTGGTGCTCTATCGGGGGAGATCGGGCTGGTTTAGTGAAAATCATAGTTTTTGGGGTTTGTAAGGTTCGCCAGAAAATGGCAACCATTCTCAGCTTAATTAGTGTCAAAATGACCGCTGGGATGTCAGGATCCCATTCTCGTAAGTTTCGTGTCGATCGGTTGTCATTTGGGGTCGGTACGAGTCCGGGAACCCCGGTGACTCATTTAGGGTCAATTCGTCGGAATCGCCCCGATCTCACGATTTAATGCTTGCATGTGGTGTTTTTAGCCCCCAATAGTGTTGTATCGTTGTGTGGCTTCGTTTCCCCAGCGCTTCGGAGTGAATGGGGTGTGGAATGGGCCGATTCAGTCGTTCCCCTGTTTTGCTCGCCGGATTTATGTAACAGTAATTCCAGTGACCGTCACACATGTAACGGTCCAGTGATAGACCGTTACGTCTGTTGGTCGTTTCACTCTCTTCAAGGCTGGGTTGGTGTGACGGACCAGCATAGGACCGTCACATGGCTGTAACATGCTTGGATTGGTGCGTTACGTTCTGGGTGTGACGGACAAGCATAGGATCGTCACATGGCCATAACGTGCCTATGGTGGTGCATTACGTTCTGGTGGTTTTTGAGAACCGTGGCTATCAGTTCCCCAAAGACCGTGTCTGCCTTGAAGACCATGTCGATCAGTTAGCCCTGACGGACCTCTCCTTATTTGTCACATTGTATAATGCCCCTAGCCTGGTGCGTTACATGATTCGTGTTAGGCTTTTAGGCCCGTTCGCCCTAACGCCCCTGCCTTGGTGCGTCAGGTGGTGTAACGCACCTTGGTTGATGCGTTATATCGTTCGATTCATAGTTGTATGCCTGGTTGACCTGATGCCCCTGTTCTGGTGCGTCAGAGTAGTGTAATGCCCCTGTAGAGGTGCATTATAGTCCTGTTGTGGTCATGATGGCCGTTATTCTGTTTTGTGTCTGTTTGTGTGTTGGTCTATCTTAGGTTTGTATTCTAGGGCAGTGTCTATGTTACAGTGGTTTCTGGATCCGTCAGTTCAGGTGACTGGGTGTGATCTTTTCCTTGACGGCGACAGTTCCCTAATGACTCAATCTGGACCTGCCAGTGTCTTTGTCACTGGTCTTGCAGCGGCTTTCCTTAACTTCCGGGTTCACCTAGCAGTTGAATGATAGTTCGCTCTGCCCAGAGTGTAGTCGTTGTCCATCACTCTAGTTTCTGCTTGTCTTGGCTTGATCTCGTGGTTTGCCCATGACCTGTGGGTGTCTGTTGACATCCTATGAGGGTAGTGACCATGATGGGATGGCCAAGAGTGTTTGTGCATGCAGTGTGTGTGTCTGTCGACGGCTTTATCCAATTCGAGACCATGTTTCTGGATACCTCGAGGTATCATTCTACCTCGATTTATGTATCTAGATGTGTTGAGGGTTCTTGGTGTCCCCTCAAATCTTCGCGTGTTGTTTCCTCCGATAGCGTTGTTTCCTCTAGCTTAGGAGTAGACCGATTAGCAACTTGTTCCACTATCTGTGACGATCTTTCCTCTGAGTCGTGAGACTCAAGGATCATTACGGGAGTTGGTCTAGCTGCCTTGTCCTGAGTCTATCGGTAGTTTCCTGTGCTGCCATTGGTGCTTTGAAGTATGGGTGATAGTGCACTCTTGCCTGTCTGTACTTTTGCACTCGTGTTTTGAGTCTTTGTGTCTTATGAGCCTCCACTAGTCATAGCCTTACGGCATGCTTTAGCATGACGGCTCTTGTAGCGGGGCACTTTCCCAGTTTACGGTTCTTAGGCTAGTTCCGTGGGGCCCCGGTCCAACCATAGCGTCCTTCAAAGGGGGAATACTAGTTAGAGGCCTGGCTTAGGCAGTGGGCCAGTGTGTGCACATGTGGTCAGGGGTTTTGGACTTGCATCGTTAGACGTGACCCTGACTAGTCACTCACGTTATGGTACTGTTCTGGTTCTGGTAGTGTCTTGGTCTCAGCCTTGTCCTTGCGGTAAGGTACGTGCACAAGACACTAGTAGGTGTGGCATAAGACGTCAGTGGATGCAGCTAGCTGTTCTTCTAGTGAGGGGTACTCTAGTCACATGGCACGTAATGCTTCGCGTTCCTCGCATGTCGTGACCTCTCCGGGTTAGCCTTCTCTCGACTTTTCCCAAGGACAGTGTCCTGTTGCATGCACAATGTTCTGGTCATGTGTGGGACAGTGTGCACGACATTTTAGTCATATCATCTGGGTCTAAGTCTTTCTAGGTTTTCCTAGGTTTTCTTATTGTTCTTGCAGGTCTTCACTTTAGGCCTGACGTCTTGTCGGCAGATCGGCAACTCCTGACTTCGTCAGATCAGAGCCTGCCCTTCTGTCATTGCTTGGAGTAGTTCAGGGAGCCGAGGTTAGTTCGACAGTCACGCCTGTTCGGTACGGCTCTTTCCCTTTCCTTTTTAGCTCCCCCAGCTCTTAGCTTGCTCCCTACTCCTGCATCTCTTTTCTTTACAGCTTTGTAGTTTAGTTTTTCCTACTTTACTACTGTTGTTACCTGTTGCTTACCTGTTGCCTACCTGCTGATTTAGCATGTTACTGTGTGTTTTTCAGTGGGGATCCGTGTGACCCCTACTGAGCCAGTGACACGAGGCTCACCCCTACTTTTCAGGTGGTTGTCGCCGTCGTTGTTCGTTCTGCTAAAGTATATTGGTCAGAGTCATTTAAGGGATGTCCATTTCAAAAACATGAACGGGTTTGCTAGAAGGAGTTGGATCAAGGCAAAAAACCTCATCCTCCAATTTAAAAAGGTTGTTGTCGGGGGTGGAAACAACACCAAGTTTTGGTTTGATAACTGGATTGGGAATCACAGCTTAACAGATTATGTCCCTGCAAATCTTATTCCAAACTCAAATACTTCTGTCAAAGACTTCTTACTACACCCTACCAGTGAGGAATCAGAATTGCTGGACAGGTTGGTCCCCTCTGCTATTAAAACAGCAATAGGGAATGTCCTTCTTAATCAAGAACCTGATTTTGAGGCTTGGAGTTTGTCTTCATGAGGTAAGTGTTCGGTTGCCTCGACATTTTATTTTCTCTCCAACAGCAACTCAAATCAGACAATATTACCCTGGGCTCAGCTATGGTCTAACTTGCTTCCTAATAAAATCTCTGTCCATCTGTGGAAAATTATGCACAACTGTCTTCCTATTGATACAAATGTCTAGCGATTGGGTGTGTCCCTGTGCTCCAGATGTTATTGCTGCAAGTTGCACCATGAGGAAGATATTAACCACCTTTTCCTGCATAGTGAAATGGCAGATCAGGTATGGTCATATTTCAAAACAATCAGACTGCATCTGGAGGGTATTTCTATACAGGCATTCATTCTGAATGCTACTAGCAGCATTCATCTAAGATCTGCATATGGCCTTCTCATGCTTGCTATCATCGGTTATGGTATGTGGGAATTATGGAGAGCTAGAAATGTTGCTAAGTATGAAGGTAAAACCATATCTAAGCACAGTCTTCTTCACCACATTATTTTCCAAGTGAAGCATATTTGTGTTGCTGCTAATTTAAAGGAATCTGACATCATCAAGAAGAAAATTTTGGAGTAGTTTGACATTACTGTACAATCTTTAGATTGTCCTCAGCTGAAGATCATCAAGTGGATTTGCCCTCCTTGGCCTTCCCTTAAGCTAAACATCGATGGTGCATGCAAACTTTATGGTGAATCAGGAGCGATATAGGAGGAGGAATCAAGATTTTGGGTGGTGTTCTTTGTGTTCTTAGCGTTCTTCCTTTCTTCTTCCCTCAAGCGACTTAAGGTAGGTGTTCTCTCAGGCCAAATCTCTAATTAATACATCAAAAATATTTCCATGGATGTTTTCTTTGATTTAGTATCATTTCCCTATTTTCCAGATATCATATTGCATGTATTTCATGATTGAGTGGAGGTGTGTCTATTTTCATTGGAAACGCCATTCCGGATGTGAACGTGGCCCTAACAGAGATTGCATTCCTAATTGCAGTGCCCTGATAGATGGCGCTCAACATGTATTTTTATTTTTTGACTTAATTAATTGTGTAAAGGTCACGGTGACCTTATTGACTGCATTCTTTCTGATCGTGACGCTCCTGTTGACCGCATTCTGTCATGGGTTTTCAAAAACCCTAATGTCTTTCCAGCATGTTAGGTTAATGCTATTAAGTCTAGATGCATGTTTTCATATCTGCACATCATCTAAACCAACTAAAGTAACTAGGAAATATGTTTAACCCTTAATTTCTTAAGTTCATGATCCATGTTCATCTTCCCCTTGAATTCCATATCTCATTATATCTTTACTATTCTCAACATGATATAAAAGAGTAGATAACTTCCTGTTAACCTGAAATCGACTCATAAACACATGGTTTAACATGATTGCATGCTAGTTATTGGTGATTCATGATTATCTCATATGATATATCATGTGTAGCTATTTTGAAGGTTTTGTCACTTCGGTGATATTAACCTATCGCTATTTATTTGGTTTCTGGTAGTGAGATAGGAACCCTTGTCACGCCTCGACGTGGTATATCGGAACGCGGCAGTAGAAAGAGTTAAAATATATTGATTTCCATACATGCTGTGGTTTGGGTTAGCAATTAAATAACTTCGACACAACGCCATGGCAACGAGAAGAATAATTCCCAAATAATCATTTATTCCAACTAGTTGAACCTAATGTGTTTCAACATCCACCAACAACTAGAAGTACCAAAGAAGTTCTCAATTACATAAGCACTCCATGACTCTCGGTCTTCCTCTATATGCACCATCGCCTTTCGTGGAATTCTTGTCTTCCACGATGCTTTGATCGCCTTCATGTCCTTTGCATCACCTTCTGTGGCCAGGTCCCTTTCCTTAATCAAAGGAAGGTCGGAAGGCATCGGGAAAGTATGGCGAGGGAGGCCAATTTGGGAGTAACACCGGTGCGCACTATAAAGGACAAATTTGGTTGCACTAATAAGTTGGAGTTCCATAGTAGGGGATGATCTTGTGAGAAGCCAGTGCATGAGTAAACATGTCGGCGCGTGAGTAAACATGTCTTGCGCCATGGTATTGAAGTGAGTATGCCAGTCTCCACGTGTCTTTAGTCGAGGAACACAATTCACCACACACCCACCAAAGCCCAATGCATCGACCATGTAATAAAGGGGGCTTTGTTGGAAGATTCTGGAAGTGGTTCACGTCTCCTCGCAACGGTCAAATTTAAAATGGAGATCAATCCAGCAACTGAGAAGAAGCATGCACCCATAAGGAGGCCGGCCCGTGCTGGAGGCTGTGAGACTACTATAAAGGTAGGTGAGGATAGCTGGCCCCACTCGTTTGCCCTCCCAAAGTCCACAAATCACACCCAATTGATCTTCCTCTACGATGTTGTCAGTGCAAGGAAAGAATTGAGCTCCGGCCAAACAAATCGTGAACCCTTTCATAAGCCCTTCTAAATCTTCATCATCTCTCAACCCTTCTAAGGCACTCATGGTCCAGTCTGTGAGCTTTTACAGGTTGATTCCCTTTTGGGTCTGAACGCCTTTCATACTCCCGGGGGGCATGAAGCTCCCAAGAACTTCCTCAGAGGATACCTTCTTCGGCATGGGAAAAATCTTTATCTTGTCTTCCTTCCTGAACCTTTTTAAGCCAAGCAGAAGTTCTGCCTCCTTGAGAAAGACCGTTGCCTCAAAAGTAGGGAAAATGAAAGTGTGAGTTTGGGGGTGCTAAACCTCTACCAGTGCACCCATGGCCACCCAGTCCATGTAAATTTTGAGACCTTGATTTAAGGCGACCTGGATGTGAAAAATGATTTTTTGAATGGTGCTCTCCAAGAGGAAAGTCTATATGCAGCAGTCCCCAGGGTTTGCTACAAGGGGGAGAGTGTGATGTCTGAAAAAAGCATTATATGGACTGAAATAGTCCCCTCGTTTTTGGTTTGAGAGGTTTTGTGCTGCCATGGTTCCACTTTGGATGTTCTTAAGGCAATTCTGATTAGACACTGTTCATGAAGTGGCAGGATGGGAAGATGGTGGTGCTTCCTGTATATGTTAATGATATGATCATTACAGGTGATCATACTTCAGAAATCAGCGAACTTAAGGACTTAACGAGATAATTCACCATCAACACATTATGCTAGGAGTTATACTTAGATGGACCCAGACATCCAAAAAGCCCGATGGCACCACGAAGTCACAACATGGGCTGGTATAGTTTTTGTGACACCTCAAGGGGGTATTCTACATAAATCATGTGCTCTCATGAAGCACTTGTAGAATATGAAGAGTTGATAGTAGGGCTTCGAATGGCCCTAGCTATGGACATCAAGTGCATCAAAGTCTAGGGGGACTCGCGATTGTAATACAACAAGCTCTTGGCAATTTTAATGTCAGGAAGTCAGAGTTGATTCTTTACCATGCCGCTGTGATGAGGTTCAGAGAAAAATTCTATCTATTTAAGATAGGTCATGTTCCGAGAAGCCAGAATTCTCAAGCAAATGATCTGGTCAAATTGACTTCAGCCATGAAGCTCCTGCCTGAGAGGGAATTGGATATCACTGTCAAGCATAGAAGGTTGTTTCCAAGTATACTTGACTCAGAAAGTGACCTCACAGTTTAGAAGTCCATTGTTTGAAGGATAACAATATTGAAGAGGAGGAAGATTGGCGAACTCCCTTCATCAAGATAAGGAATGGCTGACTTTCTCCAAATCGGGCTGAAACGATCCAGTTGGTCTGCAGGGCAGCATCTTATGAGCTTAGAGATGGTACCTTCTTTAGGGTTGTCCATGAGAAAGATAACTCTATTCTTCCATCCCCCAGCCGTCGGCATAATAATAGGCCAGGTGCAGCGGCTTGTTCAGGATGGCCCTCCCTGGGTCTTCAATCTGTAGCCCGTGCACCCGAAGAAGAACATACATCCAGGTCGTGTCCTTATAATTTTCGGGCTTCCGCTCCTCAGCCCGCACGAAGGCGCGATACAGGCAGATGGGGTTGACCTCTGAGCGCCAACTCTTCGCCGGGGTGCCTTCCTTCTTTGTAGGGAATGGATAATTGATCAAGTCTAGGCGCTCGCCCCCAATGCCGCAAAGGTCTCGCATGGTCTTCTTAAAATCATCCTCCACTATTGGAGGCAGCTTCCCTTGCGGCACCGCCCGGGTCTTCTGGGCCTCCTTGTGTGCGCGCAGATAGGCAGCCACTTCGTCGTTTTTGCCGTGCCACAGTCGGAGGAGATGCTCCGAATCGATGTCGAGCGTGGGCACAGGCTGTCGGCTCAGGAATCTCCTCTCCGGTACATCCCAGCAATCGATTTTGTGTAACCGATAAAATCCTATTCGAGCATTCCACCACTTTACATACTCGGGTGTTACTCGTGGAACCCAGCCGGGGGCTGGCACTTGGAAGATAGCTGTGTCTGCCCTGTGAAAGAAGTCCCACCAAACCCGGGCGGTCTCAGCTGTCAGGTTCCCCCGGAGACTCCGCGTCGCTAGCGTAAATTGGGCGCTGTATGGAGGAATATGCTGATCATACCCAAAATTCCGTCCAAAACGGAAGGGGTAGTACGGCTCTAGTAGCAGGCTGTCCACCTTTCTGAAGGCCAGCATGCTCGGGCGGATCGACAACACCCAGTCCCTGAGCTCAGGCTCCAGCAGTGGGCGTACGACATTCTCTTGGCTGATTGGGTGCACGTACTTGACCACATGGTCGTCTCTGCATTCCCGCTTGTTGTTCACCAAGGGGCTCGAGTGGGCCACCAACGTCCAGAAATGAATGGAGCCAGATGCGCCTTGAGGAATTGTCGTCAGGCGGCCCCGAATGTCATACAGCCTCAGGGAAGTGGAGCTCGGCTCGGGTCCACCGATAACCCCTTACTTGATACTACGTGCCCCAAAAAGGATACCTCTTCTAACCAGAATTCCCTTTATTGTAAATATTCGACTCCAACCTGAGTTACTCTCAAAAATCAAAGAGCGGTAAGGTGACGATCTGTTGATCGTAGAAATGTAAGAGAAATTAGATCAACGACCGAATTTTCTTCTAGCTGATGATGGAAGGTTATTATTCAAAGGAAGAACATGTGTACCGGATTGTTCTACCCTCAAGGGTAAAATCTTGGAGGAAGCACATCGGTCAAGGTATACTATTCATCCTGGTGCTACAAAAATGTACCAAGACCTCAAAAGAACTTTCTGGTGGCCCAACATGAAAAGAGAGGTAACCGAGTTTGTAAGTCGATGTTTGGTTTGTCAACAAGTCAAGGCCGAACACATCAAATCGGCTGGCAAGCTCAAGTCTCTCGAAATACCGGAATAGAAATGGGATAGTATCGATATGGACTTCATTGTTGGTTTACCAAAGACCCGAAGTGATTTTGATGCTATATGGGTAATTGTGGACCGTCTAACTAAGTCCGCTCACTTCTTACCCATCAAGACTAGATGGATCGTGGATGTTCTAGCTGCCTTATATATCAAGGAGATTGTCAGGCTGCATGGTATTCTAAGTTTCATTATTTCGGATCGAGATCCAAGATTCACCTATCATTTCTGGAAAGGATTGTAATCTTCTATGGGTACTAGACTAAGGTTTAGTACGGCTTTCCACTCTCAGACGGATGGACAAATCGAGAGGATAAATCAAATCATTGAAGATATGTTAAGAGCTTGCATGATTGACTTCAGTGGTAGTTGGCATGAACATTTACCATTGATTGAGTTTGCTGATAATAATAACTATCAGTCGAGCATTCAAATGGCACCATTTAAAGCATTATATTACCGAAGTTGCAGATCGCCTCTATGCTAGAGCGAGATTGGTGACAAGGGACTGCTTGAACATTGTCCAAGACACAATGGATAAAATCCAGTTGACTCAAGAAAGGTTAAAAGGTCTGCCCCTCCCACCACCTTGTGGGGTAATGATGGTTGTGAAGATATAATGAAGTAGCCGTTGCAGGGGAGGGAACTTGGCAGTGTTAAAGTTGGTCAGGTAGGTGTTCTTGATTTCCTGAATATTACTGGGCAGATCGGTCATTAAGGAATAAGCCTTATGGGCACTGTAAATGAAGTTGTTTACCATAACTCCGCCTACTGGGATTCTTAAAGCTTTGTGCAGCAACTTCTTATTAACTTCTATTTCAACTCCCTTAACAGTTGTCCACAGCTTGGGAAGATTATCATCGTACTTCAGATTCTCATAAAATTGGGTCACGAACTTAGGATAGTAGACCCTATGTTTGCATACAAACTTCTTCTAGCCTTGAAACTTAAACATCTCCATTAACTTAGGGAAATTCTCAAGCAGTTGGTGGTCACTTGAATCAATGTATTTGGGGATAGAATACGAACTGATTCTCCTGAGGAAGCATCATCATCATCCTGCTCTTGACTAGTAGAAATCTTCTTCTTGGCTTTCTGAGAGACTTTGCCCTTTTCATCTGAGGATACGGTGGCACGTTCTTTCCGCTTTGTTCCCTTGGACTGCGGCCGATTTAAGCCACTAGCTGACTCCTCCGGGTCATGTATCATCTTGGAGCTACGTTCATTGCGAGGCGATCCAGCAGCAATGGATTGTCGCTCTGTCGTGGATTGCTTCCCCCTTCTCGTTGTAGCGGGTGAAGACATGATTATGGTAGAGATGGAGGAAGGAAGTGAGTGGAGATAGGGTTCATGAGAGAAGAGAGTGGTGATGTAGGCGATTGCTGGAGGAGGAAGAGAGAACCACTGGTTCGTCGTCCGGGGACGGCGACAATGCTCTGACACGGAGGAACAGGGGCAAGCCCACAGAAGCTAAATCAAGCAATTAAAATGCATATAAATAATTAAAATCACGTTTTAACCTATTTTAGGACAAAACCTAAAAATGGACGTAACTGGGCCAAACGGCCGTGCATGGACGTGCATGTGGCATGGAAATGTTCCTAACGAGCAGGTTGGTGGTGGATTTGAAAGAGAAACATAACCCTACGAGGTATCCTGGATAACTAATAAGAGAACAGACAAGGTCAGTGCATAAGCAAGGTTTCTCAGAAGCCTCTTCCCTTTCTCCCCTTTTGCCTGCCATCAGCCGAGTTCCAAAGTATCTTATCTGTGACCAAGATGGAGCTCCTGTTTTTTAGAGAGGCTTAGGTTGAAGACTGAACTGTCTCCATTTTCCGTTGTTGTGGAGCATCATCATCTGGCTTGGCAGTTGGCTGCCTTACTAGATATCTTCTCTCCAGCGCTGCCAAAAACTGACCTACTTAGAACATTATTAATGTACTCTTGTTAAGACCTGACATAATGGAAAGGATCTTGTTTCGAAGTTGTTGCAGTATTGATTGTTCCATTCGTGTAGAATTTTTATGTTGATGCCATTTTGCTTTCTGGTGGTGTTTCGTCTGTCTATTCTAGGGCAAATTTGTCTTTCTTCACATCATGGCTTGAGCAAAAATCCGAACTGCTTTTGCTGTTGCTGGCAAATGCCAGCTATTCAGCTGCGTACAAAACTTGTTTTAAATGTACCGTGCATTGTCGGAAATCAGTTCAAGTTGAAGCATGCTTCCCGAGGATATGATCAGCTGCATGTGGTATTTCAATGCAAGTGCAAAGAAATCTCTTGGGGCAGTTCTTCATGAACTATTTTCTGGCTTCGGGTGATGTGCTTACCATAGGATGATTGTCGATTTTGTATGAACATGTACAGTTCCAGGGGATCCTGGCTACTTTCTCTCCCATCATTAAGCAGTGAAGGAAATCTGTTAGTAGTCGGTGGAACTCACATCTTTGATCTGGGCACTTGTTGGCTTGACAGTTTAATCGTGTCATTTGAATTAACAGGTCTATTGAGAAATCGTTTTTGAGGGGAAAAACAAAAAAAGAAAAGGTGTGTTGAGTTATGAAGATCCAGGCTTGTCACAAAGGTTGGGCTTGTGTTGTGAAGATGAACCAGAAACCGATAGACATGGAGGAAAGTCTCTCTTATTCATGCAAGGACTTTGTTTCGGGAGAAACGTGCATGGACTCATAAGTGCACGGACATAGATTTTCAGCTAAGACTAAAAGATGCATAGAGTTGTGTTACTGAGAAATGTGCACAGACCTTGGTTTTCCTTCCAACAGAATTTTGTCAAAGTCCAAAATGTGCACAGATTTTGACACAGGTTCCACACATAAGGAAATATGCACGGGGTTTTACGTGCATGGACTTAGTGTTAAAAATAGAACATGCACGGACGCATGTTTCAAAGAAACATGCACGGACTTTGTGCGGCTTAAGCAACATATGCATGGACTTCTACATGCTGGAATAAACATGCACGGACATTACATATGCATGGACTTGACATGCAAAAACCTGCAAGTACTCAAGACTGCTTGGACATGCAATGCACAGAGTTTGTTCATGCTCGGACTTGAACAAGTCATGCAAGGACTAATAGACATGTGCATGCACTCAAATGTGCTCGGACCTTGACACAGTGTGTGCAGACTTTTAATACAAAAAGATGCACGGACTTAGTTTCAAGGAAATATGCATAGACTTCATTGCTGGAAAACTGCATGGACTAGGGTATGCACGGACTAGGGTGTGCACGGACTTGTAGAAACGTGCACGGACTTGGTTTTCAAAACACCTGAGACTTATGCATGGACTAAGATAGAAAAATGTGCACAGACTTCGTTGCTGAAGAACTGCATGGACTTTTGAATCAAGCATGGACAAGAGTGGAAAAATCCATGGACTTCATTGCTTGGGTTAAAACATGCATGGACTCGAAAGTTTGCATGGACTTTATGTACATATGAATGCACAGTGTGCATGTGCTTTGTGAAGTGGAGTCAAAAATGTGCACAGACTTGGAAGAAAAACGTGCACAGACTTGGAGTGAAGATCATGCATCAAATGCACAGACTATGCACGGACGTAGCTACAGTGGTTGTTGATACTATGCACGCACTTAGTGATCAAGCCAAAAACCTGCATGGACATTATATGCATTAACTAGAATCGTGGGAGACTTGGAATAAAGGATTTGGTTATCTTTACTTGTACGCACTCTGTCTAAGTGTCGCTCTGATTGACATGATTGAATATAACTCATCATGTCTCCGAATTTCTTCCGCACTCGGGCGTGACAGTTTTTGTGGTATCAGAGGCTAGGATATTCAATTCCTAGGAACCCAAGTCCAAGGATAGGTTTAAACCTTACCCAGAGAGATTGGGCAGAACAATGGGATACGATAACTTAGGAAGTTAAAATATTGGTTACCTATGTACTAATATAGTATTCAAATCTTGTAGGACCATGGCTGCCAAACGTGCTCAGTGGCATAACATGCAACGCACGGTATACGGCCTTACTCAGGTGCTATAACAAGTAGCGCAAGGCGGAGCAAACCAAGGAGCAGGCGAACTCCATTAGAGTTTCCGTAATATGAACCCTCCCAAGTTCACTGGCTCGACCGATCGTGATGACGTCAAGCACTGGATTAGGGAGATTGAGTGAATATTCTATGTCATGCAATGCACGGATTAAGAGAAGGTCTTACTAGCTACCTTTCAATTGCAAAGGGACGCTCATTTTTGGTGGGAGTCCGTAAAAGCTACTATTGAACAAGATCTCATTACATGGGCCGAGTTTGTTGAGCACTTCAACAACAAATACTTCTCAGATCGCGTTCAAGAGAAGAAGGCTACGGAGTTTGCTGCATTAAAGCATAGGACATTATCCGTGGCCGAGTATGAGGCCCAATTCTCTAGGTTGTCAAGGTATGCAAAGCACTTAGTAAGTACTGAGAAGATGAAGACGAGAAGATTCCTTAATGGGCTTCCATTCCAATACATCACCCAACTAGCGTCGATGGACATTCAAGTCTACTCGGAGATGGTTCGTATAGCCCAGTTGTTAGAAGATGCCATAGAGTTATCCGATAGAATCTGTGGAAAGACAAGACCTCCCTAAAATGCCTGGTCCCCTCCGAAGTGAGCTGGACTACACACGTGCAAAGGCGAGAATGACATATGCTATAAGAAATGAAAAAGTAGACTAGAGGCTGAAGTTCCTAATGTGGATAGGATTTCAATTTAATTAGGATTCTTTTAGGATTTCTTTTGGAAATTAATTAGGATTTCCCCTCCCCATATATATACTCTCTTATATTTTTGGAAATCAGAGAATAGGAAAAGAAACTTTTGAAATTTCCTTGTGGTGTTGGCCACAGCCTCCCTCTCCCCTCTCCCCAAGCTAGGGTGCCACGCCCTAGCCACCTCCCTTTCTTCCTCCTGGGTGGGACGCCCAAGGCTGTTCCTGCTTGCTCCTGCTATCCGTGCTGCTGAGATTCATCTTCCATGACGTCCCTCCAAGCTAGGAGAACCCCTCTTGTGGTCATGCTGTAGCATGGAGGCCGTTTGGTACCCAGCTGTCCTGTGTGCCCCTTGTGTCTCTGCCTATAGGACAGAGATGAGTTAACCTGGTTGGTTTGCCCCCTTTCCCATCTCTGTTCACCCTTTAACTTTGCATGTGTCTTCCCCCACGTTTTCCCTTCTTCTAGTTCAATTTTCACGTGCAAACACTCTCTATAGCCGCACTTCTCTCTGTTGTCCATTTACCCTATGTAGACTGCACCTGTGCAGATCTGCTGGGATAGAGTGCGACCGTAGACCCCATTTTGCTCCCCAAACCTTGTCGGATCGACCTAAAAATTTGTACACGCCTTCCCCACATCCCAACCCATCCACCACAGAAATTTCACATCGTTCTAAGCCCGTTTGCCCCATGCATCCCCATCCTCCAATCCCAGTTTGTAGTCTGTCTGCATAGATCTACAAAATTGAGTCCCGCCGTCCACTGCTCCCCACGCCTAAAACTTCCACTACGTGCGACCCCACCACCCACCCTTCATCTTCCCACGTTCATCCCCCATCTTCCAGAGAAAACATAGCCCTAAAATCTACCAGGGAACACTGTTACCATGCCCATCTTCCTCTGTCTATCTTGCTACTTGCAGATAGGCTAGACCTCATAGATAGTCACTTTATGGGTCACCCCGGCCCCCACGGCAGTCATCTGCGGCCCATCTTCCACGAGCATCTCAAGGACATCCCCACCGGCGTCCATGCCAAATTTTGTATTCAGAGGACGTGCAAAGGCCTACCTTCCAGGCCTCCCTTTGCACTGGTTGCTTGCGCCCGCATAGGTCGGCTAGTTCCAGCCCGCTGGTTCGTGGTCACGTCAAGAGCATTGGCTGGCTCCTCCGGCCACCGTCTACGTCCAGAGCATTCATTATCCACCGCAACACGCCATCAGGGTCCCTAGTCACTTCCTCGACATCCGTGACACACCTTCCTCACTGTTAGACTTAGATCGGTCCGTGGTGTAGTCCAGTCTATACCGATTCACAGCACTTCATGGTTGCCGTACTTCATCAACTTGTGGCCCGTCAACCCAGTTCACACCTCTTCAGATTCACTATGTAGCCTTTTACCTCCCTGTGAGGAGTGGGTCGTGTTTGGATCTTTACTTATTTAGCTCTTGTACGGAGGATTGTGTCATTTGGCTGGGAGTCTTCCCCACGCCCCGTGCGTGGAGGTACGCGACCGCTCCCTTCTTGGTTTAGTGTGCTTGTCTCGTATATGCTCTCGAGCCACTGCTTGTGTGCTATTTAGGTTCCTAGCCCATTTCATATATATATCACTGTCACGGTGAGAGAGTGTGACTATCTCGTGCCTCGATCTGAGCACGAGTGTGAATTTCCTACCCTAGACTCTGCCGATTCCTCAACCGTGCGGATCGACGTGCTTCCCTCGCTTGGGGACATTTGCGAGCTTGTGTTGCTTGTTATTGGCATAGTTTCTCTCTTGGGAGTCTTAGGAGTCGAGCCTATGTTACTTGATCTATTGTGTCATTACTGGTTTTAGTTACCCATTTAGTCGCGTCATCGCATAGAGTCCTAGTTCGCATAGCGTCCCGCATCAAATTTGGTATCAGAGCCTTAGGTTTATCTAGGGTGCATTTGAGTCCACATTCTACCCTTTGCATCACCATATAGAGTTGTGTCTAGGCCCCTTAGAGTTTTACACCCGCTCTGTCCCTTAGAGTCTTGCATGCCCACTCGGCGTGGTATCGAGTACCAACGCCCGGTCCCAATGGCTGAGCCTAGGAATGGTGCCCCTAGTGACTTCTCCCTTCAGGCCATGATGCAGGCCCTCTTGGATAGGATAGATCAATCCAATAAGAACTTTAGAGATCATGCTGCATTCATGGAGGGTCAGATGAAGGACATGGAGGACCGGATGGAAGCCTCAGACTAGACATCTAAGGTCTAGTGCGGCGGCGCAACCCGAGTAGGGCTCCACATGGGGATGCCCCAAGACAGGCCCAAGACCCACTTGAGCCTACTCCTCAGCCCGTACACCCTAGGGCTGACGATCGGAGACCGCATGTTCATGAGTTTGAGGATTTCAGGTCCAATAATGACTCTGAGAGGTATGGCCGTGCTCGATGTGGCAACTGGCCTAATAGGGACGAGGAGGATGATCATGTCCTTAGGTCCGTGCATGCAGATCTTCCCACCTTTGATGGGTCCTTGGACCCTTAGGTCTATCTTGATTGGGAGGTAGGCACGGATCGTTACTTCGAGTGGTTTGAGATGATGGACCACCGAAGAGTCTGATTTGCCTAGGTGAAGCTGCTAGGACAAGCACAAACATATTGGAGAAACGTGTAGAGCCTGTTGATGCAGTGACATCATCCCCAGGTTGAGACATGGGATGACATGAAAGTAAAGCTCAGGCAAAAATGCCTTCCTGCCACATACCGTTAGAGGCTTATTAATAGGTGGTAGAGTCTCAGCCAAGGGGATTGGACTGTGACGGAGTACATCACTGATTTTGATGAGTACTTCTTGCGATGTGGGGTCACAGAGGAGAGTGCGATGACTATCTCTCACTTTCGTTAGGGTCTACAACTGCATTATCAGTACGAGTTATTTCATCGCCATGTGACGACCTTGGAAGAGGCTTATCAGGTCGCTCTTGAGCTAGAGCAGTTTGAGTCCGAGTTCCCTTTGGCCCGGTGCCCGGGACCCACATATCATCATGGGTCGGACCCTTGTACTGTGCCTAGACCATATCCTCGAGGACTGGTGGCTCGCCCACAAGAACCCATTCGCCAAGACATCTGTAGCATCCCAGATAAAAATGATAAAGAAATTAAACTTTTTGTTAAATAAATAATTCTACATGAAGGCCTCCTTGTAGATCTCTCGTTCGTGGTGACGACAACAGGATCGTGCGGCTCAAGATCCAGCGCGAGATCACCCCTCTTCAAATCTTGATCTGTCAAAGAATTCCATCAAGTGTTATATTCATATTAAAACCCAAGAAACTAATGTCTCTTCTAATAACATCACATCATCTCATTTCAGGCCTACCACGGGCTCATTTACTAACATCCACTAAGATTTGGTCACATCTTTTAACATGCGCTGAGTTAGGATGACGGTGCACATGTCTAAACCATCTGAGCCTATTTTTCCTCATTTTATCATTAATTGGAGCTACACCTAAGTCCTCACAAATGCGTTCATTCTTAATGTTATCTTTCTTAATTTTACCACACATCTATCTCAATATCCTTATCTCCGCCACAGACATTTTGTGAATGTGTTTCTTTTTTACTGCTCAACCATCGATACCATATAACAAAATAGGTCTCATAACCATTCAGTAGAACTTCTCTTTAAGTTTCACAAGTATATGACCATCACAAAAGACTCCTGATGCTCGCTTCTCTATTTTAACCAACCCGTCTTACTCCTACGTGCAACATCATCACATATCTCCACATTCTCGTGAATAATAGACCCTAGGTACTGAAAATTATTACTTTTAAGAATGCTTTGTCCATCAATTAAAACTATGTCTTCCTGTGTCACTCTCCCATTACCAAAATTATAGTGCGTAAACTCTGACTTACTCTTACTAATTCTAAACATACACCAAGTGATATCATCATGTAAAAATTTTGTTACTTCATCCATAACCAAGGTAAAGAGGTACGGACCAGGGGATATCAAGGAATGTGGTCTAATTTTAAGATGCCAAAGACCATGAATGAAAGAACTGCAAGAAGCTAAATTCTTACCATTGTTCCGGATGCAATTTGGATCATATGAAGGGAGCACAATGATTCCATATTCCATGGAAGTACATTTTACGTTGACACCCCAATTCAAATATTCACTAGGTCGAGTCCCATCAAAGGGGAAAGGTGGGGAAGGTGTCCATCCGTGCCGCTGAAGACTGGCCTTGAGCCCGTTTTGTGCACAAGTTGTGGTTCATTTAATTCTTCATCGGGGCCCATGGATTACGGGCTTTCCGGGGGTTGGTTTCTCTTCACTGTCGTGACTCCGGAGACGGCTTCACGACAGTGTGTTGTTCGTTCAGAGAGTTTGGATGGCCCATCCTCTCCGCAGTTTCTTCGGTTGAAGTTGTTTGTCGATGCTGGAGTGGTCGGGGCACGCGGACGTGTAATTTTACACGTCCACAGGGTCCTAACAAGCGACAACGGGTCATGGCCCTCGTCTTCATCGACCTGGGCGTGTATAAACCCACCTGGGTGGATGCCCCTCGGGCGGCGGCCTAAGAAGCTCCACGGGTGGAGCACGGCGGTAACGAGGGAGAAGCAACTGAAAAGGCTAGGACTGATGGGGAAGAAGAAGAAGATGATGATGAAGATGATGATGAAGACGATGAAGACGAGGAAGATGATGATGAGGAAGAAGCCCCTCCTCCCGGACAACCTCTCTGGGGAGGATTCATCATGACTGAACGAAGCAAGGTAAGTTTCTACCCCTATCCTTTTCATTTTTTTCTTTCATTTCTTTCCATTTTTTTAATGAAATTTCCATAGCCCTTGGTGTTGAACCAGTGACCCAGAGAAACGACGCCCCTGAGGCTGTCGTTAATTCAAACAACGACCCAAGGCCGGTCATCAAATCACATATATTTATTTTATGTCAAATTGGATAATTCATGAATGGCGCCCTGAACCCTGTCGTTATTTTAAATTTCGCGCATTTTTTTTCAAACACCCCACAAAACAACGCTCCCCTTTGGGGCGTTAACTCTGAATATAACGGCTACTAGGGTGGTCGTCAAATGAGGTTCATTGTAGCATGAAACAGGAAACATTTCAAAATAGCGCTCCCTACAGGGGCGTCACTTCATTAAGTAACGACCAAGGGCTGGTCGTCAATTATATTTCTTATTTGTCTTTAATTCATCTGAGCAGAAATACTTTCTGAAACAGTGCCCCCCTTAGGGGAGGAGAGTGGTGGTGAACCACCCGGGGAACAAGGTCATGGGCACCAGATTCAACCGGGCAGATCGATACCGAGGGGATCGATTTAGATGTACACTCACTCACCGGCAGCAAGAACTCACGAAAAGTGGAAGTTTGGATCAGGCACTCCTCACACGGGTGCTGCAGTTCGAACTAATACTAGGCAAGCAAATTGGAGTGGCAGCCACACGTACCTAGCACGTCCGAAGGACCGACTCCAGTCGGAGACGAAGGTGAGCCGGGGAGCGTGCGCACCCAGTGGACACGCTACATCGAGGAAGCTTGGCGATGATCCCTGCTATTACAATTATTACACTCCACCCAGGGAGGGGATCACGAGGATGGGGCAAACCACTACATGCACTACCCTCGGGCAGGAGGGGGGAACGAGGGGAGGGGAAACCAAACTGCGATCGTACGCCTAGCTCCGATGTCAAATTAAGGTGCTGCCGATGCCTAGACGAAGCTTGGGGGATGTCGAGGGATACCTGCAAGTTCGACGTCAAGCCGATGTCGGTGGAAGGTGGAGGAGGTCGCAGCCGATGGCCTGCACAGTCTGGCTCGTAGGATTGGATGGAACGGTCATGGTGCATCGATAGGTACGCTCACTTTAGAACTCCAAAAGTGACGGGACCAACTCATGGGCGTAGCAAACAGGGAGTACTACAGACCCTCAAAATTAGGCCGCCATCAGATCAGCTCGCCGATCGTGGTCACCCAGATGGTCGGCATCAGGTTCCTGGGTGAACAGCAGCACAGGTCGATGATAGTCATGGTGGAACTTCCAGTGCCGAGGTTGGAATGGAACCAAACCACCTGGGTTGGTTTTGTGTCATCGAGGGGCACAACTTTGGTGAAGATTCCTTGGGCCAAAAACAAGTAGAGGATGGCGTTCCAAGGTTGACGATTCTGCTACAGGTTTCGGGCGGACTGGGTGGCACCAGTCAGGCATGATCGTAGGAGAATGGACGCCCTGGGCTGTGTTGACGTCAGAAATGGACGAGACCACCTCTGACTTGTACTGGCTAAGAGAACACCATGAGGTGGTGAAAAGAATTTCAAATAGATAGAAGTGTACATAAACATTTAAAACTTTCAATGGATAAGATCATGTGTCAATGACATGGACCAATAGTATATTAGACGGGTAATTTTTCTTTCCGTCCAAGAAAGTAGCTAACATTTCTCTTACTGCAAACCTTCGCAAGTTCGATCCACGCCAACATGCGAGACATAATAGGCACACACGCTAACATGTAGCAATTATTCCTCTTTGTAATTGTCAAGGTTTGCCATGGCTATCGGATCTGTGCATACGTATCGTCCATGACTTAGTACAATTTGACGTGGTACATATATCGACGTGCCACGAAGAAAAAAATTAAGCCCTATAGAAGGGAAAAAATAGTCCCTAGCCTTCGTATCACACTTTTCTATTTATTTGTTGGGGAAGATCGTCCGGCACTCATGGAAGTTTATAAATACCAGAAATAAAGGGCATCAGAAGGAGTCCCGGGCGTGATAACCCTCCGATGTTTAAGTTAGTACTCGAGAGACAGAGAAGTAGGAAGGAGAGTATGAGAGAGAGAGTTGAGGGGTGGCGAAGTAAGCTTGGGGGGACGAACTACCTTCCGGGGAGGTCCTCGTCGTAGCTAGTGGGAACTCGGTGAGTGCTCGTTGGACGGTAAGGGTTCTCGAAGGGCAACCGGAGTTTGGCGGAGGCTTCCTCTCTTAACAGCAAGTTAACTTCTCTTTTTCCTTGTCTAGAGCTGAGTGTGCGTTTCTTAGTAGAAATCACCATGTCCTTCCCTGTCCGGTGAAGTCTCATTTACAGGGGATTGTCCTGATAGCAAGGGCCAATCCCTTAGTCGGGAAGGGTATAAGTCGTGGAGTAACGTCTCATGTGATCGTGGAGAGTTTCCCGTTGAGGGTCCGTTGCTCCGAAGTCGAACGGTTCTTTGGCGAGTCTCACGGCGCCTGGGGGGGGGACGTGCTCACCCTCAGTGTAGTTGAGGCCGAGGTCGTGGGAGGTAACGCTCGATCGTTGGAGGGTCATCTCTAAACAATACAGATGCTAAATATATCCAGAAATCATATAATACAAGTAGCTCAATGCTATAACATTCCTATAATACTACCAAATCAATTAACAACAACCAACAATAAAAATTTATTCAAAAAAAATTAATTTACTTTGTACACACTCTAGATGTGTAACTGGCCCACGAAATACACTAAGCATTTTTCATGTTTCTAAATGTCAGCCAAATTGAAATGGCTGCAATATGTTTGCGAGGTGCAGTGATCATTTTCCAAGAAACCCTCCGTAAGACTTCTCATCAATGAATGCAACCAAATGATTGAGAGCTGTTTGGTAGAACAATTTGGAGCCAGAGCACCTTGAAAGCCGATGGTCGTGGAAACCCCGAAGGAGGTGGACGGCCAGGGATGAGGAGAGGTCAGAGAGCTCTGTGGGGGGGGGATCGCGTGGGTGAAGCGATTGCCGGAGAGGTTGAGGGAGACGAGCTCAGAGAGCAGATCGAGCAAGGGGGAGACAGAGCCAGCAAGGGAGGAGGAGGAGAGGTTGAGACTGAAGCTTGGGCCCAAGTATTGTTAAGCACAGCCTAATAACACCCGCCCGCTCCCCCAAGGCCCCAACCCCCACAACCCTCCCCCTTCTCCACGGATGACGCTGTAGCCTCTTGTACCCTCCACGAACCCCACCTTCCTCTCCCCGCTCTCTACTCCTCGCAACTCGTCCACCCAACTTCTCCGGGGTGGCAGACCTTGATAGCATGACGGTTCTTGCTACCTGCAGCGTCCCCCCTCTCGGAGTTGTGCAGATCTAAGCGTCAGAGGAGGGGGAGGCACGATCGGGAATGCGAACGAGAGGGAGGAGGGCGAGAGCAGGAATGACGACCCATCCGTCAAGTTGGATGGCAACGGCGGTCGCGGACGCCACGTGGACACCGTGGAGTCGATGTAGAACTGTGTCGAGAGGGCGTGAGAGGAGGAAGATGGCAAGGAAAAGAAGGGGAACAGGCTTGGGAGAAGGACGACGTGCGAGCCTCTCTAAAAAAAACTCGGAGGTTATTTGTACCATATTGGATCAAGAATTTTTTTGAAACCCTAAATGGCAAGAAAATTATTTTTAGGGTGATTATTTTATAAAATCTCAAACCCTTCTCTTCTTCCCACCCCTCAATCCCTCCCTCTCTTCGAGGTTTAACCCTAGCCACCTCCCTCGCCTGCCCTCCACTCTCTTGCTCATCGTCGCCAATCGTCCTCGAAGTGCTTAGCCCGCCATTGGATGATGCCGACATTCTCCCTCCCTTGACCCAGTCTCGCCTCTCCATTCTGACGTTGTAGATCTTAACGACGACTTGGATCCACCCCCATGATCGGCAGTCCAGCGCACTACTAGATGACGTCGGCTACCCTGCTACCCTCCCCTATGCCACAGGACGCTGTCGGCCACCCCACCACCCTCCTCTGGATCATCAGATGTAGCCGTCCACCCTGCTGCCCTCCCTCGTGTCTCCAAATGACATTGGCCACCATGTCGCCCTTCCTTTTCTTCTTCCCTCTACCCGATACGAGATCGCACTCATGCCAACGTGCCGATTTCACCCACATATGAGCGGGCAAGGCCGATATAGTGCGGCAAGCCATGATCCAACAAACCATGGCTCCATGTCCAAAGGATTTATCTTGCAAAAAAGTTTTGAAGGTGACAATGTTAACAAACTCATATTCTCAAAACTAATTACATAAATTATCTTTTGAGTCTTACAAAACTGGTTTGCATGTCATTTTTTTCCAATATAGCTCAATGGCAAATCCCAAAATTTTTGTCTTAATGAGAATATTTTCTATGTTAATTGTGATTTTTTTATCTTTTTTAATGATCATTTAAGATTGAGTCTAACACTATAAGAGCAAGGCTATAGAGTATTATCCTTGCATGGACATGCAAATACAATTTATAAACCTCAGACCTGTGACTTCTCCTTTAAAAAGTTGAAAATTTTATTAATGCAGAGACCAAGAAGGTGGTTGATGAGTGGGTGTTGAAGGGAATGAAAAGTTGGTGGAATAATTGTCGCTCCAGAAAAAGATCAGTGATGAAATGTGCATCAAACTCAAGGGAAGAATTAACAAAAAATTATATTCGACATGTTATTACCATTCCATCCGCCTGGCCCTGCATATATATGATGCCTGGCCACTTGTCGTTGAGATCAGCAATGGTGATTGCGGAGGGGAAAGTTCATCTGGCCCAACAAGACCTAACATCAATTAGCCCACAGTCCAAGGCCCAACATCAACCGGTCCACTGTCTAATACACAGCTTGCCAATGCCCGTAGAAAGAATGACTTGGGGTCCAGACCCCGTACGCCGCATGTGCCCCCATCTTTGTGCGGTGAGTAGTGCATGCCCTCAGTGACCATCACCGCATTAATGGTAGAAAGACTAAGATGGCGAAGGAATGACAGGTCAGTGCCCACGCCTCTGGCAAAGGAATGGTGGGTCAATGATCACATCTCTTTTCCCCTGTTAGGCGAGTCAGCAAGTGACCTACGTACATCTCCATGGCCATGACAGCTGCAACAACGTCAAGTCAGAAGATAAAAGTCAACGGGACAAGTTCGAAGAGGACCTTATAAGCATGACCCTACCCAGATGGCCATGGAAGTATGCAATTTAAGTCCCTCGAGCTCTAACCTCTCTCAAACCTCTCATCCTTCCCCGATCGAGTGAAGCTTTCACCTCCGGATTAGGCCACATGTCTCTCCATCTACGACGTTTGTCAGAGCACTCTTTTTTTCCTCCAAACTTCACTACCTCTTCATCCGAGCGCTATGTGCTTCTCGTTCGAGCGTTCTCCTCTTTGTCGACGATTGTTTGACTTAAGTATCGAAGAGTTATCTCCTAAGATCTCTACCAGAGCTCCTTTTGAAGTTCTTCTTGTGTATGTAGGTTCCTCTCGGGAGGGGACTCTTTTTTCCGCACCTAATAAATCTTAAGAGTGTAACTCGCGGTTCGAGTTGACCAATCTCGGTCTCCACATTGGTAATACTAATGGTCGAAGGAGTATCATCATTGCAGATGGGGTCAGTGAAGCTCATTAGCGATGGGGAAGCTGAAAAAAGAAAACCTTGTCACCTTGCCGCCTTGTGGTGGCATCCGCTGATCGCGCAGCTATCGCTCACGTCCTGCTGCGCGGACTGCGCCAGGACGGCTTCGAGGATCGGGAGCCATGCGGATTCGAGCCGGCCGAGTGTCGTCTCGGCGCACACGACGTCGCCGATGGTGGTGTCGCCGTAGGGCGCAGCCATCATGCGGTCCAGCAACTCCCGGGCACGCTGCTTGTGGTCAGTCATGTTAGTCATCCATAGGGCTTGTGGCCCGGAACAATTGGTGGGTCGATAACGGGTTTTCCCACCCCATAGCCGGCCAGCTTTTCCTGGATGGCGGCGGTCAGGCGAAGGGCCAGCGCCTTTGCCTCAACCGAATCGCCGTTCGCATGTGCAGTCGTGGTGCCGGCATAGGTGTCCAGCATGCGGGCGATCAGGTCGGCATCTGCCACCCGCGCCTGCGCATCGCCAGCCTCGGCCTTTATCTGGCGCAACTCAGCCTGCACCTGCTTCCGAGTGCCGATTGCATCCGCGAGGTCGATCCTCAGTGCCTCAACTGTTCGCTCGGCCGCTTCCAGTCGTACCTGCGCATCGCCAGCCGGGGGCGCGATACCCTCGCCACGGTTCCAGAGGAAGCAGCAGAAGTTCGCCACGTCGCGCGGATCGCCTTTCTCGACGTGACCGCGCAGCAGGTTGGACAGGTGTTGCTGCAAGTCCTCGTCATCATCCCAGCCGCCACGGCCCTTGGCTCGCGCGTCGGCCAGCTTCGCCTTCATCGCTGCGGCGAACTTGTCCACAGCCACATCGTCGGGATGGGCATCGCCAGCCACCGGAGGGCGGGTGTAGAGGGTATGGTCACCGTCAGGAAGGTCACGCGCCCCGTCTAGCCATTCGGTTAGCGTGAGAAATGACCCTTCGACGTACACGCGAACCACTCCCTCCCCCTGCGCCGCACGGTCGCGGGCTAGGGCTTGTTCCAGTTCGTCGGCGCAGTCTTGGTGTGCCCTGGCTGCGGTATGCACCACAGGGTTCGGACTGCCGATGGAGTCAGCAGCCAGCTCGCGCCACTTCGGCTAGCCTCGTTACTTGGCTGGGAAGAGAAGTTGGCAACAGGGACTGGTTCAGCCTCCCGCGGGAGAAGACTAGTTTCACTGGTTGTGGCTGAGGTGCGCGCCTTAGTCTGGATGGCGCGTAAACTCATGCTCTGGTGCATAGTATAGCTTTATGTGCTTGCCATTGATAGGCGGGAAAGGTTTGTGACCCTTGTGGTCAATGTCTGTGTATGCCCCACCTTCGTAGGCATCGCGAATGATGTATGGGCCTCGCCAATTCAACTGAAGTTTGCCACTAGAGTGGCCCGCCATGACTTCCTTTTCCTTGATCATGACGAGGTCACCTTGCTTGAAGGCTCGTTGCTTGATGAGCTTATCATAGGCTCACGCCATGCGGGCCTGGTATATTTACAGGTGCTTGTAGGCTTTGAGCCATTTGCCTTCCAGATCGGCAAGCTCTTCCAGCCTTCCCTGGTATTCATCTTCATCGAGATCGACCAAGCTGGTGTACACCGTCACGCGGTACGAGGCTAACTAGACTTCGATGGGGATGACAACTTTCACTCCGTAGATAAGGGAGAACGGCAAACATCCCGTGGGGGTTTTGTAGATCGTCCGGTAGGCCCACAACACCTCGAAGACCTTTTCACCCCAGTCACGTTTCTGGTGGCTAACAATCTTAGCCAAGAGCTTATAGAGGGTCTTGTTGAGGCTTCGGCTAAACCGTTGGCCTGTGGGTTGTAGACCAAAGAGGTCCTCCAGTCGATATGGAATTTGGCTGCCAGTTGATATACGGCCCTATTCTTGAATGGTGTTCTGTTGTCGGAGATTATGCGACTGGGAGTACCGAATCGATAAATGATGTTATGTCGGATGAATCTGGTGACCAATTCGCCGGTGACCTCCCGCAGGGGAAGAGCTTCCACCCAGTGAGAGAAGTAGTCGGTGGCGGCCAAGATGTACTTGTGACCCTTGGATGATGGCGGGAAGGGTCCCACGATGTCCATGCCCCACTCAGCGAATGACCAGGTGGGGGCTATGGGACGCAATGGGTTAGGAGATCTTTTGGGTACTGGGCCAAAGGTTTGGCATTGGTGACACATACAAGCATACTGGGTGCAATCCGCGTACATAGTAGGCCAATAGAAGCCTTTGAGCTTGATGTTGTGTTTCATTCTGTCTCCAGCCTGATCCGTACCTTAAAATCCGGAATGCACCTCGCGCATGATAGCTCGAGCCTTGTCTGAGGAGATGCACCTCAAGAGAATGGACTTGTCCTTCTCGTGGATGAGCCAGTACAGGGAGTCACCGATCAACTAATATGATGCTACTCGACAGAGTAGCTGGACCCTTTGAGCTCGGGCAGAGGGGAGCCACCCCTTCTTGGACTTCATGTGGAGGTCTTGGACCTCGTAGACAGTGAGACCGGAGTTACCTTTGAGTCAGCTGGGCATCAGTCTTCTGTGCTTAACGGTGATGTCAACTTCACCCTCAGGCGAGAGTTTAATGGCCGCCGCCAACTTTTCCAGGGCGTCGGCCTGGGTGTTGCTGCTTCTGGGGACATGATCTATTTCGAAGAAATAGAACTTCTGGGTCAGCCGGGTGATGGCGGCGTGGTATGGGACCAACTCTGATTTTCGCACGTCATAGATCCGAGGACTTGTCAGACTATTAGCTGGGAATCTACGTAGGCTTTAAGGCATTTGATGCCCATGTCGAGAGCCAACTGAAGCCCGATGATTAGAGCTTCATATTCGGCTTCATTGTTAGTCAGAGCTTTCATGAGGGCATAGGAGTTGTACAAAACTCTACCCTGAGGAGTCAGGAAGACGATTCTGCCACCTGCCGTGACGCCTGAGCAGAGGTTGCTCCGAGTAGTGCCTCAAGAAGCGCCATCGAAGTATAGCTCCCAACAAGGTAAATTGGCTGTGAGGGTGTCTCACTGCCAGCAATGCAAGACATCTCCACTCTATTCAACTAGTTGTTGTGATTAAAGAGCAAGAGACTCCTCATCTTGGAGCTCCGCGCTGAAGGGAGAATCGTCCAGTACTGGATGGGCTGCCAAGAATTCAGCCATGCCCTGCCCCTTCATTACTTTTCTAGGGACGTAGGTAATATCATACTCCATGAGTAGGAGAGCCCATTTCCCCAGTCGAACTAAGAGGACGGGCTGTCGGAGGAGAAACTTGAGAGGGTCGTGCTTAGATATGAGCTCGACTCGATGAGATAGGAGGTAGTGTCGCAACTTCTTGACGGTGAATACCAATGCCAAGCTGACTTTCTCCATAGGGGAGTAGTGGTACTCAGCACTGATCAATTTTCGGCTAAGGTAATAGAGCGGTTGCTCTTTGCCTTCCTCATTGATTTGAGCCAACAGAGCCCCCAACGAGGCATCCATGGCGGCGATGTAGAGTATCAGGGGTTTACCCTTGACTGGCACCCCCAGGACTGGAGGAGTAAGGAGGTACTTCTTAATTTGCTCGAAAGCCGCCTGGCATTCTGAGTCCCATATGAATGGGACGTCTTTCTTCATCAACTTACTAAAAGACGTGCATTGATCGAAAAGGTTGGAGATAAATCTCTGAATGTAGGTCAACCTACCCTAGAATGACCTGAGCTCAGTGAGGTTGCTGGGTGGTGGGAGCTCCCGAATCACTTTGATCTTGCTGGGGTCCAAGCAGAGGAACTTGCCCTTGGATACGCCAAAGGCGCATTTCATAGGGTTCATTTTGAGCCCGTATTACTGAAGACGCTCGAAGACCTGGCATAGATCGCGTAGGTGGTCCTCCCGTTGCTTAGTTTTGACAACAAGGTCGTCAACATAGCATTCGATGGTGTTGTGCAGCATCTCATCGAATATTTTGGCCATGGCCCTTTGGTATGTAGCACCGGCGTTCTTCAATCTGAAGGACATGCGCTTATAGTTGAAGATCCATTTGGGAGATCTAAAGGCTGTGTGGTTTTTGTCCTTGAGGAACATCCGGATCTGGTTGTAATTGGATGACCCATCCATGAAAGATAGAGCTTCATGTCCAGTGGTCATGTCGACCATTGTTTCTGTGATCGGGACTGAAAAATCATCTTTTGAACAAGCCTTGTTGAGGTCCCAGAAGTCAACGCAGATGCGGACTTGACCATTTGATGGGGTCATCACCATCTGATCCTACACTTGGGGCCCGTCTTCTCACCATGGGGACATCCAGCATGGTCCAGACAGAGTAGAAAATGTAGAACAGTGCACAAATCAGACCCAAAGAATGAAGAATAACTTGCAGAATAAGACACCAAAAAGGTAAATAAAGGATGCTATGGAAAGATGAGAATATTGTGGTGAAACGAGGGTGAAAATAAAGGTTTAAAATCGGGAAGGTAGCAGTGAGAAACGGGGTGGACAGCACAAGAAAACAAAGGGGTGCAGAATATAACAGAAGAATGGCTAAGAATCAAAACAGAATGAAAGCGCAAAATGAGGGAGAAACATATGTAATAATAGGACGAGATAATGAGCCCATAACGGAGGAAAACGAAGAGTATATTTCCCTTAAGAGTCTAGAGTCGAAGAGAATGATCAGAAGTGCACCATGGCCTTACTCCGGTGATGCAAATGTGCCCCCATTGCAAGAAATCTGGATTTCAGAGTGATAGAACAAAGTGGTGAAAACTGAAAAGTTGGGAGAAAGATGAGACAAATAAGGCACATATATAATAAAAATAAAGCTAATACTCCCCTCTTCAGGATAAAGTCAAAGGAGGATGAAGAGAATGAAGCATGACTCTACCCCGTCTTGAAGAACAAGCCCCCGTCGCGGAGTTGTAGCAGAGAAACAAAAAATTGTGACGATTTGCAAGAAGTAGGGGCGAAGTTAAGAGGGCAAATGCTGATAAAATCGAGCAAATAAAGAACCAAAAAGATGCTTATACTTTCCTCTTCAGACTAGGGTCGAATAAGGATGAAGAGAATGCGGCATGGCTTTGCCGTCGCCTTGGAAATGCGCCCCCGTCGCGCAGTTCGCACTTGGGCCCTTTATATAGAAAATTACATAACTCTAGAACTTTCCACCACGATTTTAAGAGATGGAGTCCACCAAATCTCGAGATCTATGGATCAATCTCGAGATAATAGTTAGGATAAGAGGTAAAAAAAAGTGGAAGTCAATTTAATGAATTATTCTGGAAGATATTCTCGCCGCAACAAGGGCCCGGAGCCTAATCAGGTGGAGTTTGACTTGAACTGGGATTGCATAAACCGTATGGGGGATGTAAATGACGTCGTGACCTTTATGGTACGACGGGTTTCGGTCCCGACCCGAACCACACAATCGTCTAACGAAGTCAGATCGAGCGCACCATGGGCTTCCACGAAGCCTGAATAAATTGTCACCTCGGTGACTGGCATGCCCACGCACTTAATAAACCAATGAACCCTTCTCAATAAACCAAAAGATGATCTAATCCAGAAGTGCGTCCACAGGCTCGTAAAATATTCGGACCTATGCGGAGATGGTCCAGCGAGCCCATCTATGTGAAATGACCTTGGAGAATGTCGAGAAACTGAGAGGCAAAGGAGAGGAGTCTAGCCGAAAGTCAGATAGATGTGGGAAAAAGAAGAAGTTTAGCATCACAGAACCTTACAAATCTCATCATAGTAAGAAGAGATCATGGAACAGGAGTGGTAGTGGCTACCACAAGAATAAAAAGGCAAAGGAGAAAGATAGGCAAGTCATGGCGGCTTGCACATTTTATGAGAAATTTGACCATGCGATCGAGGAATGCTGGAAATGCCTAGGGTCGTGTTTACAATGTTGAATTCGGGAGCACTGCATGCCGGATTGCCACCTTATGAATGATCAATCTACCAGTGGCGGATGCAAGCGACAGGCTCATCTTAACATTATTTTGGATAATGATGAAGCACCCCAAGACGATGGGCTAATGGAAGGTACTGTTCAAATTCATTCCCATCCTGCATTCGTGTTATTTGATACTAGTGCTTCCCATTCCTTTATATCTACTACTTTCGACAAAACTTTACTGGTTTCATCAATTCCTCTACCTTCGGATCTAGCTATCACTACACCCTTAGGTCTCAGAACTAAACATAGAATCTACTACTGTAATGGTGAGGTAATGGTAGAAGGTCATAATCTTCCTGCAAACCTTGTATGTCTCGACATGGAAGGCTATGATACTATCCTAGGTGTAGATTGGCTTGTAGACCATGACGCCTATATAAATTGTTGCAATAGGAGAATCTCTTTTCAGAAACTAGGTCTCCTGCGATTTTCTTTATGCCATTGCATGTTTGATTTAAATGCATGCTCTAATTGCCAATGCCTGTTATTCTTGATGCATGCTTTACTACTTTTGCATGTTTAGATGCAAGGTAGGGATCTACGTGACCCCTACTGAGTCTAGCTGTGACTCACCCTTCCTTCTTTTAGGTGAGTAGCCCCAGCCATTCGTCGGAGGTTCTCGCATTTTTGGCGACCGTCCCTAGCTTGCCAGTAGTAGTCGGTCTGTTAGTTGGTACTTTTCTTGTACCTTTGATCGAGGTATGTCCCGTGTCATTGTACATTTGGACTTGTGTATGACATGGATCTGGACTATTATATATTTTATCACTCTGGTATATTTAAAATGCTTCCGCATTGTAGTTTAAATTTGTGCTATAATTATTATTGCGCATGTAATTCCCATTCGTTATGCATCCCCTCGATAAACTTCTCCAACCCTTACGGGGCATCGTCAGCCTCTTGAGTGACTTCCCTGAGTTCTTGGTATCGGTAAATTGATATTATCGGTTTATCGGTATCCGGATCTCCTAGGTCATTACACCTGACATCCGACATCAAGCAACCTATGGGCCCTAATAGCGGAGATGAGAAAACAAGGAGAGGTAAATCAGATACCTTGAAAATAGAACGCGGGTCTATGGGAAGGCTGAAAGTAGACCATCTTCGTTCTACAATCCACCATCGCTCCATGGGCCTCGAGCCAATCCATGCCCCAAATCACATCATAATCCTGAAGGTGCAACGCATAAAGCCTACCTGGCAAGTTCCGTCCCTCGATCCACACTGGAACCTTCTCGAAATAATACAGGGTGAACATAAAATCGCCAGAAGGCAATTCCATAGTCAAATCACACGACATCTGGGACACCAGGTCCTCAACACTCAGTGTAAAATCATCCAATATAAACGAATGTGACGCACCAGAATCGAACAAAACTCGAGCTGCGGAACCCAAAATCATAACAGTACCTTCTACAAGATGTGACGACTCTGCCTCTGCCTTGGTCATGTGTGTGATCTTACCTCGAGATTTCATTCACTTCCCTTCTTAAATTTGAGGAGACCTTGTCCCAAGGGGAGGATGAAGAGGATATGCGAGTGGAAGATAAATTAAGTGAGGCCATTAATGATCTCTCTTGGGTAAAGGAGGAGGTGGATACTCTTCATGACTTTTCTCTCGATTGGGCATCTTCTGGTCAAGGAGAGGATATTGATTTCATATCTATTCTTGACCCTGCATATATATCTTAGTGTCCCCATAGCAGTAACTATGACATCAATCACCCTCATCACATGAGAGGATATCTTGTGCATTGCTATACTCGGATTCTTTGATGTCCCACCTTGAAGGTCCTATGACCAAGAATATTTAGAACACAAATATCTAGAAGGTTAGTCCCATTATCATAATCTCATTATGTTCTAACTTTTATTACATAGAACATTTTCCTCCGCTAGAGTGAGGGTGCACTCTCCCTTTGATACTAACAAATGATTTTCTTTAAAAAAAGGTCGTCATTGCATGTATTCAAGGATTCATCACGTTAAGCGGTGATACACATAAATAATGAATGAGACATAACGAAGAAGATTGTTATAAATATTTTTCATATGAACGAGAATGTACATGAAATGACGCCATCACTTCATAAGTGATTGAGGTATACACTTCTTTCGTCATAATTCAAAATGAGTGACTTAACTCATTCAGATCCGATAGAGAGTTGTCTACTAACCATGCTTTGCAAGATGTGATGACTTAAAAATGTACTAAGGAAGATAGAAAGAGAGCATGAAGCCATCACTTTGTCCCTTTCAAGGGATGGCAAGTACTCGGAACATAGACCGGTCTAATCCACTTTGCTGAACAGCAATGCCATGTAGCTGATGCCCCAGAAACAATGACATGGCTAATAGCTGACAGAGAAAGGGTGGGGAGAGGGAGGGAGCACAATAAACACATGCATACCAAAACAAGCTTGACCCGATGACAACGTCAATCACATGCATATTTAGTTCGAACACGAAATAGGATGGTAAGTACTAAAAGGCAAATGGCACGAGTTGGGGCAGACGGTGGCTCAGGAAGACCTCCCTCACCATTTCTTACTCCCCAAGCCTCTACTCTCTTCACTTCTTTTTTCTCTTCTAATGGTGATCGCCTTTCTTTCATCTACCACAGATGGGCTTCTTGTAGCATGCCCCAGTTGTGACCTTACCCAGCGAGGGGTGAGCGCACTGGCAAGGGCCATCGGGCATATCTTTTTACACGTCGGGTGATATGGCACCGGGAAATGGAGCACGTCGGGAAAGGGCGCGCGCCAGATTAGCCTATTTCGTCTCATTTTTCAGACATGAGTCAGGCTGTGGGCCTCGAATTGGCTCCAGGAGTTGACTTGATCCTTCATCTCATCGCGTCTTCATGAAATCTCCACGAGAAGTATTGGTAAAGCCTTCAGGCCGCTGAATGGCCAATTCAAGAACCGTTTGTGCCCTTGGTTCAGACACTTGGGTTTTTTGCTGACATGGCCTTCGGCACTGTGGTTTGTGCTGCTGGCTTGACTTCATGTGTATTTGTAGCTTTCTTGGGGAGTGGGCCACTACCCGGGATACTTTCGCCCTAGCTGGGTAGCCATCTGGTCGCTAATGGACCTAATTGGTGGGAAGACATACCTGTGCTGTGTTACTAGGGTCTTCTGCTGATAGGGCCTTTGGAACCTTGTTCTAAGGGGCCAGAGACAGTTTATCACCTCAAGATGGTTTCTTATCAGGTGGCGGACCACCAGGGGCATTCCCATCCCTGATCGGATGAAGGATGGTGTTTGTTCAACACGACCGAGTCGATGCCAGTTCATTGGGCAGGTCGGGCGGCACTGCCGATTTGTTGTGGATTTCTTCCGATCCTCCTAAGGTGAAGTCCCTTATGCTTATGTCAGATGACCTGAGGCTCCAGCAGTTCGAGAAGTCCCTTGTGTATTGATCTTCTTCGACTTTTGCACTTTGATAGGCCGCATTCTTTTATTGTTCTGGCGTGATTGCCATTGAACATATTTTGGGTGCCAACAGTCCCACACAAACAGAAAGCATAAGTGGAAAACAATATGGCGATTAAGGGTGTGAAAAAGACACCCTTAAGGGTGACAAATAGCTGGTTAAGGTGAAAAATACCTTTGTAAGGGTGAAAAATAGGTTCTAAAGGCTGATAAATGGGTTGTTACGCTATGAAGCTGGAAGGAGAAGAACAAGAAGTCTTGAAGACTTCGTTTGATAGCCAAAGTTGACTCAAGTCAAATGGACAAGTCAATGTTGAGTTGGTCACAGTCAACATCAGTCAAGAGGCTCCATCCAACTTCATCTTCAAGATTGACTCAACTCAAAGTTGACCCAAGTCAAAGTCAACATCAATCAAAGTAAATAAGTCAAGCTCTATCCAGTCTAACCTCCAGTCAAAACTATGTACAATGAACATGGAGTTGAACAAGAGAGAGAGAAGAACCCAAGGGGAACAATTAGTAAGCTTAGTGGTGACAAATAGCGAGCTAACGGTGACAAATAGGTACCTAAGGGTGAAAAATAGGTGCCTAAGGGTAAAAAATAGATGAGCTGGCTAAAATCAAGAAACCGTAGAAGAATAGTTGACTTCACAAGGTGCTTTAGTCGACTCTAGTCCTATCGAAGCTGAAGAAAAGAAGAGCAGAGTAAGGGCGATGGCTAACCAGTAGCTAAGGGCGAAAAATGTATACCTAAGGGTGAAAAATGTACACCTCAGGGTGACAAATAGACTAAGGCAATGGCTCTTTCGCCTAATGGTGACAAGTGGCCAATTCAAAGAAGGAGTGTCGACATAGTGGAGCAAGTGGCTCGACACACACATTGTGAACTCTGAAGGCGTCCTTTGTGAACTTGCACGTGTGAAGGATCTGGGCTTAATAGTCACAGTCTAAATGATTAAAAGGGACATGCTTCGATGGTTCAAGGTTCTAGAAGACCTTTTGGTAGAAAATATTCTCACTTTCTAGCTGGACCAATTGCAAACCTCCTAGAAAGGGTTTCATCTGAAAATAGGTTGTGCCTTAAGGAAGAAGAAGCTCATTCTGCTGTGTACTGCATGAAGAGGATTGGCATGTCAATGAGAAGCCACCATAAATCAATAAAATCTCAGTTTTTGTGAAGTGAGGCTAAACCGGCACCATCGGTAATCGGCGCGCCTTAAAATGATGTGCCTTAAAATGGCGTGCCCTAAAATGGCATGCCCTTGAAAGGGTGCACGCCGTTTTTAGGCCAGCCCCTATACCCATGTTGTATGGCACCGTTTTAAGCTTTACCTACACTTCGTGGAGTCGTTTTAAGCCCTTTACCTATGCATACCACGCCGGTTTCATTCTGAATCGTGTCATTGTGCCATTTTGATCGTCTCCTCATCTCCGGGGTGATTTTTGATGTTAATAACAGAATTAAATGAACCTTTTACTCAATAAATTGAATGATGTGGTTCGTTTCAACCTGAATTAGCTAATTTCATCACTTTAATAGCATGTTTCGTTCTAAGCATTCATGCCGCATCAATGTATGCTTCAGTGCGCGGGCCCATGGTATATCAAATGACATTAGCAGAAGGTCGGGCAACACCCGACGGTAAGCTCTTGTTATGCATGATGGTGATCTCCGGACCTATGTTCTCCACCACGTATTGAGGGTTCTGCCCTAATAAACCATGCATTGTAGATTATAACATCTTGCATGATCATCTGCATCATTTACATTCCTTATTCTGGCCTCGACAGCCCATCATCTCGACAATTAATCAAAAGTTTTCCCTCCTCGCGGGGGATGTAATTAACGCCATAGCCTTTATGGTATGGCGGACTGCTGGTCCCAACCAAACCTCACTCTCGCCTGACACGGGTCAGATTGAGCGCATAACGAACCCGTCACTCACGTGACTGGCACGCCTACGTAGTTAATCAGTTAGTTAATTACCAATTAATTAATTGGTTCATCGATGCATAAATAAACCAAATCAAAGCAATAAAAAAAATAAAATCTTAATCTAATTTAAAATTAACGGGAAATCACCGTCGAAACAGTTCTGGCACGTCCGGTGGGACCGATGTCACCTTTCATCTCTTTGCCGAGATACTTGGGCTTCGAGGCCCTCCCAAAGGTTGATGATCGTCGGTTTACATACAGCTTCTGTTCTTCAATAGATAGATGGGCACTGAGGAAGGTCGGCCTCGGATCATCTTCAGTTCCCAAGTTGACTTATATCAGCTCATCGACCGTGGCTTGGCCTCCGTCTTCTATTTTTGGAGGCGCTGACTACAGGTCGACAAAGTCTGGAATATCATCTTCGAGCTCGAGTACTTCGGCCTTTTCATTCTGTTTCACCCAGACTTCATCTGGGGTTTATAATTTAGTTGATGGCGGCTGCATGAATTGTTTTGTCAGTAGATCTACTACGGCTGTGGTTTTAGGGGATGAGTTGGCGGCTTTAATCCCTACAGATGTGTTTGCAGCCTTGAAGGACTGGTGGTTATTTATTGCTGAGCTAGAGTAGCATTGCAACTTCATGGCAAGAGACGATTCTGTCTCCTTGCCTCCCTGGATCACCATGTCTTTAGTGGAGGTGGCCTTTTCTTTTGTAGTAGCAGGCGTATCCCGATCAATTTTGGCAAAGACTTCCTCGATTGGTATCAGAGGTGATGATATTTCTGCCCGGGGAGAGATAGAGAAAAAGGATAGGGATACCCCCACTTCCTCGATATCTTTTGCTTCACTACTACTGGCCATGTCAAATTTGGCTTGGAGAGTCATTTCTTCAGAGTAGACTTGCTCCCAGCATCTGCAAGGAGGTATGGCTTCTAATTCCGAGCCTCTTGGTCGAGCCGGTTCAGTATGTCAAGATTCTGCTGGGCATTCTTCAAAGGTTGCCCCCGGTGAGCCATCTTCTATTGGATAGAGAGCTGAGATAGTGTCCACCTCATAATGCCTGCTGTAATAGTACTCTTTGAGGGTGAAGCCCAACCCCAGATGTTGAGAAACACGCCTCAGCTCTTTCTCCATGCTGGCAAGATAGTAGAGCCTTTAGAATGCTTCTTTCTCTTTGCGAGGCTGGCCGGAGGGGATATGCTGCTGTTGGGTCTCCTGATGTGACACCACTCCTTGGACCTAAATTGCAAGCAAACAACCGAGTCGGTGGACCCACTCTAGCGGGCTCACTGATCTTGGAGTGTTGATGATAGAAAAAAGAAGAGAAGACAGAAAAGAAGAAGAAAAGGGGCAATGGTGTGACCCACACACACAAATGGGCCCAAACATGAAAGAAGCCCAATTGAAGCAAAAGGGAGTGGACCAAATATGGAGGGGTGGATGCACAATGTGGAGAAGGTCGAAGGCATAATATGAAGAAGATGAGGAGCGGAAAAAAGGAAGGGATTTTCAAAAATTATATATATAACAAACAATGGAATGAGAAATAGAAGGAAAATCCCACGCCCCTATTTGTGTCCCTCCTCCCATGCAGCCTTTTTCTCTTTCATGCAAATCCCCTCGTGTCCGCGCACTCGACACCAGCGGTCCAGGGTGAAGCCCAACGGGCCATCGCGGTGCCCTACAGATCCTTACACCCGCTCAAACGGCCACTGTCCCTTGCTCGTCTACTCGTAGGCCTCCACCTGAGGTAAGAACGACGTGCAGCTCATTCCGGCAAACCTTGATTGGCCAACGACGAAGGCAGCAGACGCACCTTGTGCACAAACAAAAACCCTCCTCCAGGTGTGCCCTTGTGAAGACGTCTGCAGCAGCGACAACCAATAGCAGTAGTGGCATGGCAGGAGTAGCAGCAGGCCGAACAAAAGTTTACAAGGAGGCTTCCCTCCGAACGGGGCTAGAGCCCCCCTATAAGAAGGCCCCTACAGTGAAGAGAAAAAGGCTCCCGAGTCCTCTCTCCGATGGAGCAATTGAAGTCCCCTTCCCTTGTTGGCGAGTAGCTGGGTGAGAGATAGGAGAGATAGGGATTTGAGGGGGAAGGAGCATGGGAGTGTGAGAGATTTCTTGTGAAAAGGGTGGGTCATTGCCTCCCCCCCTTGATTCTTTTTTCTTTCTCTTTACTTCTCATCTCATTTTGTATGGTTCTTGATCCCCTGAATGTAGCCTCTCCTTTGATAGGATTGGTGATCCGCTTTGATAACATGTGAAAGGATTGGAGCATGCACGACCGAGAACCAGAGGGGAGGTGAATGGATCCCAGTGAAAACTTAGACCCAATAAAAAAATAAATGAATAAGCAAACAGCTCAACAAACTCAATAAACCTAATAAACTCGAACAAATAAACCAACAAAGATTTCTTCACTTTGTCTTAGACCTTTCGTCTGAGCAAGGTTTGTTGATCCCGACATCTCCACGGGTCAACGTCCATATTCTATCTTGGCTCAGACCTCACGTCTTTCCCAAGTTGGTTGACCCCGACTTGACATCAGGTCGACATCTGCATCTCTACATTCCACCCTTGTTTCAGACCTTTTGTCTGGGCGAGGTTGGTTGACTCTGACACTTCGTCAGGTTGACATTGATATTTAGCCCTGGGTCTGGACCTCTCATACATCTACATTCTAGGCAACCCTCTCCCCAAACCTATCGAGGTAGGGCCCATTGGCTTTGACATAACGTCGAGTCAACACTTATCCCATGTTCTGCCCTTGGCTCAGGCCACATGCCTTTGCCAAGCTTGTTGGCTTCGACAGGATGTCGAGTCAACACTCATCCCATATTCTGCCCTTGGCTCAGGCCTCATGTCTTTGCCAAGTTTGTTAGCTTCGACATGACGTCGATTCAACACTTATTCTGCCTTTGGCTCAGGTCTCATGTCTCTACCAAGTTCGTTGGCTTCGACATGACGTCGAGTCAACAGTTATCCCATATTCTACCCTTGGCTCAAGCCTCATGCCTTTGCTAAGTTCATTAGTTTGGACATGACGTTGAGTCAACACTTAGCCCATATTCTGCCCTTGTTTAGGCCTCATGTCTTTACTAAGTTTGTTGGCTTCGACATGATGTCGAGCTAACACTTATCTCATATTCTGCCCTTGGTTTAGGCCTCACGCATTTACCAAGTTCGTTGGCTTCGACATGACCTCAAGTCAACACCTATCCCATACTCCACCCTTGGCTTAGGCCTTACGCCTCTGTCAAGTTCGTTAGCTTCGACGTGACGTCGAGTCAGCACCTATCCTACATTATACTCTTAGCTTAGATCTCACGTCTTTGCCAAGTTCGTTGGCTTCAACATGACATCGAGTCAGCACCTATCCTACATTATACCCTTAGCTTAGGCCTCACACCTTTGCCAAGTCCGTTGACTTCGACATGATGTCAAGTCAACACTTATCTCATATTCTCCCCTTGACTCAGGTCTTATGCCTCTGCCAAGTTCACTAACTTCGACATGATGTCAAGTCAACACTTATCCCATATTCTACACTTGGTTTAGGCCTCACGCCTCTGCCAAGTTCGTTGACCTTGACATGATGTCAGGTCAACACATATCTTATATTCTTTCCTTGGCTTAGACCTCATGTCTTCCCCAAGTTTGTTGGCTTCGACATGACGTCGGGTCGACATATATCTTATATTCCTCCCTTGGCTTAGGCCTCATGTCTTAGCCAAATTAGTTGACTTTGACTATTTGTAAAGTTAACAACCATATAGTACCCTGGCCTAGACCCTACGTCTCTCCCAGGTTACTTGATTTTGACATGGTGTCGAGACGACAATGGTGTTTATTTCTGCCCTTGTTTTGGACATACCGTCTAAGAAAAGTTTGTTGACTCTGACATCCTGTCGGGTCGACATCAATATTTCATCTTTTGTATGGACCTTCAGTCCGATCAAAGAATAAAAAGACCCATTTATCTCTAGTTTGGACCTTTCGTCTGACCATAGAATCAAAAGACCTTCTTACCTTAGGCTCGGACCTTCCGTCTGATCAGTCAACAAAAAGACCAATTTACCTTTGGTTCGGACCTTCCGTCCGACAAGGTAACAAAAAGACCCTTCCACCTCTGGCTCGGACCTTTTGTCTAGTCAGTCAACAAAATGACCCTTTCACCTTTGGTTCGGACCTGCCGTCTGACCCCATAACAAAAAGACCCCCTGACATTTGGTTCGAACCTTTTGTTTGACCAGACAACAAAAAGATCATTTTTACCTGTGGCTCTGCCCTTCCATCTAGATTGGTGAACGAAAAGATCATTTTTATCGCCAGCATCATGACCTTTTGTCTAGGCTGGCACATAAACCAACAAAAATATCCTTGTCCGACGTCAAGGCCTTCCGCCTAAGCTGATAAATATTCTATCTTGGAGCCATGACCTTTCGCCGAAGCCAAGCTATATGGCATCATGACTTTATGTCTAAGCCATTAAATATCTTTGTCTGACGTCATGGCCTTTCGCCTAAGCCGGTAAATATTTTATCTTGGCGTCATGACCTTCCGCCTCAGCCAAGGTATACGGCATCATGACTTTATATCTAAGCCGTTAAATATCTTTGTCCGACATCATGGCTCCTTCTGACTAAGTCGATAAATATTCTATCTTGGCGTCATGGCCTTCCGCCTAAGCCAAGCTGTATGGCGTAATGACTTTATGTCTAAGTCGTTAAATATCTTTGTCCGACGTCATGGTCTTTCGCCTAAGTCGGTAAATATTTTATCTTGGCATCATGACCTTCCGCCTAAGCCAAAGTACACGGCATCATCTAAGCCATTAAATATCTTTGTCCGGCGTCATGGCTCCTTCTACCTAAGCCGGTGAATATTCTATCTTGGCGTCATGGCCTTCTGCCTAAGTCAAGTTACACGGCGTTATGACTTTATGTCTAAGCCGTTGAATATCTTTGTCCGGCGTCATGGCCTTCCGCCTAAACAAGTAAATATTTTATCTTGACATCATGGCCTTCCACCTAAGCCAAGCTGTACGACGTCATGACTTTATGTCTAAGTCGTTAAATATCCTTGTCCAGCGTTATGGCTCCTTCCTGGCCTAAGCCGGTAAATATTCTGCCTTGACAATATGACATACCATCTAGGCCAAGTTGTCCGACATTATGGCCCTATGCCTAAGCCGGTAAATATTCGGCCTTGGCATCATGACATTATGTCTAAGTCAAGTTGTTCGACATCATGGCTCTCCGCCTAGGCCGGTAAATATTCTCTCTTGGCATCATGACCTTCTGTCTAGGCCAAGTGGTCCGGCGTTTTGGCTCCTTGCCTAAGCTGATGAATGCTCTCTCTTGGCGTCATGGCTTTGTGCCTAAGCCAAGTCATTCGGCATCATGACCTTCTGTCTAAGCCGACAAATCATCTCATCATTGGCTCGGGAACTATCATCCAATCCAATGAACAAAAAGACCCTTCTACCTTGGCATTACACCTTTATGGCCAAGCCAAGGAATAGTGAAAATCAAGATGTTTGATGAGATTGTTAAGACTTTATCTAAGGTCAGATACGTCCCAGATTTGAGAAAGAGTCTTATCTCTCTTGGTGCCCTTGATGCCAATGGTTGCACCTTCAACGACACTGATGGTATTTTGAATGTCAAAAAGGGTGCCTTAGTTGTCATGAAGGGCGATAAGATTGGTTCCCTGTACAGACTACTTGGTAAAACTATAACAGGTGATGCTGCCACTACATCCTCTTCAGATATTGATGCTACTTTATTATGCAATGCTCGACTCGGTCATATGAGTGAGAAAGGATTGCTAGAATTGGATAATAGAAAGTTACTCAAAGGCATTAAATCTTGCAAGCTTGATTTTTCTGAATCTTGTGTTTTTGGAAAACAATGCAAAGTTAAATTTGTCACTTCTCGAAAAAGAAATAAACAAATACTTGAGTACATTCATTCTGATGTTTGGGGGGCAGCACCTGTGACTTCTTAGGGAGGAGCTAAATATTTTGTTACTTTTATTGATGACTTCTCTAAGAAAATTTGGGTATACTTCTTAAAGCACAAGTCAGAAGTGTTTGAAAATTTTAAAAGTTGAAAAGTCAGAATTAAGAAGCAGACTGGTAAACATGTAAAAGTTCTACGAACTGACAATGGTGGTGAGTACACATCAAAAGAATTTGATATTTTTTGTAAACGGGAAGGCATTGCTCGGCATTTGACTATTCCTAACACGCCACAACAGAATGGAGTGGCTGGAAGGATGAATAGAACACTGTTAGAAAGAGCTCGTTGCATGAGACTGTTTGTAGGTCTTCCAAAGTAGTTCTGGGCCGAGACAGTCAATACAGCTTGTTATCTTATTAACAGGTCGCCTTTGATAGCATTGGGACTTAAGACACCACAAGAACTTTGGTCTGGTGAGTCAGCTGATTATTCTGATGTGCATATTTTTGGATGTCCTGCTTACGTATTGATGCAGGATGGTGAGAGGACGAAGCTTGATGCTAAATCCAAACGTTGTATCTACCTAGGATACATTGGCCATACCTTATTGTTATACTCGTGGAAATAGCTTGATTTATAACGTGAAGATGCAGCTCAGGCACTGATTGTGTCAAAGGGCTCGACTCTAGCCCCCTCGACTGGTTATCGGAAACATGCTATAAATCATGGGGTATGATGAACACTGGCGTCGCATTGCGCTGGGAGTACTTTATTTTATAAATAAGTAAAATCCAGGAGGCTATCTTTTTTTTTTGGAAAACCCTACCTAGGCGCAATGGGAGAGTGCACCCTCTACCATGGGTAGAGAGAAAAACCACTCCACTACAGCACTACTAGGTGGTAAATTTTATGACCATAAAAGAAAATAATGATAATTACATGAATCGAATGCTAGGCATACCTAACTTATCCATGCGAGCAGCACCTTTTATATGCTTTGGAACTTGCTACTGTGAAAGAAAAAAAGAATTACATTTCATGATGCAGGCAAAGTTAGCCAAAGAATTAGCCACCTTTTTAGCCTCTCGGAAAATATGAATAATGGAATCATTAGCAGATAGCAGGCTCAAAATTTCTCTAACATAAGTGAGAATCACCCAAGGACATAGAACCTTCCTACTGATCACTTGCACAAGAACTTGCGAGTCACACTCAATGAAAATCGATTGGGATGTAGCCGTCTTCAAGTATTTAAGACCATCCAGAAGAGCCCTAGCTTCTGCCATAATGCTATTGCCCCGCACACAATAATGTGAAAGAGCAAGTAGAGGGATACCTTGAGAATCCCTAATAATGCCACCACCACCCAAATCACCTGTTTGCTTGGAAGCTCCATCACTATTCAGTTTTAAATGGGGCCAAGGTGGACACTACCATTTGATAAGTGTAACATAAGGACCATTGCTTGCAGAGACCTTAATGTCAAAATCTGCCAAAAGTTTTCTCCTATTGTAATTATCTTCTTGTAGGTCAGCACCAATAATACTTCGTTTAGCTTGCAAAATGATTTTGTGAATCAAACTATGCGAAGATATTTTTTTGTTTTCATGAATGACTTCATTTCTAGCAGAAACCAAGTCAACAAGTGCCTAACCTTTTGTCCTTTTGTCCCTGGGTTGGTGGTAGACTTATTAGAGGTCTTTTGGAAGATTCTACAAGGGTTATGTTGGTCTTTTGGTGGCCTTTATATTTACTTAAGTGAGAGCTACGAATTTTATGTATTAACCCTAATGTATTCATCGTTTCCTTCTTGCAGGTGAAGGAAGAGGAGATAGGAAGAAAGAGCTCAAGCCAAGGGGATTTGATCTACATCCAGGAGGATTTAGAGGTCATGCATGAAGAGAAAGTGAAGCGGATTGAAGAGAGGAACGCGTTAACATTCAAATCGACGACATTCGGCTTACCTCCGAATTGAGCATCAAAGAACATCATTATTCGGCCCTGAAAATCAAAGGGGGAACAACTTCCACATCTTATTCCTATCTACTTGTGATGATTCTAATGGGTTTCATTTAGATCTGAGCATATCTTGAGTATGTGTTTTTATTTCTTCAACTCATAGAGATATTCGTGTGTGTGTGTGTGACCGTCTGCATATGGTCGTGTGATTTCGGTGCTACGGATGTTGCAGCGTGCATTTGTGTGTGTCATTTACTGAATTTGTTGCGGCAAGTCTGTGTTCATTGTGATCCAGTGTCGAATTATGTTGGAGACTCTGTCTCCGTGGTTATGTGTGTGTTGGGGTGCTTCCCCGTGTGTACGTGCAAGCATCTTCCTGTGTGTGTATGTGTGTTGGAGCGATACTCCATGTTGGGGATTTATCCCCGTGTGTGTTGGAGCCATGCTCCGTGTTGGGGAGTCTTCCCCGTGCTGGTTTATCCAGTGAGTGGAGCCTTACTGGTTTGGTAAGGGGTGGATGTAGAGAGCCCATCATCGTCCGAACCACCTTAAAAATCTTTGTGTCTTATTGTTTGTCTTGTGTGGTTGCCTCCTTATCATCTACCTCATTCACAAGAGATTGTGTTTCAAATCATACATTGTTCGCACACATTGCTTGATTATCTAAATTCCACTGTGTATCATATTTGTTTGACAATTTTGCTTACTTGGTGTCGGCGCCGATGCTGGTGATGCCGGCAACCGCCACATGGGACTGCAGCTTGACGCGCGGGCCGATGGCGACCTGCGCGCCGATCACGCAATAGGGACCGATTTCCGCGGTCGGATCGACGGCGGCGCCTTCGGCGACCACCGCGGTAGGATGAATATGGGCCATCAAGTATCCATGATCATGGCGGAGAAGGTCGCTTCGGCCATCAAGACGCCGTTGACCTTGGCTTCGCCATTGAAGCGCCACACATTGCCGCGCGAGCGCTCCTTCTTCTACCTGCCGCTCGAACACAGCGAGAATCTGGCCGATCAGGAGGAATGCGTCCGGCTGTCGGAAAAGCTCGCCTACGAGGATTATCTCGACTACGCGATCCAGCACCGCGACATCATCGCCCGCTTCGGCCGCTACAAAATCTTTCCCGTCCTCGGCCTCATCACCAGCTTCTGCGCCTTCCTCACCCTCGCCTGGAGCGCCCATTATCACGGCCCGCTCTGGATCATCGAGACCGCCCTCGTTTTCCTCGGCGCGGGACTCGGCCTCGTCATGCCCAACCTCACCGTCGCCATCCAGAACGCCGTCGAGCGCCACGAAATGGGCAGCGCCACCTCGCTCTCCGGCTTCATCCGCTCCCTCGGCGGCGCGCTCGGCGTCGCCGTCGCCGGAACCGTCGTCGCCATGGGCCTGCGCCACTCCCTGCCCGCCGCGTGGGTCGCCGCCCGGGGCGGCACGCGCAGCATCCTCGAGCTCGGCGTCCAGCAAATCCAAAAGCTCGCCCCCGACCAGCAAAACACCCTCATGGAAGCCTACCGCCACTCCATCGCCACAACCTTCCTCACCGGCGCCGGCATCGCCACCCTGGCCTTCACCGTCGTCCTCTTCCTCCCCGAGCGCCCCCTCCGCAGCCACCCCCCCGCCGAGGAAAAGCCCGAGGAAGCGCTAGGCTGAACGTTAGTTGGCCCGGACAACTTGTTGTCCGGGTCGCGGAGCTTGCGGAGCGACAGGAAGCGAGGCTCAACGAATAGGTGTCATCTTCACAGCCTGTGGGGGCTTGTCATTGTCGTGTTGTAGTTGCCGCTCGCAAGGTGTTCGGAAAAATTCCTGACACACCTCAGGTCATCAAACGGCTTAGGTAACTAACCGGTAGGCCTCGGATTTGGCCCCTGGCCGAGGGTGAGAGCTCGCTGGAGCTGAGAGAGAGCATCCTGGGTGTGTGGGCTCGGGCTTGTGACATATGCCGCATTGTAAGGCGGGTTGACGGGGCAGCCTCGGGTTGGCCCAGGGGTTGAAAGTGAACAGCTCATTGCCGCTTGTCTGGGGGTCGGGGGTGGCCCCAACTTGCTGTGGGGTCGCCGTGGAACATGACTATGATGCTGGAGCCACGGGTTGGCCACCGGCTTGCTGTAGGATGGCTAGAATATATGCGCTCGTGAGGTGTTCGGGAGAATTCCCGACACACGTGTATGGGTCACATATGGATGCTATGGGTCTCCAAAGCCTGTGGTTGACTGAGATAAGTCTTCCCTTGACTTTAGGGGCCTGGAGGGAGGCGTCTTGGGGGTAAATCCTGACCTCGTTACTGGATGCCATGTGTCGTGACTTACGGTTGGGGGACCCCCGGGTTGGCCCAAGTGGCTTGGTTGAAGGCGGGCAAATCCGCAAACTGGGTGATCGGGGGTGGCCCCAATTGACTTTTGATGACGCCGTCGATCATGGCAAGTTGGTTAGGACCCTTTATTGGGCCCAATGTGTCGTAGAAAATGTTGGGTGAACAACGCCTTAAAGGTGTTCGGGCAAATTCCCGAGCCCTAATTTCTTGATATTTTCACTGGGAAAATGCCTGGGTACAACACCGTTACTCTGTTTTAGGGATTGGTGTTGTGGTTCGGCTGTTGTGCAGCCGTGTGGTTGTGGGGAGTTGTCCTCGTGTTTTGTTGCATCCTTGCAGCGTGTCTTTCATTTTCTTTCTTTGGGGCTTGTCCCCATAAGTTGTGTATCAACATGTGTGTGTGGGTGGGGGGGTTCATCCTTGTGGGGCTTGTCCCCGTAAGCTATGTATCAGTATGTGTGTGTGGGGTTCTGAAATTCATTCATCATTTACTTGCATTGTCATCAATCACTCTGTGGTATATAAAAAGGCTCAGTTAGAAGGATAGGTTACGCCTATCTAGAAAACTGACCCTTGCGTGAGGAGATTCTTGAATCAAACCTCCGCTAGGTACCTTACTGAAGTGTTTGACCCTTCCATTTGGAGTTCTCAGTTTCTATCTGCCATTTCTTATCAATTCTCTAAGAGTTAATTCATTGTGTGTTGGCAGTTCTATTCTTAGTAGTTCCTCTATTTTCGCATTTCTTTTTACCTACTATAAAGAAATTTTAATTTGGGGTTTCACCCCCCACTAGATCTGTGTTCATCCCTTTTCACACACATCACATGGTATTAGAGCCTAACTCTCCCTTAGGGCTTTACATCCCAGAGAGCACTAGAAAATAGATGCTAGAGGTCTAACTGCTTTGGGTCATTCCACTAGTAAGCCACCATTCTTTGATGGATCCAATTTTACTTTCTGGAAGAACCGTATGCAACTCTTCCTTAGGGTGAAGGATTATGAAATCTGGAAAATTGTTAGTAAAGGTCCGTTTGAGTTACCTGAAGATGATGAAGTCTGGACCAGAGAGAAAATCTGTAGGTCCACTTTGAATTAGAGCATTGTAAATGCCATGCAGTGTGCTCTTCATACTACTGAATTTTCTAGAGTTTCCTCTTGTTCCACAGCCAAGGAGATGTGGGACAAGCTGGAGGTGATTTATGAGGGGACATCTAAGGTTAGAGAGACTAAGGTAAATATGTTAGTCTTAGAGTATGAACCTTTCAAGATGAAACCTGATGAGTCCATATCTGATATGTACGCCAGACTGATGGTACTCACTACTAGCTTAAGGAGTCTTGATAAAATTTACAGTGAGTACGAACTAGTTAGAAAAATTCTTAGGTCTCTAACACCTATTTGGCACACCAAGGCCATTGTCATGGAGGAGTTTAGGAACCTAGCAACCACCACAGTAGATGAACTCATCGGTTCTCTCATGACATATGAGTTGAACCTCAAGAGGGTTTCTGAAAGACAAAATCAGACAGAACATGTAGAAGAATGGTTGAGCGCTATTAAATGTAATGAACTATCCTTTTCATTGAGCTAAGTCTTTCGACTCTAAAGTTCATTAAGTCTAAATCATCTTTTCAGCCAAAGTGCATTCAGATTCTTATAGGAGTAGATATCTTATTTTAGTAGCTTAAAGTAGTGAAATGATTATCAGTTTGTCATTATTTCAGATTCTCAAGGATTTCAAGATTTTCAGAGAGAAGATGCCAAGTAATGTCCAGCAATGAAGTTCAAGGTTGTTAGGACATGAAATGCAAGATGGCAGGAGTGTATTGCCAAGTTAAGAGAATCAGCTTGATACTGAGGGATAACAAGTGAAATTATCTCAAGAGAAGTATAGAAATCAATGCATGATATCAAGTGAAGTAGTCCGAGTAAGAAAAATATTCAGATATATTAAATTCATGAGATCTTGGTTCAGGAAGGATAGAAATCAGAATAGACAAATACAATTCTGAACACCCCCAAATCATATGCATGCTTGAGATAGACATCAACCAGACAAGAGAACACATGCTCCCCCCGTCTGTGTGCGAGATGATTGGTCGCAACAAGATGACATATGAATGTGTAATGAAAATGCTTGTCACCAATGCATGACACAACTATGACTCTATTAACGGACAGAGTGCAATGCATGCAGTTAAACTTCTGACAGAGTTGCTCTATTGATGGCCTGTGACATGTGCAATTGAAACAATTATGAAAAGCATTTATTCAGAGCAGAGAAGAATGAAACATCAATTATCATGCTGAAATTTACATAAGCTTAGTTCCCTTCTTAAAAATTTAAATCTATCATTTCCAAGGGGCTTAGTAAATATATTAGTAATTTGTTTCTCAGTTTCAAAAAAGTGAAATTCAATTTCATTCTTCATCTCTCAAGAAATGATGTTTAATTTCAATGGGTTTAGTCCTTGAATGATGAACAGGATTTTTTGTTAATGTAATGGCACTAGTGTTATCACATAAGATAGGTGTGCATCCTAAACTTTGATTAAAATCATCAAGAAGACGTGCGAAGCTAACAAATTTGCGGATTGGCCATAAAAGCTAGTTGAGGTTCTATGGGCCTACCGTACTTCCATTTGGACTCCTACCGGGCAAACTCTGTTTGCTCTCACTTATCGAATGGAGGCGATAGTCGCCTACGAGATTCTAATCCCCTCTCTTCGAGTACAATTGGACAAGGAGCTCCCTATTGATGAAAGACGTGAATCCCTCCTCACATAATTGGAACTCTTAGATGAAAAGCGTCTGGCTGCCGTCGAACATGTAAGGGTATACCAAAACAGGCTTTCACGATTTTATCAAAAGAAAGTGATCGAGAGAAAATTCAAAGTCGATGAAATGGTAATTAAATGAATCTTTGCAAAACCAGGTGGACCCTATTCAAAACTCCAACCAAACTAGGAAGGGCCTTATGTAATAAAAGAAGCATATCCTGGTAATGCATACCAATTGGTTAATGCGAACAGGGAACAATTGGCTTACCCTTGGAATGCCTTGTATTTAAAGAAATATTACCCCTAATAAAAATAGAAAAAGAGAGAAAATAAAAGTAAATAAAAAACAAAAGGATTGATATTTTACTTTTTCATGATAAATGGAAAGATCAATACTGCTAGTTCACTCTTCACTCTTAATAATTTAACATTTAGGTCAACACCCGCACACACTTCACGCTTAACCTCGAACCTCGTATGGTATGGAATCCAAGACGAGTCTAAACCAAACCAACAGTGAAAAGTGTAACTCATTCTCTTCTCTTCGGTTTATGAGGGGGGGGAGTCAGGACTTAGTCAGGTCACCGAACCTACCCACCACCCTAGTAGGTGGAAGTCAAGGCCCAAAATGGGAATATCTGCCAAAAGCCTTTTGCTCCTTTCAAAAAGAAACAAAAATACCATGTCAAGAGGGTAAAGTTCCCACAGGGAAAACCCTGGTCGTAAGCATGCGATAGTCAAGGCATGGGCAACTAAAGTCACCCTAAGCCAAAGACTGAACCCCAACAGGCAATAGGGTAATGTATAGACTTTGGACATGCACAGACCTATATGTGCACAGACTAGAAATTGTGCATAGACCTTGAAATCGGAATGTGTATAGACTCTAAAACATGCATAGACCACAAATACATCATGTGTACAGACCCTACTATGTGTAAGCACATGCTTTAAAACACTAGACAATGCATGTGCACAGACCTACTCCATGTTGAAGAAGATGCATCGACTTTGCAGAGCAAGCTACAGTGTATGCATTGACCTGACAGCGCACATGGTAGAAGGTGCATCGACCTTTCTTCAAACAGATGCAAAATGTGCATCGACTTGTCTTAAGATAAGTAAACAATGTGCGCCGACCTTGTAAGCTTGAATACAAATGTGCACCGACTTGACCTTGCTAAATGCAAATGTGCACAGACCTTATGAACAAGCATTGACCTCATAGAAGATTAATGCAAACCTACGTCATCCTCAGTATGCAAGATGTAAAATGTGCATCGACTTTAGTATGGCTAAGTCAAGATATGCATCGACCTTAGTATGGCTAAGGTAAGATGTGCATCGATCTTAACATAAAACATATACACACTAGCGTCGACCTTAGTGAGTAAACGTACACTCTAGCATCGACCTTAGTATGTACAAGGTCTATCATGCATCGACCATAGTGAGAAATGCATGCACAAGAAGCTATAAAATCCTAATAGTGTTGCCATAATGAAAAGTGGATTCTGAATATCATAATTTCCAATATCCAAAAACTAAAGACAAACTATATTGTTGCCAATCATCAAAACTTAATAAGAAATTGAATTCAAAGAGTCAAGTCAAAGGAGACGCAACATGAGACACACATTATCCCACGTAATCTCCCCACAACATTCTCCCCCTTTTTAATGATGGCAACAAATTAAACTTTGATATACATTTTGATGACAACACTGACTTTATTAAGATCCGAAAATATGCATACAACGCAGAAAATGTAGCTTCTCTCCCCTAATGCAAAGCTAACCATCAAAAGCTCTCCCATTTTGCCATTAGCAAAAAGAATGCCACCGGTTCTCCTCGAGCATCCGTTCGACACGGAGCAGGCGCTCCGAGTCGGTGGGGGTGAACATGTCGTCCTCCAGGGTGAAGATCGGGCCCGCGTAGGAACGTGCGGTGTTGTTGCGCTTGCCGGCCATGTGGCCGTGCTTGTCATGCGGGTTCGGGCCCGTGTAGTCCCGCCACTTCCAGCCACGCGCAGCCGACGCGATCTCACGGTTCGAGATCAGGTGATCGAGCGCGTCGAGGATCGGATCGCCGGTAGCGACCCACCGCCGGAACCGGGCGTGGACATCGAACCCGCCGACCGGGTCGTGAGTGAGGTCGAGAGCGTCGACCCAGCCCTCCCACGGATTGTGAAAGCTGTCCCGCGAGGCGTGCGCTGCGTCCCCGATCGAACCGTCCGACGTCTTCTTTCGGTTCGGGGCGACCCGGTTCGCTTCCTGTTCGGCTCGGACCAGGAGCGGGTTCAGCTGCCAGGTCTTGCCCTTCACAGCAACCATGCGGCGCTTCCTCTCCTACGGGGAGACGATGAGACGTTGGCCGACGACCTGGCCCGTGAATCCCGTGGTAACGAGACCAGTGCTAGACACCGACCCGGCCGTCACCGATCGGGAGTAAACAGCGACATACATGGTGCCGCCCGACACGGCGATGCGGTCTTCGTACTCAAGGGTGAACGTGCCACTCGACGGGGACAGGGTCGGGGTGCCGCTCGTGTAGTACCCGCTGACGAAGACAATGTCCGTCCCGTCCGCCGCAGCCGTTGCAGACCCGACGTTGTTGAACCCGATCGAACCCCACGTACGCGTGCCCCCGGCCGGAGGCTGGACGGCAAACATCGTGACCGCGGTGGTGTTCGTGTTCGGACTGGTCGCCATTGCGAGGTCGTCGGATGCGTCGCCGCTCGCGGTCCGGTACCACGTCCGCCCGAGAGTCGAGTTCGTGTTGGCCTCCGTCCACCCCGAGGGGGTGCCGGACAGGTTGCTTCCCGTCGCCGCCATCCCGACCAGGAGGCACCCAGTCGGGCGGTCAGGAGGAGCGAGGTACCCCCACGGGGCAAACTCCTTTTGCTCTCACCTATGGGATGGAGGCGGTACTCCCGTATGAAATTTTGATCCCTTGCCTAAGAGTGCAGCTTGATAAGGAACTTAATCTCGATGAGCGTCAAGAGGCATTGCTAGTCCAGCTGAAACTCTCGGACGAGAAGAGGCTTAATGTGGCCAATCATGTTTTCGTTTATCAAAAGCACGTCTCGCGTCATTTTCAAAAGAAGGTCATTGAAAGGAGATTTCAAGTGGGTAATATGGTTTTGAAACATAAATTTATTAGATCAGGAGGTCCTAGGTCTAAGCTGCAACCCAACTGGGAGGGTCCATTTGTAGTCACGGAAGTTTATCCTGGGAACGCATATCGCTTAGTAAACGCCGAGGGTGAAGATCTGTCTCACGCGTGGAACGGGCTATACCTTAAGCATTTTTATCCTTAAAAAATAAAAAATAAAAAAACAAACAAATAAAAAAAGAGAGTCTGGCTAACGATGGTTGCACAGCGAGGCAACCTTGTCTTAATCATTAGGGGGGATTATTTAATGCAGCGCTCACACACTACACGACACTCTTGGGTCAGGGTCTCCCTTTTGTAACACCGTTTCTCCTTCGGCCATGCTCGGGGGGAGGTGAAGGTCTTTTGCTTTTTTTCCTCGACCAAACGTAGGGGCAAGAGGTTGATAGATTAAATAACCAACCTAGGCACTCCCCAATATGAGAGCAGTCTCAAATAGGGGCAATCTTCAAAAAGAAAACAAAAGAGAAACACCATGAAAAATGCCCCTGATTCTAGTAACTGGGCCTGCTTCTCCTATGGCAAGAGTCGAGATTCACGTAAAACGGTGAAAGGTTGTGCAACATCATGGGTATACCTAAAAAAAACTATGATTTAAAAGCATGACAAGAGCGGCAAAGTCCCCGTGGGTTACCACAGACCCGGGCGTGTGCGTGCTAGTGAAAGTTTGATCCCCCAAATACAATACACTGACTCTTTGAGGGGTAGTGCCCTGGGAGGGAGTTGAGTCCTGATATCCCGCCAGGCTAGTAGCCAAAGGCTATAGCGAAGAAATAGGAATTGATTTTGACAAGTCTTTTGCCCCTGTGGCAAGACTTGAGGCTGTGAGAATTCTATTAGCCTTTACATGCCATAATGATATTAAAGTTTTTCAAATAGATGTGAAAAGTACATTTTTGAATGGTTTCATATAGGAGGATGTGTATGTGGAGCAACCTCCTGGATTTGAAGATCACGTATATCCAGATCATGTTTACAAATTAGACAAGGCACTTTATGGCTTGAAATAAGCTCCCCGTGCTTGGTACGAGAGGCTAAGTTCATTCCAAGTTGAAAATGGCTTCAAACGTGGTAACATTGATCAAAGTTTATTTACCAAAGTAAATGATAAGAAGATTCTAATTGTTCAAGTTTATGTGGATGACATCATATTTGGTTCTACTGATAACACATTGAGTGAGAATTTTCCAAACTAATGCAAGGTGAATTTGAGATGAGCATGATGGGAGAATTGACTTTCTTCTTGGGCTTGCAAGTCAAGCAAATGGCAGATGGAATATTCATAAGTTCAAGGAAGTATGCTCGAGATCTACTTACAAAGTATAATTTTAGCAAGGTGAAGCCTCAACCGACACCCATGTCCACCTCAATCAAGCTAGATCAAGATGTCAAAGGTAAAACCGTGGACCAAAAGCTTTTCAGGAAGCATGATAGGATCTTTATTGTATTTGACTGCCAGCCAGCCCGACCTTCAATTTGCTATTTATTTATGTGCGAGATTTTAGTCTAATCTGAAAGAATCACACATGTCAACAGTGAAATAGATTTTTAGATACATTACTGGCTCAGTTAGTTTGGGTTTGTGGTTTTCACGTAATTTGAGTTTTGAATTAATTGCTTATTCTGACGTCGATTATGCGGGATGTAAAGTGGACCAAAAAAGTTCCAGCGGGTACTACCAATTTCTTGGGGGATGCATGGTCTCATGGCCTTCCAAGAAATAAAATTTAGTGGCATTATCAACTGCTGAAGCCGAATATGTGGCTATAGACCGTTGTAGAAAGATTCAAAACCAAAGAGTGAATAAAAAGAACAGGAGTCATCCTCATGAGAACAAACACCATAGCTTAACAATCAGAATAATGATAATAGTAAAAGAATATAAACCACCCCAGCTATAATCGAAATTCTCTTCTGGGGGCTTCAACCCTAGAGACCCCCGCAAGGGGCGCTGCCCCCTTGACCCCCACGACCTGATCGCGTAGGTCGATCAGCGTGCGAGGGCACACGATGGCGAGCTCGGGCTCTACACTTAACTATTCGCTCCCTCAGACTATGTATGAAGAGAAAAGTAATGATGCCCCACTAGGTCAGACCTAGATTTCAGGAGCCTTCGCCTGGACGTGACCATGATCCCAACTTATCTTGGGCCAATAGTTCATTAATCTGACCCGCTTCTTCAAGGATCCAATCCCGCCCTCCACATTAAACTTGCTGTATCTATGGCAGACATCCGCACGGCTTTTGTCGTCGTCTTCGATGCTTCAAACGTGGACTCTCGTCCAAACAAGAAATGGTCCATAAGTGATCGACATAAGTGTATCCGTGAATGTTTAAGTCCCAATGCGGGGTTTGTTCGAACGCCATCCAAAATTTTACTCTCGCTTCCGTTATTATGAATCTTAGGTCGTGAGGCCCCTTTTTTCGGTGATTAATCAAGGGTTTTATCCTCTCCAAGGGGATGTAGTTAACATCGTAGCCTTCACGATACGGCGGGTTCTTAGTCCCGACACGACACACATAATTGTCTATTTAGTCAGATCGAGCGCACACAGGCTTCCTTAAGTCTGAATAAATCATCACCTCGGAGACTGGCACGCCCTCGCACTAATAAACTGAACAAATGAATGAAAAGACTAATAAACTAACAAAAAGAATAAACGTCCCGATAAGTGTGTCCACATGTACTTGTCCAACTAGATAGATATGTAGGACATATCTCTAATGGTGGGGACAAGTCACATTATAATGAGGATGATGATCCTAAGACCTATGAGGAGGCAATAAGTGGTATTGACTCCTGGAGATGGCAAGAGGACGGCAAACCCTGCTTACCACCATACATTACATCACCGATAGTAAATTAATTTTGCACAATAAATTATACGTAACGTTCAATCAAATGATTGAGGCATGCGTGTGCCAATGAGTGCACTATTATGCTTATTAATCCCCTTAACATTTTTCTTTTTTTACCTTAACTTTATGAAGTGGCACACATTCAAAAAGTAATTGATTAAACCGGGTAACTCGTTACAATTTAAATCTGTATGTAAATTGTGTAGACCACAGAATGATTCCGGTAGCTCGTTGATGTCGGTATATGAAAGGTCGACGAAGCGGAGATGCTTTAAATTTCCAATTGACATGGGTAACTCTGAAATTCCACAAGCTTGTAGTCCCAATACACGTAGCCGTTTTAACTTAGCAAACATGTTATCAAGAAGAAGAGGGCTCAGATCAAATCTAGGTCGGCTCAAGAAATGCAAGATCCGCAGCTTCCCATATCTGCACAATTCCTCCAGCTTCATAGGATCAAGATGTTTAGTAGTAACTATCGACACATGACACATGACGTATTGCTTCATGAATTTCATTAGGTCGGACGTCATCTCCCAACCTGAGGCAATCATCCTGAGAAATGGATTCGGTCAAGTTGTGAATCAGATCATGCATCACATATTTTGACTCAAACGTGCTTTCTTCGAAGAATGACATGTCTAGTAAATCATCAAAGTGCTGATCACCCGTAGGGGTTTGAATAAAATTTTGGGCCACCCAATGTGGGGCTAACTCATATCTAGAAAACGCGTAATCTTTGGGGAACATAGAGCAAATGCAAAATACTGCTTCAAGTGTCCTGACAAGTGATCGTAACTCAATTTAAGGACCGGCGAAATATAATTTGGGTACTGCGGCAGGATGAATATCTCACTGTCGATGATGTTTTTCCAATGCCTCACATCTAAGCTTCGGCTTAAAAGTCGGCCAATTAAAAAAAAATGCTGCTAATGGTGAACCCTTGAGTTTCGTAACCATCCGTCTGCCAATACTCTCTAGCTGCACGTTCCCAAGCTAACACTATATTAATCTCTATTCATTTGATTTGTCAATCTTTTAATCGTGCTGATTAAGTCACAATTGTTTGTTTGAATCTCATTATACTTCGTGCACAAAAGTTCATTCACTTGAAATTTTCTATACTACGTGCACAAAGGTTCTCTCACTTGAAATTTCTATACTTCGTGCACAAAAGTTCTTTCACTTGAAATTTTCTACTTCGTGCACAAAAGTTGTTTGACTTGAAGTGTTCATACTTCGTGCTAAAAAGAGGGGGTCAGAATAAAACATCCGTTCTTCATGCACTTCCATCATATGTCATAGCGCGTGCATGTTTTATGCGTAGCTCATGCAGTTTCCTGATCCTTAGCCTTTTTATCTCGTGCATGAACAGTGGTCAGCGCGCATGAATGTTTCTGGTGTTTCATTATCCTTCACTTCGAGCACTTTGGGGTTCTTATACTTCGTGCCATTTTAACCTCGTGCAAGTTTCAGTTTTTAAAGACCGTGTTTGTCCATATGAACCTCGAGTATGAACAGTGTTCATAACTCGAGTAGATCCTTCAATTTACTTCGTGCAGGTTTTGCCTGACGAAGTCATTCTTCGTGTTGTTTATCGAAAAACATACCTTGAGCAGGTTTGTTTTCGAAAAATGTACTTCGTGTAGTTTTTCGAAGAACATACCTCGAGCAGGTTTACTTCCGAAAAACGTACCTCATGCAATTTTTTCGAGTTTCTTACCTCGAGCTGTCTCTTGTGAAAAGCCCACCCCGTGTCACTTTTTCAAGTTTCATACCTCGTGCAGTTTTTGCACTGCCGAGGAGATATCCTGTGTCACTTTTTCAAGATTCATACCTCGTGCAATTTTTGCACTGACGAGGAGATACCCCGTGTCACTTTTTCAAGATTCATACCTCGTGCAATTTTTGCACTGACGAGGAGATTCCCTGTGTGGCTTTTTCAAGATTCATACCTCGTGCAATTTTTGGACTGACGAGGAGATACCCCGTGTCTCTTTTTCAAGATTCATACCTCGTGCAGTTTTTGCACTAGACATAAACAGGTAGAGAAAAAATCAGGAATCCAGAAGTAAGTCCATGCAATAACTCCAGTATCAGGTTACATAGTTATCCAATTTTAACATGATGTATTTATTAAATATCAAACAAAACTAGCGACTGTATGTAAGGTCGTTTATTTAAATAGCGAGCGCCCAAGATAGGGTCGCTATTTACTTAAACTTAGTAAAAACTATAACAGAAAACCATGGAATCCAATACTAAGTGACTTACATGCGTGATTTTCTTCTAATTAACAAGTTCGGCTTTGTAACTTGAGAACACCTACCTCGTTTGGGGTTGATCTGGATAATAAACAGAAGAGAAGAATTAAGAGAATATGTAGTAGCAGCAACTACAACTGCATGCTTTGATCAGACGCAAGAAGAGGATGTATAAGAGTAAATCGAGTAACCCCACGACAGCAACTGCAGCAACGGTAGTAGGAATAAACAACAATTTTCTTTCTACTACCACAACAACAACGGTAGTAGGAGAAGAGCAAAAGCATGAGGAAGATGAAGGATGCAGAGCTCCTTCACATTTAGTAGTAGCAGGGAACGACATGTCTCATAAACTAACAAAGGCAGTAGCCTTTGTGCATATAGGAGGGGGTTTATTTATAGGATTTGGGGTTTAAGCATCCTATTGGGATTTAAACTTCCACGTAGCAGTCCTAGTGAGTTTAAACCTTCCCATGTAAGACCCCTTGTTGCTATATCTGCAGCCGTTTTTCCAAAGAACCTAAAGACCTAAAAGTTCATGCGGGATTTCGAACGGAAAAGAGGGTACAATAGCTTTTTAGAATATGTAAATATATATCCACATATGTATATATCCTATTCCTCCATTGGACATAAGGAGGGTGATGGGCTTTTAAGGCCCATTAGTGAATAGTGACCATAGTCAATATATATATCTCCTTTATATTTAAGGCTTTTCATTAAAGGTTGAGGCCCTTGTGGTTTATTTGCAAGGCCCACTCATTTAAGGCTCTTTTATAGTTTAAGACTTTTATCTCAGGAAGATCCCGGGGCATGTCATCCATTTCTTGGACGAATTCGGGAACATTCTTAGGCACCTTATTCCAGCCAAAATCATCATCAGGCGAACCTTGAGGTACTAGGTCTCCCTTATAGAAGATGATGGGCTTAGCGGCCTTATTACTCTTCTTCCCTTTCCTTTGATATGTGACGATAAACATCTTTAACTACTCGACTTTATACTCCTCCCGTTGAAACAAAGGTTGCAAGTATGCGGAAGGTAGAGAGATGCTTTTGTCGATCGCCTGGCTGATGAGATTAGCTTCCAAATTAATGTCCCGCATTTCTAGTCGAGGTGGCTTGGTTTGGTGGTAGTATCTTGTATGCTGAGCCAGTGCAACCTGGTGAGGTCCTTGTTGATGACGAAGAGCTCTTCTTCATCTTCTTCTTCTTTGACAATGACCTTTGGCTTTCCCTTATCCTTGACTTTGACATGAGGCTCGATGGTGGGTTCCCCGAAGTATAATTGAGCATCTGTCAAATTACACTCATTCAGGCGAAACAGAGATTGATCGGCAAAGACCGTATGCTGCTCTCCACCCTTTGCATATTTAATACATTGATGAAGAGTTGAAGAGATGGCCCAATTTTCATGTAGCCAGGGTCTCCCAAGTAGGGCTTTGTATGACGTATTAACATTGATAATATAGAACATGGCTTTGTTGACAAAATTATCCATGGTCACTTCCACTTCTACTTTGCCCAATGCGTCTTCTGAATTCTGATTGAATCATGAGATTTTAACGTCATTAACCCTTTTCAAATAGGGCACGAGAAACAAAGACTGAAAAATCTTAACGGGCATTATATTGACGGATGCCCCAGGCGCCACCAGAATTCGATTCAATTTATGACCATTTATCTTCCCTTGCATATATAGGGGACGATTGTGGCAATGGGAAGACAACAACATGCCTTTGTCTGTAAAGATGACGGTTGCTGTAAAAGCTTCGTATGCTTGAGCCCGGAGCTTAGCCACTTGAGCCTCATAAACTTCTGGCTCTTGGAGTATTTTCATGAGGGTCTCCCATGAAGCCAAGGGTTCTATTTATAGACCCTCAAATCCCTGGACGAGTTGGAGAGAATCCAGCTAAAAAGTAGGGTAGAGTCTAGCAAAAACTCGAAGATAATATTCCCAAGAGTCCATAGAAAGAAACAAAAGCTTCTGAGGATTTGTATTGAGAGAGAAATCACCAAATAAGGACCCTAATCCACCCACGGCGTAGCAGAGGAAGAACAGTCCTGACAGGACTCTCTGTCACCAAAAATTGTCTTACGATAGGCTGTCAGACATCATAAACGGTCCAATAATGGGCCGCTAGACTTGGTCGTTTAACAAAGGATAAGTTTTGAAAGTTTGAATAGGACTCTGCCACTGGAAAACGGTCTAGAAATGAGCCGTCACACAGACTCTAATGGCCATACGATAGACTGCATGGGAAAATCACACAGTAAGAGGATAAGGTTGAAAGAAAGATAATAGCTTGGGACTCTGGCATCATCAAGCGGCTTAGAATAGAACTGCCAAACGTCATCAAACGGCCCAAATGTAGACCGCTAAGGACGTAGGCGTGGCAAGACAAATGAAAGTCCATTAAACTTTAAGTGCTGAGAAAAGATAAGGAACAAGGCCCAACCAGGGAGAGTGACCCATAAAATAAGCCCAAAAATGACCAAAATGGCTCGATAAATGGTGAATAACTTGGGACATCATAAGAATGAATAAGGAGATGACCCAACTCATTGGTTATAAAATGGGTGTCAACAACCTTCCCTTCAGATGCCAACAATCCTTGAATGTGTGGCCAGTCTTTTCACAATGAAAGTAGTAGGGAGAGGGATTTCTTCTGATAGCCTTGGAGTGCGTCGACCTGTCCGGATGAGTGCATCAACACACAGGGTCACATCTGGGCTTCTAAGCATGAGCGCGCTTTATCCCATCATCGACCTGTCCCTTGCCATTGCCTTTCACATTGTTCCTTCTATTTTGGCCTACTCTTAGCTCATCATTCTTCAAGATGGAGCAGTTATACATAATATGACCATGTCTATCACAATAAAAATACTTGATCATTCTTTATTTTTCAGCACACATTTGCTTGCTTGCATGTTGCATTTTTTCCATCTCTTTATTTACCTTAGTTGATTAAAGGCTTAGCCCCCTTAACCCTTTGTCAAGGTCACAAGAACAACCCCTTGCTTATTGAGCAAGGGGCCAAGCTGAACAGATTAATTAACCTGTTTGTTTCAGTGAACACATGGATGAGAAGACACAAGTACACGGGCATACAAGTGCAAAAGAACAAAACTCAGGTAACATGTTTTCATTCATAACTATTTGCATATGTGTGTACAAAATGAAGGAGGAGATGAACAAAGGTAATCTCTCTAGCTCTCTCCACCTCCCTCCTCTCTCCTCCCACTGCTCTCTGCCTCATCCCTCATCGACTTCTGGCTGGCGGTCAACCTCTCGGCTCGAGCACGGTCCTCATCCTCTCTCCTCTGGTGCGTAGAGGAACCCACTAAGTAGCTAGTGTTGGAGAAAGCACTGGGTCGGCCCTCAGTAAGCGCCTGCTCTCAGCCTCTCCGGTAACGGTCCTTTGCTAACCTCACCCACTCCTCCGTTGCACCAAGGCGGAGCCTCAGCTCGGCTAGCTCCTCCCTCTCACGGTCGCAATCGCGGTCGTGCTCATGGTCACACTCCACCCTCTCGTGGTCGCTCTCCCGCCTCGCTATGCTGAGTAGCAGTTGCAGCTCGACTGTCTCCTGGGGCAGCTCCTCAATCTCTCGAGGCCAGTCCTTTGCAACTCACTGTAGCTCGTCACCTCTCCCCTGCCAACTCAACTGAGGCCCATCGCCTCTCCTCTGCCAGCTCCTTGGTGGCTCGCCGTCTTGTCTCCTCCAGCTCCCCAGCAAGCCTCTGTCACTCCTCCTCAAGCTCTGTGACCCGCTGGTCATGGATCGTGAGCTCGGTATCGGCCAAAGCAGCTCGAGTGACCGCATCCTGCAACTCTGCAACCTGCATTATTCAGCACATCTTGAGCATATGTCATATGTTTAAAGTAAGAGTGAATGGCATTTCGAATGCTTACCCACTTGGCTAGGTCGCACTCTGCCGCCTCGGCACGTGCAACTGCTCCTGCAAGTCACACCTCTAGCGAGGTGATCTCCACGGTCGGGTCCCTCGAATTCGAAGAGGCACCTCCTGCTCCTCCGGCTACCGCCCCTGCTAGGCACAATACATTTATTGAGACTATTAGTGGCTGAACATCAAAAATTAAGGAACAATTAATAGCATATAGCAAATGCATACTCACCAGGGTCTCTAGGTCAGCTCGCGTAGTCGTAAGCTGGGTCTCCAAACTGTGGAGACGGACATGTAGGTCCATCGCCATTACATCCCGTGCATCCTACATGGGTCATTCATTAGTCGCCACATCTCAAAAGCATATAAGTTTAAAAAAACCTTCATACATACCCCTCTTGGCCTCATCTGAGGTCAGTCCACGTATGTCTCCCAATACCGCTGTAGGTATGCCAAACTGTCTGGTGCGTGGGAGACGACTGGGATCTCGCCTCATTGCCAATCTACAAATTGCTCTGGGAACCGCAGTCACCAGTCAGTCGCAGTCGTCCATCCTTGGGTCTTCCGCCCGATCCCACATGGCTCCGTCACCTCGACCCACTCCTGGTGCAGGCCGAGTGTCCTCATCGCCAACCTAAGCCGTAGCGGCTCGATCTCGTTCAGGTAGTAAACCCAGAGGTCATGCCCAAACCGAGGTCGGCCCACTACGACCCAAGGCTGGCCCTCATCGGGCATCCCTAGGTATGGCCTCCATACAACCTGCATACATTCATTATATCATCACATTTTCATAAAGTAGGAAATGAAAGCACATGCAGCATATTCACACACATACCAGTGAAGGGGGGTAGTCTCGAAACTCCCGTCTAAGGACCGTCAGCTAGTAGTCGTGAGGCGCCCCGGTCAAGCACGGAAGCCAACGTCACGTCGGAGGGAAGGAGTCTGCATCTCCAGGTCGGGGGCTGACTCGGTCCATCGTCATGTAGAGGTGATTCTACACCTGCATCCATTGGCATCTATTAGATGCATGCATAATCACATTCATAATCATCATAAGCATTTAACTAAAAATGACAAAAGAGAAAATGCATACCTGAAGAAAAGGCGAGAAGCCACTGATGGTCGTCTCACGACCTGTCCCCGTAGACAGGTCAGCTATCAGGTGCGCCAGTAGAGCGGCTCCCCAGGCGTACCACCCTACTCCGTCTAGGTCCTCTAGGATGCCCAAAAATTGATAGTTGATGTCATCCCCCTTCATCCCCAATAATAATCTCCCGAGCATCAGAAATAGAAACCTCCTGAGATCCATGTCAACCCTCTCCCTCTGATCCGAGTTCTGGCAGTAAGCATCCCTAACCCTCCCAGTCAGCCTCTCTACGATCTCCTCCAGTGACTCACCCGACCTCTGTCGAGAGTCTCCTAGCCCCAGGGCCCACGTCAAGTCGGTCCTATAGACCATCCTACAGTCCCTTGGGGTATTGGCTACCATCTCTAGGCCTAGAAGCCTCCGTGCTAGCTCACCGTAGTCCGGGAGGGTCACCCCACTCACAGCCTCACCATCTACCCTTAGCTCGGTGATCCGGGGTACGTCCTCTAGGCTCGGCACCATGTGCCCCCACGGCATCAAGAATGCCCGGCTAGCCCGATCCCATCTCTCCCTCAGCACCTGAATGAGAATCAAATCAGGACGTACCGACTCGATGCTAAGGAAGGGTCCGAAGCCCATCGCCTCCACTCTCACCCTCTAGAAGTTGGACAGTCCATGGTAGGTGGCTAGCACCTGAACCCAGGAGATACGGGTTCATATCAGTCCCTGTAACAAACAAAGAAATGAATGAACATGGCCAGCATGTTAATTAATCAATTAAACCCAAAATCTTCACTATTTTAAATTGGCGACTATATAGTGGTCATTATTTTCTGAATTAGCGACCTAACCTAGGTCGTCCATTCTTACGATTTTGAATGGACGCCCAGGGTCAGGGCGCCAATTCTTTGGCAACTACAGGTTATTCCAGGGCATTAACAGTTAAAAAAATGTGTTTTATCTATTTCAAAAAAAAATGAGACAAAAAAAATGTTTTGAAAATGCGTCTGGCATGCTGTCGTTGTTTTGTTAATTTTTGAAAAAGAGGAAAAGGGTTTTTGTTTCTGCGACTCATCTCCAAACGAAGAACTCGACCCCGTCGAGTAAGGGGTGTGGCTGCTCGCTCCTGCGGATCGCGATCCATCCTCCGTAGCTCTGCCCAGGTGATCCTCGTGTCATCAGATGTGGGTCGTGCTCTCCACCATACATGGTAGCGTGGGTACGCTCCACTCTGAGTAATCGTCACCTCCTCATCTCGTATATGTTCTATATGCTCGCGCTACTGTGGGAATGAGGCTAGTGGTGGACACTCAGGGGTGAGGTCACTCTCAAGGGGAGGAGGCGGCTCGAAAGACTCACTGGGAATCACTGCTGGGTCCCTGTAGGACACTAGATCCGATTCGTTGAAGGTAGAGCTGATCCCATATTCGTCATACAAGTCTACAACGTACGCATGAGATCCGACTTGTCTTATATTCGAAAGGGACTGGCACCTGCGAGCTTGCATTAGACCGACTCGACTCGACGTATGCAAACTCCCAATATGCACTCGACAAATGTATGTATAGACTCTGATCAAACTGTACAAAAGTAGAGTCACAAATGACCCTAGACAAACCTAATGCTATGTAGGCCCATACATATGCAATGGTGGTCCAGGACAACTAAATGTGGATTTAAGGTGCATAGTGCCTCTATCAACTTGGGAGGACTCTGGACATCCTAAAGTGAACCGGTCATGCACTGGCTTTCTTTTGGGGTTGGGAGGTTTGGGAGGGCCAGGAGAGCCAAAGTCACCTTCTTCATCACCCCTATAAGATGTTAGAACATGTATCTCTTTTCGATGAACGAGTCCTTGGCTGAGTGTAGGTGGACTGGCCCGTGTGGGAGGGGTGTGATAGGGGACTTCCCTAACAAGGTGAAATGGAGGTTGTGGGTTACGAGGATCACTAGGGAGGGGATCAAAGGGATCAAAGAATGTGTGACCCCTCGTGATGGGTTCCCATGAGAAAGGATTGAACAAAATGACCACTACAGATCGCTTGAAACACGCTGCAGCAATTGCACTCATTGGCGACGGCGTCGTTGGCGCAGTGCATCCCACGCACGCCGCGCAGTTCTATTTGCACCAAATGCAAATATTTTTATTTGGTCTCCGATGACCTTTGTATATGCTATCTCCCTGTAATGCTTTGCCATATAGTCTGAACTTTGATTGTGATATTAGTATGGGCTGATGCTGAGTTTATTGTTTGACAAAGATACCTTCCTATTAAAGAAATTGCCAGAAGGCTATTCTCAAGTACTATGAAAACCTCTTTAAAGAAGAAGAACAATGGAGACCAAAGATTAGCGGGGAACCTTTTAACAAAATTTCAGAAGAGGAAGCTCTCTCCCTTATCAGACCTTTGTCGGAGGAGAAAACTAGGCTTTCTATCTTCAGTATGGTTTTCTATGGGGTTCTATCAACATTTCTGGCGTATTGTGAAGGACTATGTTATGGCAGCTGTCCGAGAATTTCAGATTAACCCTGTGGCTGTGAGGTGTTTAATTCCACATTTCTGGTGCTTATTCCCAAAAAGGAGAATGCTGAGTCAATCAACGAGTACCAGCCTATTAGTTTACTGAACGGTACCTACAAGATAAGCATCAAGACTTAGGCGAATAGACTGAAGGAGGTTATTCATCGGTTGGTGGACAGTAATCAGTCGGCATTCATCAAGGGAAGATTGATCTCGGACAACTATGTGGCAGCATATGAATGCCTGCATGATCAGAAAATTAACAGAAAAGAATGCCTTATTTTAAAGCTTGATTTTGAGAAAGCTTATGATAGAGTTTGCTGGGATTGCCTGATTCATGTTCTGCATAGCATGGGCTTTAGAAAAGAATGGATTGCATGGGTCGGCTGCTGCATCCAAACAGCTAAATTCTCAGTTCAGTTCTTGTGAATGGTAGACCTTGTGGCTTCTTTGGGAGCACAAGGGGCCTTGGACAAGGGGACCCTCTATCCCCTCTGTTGTTTGTTTTGGTGGGTCAGGTGATTAGTGTTATGTGGAAGAAAACACAGGCTTCCAGGCTATTTAGCTGGAGTTTCTATAGGCGGAAGGGGTGATCATCTAACACACTTGCTATATGCCAATGATTTAATTTTGTTTGCCATATAAGAAGTTTCACTTTGAGGGGACCCTTGGGAGCCTAATGTGTGGAGCGAAACGGTGGTGCACTCACTCATCAAAAGTAAGTGTACCAGTAGATTTAACTGAGAAAACTCCCTCATTTCCTCATTTTCACATCCACTTATCGGCCCTGTTGTTGTCCATCGGCCTATGGCCTAAGAGGACTGAAAGGAGAATCTCTGACCAGTCTATCTCTTGATGCGTCAGATTCATCGTGAATGTCGACGACCAAGTGCCCCTAGATAATTGCATGTGAAAATAATGTGCCACTGATGTCCTGGGTGCCGCCACCTCAAAAGAAAGAAGTCTCCAAACAAAAGGGGACCCCGAACAAGAGAGTTGGTAGGGTCTGATTGAGAGATTGATTGATAGACGTCCTGTGTGGAACAATCAGAGGGACGAGCGACAACACCATCGAAAAGGCTTCCCTCGCTTTGTTGCACCTTCCAGTCAGATCTTAATAGAGATCGAGGACAACCCCTTTGTGAGGGGGCTCCTCGGATGCCCGACGACCCAGCCTACTTGGTCAGGAACAAGTTTTGCGTATTCCACCAGGACCCAGATACACGGCTGATGAATGCACCACCCTTCACCAAGATATCCAGAGGCTGATCTGGCGAGGCTACCTCCCCCAGGACATATGGAGACCGGAGGAAGCACGTTGCTCTGTAGCAGCAGCCAGAAAGTGCCCCCACAACCGAAGCTCAAAGGCGTCATGCTGACCATCGCCGATGGGAGCACCGAAGGCGGCTACGACAACAACATGAAATTGCAAAGTATCAGATATAATTTTCTCGTAGACTATGGTACTTCATAATAAAATTGCAAAGTATGCTCACTCGCCCATCTAGAAATGTGACTCATGTCTTCTATGAAGATGTAATGACTGTAATAGTCTGGATACACAGTTATCGTCTTTATTTGACCCGACACATAAGCCCTCCTACCAGACTGTAATGTCTTTCAATAACTGACGTATCTATATGTAAGCTTCAGACCAGGCTTTCACATGGTGTTAGGACAGCGGATTTTCATGGATCGCCGATGGACTGACCGGCAAGGGGAGCCCCACAGAGGGTATGGTTGATCTGGCGAGGATCTCCAAAGAGAATGGTATCTATAAGTATGATGGTTCTAGAGAATATCCTCCGCACTATCCATTCAATTATCATATTTGCTCTTTCATATAGAGTTATATTCCTTTCAACATGGAAGCCAACGACCCGAATCTTCTAGATGAGCGGTGTCGTCTTGAGCTAGCAATTTTGTTGGAAAGAGATAACATGCAAGGGACAAGCACTCTATCTTGGCCAAGCTATCCTCAGGACTTCACGTGGCAATCACACGTCCCCGATCAAAAGCTCATGGGCTTTTTCAACAACTTTGAGAAGTTCCAAATTCGTACTTCACCTTTGCAACTAGTAGTCTAGAATATGTATGGCCACCACAAGCGCAGTGATTTTGCAGTTGATGGAATGGTGTTATCACCCTCAGAAACACAGTTTGCCGAAGATGGCCATGCCCAGGAATGTTTACTGGACCGGATATTTGGGTTTAAAGCCCCCAGCTGATATGAAAAATGGTTTGTAATTCCTTCACACAACTTCCGCCAAGGGGCCACTGAATGGCTATGTGCCATCCTTCACTATTATGGCTAAGTCCTTGAGTTGGTGGGGATTCGACATGGTGTGACAGTAACTTTGTATTATTACCCCAAAAATATAGGCCTCTTGCAAGGCTTGGTTGAGCGGTTTAATCCTTGCTGGAATATATTTGCTATCGCTCAGGGCGAGACTACCTTAGACCTATGGACCTTTCATGGAATTTCTAGTTTGCCGATCTGTGGTCAGGCATATGAAGAAGTCTGTTTGGATGACTTGCATCGCAGTCACACCCATGGTGACGGCAAATATCATCTTGCTTATTGTCACATGTTTTTTATGAAGGCTTGGAGAGACCTGGCCAGAGCAGACAAGAAAGATTCTGCTCACACCACCAGGGTGACTTTGAAAGCCCGGGTCCGTCACTTTTATAACGGGCCTTTCTATTATTATAAGTGATTTGGCACCGAGTAGTTAGAAATTCTCCCTGAAATAAAGGAGAAAACTCGCATCGAAAAGTGAAACAAATTCAAAAAAAAAATAAGTGACGAAATTGAGTAACCGAAAAGTGCCCCTGAAACAAAGGGTACGACTCGCGTCAAAAGGTTAGTCATCTTTTTAGTATTAAAAAAATAGGGTCGTGCGAATCTACCAAAAGTCGAGCTCTGTGTATGAAAGTGTAGGGAGGAAAGGTTCTTTCTAGTGTTCTTTAGAAAATCAGATTATCCATATTACTTTGGAGTTCATTTCTTATCTTTCACATACACATTTCATGACTGATTGTATGAATGTACTTTTTGAATTAGTCATCTTTCACAGCTTATGTAGTACCATCTTTTTGTAAGCACGACCTTCTTAATATGGTTTCATGTTCATCATCCTCTTCAATCAATAGCATTGTTCTTAACCTTGTCCCCAAGGGATTTGCTTTCTTCTATATTTTATAGTACCTAGATGCTTGTGTGCTTACATGGTAATCCACGTTTTGATTTGGTTTCACGTTTTGAGTCAATTGTACATTTGAGGCAACATATCTCATTTCTATCACTTGGTCTTGTCCCCTCATTGACTCTGCCAAAAAGGGGGAGAATATTGACATTTCACATAAAAGCTAACATTGTATAACTTCACAGGGTGATGTTTGTGCTAATCTCATTCATGCAAATCTTTATGAAAATGCAAGGAATTTTATCTTTGTCAAAAAAGGGGGAGATTGTTGTGCCCCGGCGTATTTTGACGAAGACAAACTGTTCTAATGAAAATTGCATTGCATATCTTCTACTGAAAAATGAATCTAGCCTACTTAAATATTTGAGCCTTTGGAATTGCACATATTGAAATTTGGCTGAATTGTATCTTTGAATGACTTGTGTATAAAAGTTTGGATTGATGGGTTTTGAAGAGCTTTGCTGTCTTTGGACTATTTGGGGAGAGAGTCCAACTTGCTAAGGGATATGAGCAGCAAAACTTGAATATAGCTTTGAATGTTTTGAAATAGATTCTTTTGACAACTTTTCATTTTCCAAGTAAGGCTTCAATTGTTAACCGTTAACAGTGAAAATGTGACCATTATTAAGGTTCAAAACTTTGACAGTGCCATGGTCAAAAGCCTTTACAACCACAAATGGTCCATCCCATCTGAATTTTAACTTACCGGGGAACAAGCGTAGCCTTGAGTCAAAAAGTCAAACCTTTTGATTCACATAAAAAGTTTTCCTGTGAATATGTTTATCATGAAATGCCTTGGTTTTAGCTTTATAAATCTTAGAATTTTCGCAGGCTTCATTACATAGTTCCTCTAGTTCATTGAGTTGCAGAGCTATTTGGGACCCAGCTTGAGTGAGATCAAAATTGACTTGTTTAATGGCCCAATATACTCTATGTTCCAGCTCTGCAGGTAAGTGGTAGGCTTTTCCAAAAATGAGGCGGTTTGGAAACATGCCAATGAGAGTCTTAAATGCAGTTCTATAGGCCCATAATGCATCGTCTAGTTTCTCGGACCAATCTTTCTTATCTGGCCTAACTATCTTATGCAAAATATTTTTGATCTCCCTATTGGACGCTTCTACCTGGCCACTGGTTTGGGGATGCTAGGGGGTGACGAGTTTATGAGTGATGCCATACTTTCTGAGCAAAGATCGGGATTGAGAATTCGTGAAGTGAGAACCCCCATCATTGATGATAGCCCTCGGACACCTAAATCTAGAGAAAATGTTCTTCTTCACAAACTTAATCACCACCTTATGATCATTGATCCTTGTGGCTATTGCCTCATTCCATTTTGAAACATAATCGACCGCCACCAAGATATATTTATTCCCAAAAGAAGGTGGAAATGGTTCCATAAAATTAATACCACAAACATCAAAGATTTCTACTACTAGAATGGGATTAAGCGACATCATATCTTTCTTAGAATTGTTGCCCACTGCTTGACACCTTAGACATGTTTTAGAAAATTCGTATGCATCCTTAAACAATGTGGGCCAATAGAATCTACTTTGTAGAATCTTAGCCACAGTCTTCTTTCCATGCATATTCATGCATTGAGAAAGTAATGTTGGTGCATATATACATTCCAGTATAGAAGGGTCGATGCACATATGCATCTTGGTCAATCAGGTCGATGCACCTCGTGCACTGTATTCATAGCTTGTGCTATAAGGCCGGTGCACCTTGTACACAGGTTGATGCTAGTGACCTAGCAGTTGAAGCATACAGTCGATGCACGTTAGAGAAAGGTCAATGTTAGTGACCTAGCGATTGCAGTGTAAGGTCGATGCATGCCATAGAAGGGTCGATGCACATTACAGGCAGGTCAATGCTAGTAAGCCAGCGCTGGAAGCATAAGGTTGGTGCGATAAAGGTTATCATTCTCAAGGTCGATGCACCTTGTGTATCTGTTGTACAGACAGGTCAGTGCACTTATCTACGTCGATGCTATTGTTCAAGGAGCACTGGCTTATGCACACACAGGTCGATGCACCTTCATTTCATAAATAGTCTTTCTATCAAATAAGGTCTACCTATGTTACATAAAAGTCGATGCTTCTGTTCTAACTTACTGCATGGCTTAGCCATATAGGTTGATGCATATTGTTGAAGCACCGATGCTTATGTAGAATTCTGAGCATTCATTTTCATGATTATCTGAACTCATTGAAACATCTGAGACTACATCTACCTTGATACTTATTATTTGTCTCATAAGTCTCATGATGATAAGTCTGCTAATAACTCTCTACTTTTTATTTTGATAGATAACAAGAAACAACCCAGATCTATGCTCGACCACCTGGGTTGCATAACGGTAGATCTCCTAACTCTCATGTGGAATTTAAAGTGAAGCAGATTTAGGGCACATGATCCAAGGGCAGAAGCTGAACTAATAGCCTGCCATGTGGAGCAGGTTACTTTCTACATCAGACACGTGGACATTCGCAACGCATTTTTGGATAAAGTTTTTAGGTGGGAATGTGTTTTCCACATGCCCAAATCAAAAACTCATTCGCTCTTGCCAGGATATAAGTACAGAGCCCGAGCATTCAAAGGAAAAAACATAGGAGAAAATAAAAAAAAAAGAAGAAAGAAAATTGGGGTTAAAAATAGAGATACCCCACTGGCCTTGTTCCTACATCAGGGCAAGGGTAAAAAGGGCTATAACCCGACTGCGGTGAAAACCCGCAAGGGTGTTGTAGGCAAAATCGGGTACCCCGCCACGTTAAGGGGGGCGTTGTTTCTGGATTTCTGGGTTGTTTTGAATTGACGCCCACTCACGGGTCGTCAGTTGTTTAAATCACGCCCCTCTTGGGGGTGTCATTCGACTGCTTCACAGAATCTTTACCCGACGGCTATGAAAAATAACATAATTTTTTTTTATAAAAATAAAAAAAATGCAAAGAAGGTTGTTAGGGGTACCTACCTTGCTCCGTTCGGGGGCTCTCCCTCCCCCTCGCATTGGCTGCCGAGGGAGGGGTTCTTCCTCGCCCTCTCCTTCTTCTTCCTCATCTTCTTCTTCTCCTTCCTCGTCGCCTTCTTCATCATCATCATCATCTTCTTCTTCTCTGCCTTCTTCTTCTCCGCCGTTGCCGTCGCCTATCATCGGTTCTTCCTCCCCGGGCGCCGCCGCAGGGACTTCTTCCTCGGCTACGGCGAGGAGCTCCTCCGCGTTCACTCCTTCATCGCCGGTGAGGTCCACGACCTTAGGGCCCATCACCCGCTATCGCTTGTGAGGCCCTGCCATTGGAAGGGTTGGGATCGTATAAGGGGAGAGCGGTTAGGGTTGCGATTTGGGGGTTTGCATGATGGAGAAGGAGGGAGAATAGAATGAAAGGGTTGAATGGAGGGAAGGGGGAAAGGTTGGGGTTTTGTTTCGAGCGTTTCGAAATGAAATAGCGCCCTTATGAAAGCCGTGATTTGCTTGATTGACGCCCCTTCCACAAGGCGTCATTTTTATATTTGACGATACATTCAAAGGCGTCATTTGCACAATGTCTGGGGAATTGAACCTTCGTCAGAGCGTAATAAATGGCAGATTGATTGATTTTGATGCCTGTAATAATGAATTAGAATTGACGACTTAAGGAGAGACATTAATAAAGGAAAATCTTTTTTGGGGGGGACAGTATCATCATTTTGACTTTTGGGTTCCCCTCTTTTGCATGCATGCGGGGACACTACCCTCTTCTCGTGCTTTGACCCAGGCTCGAAGGGATGGATCCTACTCTTGCTTTGAGGGAATTGTACCTCGGTCCTCACCTACTCAGCCTTCTAAGGGCTCCGGCCATCTCATTTGGTCGAAGAGGGAAAGGATAAAGACTGCAGCTTTTTGGAGACATTCGGGATGAAGCCTTATCACAGGCGATGCCACCCCTTTTGGATAAAACACATGAGTGTGTGCATGTTGTTTTCCTTCTAATAGGCATAGGCCGACATGGCCGAATAGGGTTCTCCATGGCTCTGGCGGACCAAGACCCGAAACTTACCAAACCTTGACGGGCCCTTTATCCAGCATGAAGGGTGGATGCAATGAATTTGGTCTTCATGATGGTCACCAGGCATTAGTATTCTTCTTTTTTCTTTCTTTTTTGCTTGAATAGCTATGTACAAGGCCTCACGAATACAATTTCTTTAGATAAATCTCATTCCATGGATATGTGAGTTCTACTCAATTGGAGTCCACTAACTTGGACGCGTTGCTTGAGTAGACTTCTTTGACGACAAATGGGCCTTCCCAATTTTCTTGTAGTTTTACTCTAAGACCAGTGGCTTTAGTAAGTTTCCTCTTTAAAACTAATTCACCCACTTTGAATTTCCTCTCAAGAACTTTCTTTGCATAATAACGTGAAATTCTTTGGCGATATACTTGAGCGTGATCAGTCGTGATCATTCATTTCTCATCTAATAGTTCCAACTGGGCCAAAAGATTTTTGCGATGATGCTCAGGATCGAGCTCGAGATCCAGCTGCACTCTTAGTGAAGGGGTGGATATTTCATATGGAAGTACCGCTTCCATCCCAAAAGTGAGTGCATACGGGGTTTGACCCCTGGGAGTTCGGACAGAAGTGCGGTAAGCCCAAAGGGCCTCAACGAGGTGATCTGACCAATCTATATAATGATGAGACTTGCAAATTTTCTTGATAATTATTCATTTATGATATATATATGTATATTTCACATACATATATATTATGCATCGGGTGACTTTGGGAGGCCTTCAACAATAGAAGCTACATGGTGGCTTCAACATGGAGCCTTTCACGTTGCACGTAAGCCAAGGAAGTGGCCAGCGCATGGGCTTCTATGTTGTTTCATGCGAACGCTGGTTCGTAGGCTAATGTAACCAACGCATGCAGGACCACACGACGTGGTGGGCTTTAGGCGCGACAGCAACTGCCTTTGGCAGTCACAAACGAGGCTTCTGCGGCGGGCTTTGTGGCAGGCTACATGGCAGACTTCGATGGGCATGAAGTGGCTTTGTCAGCAACATTAGCAAGGTAAAAAGGCAGCCAGGAGGTCCTCAATGTGGCAAGAGATGCGGCAGGAAAAGAGGAGAGAAGGTGGGCGGCCTCCTTCTCATGGGCCAGCAAACGCAAAAGTCAGCAAGGTCTTCGCATGTGCAATGTGGCTGCACGTAAGAAAAAGAGAGAGAAAGGAGAGAGAAGTCAACAAGGTGGGTTGTCAACATTGGGAAAGAAGAAAAAGAAGGACAAAAATTTATAAATAAATGTATTTGTGTGTAATGCATGGTGGCCACCATTTTAAAGTGAAATATGACATCTCAATGTGTTCACATAGTAAAGGGGTTAATTTTGGCCCTATAAAATGGGGTCCTATTGTGGTGTGAGAAGAGGCTCTTTTGGGGGGTGTAGGGTTACGTAGGATTTGTTTGGGGAAATTTTTGATGTGTAATGTGCGGGTTTTGTTATTGTTTTTAAGAACTTAGTTTGGCTTAGTCTGTCTTAGATCTTTTACTACATACTTTTATGTTCTTCATTTTAATTTATTGTCTTCACAAAACATCTTCAGTTTTCAATGTTAGACATTTTCTCATTCTACCATTTTCTCTAATTCCTCTATGTTTTCAAGTTATTGGATGTTTTTCCACTTGCTGTCTTGGCATATTACTGTTCATCTGAGTTATTAGTTTCTTTTCTTACTCCATTTTGAAGCCCTTCAAATCCATTTCTCTCCACGAGCTTGAAATCAAAAGTCAACAAAAGGGGCCTCGGGACTGTTGGTCGACCGATACACCTTGGTCGATCGACCGAAAATCTACAGACTTCACAATTTTGCATTTTGCCAAAATTGGTCGACCGACCCTATGGTGGCAGTCGATCGAAATGCAACCGGTCGACCGACCACTGGCCGGTGGTCGATTGAACTTCTGCAGAGTTCCAACTTTTTGGTTCTGTCAATTCTGGTCGACCGGCCAAGGTCCGTTGGTCGACCGAAATGACCCATACCTACAAAAATGAAGTGTTAGGCCAAAGAAACATATCCATAAGTCAAGATCTTCATGTCCTCATCAATTCCATGCATTTTGGGTTTAGTTTAACTTAGTTTATACATTTGGAAAGCTTGAACCATTTGAGCATTTGTCATTGATTGGAATGAGGGATTGGAATGAGGAACTTTTACATTCGAAGAACTTATGCATTCAACCTAAACTTTTAAGTTATCAATTCATGCAACCATTGCTAACCTCAAATACCATGAGTGAAGTCTTTAAATGGAGAGGTATATGAAATACTCATGGCGAGATCAATGCTATAACAACGTAAGAATCTTACCAATGGTTCTTGACAGTAAATGACATATATCACCTATTTTGAATTATAGAGAAGCAAGGTGCTTATCCACACATTTGGTTTACCAGGTGACTCCCATGAGTTTGATCCTACAAGTCAAAGTAGTCAAGGTTAATTCATCATGCATTGTAAAGGACTTGGTTCATTCAGAGTAGGCTTGAAACCTCTTGTAGAACCAACATTTTCAACCAAAGGTCAAAACCATATAGCAATATATTTAATCAACATGTTTGATCCTCAAAATCTATTTGTCATCTTAACCATAGTTCAATCAACATGAATGCATACGACATTAGGAACAATGCAATCAATCAAACATTAAGTTTAGTTATCATCAAAAGCATAACAAGTTTGGTTATCATCAAAAATATAAGTCAACAATCTCCCCCTTTTTGATGATGACAAACTTAGAACAATGCTGCTGAACTTCATCAGCCATTTTTTTTCTGGTCTTTGTTTTACATTTGTACATATGTATACCTGCAATTATAGGTCATTTTAAGTTGATGCTTATGCCATTTTGTGAAAAGTTGTATCCTCCTATACTGGCAGCAACTGTGTAGGAATACTAAGTATTTGAAGATCATGCTCACAAGAATAATGCTGGTTAGTTTTCCTCAAATTGAACAGTTTACTTATTTATACTACCACCCCCCTTCTAGAAATTATGGTACTTACTTTGTCTAAAGTGATATTGAGAATCTGGTGTCACCATGAAAAGGAGGTTAGCATCAATGAAAAAACCAATTTTGAAAGTTTTTTGAATGCCCTGGCCATCATTTTGTCTTTAAAACCATAGTTGTCAAGACGACAAAGAGACCCAAGTTGTTCATGGAGAGTCTAAGCACTTAGGCGATACGGCATCTACCTAGTAGGTATCGCTTAGGCAACACCTTGGCGTCTCTTTAAAAATTCAAAAAATATATATCCCCAGTATATAGATTAAGAATAAGATACATGAAAAAAGTATAGGTTTAATATTAAAAATTGAGAGAGAGAGAGAGAGAGAGGAGGAGGAGGAGGAGGAGGAGGAGGAGGAGCTTGATCTATCTATGACTCAGCCTTGCATCATGGAGTCGCTTGGCCTGAAAAATTTTTGGTGCATAAGAGAGAGAGAGAGAGAGAGAGAGAGAGAGAGAGAGAGAGAGAGAGAGAGAGACGTATGACCCAGCCTTGCATCGCGGAGTGCCCTAGCTTGAAATTTTTGGTTGGTATTATGGGCTATGCCCAGGTCAGGCAACCCAAGGCACCCAGGCAGGGTGCGTTGGCTGCTTGGCTTGCCTAGGTGGGTGCCTGGTGGCCTAGGCGGGATCCTTGCTCACTTTTTTGGAGGCCAGAAAGACAGGCTGGCACTTTGGCCCCGTAAGGGCACTTGGTCGCCTAGGTGACCATCTTGACAACTATGTATAAAATTAGAGGTGAGCACAGTACGATTTGGTTTGGTTTGGTTTGTCTCTCAAGAGCTCCAGGACCTATGTAAGAAGTTCAATATTTCATTGCATCATTCATCTCCATATTACCCTCAAAGTAACGGCCAAGCTGAGGCCACTAATAAAACTCTTCTCAAAATCATAAAGAAAACATGCAAATCTCACAAATTTTCTGATTGGCCTGACAGATTAGTGGAAGCTGTGTGGGCTTACCGCACCTCCGTCCGTACTCCCACGGGGTAAACCCCCTATGCTCTCACCTACGGGATGGAGGCGGTGCTCCCATATGAGATTTTGATCCCTTCCCTAAGGGTGCAGCTCGATAAGGAACTCAATCTCGATGAACGTCGAGAGGCGTTGCTCGTCCAGCTAAAACTCTTGGATGAGATGAGGCTTAACGCGGCTGATCTCGTGTCTGCTTATCAAAAGAGAGTTTCGCGTTATTTTTAAAAGACGGTAATCGAACGTAAATTTCAAGTAGGTGATATGATTTTGAAACGTAAATTCATTAGGTTAGCAGGTCCTAGGTCTAAATTGTAACCTAACTGGGAAGGGTCGTTCATCGTTAAAGAGGCTTATCCAAGGAACACATACCGCCTAGTTAACGTAGAAGGTGAGGAGCTGGCTCACGCTTGGAATGGGTTGTATCTTAAATATTTTTTTCCCTTAGAGTCAAACCAGTGCCACCTCGGTAGCAAGGTGTCTTTCTTTTCGCCACAAAAGAAGACCCTGAGCACGGCAATCACACACTACACGACAGTTCTGGTTAGATTTTTTTCCTCTACTAAGTGACACCGTCTCTCCTTTGGCCATGCCTAGGGGAAGTGAAGGTTCTTACTTTTCTCTCTTCGGCCAAGCGTAGGTGTAAGGAGTGAATAAGGGGGAGATGACCGATCTAGACACCCTGACGAGAGGAGGTCTCAAATAGGGGCAGTCCGTTATGACCTGATTCCACAAAAGAAATACGAAAAAGATGTCCATCAAGCAGGCCTACACGGATGGAAGCATTGAATGGTATCATGGGCCCAGAAGATGTCCCCCCATCTCTCATTTATTAATCAGTTCATCAAAGGTAAAGTCCTCAGGATCAGAGCATACCTGAGAGGAGGGATTGCTTGGGTGTTCATAGTTATTGGCCATTAGGCATTTGTGCCTCTCTTCTTTTTCGTGGATGCTAACCAAGCATCCAAGATTTCTTAGCTGAGCTATAGCTGAAGATAAATAGAAATTTTTTGATGTCGACTGTAGCTTTTAACAAATTTAAAACTGTGAGCATGTTAGAATGTTTGGACTTGTGATGATCAGTCCAGTAGGCATTATCCTTAGGCAACCAGGAAAGACCATTTGTAATAATCCTCTAGAGCTCAGGATTATGTGAGTTTATCAGTCCACACATTTTTCCCAACCAGATATTGAAGTCTGAACCATTGAAGAACGGAGGGGAAACCATGAAAAGCTGATCAACGAAGGAGCTCATGATCTAAACTACATCGGGATCTTTCTCTATAGATCGTTGGATGTAGGTATGACAGAGCTTGGCTCTGATACCAATTGTTAGGTCCATTGGGTTCCAACAGATCTAGAAGGGGGGGTTGAATAGATCCAGTACGAACTTTACCCAATTTAAATCTAAGCCCAAATGAAAAACAATATTCAACTTGATATGCAGATGACAATCTATCCAATATGGATTGGTTTCAACAGAAAGTGTTCAAGGCAATAGAACAAGACACTCATGCACAAGGAGCCAACAAGTTGTTGTATGGGAGGAAGCTGAGGTCAACGCAGTAGAGTAGTGAGGTCGATGCAGCCTCTCTATGAGTTTGGCTGTTAGGCAGATTAGCTGCACATCAGACCCCTAGAGTGTGTGTGAACAGAATAACTTGCCCTCGGCTTGGGTGGACTCCCTAGTGCCTGTGTGCAAGGGTGCAGCAAGCAACTGAGGAAATGTAAGTGCAGTGAGGGAGACACACGGTGCGCAAAACTGAATGTTAAAGTGTGCGATGGAAAAACAATCAAATTTGAATACGATAAAGTTGGCACACGAACCTGTGAATAGGGATAGAGAACATGGAGCAATCATACGAATCACAGCACAACACACACACCTCTCTTTTCCACCCTTCCACAAGGGTTAAAAACCTCCTCCCGATGCATCCTCCCCCTTTCTTTACCCATATTTTATCACTACGGGATTGATGCTACAATTACATAGTTCTAATGGGTTTTCTCTTGGGTTGATCTTTATTTTGCAGGAGAGCATGAATAGAATGTGAGGCCCTCTTCATCTAGCCGGCTGAAAGGAGAGGAGGTTGAATCCACACCGTTCCCCACACCCCGTTCCATAAGCACGATCAAGTCTTCATCTTTTCCAAGGTACACGGCACCCTTTCCTTCATCTCTTCATCCTTGTGGCATTACTGCAACCTTGGTGGCAATCATGGTACGTTTCCATATCTATTTACCCCCCTTTTGTTCATACTTTCATGCTAGTTCATGCTTCATGCATACACTAGCATAGTTAGTTTGGGGTGGGGTAGAATAAACATCAACACTTGCGTCGATCAATTGCTCCACCATCAACTCATTCACCATAACTGGCTCTGCTGGTTGAGGGCGGAGGTGGGTGGCCTGAATCAATTATGTGGCTGGAGCCGTAACATGAGGTGGCACTGGTTCTAACGTGGAGCCATTTTTTGCATTTGAGGAGGCATTAGTCGTGCTGGCTAGAGCCATTGGGAATAATGCCGAGGAGTGGCCCAGCTCTGATCAGCAGTTTGTAGAACAGCCAGTGAAGGAGCACCCCCGGGATTGGAACCTTCCTGTGATGGCCCGTCTCGTGCCCCCGGTTGTTCGGGCGCCACAACATGCTCAGTGTTTTCATTTAATTATTTCTTCAGTAGCTCTATCTCCTGCTAGTACTTTTGCAGTGTCACCAGGATGGCGGGGTCCATAGTTATTTTGTTATTGGTGCCCTCGAGTGTGCTACTGGAGGCACACTTAAATAGAGGAGACGAGAATGCTCCTTCTTGTTTAGACGCCACCATTCTGGTAGTGACAGTAACGATGTCTTCATCAGCAATCTGCTTGTTCTCAGTGGCTTACAACAGCTCAGTGGTAATTTTACCTTGTCCCAGCCCTCAACTCCCTTCATTCAAAACCCGAATCCAGTTCCCCATTTCAATGCTCGAAAATTAGGTGAACCTGGCTCATTACCCCCTGTACTAATACGTGGTAGGGAAGAATCAAACAGACTAACAGTAAGTGGTCGCTAGTCCCTGCATCCGACACTGCTCCATGGAATAAGAAGTGGAACAACCCAGCAAATAACAACATCAAAATCTGGAATTTGTCATTGATACTCTATAAAAGGGAGCCCAAGACATGCCCTTGGGGTAAAAAAAGATGTACAGTCCGGATAACAAAAAAAGGAGGGGAAGAAGTGATACAATCACAGCCAGGCTCGCTCCCCTCAAGCGCCTCCAGGCGAGACTCCGTAGCAGCCAGCTCCGCCTCCAAGGTTGACGTAGGCTGCACGCTCGCCTCGGCCCCTATCTCGGTAGTTCGCCACTCAGCCCTAGCGAGCTCCACGTCTCGCCGATGCTCCTCCAGGGCCTTTTCCAAGGCCTCCGCCCTGCTCTCTACCTCGCTCAGCCACACGGCACGGTCCCGAGCAAGTGACACGGCCGCATCTGCGCACCTCCTCTACTCGGCAGCCGCCAACGCAAGCCGAGCCCTCTGCTCCCGCACCTCTCGGACGGCCGCTAGCCGCCGAGCCCTCTGCTCTTGAGTCTCTAGGAGCCACAGGTACTCCGCCCAGATGCCGGCCAAGCCAGACATCCAGTGTTCTCGAGGGAATCCAAGGCCGTGGTAGCCTTGGGTGCAGTCACTCAGCCCCTGCCGAAGCTCCTCCGGAGAAGGCAGGGGATCACCTCCTACGTAGCCTCGGGCTCGTTGGAGTAAGGCCGCACCCATGCTGGCGTCCAGTAGCAGTTCTGGTGGTGACATAGACGTAGGCCACTCGATCCCCAGCTCCAGGGAAGAGTGGCCCATCTTAGCCAGCACACCAGAAGGACCTGCACAACCCCACCAAACACCCTACCATTTCACCATCAAGGCATCTTGAAAGTGAATCGTATTCCATGAATATGATATCTATCTAGTATGATATAGGGTGATCTGAAGACCGATTATCATAGCTTCATATTCTGCTTCATTGTCGGTACATGATTTATTTATGGATCATGAAGTGCGTATCACTTCTCCTTTTGGTGACCTCAGAACAATGCCGGCTCTTGCTCGGGTCTAACATTCCTAGTTGTAGTAGCTTCTGTTCTTGATGCTCCATCAAAGTATAGCTGCCACATAACTAGCTGGGCTTGGCATGCTTCAAGTGTTTCATCATTAGGTAGCTTGATTTCCAGTGGAGTGTCTTCTGGTGTAGGATGCTCTGTAAAGAAGTCAGCTATGGCCTGACCTTTTATAGCCCTCTGTGGTATATATGTAAGGTCAAATTCCATCAGGATTATAGCCCATTTACCCAGTCGGCCTTTAAGTGTTGGCTGAGTCAGTATATACTTGAGTGGATCTGCTGTAGATATTAGCCTGATCTTGTGAGACAGCATGTAATGCCGGAGCTTCTTGACAGTAAAGACCAGTGCCAAACAAGTCTTCTCTATGAAAGTATAACTTTCTTCGGTCCTTCTCAACCTTCTACTAAGGTAGTATAAGGCCTGCTCTTTTCCTTCTTCATTTATCTGTGCTAGCATTGCCCCCACCGAGTAATGAGTGGCTGCTATATAGAGAATCAAAGGTCTGCCCTTGACCGGTGCCCCCAATACTGGAGGGGTCCTCAGGTATTCCTTCAGCTTCTCAAAAGCTTCCTGACATCCATCATCCCAAAGGAACGGTACATCTTTCATCATCAGCTTATAAAAGGGATGACATCGACCTGACAGATTTGAGATAAATCGATGGATGTATGCCAACCGTCCTTACAGAGACCTCAGCTCAAACAAATTCCTCGGCGGGGGGAGCTCCTGAATAGCTTTGATCTTGGATAGATCAATTTCAATGCCCCTGTGCCGGATGATGAATCCAAGAAATTTCACACTGGACATGCCGAAGGCGCATTTCATAGGGTTCATCTTTAGCTCATACTTCCACAGCCTTTGGAACGCCACGCTTAAGTCATGCATATGGTCTTCTTTCAATTTCAAGTTGAAGCTTCATCGGCGCGGCGTGCTGACAAGCCCACGCTTCCCCACTCGCCCTCGTCTCCGACTGGGGTCGACATCTTCATGCCGACCAAGGGTGGTTGGGCCCCATCCTCTACTGATTTTATCATTACTTAGCTTAGAATTATTTCTAGTTGCCTGTCGGACGGTGAGTAAGTGCCCGTTCCAACTTTCCATATATCGAGTGACCACCGTGGAGCAAGGCAAGAGCAACCCCATACATCCCACACCCTTGGTGTGCTGGCTACTGACAAAATTGGACATCCCAAGCCCTTCGGGCTCTATCACTAGCTAGCCATACCCCCGGAACATCAAGGTCCAACTTTGAACCCCCACCGTTATCGTCAGTCCATCTACGGGCCTAAGTGTGCGCTACACGGGTGAACCCACTTGTGCGATTTCACTGAGTCCGGTGCGTTGCTTGCGCGTTTAGGTCTGAGGCTCTTAGTGTCAACCCCCTTAGCATGAGTCCTTAGTAGCAAAAGAGGTATATCAAAAGATGTCACCGGATGGATCGGTTAGGCTGATCTGGAAAGCGGCCTTTCTAGCATCGAGGATGCCTTCGGGCTCATCCTTTGCCTCGTACCCTTTGCTATCTTGGAATCACAATTTGGGTATCCATTTGGGGTCATTGCCCATTTCCCCTAGGTCGTCTCATGTCAATTAGTATTAGAGCAAGTTCACAACTTGTCTCTACAAGTTGGTCCTAGAGTGCATATGCATTTAGAGTCATCCGGTGCATCAATCGTGCCTACTAGTATGGCTACCTCTCTTTGGTCTTATCTGTCCCACTCAGCCCTCCACAAGGGTCCAATCGACCCGTCCTCTGACATAATCCTATTTGAGGATCTCCTCGTTGATGGATCATGCCCTATGGCCAACCTAAAGTGGGAGAGCACCATGGAAAAACACTTTGAGAGGGCTATACTATATGGACCTGCGAGAGTCCATTTTGCCAGGCATCAGCTTTTACGTGAAGCCGGGGATTAGTGGCAGGACAATGAGGGCTTGGAGAACATGCAGTGGCAGAACTCCGTTGGCCATGGGGGTCAGAAAGGGTAGGGGTGAAACCCCATTGATTTAGCTCCTGTGGTTCTGAGTAGAATCCCCCGGGCTTCCCTTCTCATGGCAAGGTGAGGATTCACAGGTTATTGAGTGAGAATTGGCATGGGGCAGTCGGGTATGACAGCCTCGGCACAGACATGCAACAGCGTGAGGATCTCGACGCGAGGGGATTTTGACATGAAGGTTATCGACGCAGCTTGATTTGGTACAAACAAGGCGTCGACAGGGGGGAAACTCCCGGCGCGGCCAGCTCTCGACGCGAGAATAGGGGCGCCGAGTGAGGGCATGTGTATCGAGAGGAATCGACATCGAGGGGGGGTCTCTGAGTGGTTTCGGGTGTTCAAAAGGTTTTTAGGGCTTTTAAGGGGTCCTAAACTAAGAAGGCCTTTGGCCCTGGGAATTTCTAGGGCTCTGGACGCTTGGTTTAAGGGATTTCAGAGGCAAAGAACGGTGTTAAAGGGATCATACCAGGGAACTTAAGGATTTCACATAGCGATATCATCTGGAGTAGATGAACAAGGCAATAGAGTAGGCTTTGATTATTTCTGTCACAGATTACACTGACCAACCACAAGATGGCCTGTCTCGGGCTCCCAGTGTGATTGTGAGATTTAGGAAAAAAATAGCGGTGGAGCAGTCGGAACAATTTTACACAGGAACAGGGAGTTGACCATTTAGTGAATCACACGGACCAGACTTGGCCATTTCTTTCTTCCCTTCCACGAGCGAGGGGCCACGAGATGGACTCGCTCGGGCTCTCACTATGACAGGAGAGATTTAGGAAAATAATCTGAGCTACAAGATATTATAATCGGTGCAGGCTTTAAGTTGCCGAGAGCTGACTCACACCTTGGCGTCCCAAGAGAGTAAGAGAGGAGGAGGAGAAAAGCATCACAGCCAGGGTATGCACTGTAATGTCCTGGATTTTTTGAATATTTTTTAGAATATTTTTTGTGGGTCCCGGAGTGTGTTTTGTGCTTTACCTTTTTGTTTAAACTTACATTGCATACCAAGTTTTCTTGCTCATTGTATTGTCTTGTATCTATGCAGTTCACTATCATGATTCATTGGCTGGTCATAAAGCTGTCAACCATTTAAGCAGCATTGTCTGGATCACTTCCTATAGCAGTGTTGCGTGAAAATTAGGTGGACTGGACTCACTAAAGATGATTGGCTCACAGTAGTGGATTTCAAATTGCTCAATAGGTTTTTAATTGACTTTAGTTGGTGTCCTGGTTAACTAGTTGTTATCAGGTCCAGTCACTGGTCAGGGGCAATAAGGTTACCGCAGTGTCAGTATTTGGACTTAACGAAGCATGGCTTTTGAGTTTGTGTAAAAAGTAACGGGGAATAACAGTTAAGGATGTTGGGGCTTTTCCTGGTTTCTTCTTTATTCCCCCGCCCTCCTTTTTCTTTTTCAACCTCTCTGCCCCCAACCTCCCACACCCTTCTTACACCCAACCCCTATGCACACATCACCGTAGACCAATAGCAAGGCAGAAGAAAGATGGGGAAGGTTTTCGAGGACAGAGCATTAGAAACTGGCCACAGAACAACAGCAAGCAGTGGCAGAAACAGAGTCCAGTTGTTCACAATACTTCATGTCTCTGCTACTTCTCTGTCCTTGCTCTTTTATATTTCCTCTTTCTTGGTGGATTTGGGCAAACGAAAATTGCAGGATAGAGAGAGATATGCACATTTCTGAAGGAGAGAGAACGAGATACATTGAGGATTGACGGACTGCTGGCCCTTATGATGGCAGCAGTGCCAGCAGTGTGGCACTTCCAATTACATTGAAGCATGGTGCTTTTTCTTTGTTTTATGTGTTTTGGTGAGAAACAGGGAGTGGCTGTAGTTGCATTAACAGATGGACGTAAGAGCAGGACAATATTTTTGTTTGAACAGCATGGAAGGCGAGGAATGACAAGGAGAAGAATAAACATTTAAAGAAGGATTTTTTACATGTATACCTTGTTAAAAGTGAATTTACATGAAAATTCATCATGCAGTTGTATTTGCATTCCTCCCTCTCCTCCTTAACTTTGGTTCCTCTGTGTGGGATGACATTATTGCTGTCTCCAGTATGGATGGTGTTTTTTTCAGAAAAGGTTGAGAAATCTTGGCTAGGGTGAATAGCTTAATTGTAAGGGGGGGAAATGGGGCTGTTTGTTAGTTGAAGGAAATTTTATGTGAGAATTAAAAATGAGTCATATGGGGTGGGAAACCAACGAGAAGATTCAGAACAAGCGGCAGGAAATATTGGTTAATAGTAGAGCTTGATGTCAAAGGAAACATGGGATTGTTTGATGGCAGAGGAAAATCTCTATAATGAAGGATGCAAGTGAATTATCTTGAGAGGAGACCAAGTGGTCAGGGGAACCTAATTGATCGACTTTTGGATAGCAACTGCACTACATCTTTCCCTCAGATGATAGATATTTTTGGAACATACGTTCATTGTGAGTTGGATACACATCCTCGAAACTATGATGTTACTAGCTGTTCTTGAGCTGTGGTGGAGCACAGCATTGAATTTCTTCTAGTTTTACTTATCATTCCTAGAAGGCTTGATGTCTTGGAATAAAGAACGTTAGATATGGCTTCTGCTTTTGCCTTCTATTATTCTTGATTGTCTTCTCCCCTATGTAATGAATTGTGGTTGTATTCATAAGGAAAAAGGGCTACAACAATAGTCCATGGGTATATTTGCTGCACATAAGCTTGTGATGGAGATTATGCATTTTGTCCTATATACCTGCAAAGAGACTTTTCAGGAAAATGTTGATATGCAGATCTAGTTTTTTTCAGATACAACTAATTAACAAAATACTGGCAGAACTTTTTATATACTGTTTGCCACTTATCATTTTTTGCATTTGCCTGCAGGGCATTTGGAAGGGATGCTACTTGAAGCAAAGGGAGCATGGGCAGATGCAGAAAAAGCTTATGCACGGCTTTTGGAGGACAACCCACTTGATCAAGTAATGTTTTTTTAGGCGAAAAAAAGAATATTTCTTATTGTTACATGGTTGCTTGTTTCTGCTGTCTTTATAGTGAAGATCATATTGATGTCATGGCCATACCTCCCATGTCATTTCTATAACACCCAGTCCCATCAGGGAATCCCAACGGTGTTACACTCAGTCCCGCCGGGACCACTAACACCACCTTTTGCAATAGATTTGACTCTTGTGCCCCTTCAAGCTGTCAAATTTACCCATTTCTTTTCAAGAGTTGACTCATACGCCCCTTTGGCAAGTCAGCTCCACTCATCTTTTGGGTCTCCCAATGATTTGAATTGTTGCCTTTCTACGCTATCCAATCTCACCCTCTTTTGTCCCACCGGGTTCGGCCGCTGTATGCCCTCTCGAGCTACTGACTCATCCTTCGCCTAACAGTCTTTGGGTTTGACTCCCACGTCCCACTAGGGCTGTCAAATCCACCCTCTTTTGTCTCACCGGGTTCGGCCTCAGTATGCACGCCCCTCTCGGGCTGCCAACCCATCCTTTGCCCATTGACTTTCGGGTTTGACCCTCACGTCCCACTAGGACTGTCAAATCCACCCCTTTGCCCCTTTCGGGGTCTGACCTCAGTAGACCCTCTCGGGCTGCCAACCCATCCTTTGCCTATCAGTCTTTAAATTTGATTCTCACGTCCCACTAGGGCTGTCAAATCCACTGTTTCCTTCCTGTTGGGTCTGGCCTATGCACGCCCCTTTCGGGTTGTCAACCCATCTCGCCGCTTGGCTTCAGACTTAACTCATCCATCCCACCGGGATTGTCAAGTACATTCTTTTTGTCCCCACGGGCTTGGCCTATGTATGCTTTCTCAAGCTGCCAACCCTATTCGATGCTTACGGATTTGATTTATATGTCCCACCCGGCCTGTCAAATCCCCTCTTTCATCCTACCGGGCTTGGCCTACGCATGTCCCTTTCGGGTTGCCAACCTATCTCGCCTTTCGGCTTCCAGGTTTAACACGTATGTCCCTTTAGGATTGTTAAACCTACTCCTTTGCTGTCCCAACCGGACTTGGCATATGCACGCCCTTCTCGGATTGCCAGCCTTTTCAATTTATCAGGTTTTGGGTTTGACTAAATACACCCTTATCAATGACACTTCCTGCTAGCTTCTCTGGTGACAATGAGGACTATTCTGCATTCATTATACGACCGGGGACCTGCCGCTCCTTGCCGGCCTGTGCATCGATGCAAGCCCCCCAGCGTCGATGCGTTGCACCTCTGCAACCCTCTTCCTGGAGACTACTGCGTCGACGTGACCTATCGTTACGTCGACCAACTGATTGCCTACAACCCCTTTCGGTGACCGACGCGTCACCACAGCCACCAAGTTGCGTCGACTCACTATCACCCTTCTACCTCTTTTCATCACCTGCGAGGCCAACTCTCCTTACCCCCATGTGCATTCATGCATACATCGTGTCTCGCATTAAAGAGGCAGTAATTGGAGTAAAATGGCGACAAACAAAAGATGATAATCGAAAGGAGAATAATACAATAAATAATGAAACCGCCCTTAGTTCAGTGGCATTCGACCTTGAGTAGCTCCTGAACCACATGCAAAAAAAGAAAAAAAACTAGAGCAGCCCCGTAGCGCGAATGTGGATCCCGAGCAGTCTCCCCTCGTCATCGCCACACTCGTGTGCTACCTCGGGCCCATAATCTATCGAGCCGGGTTCGCCTGCACCGGGAACTGACCCCATTTTTTATGAAATAAGAAATTGAGTGCGTCATACGCATGGCGTACATTTGCTTGTACTCTGGGCCTATGTCGTGTATTATTTTGCCGAGTTATCACTCGAATACTGAATGGTCGACACACGGTCGATATTAAGCTAAATTGTTCTGTTGTTTCAATGAATAAACCTATGCACACGTTGACTTTAACTCTCATCACGGCTTTTGTTTATCCAAGAAATTAATAATCTTTTAGGCCGGGTCCTTTATCATGGCAATTAATTATGGGTTTTCCCCCCTTCGGGGAGATGTAATTAACATCGTGGCCTTCATGGAACGGCGAGTTTTGGTCCCGACACGACACTCACTCTCATCTTATCGGTCAGATGGTGCGCATTAAGGGCTCCCTTGGAGCCTGAACAAATTGTCACTTTGTGACCAGGTTATAGAACTTGTTCGGTCTCGGTAGTTCTTGCAGTAATTGGTGGCTGTCTAGCTGCTGCTTGTTCAAATTCTGCATTAGACTCTGCTGGTTTCAAAAAAATTTAATCGGGTAATAGATCCATTCAATCCCCCCTTTCTACATCTCCTACAGACATTCCATTTGTAGGATTTGGTCTCTAGACGTCCATACAGTCTTATCACTCAGAGCATGAAGCCACGTGGGAAACTGAGGAATCTGTGAAGAAGCGATTCCCCGACTTATTCTAAATGGTATGTACTCTACACCCTCTACATCTAGATATGATGAAATTTAGGAACCAAATTCTTTTAAGTGGGGGAGGGTGTAGCAACCCTGGTAAAATGAAGGATTAAAAATCTTAAATAGATTATAAAGAACAATTAGTCAATGACCAGACCATACCACAGTAGACTAACGGGCCTTGCACTTATATCAAATGGACTTTACCCTTGAACTTAAATGGGCTATTGGAAAGGGCGCCCGTCACTAGGGTGCCAAATCCTCAATTAGAGGTTGTTTCCAAGGGCGCTAGTTCCCTTGGGTGGTAAACAACATATGTTGTTAACGCTGGGGTAAGGTAAAGGGCGACCATTGCTAGGGTGCTATTTTATGAAGTAATGACCTCTCATGGAGGCACCATTTCTTGAAGAGCGCCCCTCTCATGGGCGCTATTTTCCTGTAGTGTTGTGTTCGGACAGGGAAGCCGGATGCTATCTGGGAAGGTCTTGATCTGGGAAAGGATGGATACGTGGGAACATTTATTTTCAATAGGATTTATACTTGGGAAATACTAATCCCAATCAAACTCTCAACCCCATAGGTTTTCTCTCCCTATAAATATACCCCTCCAGAAACCATCATTAGTTGCTGCCCCTAAGTTCTGTCTGCGACATTGACCAACTGCTCGTAATAGTCATATCTTCCTCGACGCAGGCGAGGCCCTGCTTCTTCTTTGCTTCTTCATCCTTCTGCTGTACGTGAAGGGCAGACCCTCTGCTCTCCACAATCCTTGGAACTGTTCATCCACGGACTTGGACAAGGCATGCACGGACTTATGTTCTTGACCAAGGCCAGAACATGCATGGACTTATGTGCACCGACTTGCTATGCAGTGGACTGTTCATCCACGAACAAGGCATGCACGGACTTGCCATGCAGTGGATGTAGTGTCCATGGACCTATTTACGACATCCATGAACTTGGAAGAACAACGTGCACGGACCTGTTTAATACATCCACAGACTTGTAAGAGTGTACACGGACTTTAATCATGTGAGTCGGTAGAATGTGCACGGACTTAGAATGTGTAAGCTGGTGGAATGTGCACGGACTTTGTGTGTGTGCACAGACTATGCACGGACTTGCTGAAGTGTAGCTCAGACTTATGGCTAAGGCAGATGTGCTCTGACCTAGCTACAATGTATGCTCTCACTTGGACTGAGCTTAAGACTCTATATGCTCAGACTTGCTACAATGTATGCTCAGACTTGGACTGAGCCTAAGACTCTATATGCAAGGACTTGCTACAGGAGTTGCAAGGACCATGCACGGACTTAGCCTAGAAGGCGTGCAACTTGCTCAGACTTCCTACAGGAGTTGCTCTGACTCTAAGTGTATGCTAAGACATGCACAGACTTGTCAGGCGATACACAGACCCAAACGTGCACGGACTTTAGACAATGTCCACGGGCTTTGAAGGAACAACGTGCACTGTCTGACTTAATATGCACGGACTTAGTGTATGCATGGACACAAAGTGTGCTTTAAGAGAAGAAAATGGAGGGGCACAAGGAGTGCATAAAACAAAAAATGCACAAGTATGATATGTACACTAATGAACAATGCATTGAATTTTTTTAATGAAAATGACTCTGAAATAAGCACAGTAATTAAAAGTAATTAAATGACAGATCAAACAAGATGTTGACAAATAGTGTATGACATCATCAAAACAGTAGGGATGCAACACAACCCACATTTCTTGGACCAACAGTTAGTAGAAGGCAGCCAGATGACTGGCCTTCTACCAGGGATAGACGACCATTGGTTTAGCCTTCCACAGACCTGGGCGGCCAGGGTAGTGGCTTTCCAGATGGGGGAGGGTGGCCAGGGGTTGTGCCTTCTAGCAACTTGGGCGGCCAACCTAACGGCCTTCTTGGAATGGAGGGCGGCCAGTGATTTGGCCTCCTAGGGGCAGAGGGCGGCCATCACCTTGACTTCTAAGGTGATAGGCGGCCATAGGTTTGGCCGCCCAGCCCATGGGCTTTTGACCTCTTCCAGAAAGGGTGGCCCATGAACAAAATGTGTTTGGGCTGGACTTTAAAGCATAAAACACCGTTGAATCGGGTAAAACGACCGCGTCACTTACATGATAGTCTAATTGAGGATCTGCGGAATGTCTGAAACCAGGCGTCTACACTATTTGTCACCATCAGGGGTAGAGTTGCAATACGCCTTGCACTTCAACTTCCCGACTATGAATAATGTGGCCGAGTACGAAGCACTCCTTTTAGGGTTATGAATGGCGAAGCACCTGGGGCCAAACAGCGTGTGGGCCTATAGTGATTCCATGCTCGTTGCCAATCAAGTCAAGGGTGAGTTCGAAGCACGAGAGCCAACAATGATCAAGTATCTCGAGAAGGTCAAACCTGCTTCCGCAGATTTCTCCCATTTCGAGATGGTGTACATTCTGAGGGAGGAAAATGTCTGAGCAGACTCTCTATCCCGCCTGGCGTCTTCAACGACAACCTCAGGCTCAAGATTCATCTTGATAGAAGAATTGTCGGCACCGAGCACGGAAGTACTGACGCCCCAGGTGAACGCCATCGACTATGAACCTTCATGGATGGATCCGCTCTTAGACTTCCTCGTACGACAACAACTTCCAAGTGACTGCACCGAGGCCCACCACACGTGAACACACGTTGCATACTTCATAGTGGTTGATGGCTGCCTGTATAGGTAATCCCTTTCAGGTCCGCTATTAAAGTGCTTGTTCCCCACGAAAGTCAAGCAAGCCCTATAGGAAGTACACGAAGGGCTTTACAGGAGTCACGTAAGGGGGCGAGCACTCGTACGAACCCTTATCCGGCAAGGATATTGGTGGCTAACGTTGCCTCAAGACTACCTCAACTATGTCCAGAAGTGCCCACAATGTCAAAAATTCTCTAACCTACACCCCCAGCCAGCGACACAGCTGCACGCTCTGATGGAGCCTCGCCCATTTGCTCGGTGGGGGGTGGACATACTGGGTCCCTTCCCTAAAGCCCAAGGGAGGAAGAAGTTCCTCATCGTAGCCATCGACTACTTCACCAAATGGATCAAGGCAGAGCCACTGGGAAAGATTACGAGCAAAGCAGCATGGAAGTTCGTGCTACGACACATCATCTTTCAGTTTGGGATCCCACGCGTCCTCACAACGGATAATGGCAGGCAATTCACGAGCTCAACCTTTCAAGAAACGTGCTCGGAGTTCGAGATTTTGAACCATTACACATCAGTGGGCCACCCCTAAGCGAATGCCTAGTGGAAAACGCCAACAGAACACTTCTTCATGGCATCAAGATCCACCTTGAGAAGGTAGGTGACTCATGGATAGATTCCGTCCTGAACATCCTCTGGGCAGACTGGACCACTGGCAGGGCCGCCACGGGAGAGACTTCATTCCACCTCGCGTATGGAGCAGAGGCGATCATACCAGTTGAAATATCCAACCCAACTCTACGAGTTGGTTAGTTTGACTAAGCCAGAAATAACCAAGCGATGCGAGAAAATCTGGACCTACTCAAGGAAGACAGAGAGCGTGCCCAGGTATGACTCGTGGCTTACCAACAAAAACTGGCCCAGTACTACAACGCTCGTGTTAGAGAATGACACTTCCTCCCCGGAGACCTGGTGCTATGACGAGCGAGCATGGCGGACCTGATGAGGGCATCCCTTACTTCTCCATATTTTTCGAGGCTCGGATTGTTCGTCGACATGTGCCATCGTGTTCGTCATGTGTTTCTGAGTCTAGTCATGTAATTTTTATTTCATTTGAGTCATGTATGTGTAATCTTTCTTTATTTGAGTCAGTTAATAGGGTAATGGGTGAGTTTGTTAGTCAATTGGGCCCAACTAGTGGGCTAAGCCCAGGAGTGCCCCACCCTTGGATTGGTTAGTCATTTACTTATTTGTCAGGGTCATTTTGGTCATAGGAAAAGTATTAAGTAGTTAAGGCACAACCCACTCACATACACTTATGCGCCTTACAGGGAACCCAAATGGGCCAATTAGAAGAGTTGTCCAGCAAACAGGGGAAGGGCGCCCCTGGTTAAGGTGCCATTTCTCAAAGAGCGCCCCCCGCTTGGGCGCTATATCCTTCAGAGTTAAAATTACAGTATTTCGTTCGAACTGGGATACTGACTGTTGTTGGGAAAGTTTAGATTACGTAAGATTAACTCCATGAAAATTTAAATACCAATAGGATTCCTACGTAGGGAAATACTAAAACCTGTTAGGAATCATTTCGGGAAAGTTTAATTCCCAAGAGGATACAAAACCCCAAATCCCTATAAATATAACCCTTCATTGACGAGCTCCGGTTACTGTTGCTGCTCATATTATTTTCCTGGCGTCGACGTCGTCCTATCACCACTCTTCCTCCTCTGTTGTAAAAAAGAAGAAGCCCTGCTTCTTCCTTCCTATCTTCTGCATCAATATTCCACGATCTACATCGACGTTGCAGTGGTCGTCTCCAAGAAGAGCTCTGCCTCTTCTACTTCTTCCAATTATAGTTCCTACCGGCATGCAGGAAGGAGCATTTATTTCCTTTTTTCATCTCTTGCTGTCGTGCCCGGAGAAGAGAACCGTCTGTTCCCTCTTCTTCTTCCTGCTCCATCTGCCGTAGCTGTGCAAAGGAGCAAGCCTTCGTGGGCTGCTGCCACATATTACTCTCTGTTCCTGCTATTGAAGTTACCGTAAAAGAAGCCTATTGCTTCTTTCTCTTGTTGTGGTCAAAGGATCATTTTCCTACAGTTGTAGTTCTGCTACTACATATCTTATATTCTCTTCTCTGTTCATCATCCAGATCAACCCACAAGGTAGGCGTTCTCAAGTTCTAAGCCAAATCTTGTAATCACTGAGTCCCATGCATGCTTATAGGTCAGTAAAGATTAGAAGTCTGACTTGCAATTTTCTATATCGGAGTTATGCATAAATAGTGTAAAGTGACCCATCTTTGGGCGCTATTCTGGTGAAACGACATGTCCTTAGAAAGTTCTAGTCAAGATAGTCGTTGTTTCAGTGTTATATGTGTCAATAGAGTTGTATTTTGCTGAGTTGGTGCTTATGTAATTATGTTAAGTGGTGGATAGTTGGAAGTTCTTAGATATTTTATTGGTTGGTTTTGATGATACTTGGTATGTTGATTTATTTGGTATTAGTGGCTATGATGGCATTATTCTTGTCTCATTATTGTGCCGAATGTATGGATTTTCTAGCTTAAAGCATAGCATATATGGAAATCAACATATTATTATTAACTCTTTCTACTGCTACGTTCTGATATTTCGCGTCGAGACGTGACAGCTTCTTACCTAAGCCGATAAATATTTTACCTTGGCAACATGACATACCGTCGAGGCCAAGTTGTCCGGTGTCATGGCCCTATGCCTAAGCCGGTAAATATTCTACCTCGGCGTCATGGCCTTCCGCCTAAGCCAAGTTGTATGGCATCATGACTGTATGTCTAAGCCGTTAAACAACCTTGTCTGGCGTCATGGCTTTCCGCCTAAGCTGGTAAATATTCTGCCTTGGCGTTATGGCCTCCCGCCTAAGTCAAGTTGTACGGTATCATGACTGTATGTCTAAATCGTTAAATATTCTTGTCCGACGTCATGACTTTTCGCCTAAGTCAGTAAATATTCTACCTTGGCGTCATGACTGTATGTCTAAGCCGTTAAATATCCTTGTCCGGCGTCATGACTTTTCACCTAAGCTGGTAATATTCTACCTTGGCGTCATGGCCTCCCGCCTAAGCCAAGTTGTACAGTGTCATGATTGTACGTCTAAGCCATTAAATTTTCTTGTCCGACGTCATGACTTTCTGCCTAAGTCGATTAATATTCTACCTTGGCGTCATTGCCTTTTGCCTAAGCCAAGTTGTACAGCATCATGACTGGATGTCTAAGTCGTTAAATATTCTTATCCGGCATCATGACTTTTCGCCTAAGCCGGTAAATATTCTGCCTTGGCGTCATGGCCTTCCGCCTAAGCCAAGTTGTACGGCGTCATGACTTTATTCTCTTGGGCCATGTGTATCACAAATACCCATGTGATTCATGTAATTCATGTATTTCTTTGGGGAAATGATGTCATGCCTCCCCAAACTTTTAATTTTGTAAAAAGGCCCTTATAAGTCTTGTAATTGTGTGAAGGCTCGGGACATGCATGGGAAATGTGTATGAACCTTGATCTACTAAGAAAAAGGGTCTTGTGCAATCTGAGAACTCGTTGAAAAAACCATGTGATCACAAATGTTGTAACGATGTCCTATCTTTTTTCCTGCAATGATTACAAGAACATGTTGTGGTTGTATGATCTCGCGGGTTTCCAAAATTACATGAATGCTCCCGTCTCAAGACATTATGTCTCACATCATGATTAAATGACGATGGATGTTCGAGACCGAGTTGACCGCCAAAAGAGTCTTCAGATTCACCCAACCTTAATCTGGACCCTAAAGAAGGGGGGGTCGAACTGGATCTTTGCAGAACCCTAACATTACTCCCCCAAGTCATCAATAGATTTCAACCAAACCTCGGCAAGAGGTCAAATGGCAAACAAATAATATTCTCTTGCGATAACAAAATGCCCCAGTCCTGCACAGGTCTACGGGTACTCCCTGTGCGAGTCGGGTGTGCACAACCTGGTTAGCTTTAACCTAGGAATTATATACGTGTCCTCAATGGGTGCAGAGGTCATTAAGCACCTTGGTCCGCATTACAACATCGAATGAGCTTGCGAAATCTTCTAAATGCCCAAACACTACTTTCAATTGGCATAGCATCGTATGGCATGGCACCTACAGTTATGCCTTCAGCATCATGACTGATGTTGTATCAGTTGACGATTTTTTTTGACAATTAATCAACGGCATTCGGGTTTGTACCGATATAAATAAACATCGACTGCGATCGGTGGGGAATTGTCCAGTACCCAAACCCTAATCGTCTGATAAACTCCATCCCATAGTTGCCAAGACGACCAAGGCGAGCTTGGGGTCCTTGAGTGCCTAAGCGCTTAGGCGCCTGCCTAAGCGGCGCTTAGGCGTCAAGTTCACACGGCCAGCATCGGAAGCCCCAGGGACTAGTGGGTTGGGCCTCGTGCCATTTGAGGTGAGGTTCTCTTTTTCTCTTGACTTTCTTCACGTCTACCACCATTTATAGCTGGAGCTCTGACATGTTTCTTCCTTTCCACCCTTTTCATATTTGGTCTCTTGTAGGGGCCCGCACTCTTAGTGGGGTTGACACTGCCAACAGTAGACACCATGGCTGCCTTCTCTCTCTTTCAAGGGAGGGCCATAGCTTTTACCCCTGTTATGGGCATGGCTCCTGTGTTGAGGTTGATTGGTCTAAAGTTCCTAAGCGGGTCTGTTTCAATGCTGGGCTTTGGTCAACCCTCCGTGGAGTAGCTTCAGCTTCAGTCTGTGGAAGTCGGCCCAGAATTTATTGATGCTGTTGCTACCAAAATGTCAATAAGTGCGGAGCTCAGAGAGACGACCGATGACACTTCCATCTTGGCAATTGAGGCCAGGACTGAGCTAGAACAGGTGGCCCAGCTAGGACAACATGATGAAGTCACCTTTGAGGGTGGAGACTTTGAAGGAGAGATAGTCGACGAGACAACTGCTCTGGTGATCACAACTGGTACCGAGTTGGAAAAGGTGATGCAGCCAGAGCAATATTTAGAGTTCACCTCCAAAGGTGCGGGCCTCGAAGTTCAGGACTTTGGTCCTTCAACAGAGGTCGAGGCTGAAGCCCCTGCCCTAGTCGGTACTGAGTCTATCGAGCAGCTTGAGAAGGAATTGGTGGAACCATCTTCCTTATTTCCTTCATCTTCTTCACAGCCTGCTGATGATATCTGAGCTGAGGGTGACAGCAAGGTAGAGTTTCATCTCCCTGATGCACCATCACTTGACTTGCAATCATCTAATGAACTGGTGTGGTAGAATTTGGAGATGCTGAAGCAAACTGTGCTGGCCCATCGGGACTTATCTTATGCACAGTTGAGGGGGCTGGTAGAGCCTATGTCGTGTACCATCATGGCTTTCGACTATCCCATGAAACATTGGACGTCTCGGGTGATCTTGCTACTCAGAGAAGGAGGAGACGAAGTCAGCGACGACGGCGCGCTGGGCGGGGGTGAACTTGCCGTACCAGATGAGATTGATGGAGATGGGGCCGGTGAGGAGGTGGCCCTTGTGGTAGGTGAGGGTGATGGGCTGCGGCTCCACCAGGGCGGCGACCTTCCTAGCCCCCATGGATCCCTGGAACAGGGCGACCACCAAGAGCAGGCCGAGCAGGGCGCTCATGTGGACCAAAGACGCCATTACGTACTTGTGTGGAGATATTTAGAAGAAGAATAGAGGTGCAGGTGCTTGGTTTTGCCGGGGAACTGATGAAGTCGGGAGAGTACTGTAGTCTACAAGGAGACGGGCTCTTCAAGCGTTGGGAGAACTGGTGAAGATTGGTGGGGAGTGGTTTACAATTTATATAGCCGTGGGACGAGTGGGGCGGGCTCCTGGAAGGAAACTGATCGGGGGTGCTGCTGGGTATACGGGACGTGCCTAGGGCTGGCTGGATACAAGGGGGTGGCGGGGGGGACCCACAACACACGGGCACAGTATTTCGCCGCGTCCGCGTGGCGTGGGTTCCAAAGTGCCTCCCGATCCCATCCATGTGGTGCCGCCCCATGCCTCGCCACCAACGCGGCCGTTTGACTAAATACGGCGGTTACATCTCAGGCGCGTCAAAGCGCCGGTTTTGGGATGAACGCGTCTAGCCGCGGAGATTTATGAAAGTCACATTCATGGCGGCCGGTGTGCCCGGGACGGCTGTATCCTCGTGTAATCCTGTTAACTGATGTGCGATGGCAGGGTCTGTCACATCGAATCTCGACAGGGACGTTGGCACGTTTCCAATTACACATACATCATCTAGTTCAGAGTCTCTCGCTCACTATTCGTGAATCTATAGACTAGGGGGTGCATCTAAACTTTTTGTCTATATCGTATCCAACTATCGACGGGTGTATTAATTTGCAAAATTGTCAAACATCACTAATTCGCGCATTTAAGTTTGCATGACACTTCCTAGATGATTATCTTTTTGAGTACTTAAGTTAGAAGTGTAGAGATCCACCGAGGAAGTAAATGTGACAATTGTGCCTTAGAAGCTGCCGCCCCTTCCGGGAAGCAACTCGGGTCTAAACTTCTCGCTTCTCCCCACGACGTTGCTATGTTATGTACGTAGTCTCTCTCCAGTTAGAAGCCCATTGATGCAGAAGTCGAGAGAACATTTGGTTTGGCTCATTTTATATCGAGTGACTCGAATGATTGTAAGCCACCCTCTAAACTTTTTTCAAATGACGTCCTGCTGTTGTTGTGACCACCACCATCGCTTACGGCCTTCCGTCTGCCGTTTCTGACTACCAGTCTGCCTACTGGCTTTCAACTGCTATTCTGACTGTTGGTGTCGCCTACTGACTTCTGACCGTCACCAGTCGATTCACTACCGCTTCAGTTGATCCCTCACTTGCTCCTTCAACCGATCCATCGCCTGCTGCTTCAACTGATCCATCCCCTGCTGCTTCAACCGATCCCTTCGCTTGCCACTTTAGTTGATACTCGACTACTTAGCGTCACTTGTTCTTTCTGCCTGCTGACTCCCAACTGCTAACCTTCCTTCTGATTGATGAATCTCAGCTGTTCATATGCTGGCCGACGAATATCAACTATCCATTTTGAGTGATAAAATATCAACTACCCTTCCCACCGATGAACGTCAACTATTCAATCCAACAACTCCCTTGGTCGATCTACTTGTTCTTAACAATCTTACTAGGCCTTAATTCTAAATGGGCTGAGAATCTATTGGGCCTAGTAGACTTCGGCTTTCATTACACTAGTGGGCTTTGGAACAGGGTGTTACATGCATGGTCCTCCATATGGAATTAGAAATACCATGGGGGGTTCAATTGTTTGGAGTCTTCATGAGCCGGTGACTTTAAAAGTTCCCTTGACGTAAAGATTGTTCATGTAAAAATCCTTTTGCTTCTTGCTTACGTGCAAGATGGCTGTGTCGGGTGCCAGACGAGTCATACTTGCTGCGCTGCAGGCATAATTACACACCTCAAGTGTGCAGTGAGATTTTTTTTCTTTTTTTTCCATTTTTATACATACATGGTATTGAATGATATTTGTGACTTTCTTCCTTTGTTGTTCCCTTACATCGCCATGTTGTTATCTATGTTACTCTTTCCAGTGGCTGGCGCTTGTCGTGCCGAATAGTATTCATGGTGAACTTGTGTGTATGTTTACAAATTATAGACTACCGAATTTTATTCCAGCTGGAGTGAAACATATGGATTATCCAACTACTGAATCAACCTCCTAGGTGCAGCAGGGGCCTGAGACAGTCCATCTCATGGCCATCTGTTCACTTGATGAGGGATAGTTTATCAAGTTACTCCGAGTCCAGCTCGACGATTGTATGCGCTCCTAGTATCCCTGTGAGAAGATCCCTTTCTCCTTAAAAGGATCAACCTAAACTAACCTTCGAAGCCCCCCTATCGGCGCCTTGCTTGCTGTCTCGGCGCCCATCTTCTCGACGCTGAGGATGCCGATCATCATCGCGTTGATACCAAACTAACCCCATCCGCGCTGGCCTGTGAGCTCCAGTGCGCCGAAACGCAACCCAGGCTGTTAACCCCAATGCAACTCCTCGCGTCAACCACCTCATTCCCCCCACGCCGGTTTGCTTCGTGCCGACCACCCTCTGCGCTAAGCTCATCAACTCATTGCCCAGCCCTGCTACCCTTTGAAGTTCATCCAAGCTACCTAACCTCCCAGCACCTGCCAGAAGCTCTAAAACCCAGCAACCAAAGTCTCAAACCGGCCCAAGCCTTAAAATTATAGCCCCATCGGCCTTTGTTCAAACCTTCACCATAAGAGGGGGAATTGTGATTCTTCAATTGAATCCATAGGAGCTAAATTGACGGGGCTTTACCCCTACATTATACCAATCGACCGTTGATGATTCTTCTAGCCCCACTGGCCCACGGAGTTCTATTACTGCATGTCCTCTGATGGTTCCTTGAAAGGGGGACATTAATAAAGCGTCGTATCAACGAACAATGTCTTATGGCGCTTTGGTTTCCCGGATCTTGGACTTCGCCCGCCTTTCTTTGGCTTCCATCTTGGCACTCCGTGGTCAATCTTGTCCCAAGTGTCAAACGATTGGAAATACTTCAAAAAGAGACATGATGCATTTAAACCCCATCCTTGTGGTTGAAATCTTTGATGTTTGGGGGATTGATTTCATGGGTCCATTCCCACCATCCTTTGGACATGAGCACATACTAGTGGCTGTTGATTATGTCTCCAAATGGATTGAGGCAGTGGCTACTAGAATCAATGATCATAAAGTGGTTACAAAGTTCATCCAGAAAAATATATTTTATTAGAAACTATGGGATCAACCACAAGGTAGTCACGCCTTACCATCCTCAAACAAGTGGACACGTGGAAGTCTCTAATAGAGAGATCAAGAACATTCTACAGAAAATAGTCAGGCCTGATAGAAAGGATTAGTCAGAGAGGCTGGATGATGCTCTATGGGCTTACAGGACAGCCTACAAGACCCCCATTGGGATGTCACCCTTTAGGTTGATCTATGGGAAAGCATGTCACCTTCCGGTGAAATTGGAACACAAAGCATACTGGGCTGTAAAGCAATTCAATTTGGACTTGACCCAAGCAGGAGAAAATCGGGCATTACAATTGAATGAGCTAGATGAGTTACGGAGAGAATCTTATGAAAATTCTAGGATTTACAAGGCCAAAATGAAAACTTTTCATGACAAACACATCTCTCGAAAAACTTTTAAGCCTAACCAAAGAGTTTTGTTATTCAACTCCAGGCTTAAACTTTTTCCTGGCAAGCTTAGATCTATATGGGATGGTCCTTTCATAGTGCACTCAGTGTCACCCTATGGTACAGTTGAAATTCTTGATCCTAAGAGTGGAAATATTTTTAAAGTAAATGGCCAAAGACTCAAACCTTATATTGAGGGAGTTTCAATTGACATGCACATTGATGAGGTACACTTCACAAACTCACTATGAACTGCATTGCGTCTAGCTGAAGACGTTAAATTTAGCACTTTTTGGGAGGCAACTCAAGTTTTTATTATGATTTTATTTCTATTTTACAGGTGTGAATAAAAGGATAAGTTGGGGGAAGAGAGCACAAATGCTCTGTAATAGAGATCTCATAGGACAAAAAGACATCCTTGGTGGTGCCAGTCAATGGAAGGCATGATGCTGCAGATCTTACTTGGGATGCATCTACTCACATATTGTTTGGTCAACCAAGGTAACAAGAATGCCAAAAATTATTTTGTTGCCTCCCAGGCCAATTAGAGGCTACCAAGACAAATGCTTCTTGAAGACAAATAGTTGTTTATGTGAAGCCAATCTCATTCCGCCTGAAGCCTCCTACTGGAAGGACTCCTTGCGTCTATAAGAAAGGACCCCATGCATGAAGAAGATGTTGTTGTTCTGAAGAAAGAGCTGTTACTGCTGCTATGGTCGCTGTTGTTGTTGTTGCTGCCCAGAGAGAGAGCCTTGCCCTTAAACGTCTACAAGAGCATCCGTGTAAGCAATTGAGTGGGAGAAAAAGCCACGACATTGAGCATTCAAAGAAGAGTATCTGTGAGAGAGAAAAGAAGGAGGGAGAACAGTCCAGCCCTAGTTTGAGCTAAACTAGTTGTGAAAAAGGAAGAAGAAGCTGATGGGGGTGCAGCCCATCCCTGTAGCCAGCCCCATGCTTAGTAGTGGCTCAGCACGTTGATCGAGAAGCCACAGTGCCTTCTTCCTACCTTGCTTTTAGACTTTTGTTATGTTTTTTCTGAAATCTTATTTTAAGTTTGTGTCTGGTACTCTATTTAGAGATCGACAATGCGTCCTTGGCTATGTTCAGCCTTGTAGGTTCTTGGGAGTCAGTCCCAAGTGTGGTTGCTACACTTGCAGCATCTTGTTTGCTTGTCCTTGTGAGTGTGTATGTATGGGACTTGTCCCGTGTGTGTGTGGAGAGGATTTCATCCTCATGTCGTAAACCATCCCTGCCAGTTTGTGTGCCGGAAGACAGACAGAGGGTATTCTCTAATCTGTGGTTGCGGCGTCGTCCCCATGTGGTGCTACATTTGTAGTGTGTGGAGAAGCCTCACCGGTTTGGTGAGGGGTGGACGTAGGTTGCGGGTTTGCAACCGAACCACCTAAAAAACTCCATAACTGGCGGGTCAGGGAGGCAATAGGAATTGAGATTATGGCTGGGATTGTGATGGCTAACTGAGGCTAACTGGCAACTGGGGATCTTGGATTACAGGGGTGTAGAATGCAGGAGTGCAGAGCGATAGTAATCTAGAATGAGCTGAGACTGGAGCTTGTTGGGATGGTGACATGGATGTCGCATGAAAGTTGAAACTTGTCGGCCCGCTGTGGCAGAGCGGGGGCCGATGGTAGAGTGAGCTAAGTAGGGTGATATGGGGGTTCTACTAGAAAGTGTCGGGTTAAGGATCTGGGAACGTGGAATGATCAAAGGTCAATATCTGGGGAAGCTCGTGATCTGTTAAGGAGTGGGTGGAAGGACACCCTGACTAGTGGGAAGAGATGTACTTTCTCGTTATCGACTCTACCACCCCTTTCAGGTTTTCGCCAGAGCCGACCTCCTTTAACTTTTTCTGACGTGCCCTTGCGGGTTTTCACGCTGAGGGGTGTCCCAATTTTGCCTGAGGTGCCCTTGCTGGTTTTCACCTCAGCTGAGTTTTTGGCATTTTTACCTCTAGTCGCCTTTTGCGATGGGGACGAGTGGGTCCATCGGGATATCTCTATTTTTAAACTTATTTTTTATTTGTTTACTTTTCCTCTCTTTTTTTTACTTACCTGGGAGCCTGACGGTTGGGTTGTTGCTGGCGCTAGAGCGTCCTCGCTCTTGTTGCTGCAAGGATGAAGAATGGAGGCTGACCCCCAAGAGTGCCTAACAGTGGTTCTGGGAGGGCTTGGCTGGCCCTGTTGCTTGGCTGGGAATGGGAGACTGGAGGCAATGACTGGTTAGGCCTCCCCCGGGAGAAGACCAGTTTTGCTGGTTGTAGCTGGGGTGCGCGTCTTAGTCTGGATGGGACGCGAACTCATGTTTCGATGCATAGTGTAGCTTCATGTGTTTGCCATTGAGTGATGGGAAGGGTTTATGACCCTTGTGGTCGACGACCGTGTACGCCCCACCCTCATAGACGTTGTGGATGATGTATGGACCTCGCCAATTTGGAGTTAAAAATAAAAGTCCTCTGTTTTCTCATGATTTCATGCATTATACACGGAGTATGTCATGTTTTCCCATGACTACGCAACTAGGTTCTCTCTGCATGCTGTCCATGCCATGCTAATCAAAAAGATAATAAGTTTGATAGGAACCTTACTCTCTCATGGATTGGATCTATGCTATCATGCTTTCTATTTCAGTTTTACATGTTTTCTGTTATTGTTAGCCTTAGAAATTGCCCCTGTAAACCACTGAGGTTTCTGTCGGATGATAGGATGATAGCGGCCAGTCCATAGACTGCTACTATCAGATGACGGTCGTCTCTTGACTGCTACCTACATAAGGTGGCCTTCTGATGACTACAACTTGCTTTCTGACTACTATTCACCCTAAATAGCAACTAGATCACCCCTCTTTGGCTCATGTTTACACTATCTTTCACGCTATATTTTCTCCAAGTCTCACTAGGATATGTTTACGGTTATATTATGATTCCCAAGGTTTTGTTTCATGCTTCATCAGGTTTAGGAACTTATTTTAAATCTTATGTTAATTTCAAGCCAAAACTATATAGTATCGTGTTTAAGAGGTTTTCCTTTGAACTTCTACTTGTTGATCGCTGGTTTTCCTTTGAACTTCTACTTGTTGATTGTTGCTTCAATACGTTTCACTCTCATCTCCTATCTTTCTTAAGTACATAGCCCGTACTTTGGTACGTTGCTATTAGTTCACATGCACTTGATTGGGACACTTTCTTTGTGACGACCCGGATCCCGGATACCAGATATACTCGATAGGACTATCGAATACACCTGATACCACTTGGAACCCGCAAGGCCTCCCAAGAGCAGTAAAGCTCCTAAAGGGATAAAAGGACTGTCGTGTAGTACATTGAACTGATAGATATAACAGTAAGCAATTAAATTTCATTAGATCAGGTTGCTAAAGTAGCAGAAATAAAATTACATTTTAATTAACAGTTTAAATTTAACAATTATAGCCCAGAGTCAAGTCCAAAGGAAAGACAACAAGTGCCAAGTACAGGATGCATCCCATAACCCATAATCCCCTTGAATGCCATGTCATTCAGTAGAGCCCTGATTTTTATAAAACTTCAATCTTGTCTAAAGATTGGGCGCCCCTCAGTAAGGGCGCCAATTCAGGAAATAATGGCAGCCAGAAGGGCGCCATTTATACAAACTGCCCCAGATTTCTGATATATCATGCATTTTATGTGATTTAGTCACAGTACATCATTACATGAAAATATGTTCTTGAACTCCATCCCTGAGATCTATCTTATGTTTCCTACATTGGTTACATCCCTTGAAATTCCATATTGGCTATAAAGTGAGAGTGGATGTCTAAAAATATGCATGACTCAATGCTGTGCATATAGGCCCTGATCTGGTCCTTGGAGGAGCACCCGAAAGTACTTGTGCCCATGGGAGTTGAATGATCACAGTGTTTAAGCATTGCACCGAAGTACTTACTTGCTAGACTTGAGACATTCCACTCACTCTCTTGTGACTTGACTTGCGTGGCCCGAAAAAGGGCAATTACTTGACTTGCGTGGCCCAAAAAAGGGCAAAGCACTTGACTGAAATGCATGAAATAGCCAATTCCAGCTACACATACTTGATATTACGTGTTTGATATTACCTGCTTGAACATTGATTCTTACATTCTTGAAAAAATATTGTACAATCACTTGCTAGTACCTTATTGATACTTGAAATCATGCGATATTCTTTCTATACAGTTCTTGATATCTTGCTCGTCCATCATGCATAGCTATACCTACATTGCATGCAACATGTAATTTACTTAAAGATTGTCTGAACTTGAGATGTAATTCCTACTGAGCGATTCGCTCATCGAGTTTCATTCCAACATTTTTCAGGTAACTCGGATAGTGACAACCACACGAATGGGAACGAGACCGAGTGAAAAGTGCTAGAGCCACTGATCATCGAACTGTCGCATCTTTAGCTTTCTTGAGTCATTTCCTTATACTCCTAGTTAGATTGGTCTAGTTGGTCTGAACATGTTAAGACTTGTAGCCTTATGATTTAATTTGGGAATAAGCCCAATGGAAATACTAACTAGCCTAATCCCAAGTTCTAAGATTGTGAGTCAGATTCGGGTGAGCAAAGGAATCAATTTAATGAAGTTGGCAACATCAGTGTACAAATAAATGGGCCAAGCTAAGGAAGAGGATATGGAGAACATCATGAAAGGCTTTGTGATCTGCATGGCGGGAGCTCTACTCTTTCCTACGGCAGATGACTTCTTAGAAGAAGAACAGATGAGTACAATATGTGAGATTTAGGAGGGAAAGAGAATCGCGCCGGTGGTCCTAGCCTACCTATATAGTGGGCTTACCTCGGCATCCATGGGAAGACCTTTATATGGGTCGATACTTCTCCTTATTAGTTGGGTGGATCTCCACCTAAAATTTAACCCATGTGAGGAATCCCAACAAGCCTCTAGGATACTTTCTAAGAGTCCACTCCACTACATGACAGGTGTGCTTGGGTTGAATGAGAGAGTGGTCAACAGGGTGTCCAAACTAAAGAAGAGAGTAGACTGGAGAAATCACTTCAAAACCATGCCACAGACGTTGTTCACTTATGCACCGGGAGTCCTCAAAATCCAAAATCTTCGCGCTCGGCTCTCTCCCGGAGTGGAACTATGGCTTATAGGTGCTACAGAGTTTGTCTTATATAATTCATATCGATGTCTACCTCAGCTTGGCCTGCCATGCCATCTCATGGAGGATGCCTCTCATCTGCCACCTATCAAGAGAAGAGACCTATCCAGCAAGGAGGATGAAGAAGAAGTCAATACAATCAAAGCCCTCTAGAGAGTGAACAAATTGCACAAGCCCCTTGATCAGGTTAAGGAAGACACGGAGCAATGGAAAGTCTATGTAATAGCACTCAAGAAATTGAGACCCAAAATGGCTCAATGATCAATGTACTTTGATTTTTACTCCAATAAGATGAGTCATTTTCCATTATTGAGGCAAATGAATGAAATGAATGATTATTCTTCCAAAATAGTGGCTGTTACAAAAAGTGAACTACTTAGAGAAATGGTGTCCAAAATATGCGTCGCTCCCGCGTCAAGGTCTGACCCTGAAATGGACGATATCGACGCAAAGATGGCGGATAGTTCACTATGACTACTCTAAGACAGATCATTAACGATGCTTTCCGTGAAAGCGGCCTAACCCAGACTGGTGTGTCTCCCGAGGCGGACGAGTTTGGGGAGGGTCTCCGAAAGCTTCAAAGCCTCATTCTTAGCCTTTATGGTAACGAAATGGGGTCTCCTCTTGAGGATGTCAGTTATGGCTATCCTGATACAGGGAATTCCTATGCTAAAGTAAGCGATGTCTCTCCGGAGATTGACTCTTACTTTGTTCCCGCTAATGTCCGTTTAATGCTTAATCTCAGCGCCCCTAAGACCGTGTACCTCAACCCTAACCCGGGAGATGGTGCCAGGTTTGCAATCATCGATATCAGAGGCAATCTCTCCACCGCTCCGCTGACTGTAGACGGGAATGGTCGGAATATCGATGACACTGCTGTTCTTGAGGTTTCTGACAACGGTGTTAACAAGCAATGGTTCTACCGTGCTGATCTTGGGCAGTGGACTGAAGTCACGGCACTAGTTGCTGACTCCGAGTCTCCGTTCCCTACGGAGTTTGATGATTATCTCATCCTGCTTCTGGCGCTTCGGCTTAACCCACGGTATCAGGCCAGTCTTGACGGCCAAAGCGTTGAAGCCCTGCGTCGAATGAAGAAGCAGTTCTCGGCTCGTTATGGTCAATCGACCGAGGTTCGTGTCGAGGACGCCCTCTACCGCCTGTCGAGCAGAGGTGCTTATCTTTACGACGAACTGCCTACTACTAACATCCGCTTTAACCGTGGTTTTATTCGCTAAGGAACTGTGAATGCCTGATTTTGTTTATGGGGTGTCGTCGTTTGAAAGGCGACGCGGAGATTTTCCGGCACTGCCTGTCGAGAACATGCTGGCAGAATCTATTCCTATTGAGCCCGGGGTAGCCCTACAAAGCCGCCCCGGTCTTGAAGAGACTGATATTGTTATGGGTGAGGGCCCTGTCAGGGGTTTGTTCACCGCAAACGGTGTCCTGAATGATCAAGTATGCTAGGGTATCTCTATTTTTTAACCCTTTTTTTACTTATTTGGGAGCTTGGTGGCTATATTGTGATCGGCGTTGGATGTCCTTAGCCCGTAGTTATGAGGATGGTGCTAGAACACTGATCCTCATGAATCTACTCCGTTGATGCTGGAATAGGTTAACTAGCTATGGAGGCATATTGGTTTGAAAGATTGGGAGCCGCGTTTAAGGGAGCACAACAAAAACAAGTGGCTGGCCCCTCCCCTTGGGGGAGGTGATTACTGGATTGCTAGCGATGGTAGGAGAACACGCCTCAACTGTGGTGGCACGCGAACTCGTGCTCTGGAACATAATATAACTTCATATGCTTACTATTGAGAGGAGAGAATGGTTTGCTACCCTTGTGATCTATGATTATGGAGGCCCCCCTTCGTAAACATCATGAATAATATATGGCTCATGCCAATTAGGTTGTAGCTTTCCACTGAGACGCCCCGTCATGACTTCTTTTTCTTTGATCATGACAAGATTGCCATTCTTGAATGCCCGTTGTTTGACCAGCTTGTCGTAGGCTCGAGTCATACGAGCCTGGTATACTTGTAGGTGTTTGTAGGTCTCGAGCCTTTTACCTTCCAAACTGGTAAGCTCTTCTAGCCTTCTCTGGTATTCATCTTATTCTGCATCAAGTAGGACAATGTGAACCGCTACGCAGTAAAATACTAGCTGGATCTCGATGGGGATGACAGCTTCTGCTCCATAGATGAGAGAGAACGGTGAACACCCCGTGGGGGTCTTGTAAACTGTCTGGTAAGCCCATAATGCTTCGAGCACTTTTTTGCCCCAGTCATGTTTACAGTGGCTAATTATCTTAGCCAGGAGCTTGCAGAAAATTTTGTTGAGGGCCTCAGCGAGGCCATTAGCTTGAGGGTTATAGACTGAAGATGTTCTCCAATCAATGTGAAACTTGGCGGTCAGTGCATAGACTGTCCTGTTCCTGAAAGGTGTGCCATTATCTGAAATGATTCGGCTGGGAACGCCAAACCTATATAGAGCAAGCAAAGTTGCTACCTTTAATGGGCTGCTGTGCGACACAACGAACAAAAAGATCCTTTTATCTCTGAAAGAAAAAATCTCAATTCTATCTCTTTTCAGCCAGAATTCCTGCAATTTGCCGATTCCACATCGAATTCCTACTGAGAAACTCACCTCCTTCCCTCTCGTTGCAGGCACTTTCACATCGAGGACCAGCAGCACCACGACGACGACGACGACCACCACCACCATCAGCAGCGACGGGAAGTTCTCGAGAAGCCTCGGCGGCAGTAGCGTGGAGCAGTACTCCGCCGCCAGCGAGAGCGCCGACGAGGGGGATCCCCGCAAGGGGCGGATCTTGGAGGCCCCCAACCTCCGGATCTTCACCTTCGCGGAGCTGAAGAGCGCCACCAAGAACTTTAAGCCGGAGACCCTCCTGGGCGAAGGCGGCTTCGGCAGGGTGTTCAAGGGGTGGGTCGACGAGAGGACCCTCAACCCCGCCAAGAGCGGCAGCGGCATGGTGGTCGCCGTCAAGAAGCTCAACCCGGAGAGCATGCAGGGCCTGGAGGAGTGGCAGGTACCTTCGTTTGCTGCCAGAAACACAAAACCCAGTCTCATCTCCTTGTGTGCAGTCCCTTACCCTTCCCGTTATCTCTCCATGTCTGTGCAGTCCGAGGTGAACTTCCTGGGTAGGCTCTCCCACCCCAACCTCGTCCGGCTGCTGGGGTACTGCTGGGAGGACAGGGAGCTCCTCCTCGTCTACGAGTTCATGGCCAAGGGGAGCTTGGAGAATCACCTCTTCAAGAGTGAGTCCCCCCCATCGCAGCAGCAGCAGCAGCTGCAGCTTTAAAAAGGGGTAAAAAAAAGTCATTTTTGCACAAAAGTTGTGTCTGATTTCAGCGTTTTCCTGGGTACAGGGGGGGCCGCGCCACTCGACTGGGGCCTTCGCATCAAAATCCTCATAGGCGCCGCGCGGGGGCTGGCGTTCTTGCACAACTCCGACAGGAAAGTTATCTACAGAGACTTCAAGGCTTCCAACATCCTTCTGGACTCGGTACTCCCTCACACACCATCCCTCCTAGGAAGCTATGCAACATAATAGTAGCTGTCTTGTTCACAGCGATTAGCGAGTGCTGCCTGGATACAACAATACAATGCCAAGTTTCGCATAACTCAGGGTCGTCTTCCTCATATGAAGTGCTGTTTTAATTTCTCAAAAATTCCTTGCTTTTTCCTCTCTGGTTACAACACTACAATGTGAAGATTTGCATAATTCATAGTTGTCTTGTTCATAAGAAGTGCTGTTTGTCTCATCTTTGTCCGCTTTTTTCTTCCGTTCTCTCTGGATGCAGCACTACAATGCCAAGCTTTCAGATTTTGGTCTTGCCAAGAATGGGCCACTGGGTTCAGACTCGCATGTCACCACACGGGTCATGGGCACCTACGGATATGCTGCCCCGGAGTACGTCGCCACAGGTGTGCACTTGCCACTCACAACTGCTCCACTCCTCGCTCCTGTCTATCCGAGGAATGCCACTGTGTCTCACCACACTACTGTGTCTCACCACACTTTCTGCCGTCTCCTTTCCAAGCTTTCACACTGATTAGGAACCACTTATTGGAGCATCAATCTGTTCTTATCGAATGGCTCTTTCATCGACACTTTCGGGACACCTTTTCTTGCCATTGGTGCCCGCCTTTAATAAGAAACGCAAAAGGTGCCACAAGTGAGAACCCGTCACAATTATCGCTCTCTCTGCCACTAGAGGAGTTCCCTGTAGGGAGGATGAGTTAGGAGGATATGGTTGGGTTGCCTTCGCACCAGTGAGAAGAACACACATGCCCCATGGTGCTGCCACGGCCTCAGTGAGGTGTTGCTTTCGCTTCTTTTTTTTTTTCCATATCGAGTAGTATGCTAATAAGAGTGGGCTTCACCATCTAACAGTGGTTACACAATAGGGACCTCTGCTAAAGCTAATTGAGCATCACTTGCCCAGTCCCCCACCCTCCCAACACAAACAACACACAAGCATATGTACAAGAGCTGGGGAACTGTCCCTGTAGAAGGGCAGTGAGGTTGGCACACTACTTACTGCCAATGGGAATGGGGAGGTGCTTTTTGTTGCGTGGTGGGGGGGGAGAACCGGAGTATCTGATCTTTTTGTGTGTGTGTTTGCTCACCACCCTTTCCCGCTTTTCCGCCTCGCAATGTGGGCAGGCCATCTGTACGTGAAGAGCGACGTCTACGGCTTCGGGGTGGTCCTGCTGGAGATGCTCTGCGGCCAGCGGGCGCTCGACACGAACCGCCCCAGCGGGCAGCACAACCTGGTGGAGTGGGCGAAGCCCCGGCTGAGCGACCGGCGGAAGCTGGCCCAGCTGATGGACCCGCGGCTGGAGGGGCAGTACCCGCCCAAGGCGGCGCTGCAGGCGGCCCGCCTCGCCCTCCGGTGCCTCGCCTCCGAGCCCAAGGGCCGGCCCTCCACGCAGGAGCTCGCCGAGGCCCTGCAGCAGATCGAGGTCATGGGGGGTGCGGCCAAGGAGGCGAGGCGGGCCGCCTCCCCGCGCCCGGGGGACCGCGGGGCGCACCGGCCGGGGTACGCCGGGCGGGCCGCCCGGCCGGCGCACCAGCTCTCCCCCCGAGTGAGATGACGACCGGGGTGGTGGGGGTTGAGGTGGTGGTGAACGCGGTGCTCTACCCTGGTGATGAAAAGCTCCCATTTTTGTTCTTCCCCATGTTCTGAACATATCGTTCTTGTGTAATATGTATGCATCATTGCAAGCCAACAAGTGGGGAGTCCTATTATGTACATACATGGATGGATGTGGCCTTTTTGTGTTTTATTAAAAGAGAGCTGATTCTGATGAACAACATATGGATGACCTAGCTACGTCATCGTCTCATACACATTTTCAATACATGGATGTGGCCGGTTTCAGCTGCGTTACTTCCATTAAGAGAGATGTTAAAGGGTTCATTGGTTTCGTTGTTTCTTTGTCACACTTATTCCTTATTATTGTGTCTGATTTTTAAAAAAAAAATAGATAAAGAGTAATGTTGAACTTTCTAAGTTTGGAACTCATCTTGAGTGTCCGATCTCAAGATTGACCGGTCAAACTGAATGTGACAAATGGGAAGCTAATTAAAAGGTGTTACCTATCATTCCTTTTTCATTAATTGGATAATGTTGTTACAGTAACCTAAGATATTGGACCCACCCGGGGTCGAATAACCCCGGGCAGGTCCGCGTGGGACCTACCCGATGGGTGACCCCGGGCAGGCCCCCCTTGGGGTCGATTGACCCCGGGCGGGTCCCACCCAGGGTCGCGCGGCCTCGGGCGGCCCTGCCGGCATGCGTGCGGGTCCGCCCGGGGTCGAGCGACCCCAGACGGGTCCTCTGTCATTCTTTTTTGATTAAAAGGCCTCCCCCGGGCTTTTTTTAGGGCTCGTTTGCTCGTTGCGCCGAGTGGAGGGAGGAGAGAACGCGCCTTCTTGTTCGTTTGTGTCTTCCTCGTGCCATGGACTGCGCAGAGGGGACTTGTTCTTACCCGAACTGCATGATACACGTACAGGGGACTTCTTCGGCGGTGTGTACACCCTCCTTTGCATCTCCCGTTTCTTGCCACGGGGTTTTTCTCCGTTTATGTCGAGCGCCCGAGGGATAAAACCCTTCTCTTTTCCAAGGCTCTGACCGGAACAACGCGATCCTGACAATCATGGTGGTTTAATCCAACCTCCGACCATCCTACTTGCTGCGAGGAGTCTATAATTGCAGAAATATATGGGCTACAAAGCCCCGATGTGCGAAAATATTCCATGGGGTGGCGATATGCCGAATATTGAACCCCACGTGGAAATATTTCATGGGGGCGATGGTACGCCGAATAGGGACCTCGACCAACGCGAGGGTAACATCCTAAAATTTTTTGAGATGAATAATGGGTGCAACAAGGAGCTAAGTGTCATGCAGGACAAAGTGCTACGTTCTAAAAATCACCTCTTGAGGTCGAAATGACGCAAAGTGCTACATAACGAGAGCCACCTCTTGAGCCTGTAGGAGCCGTCTCTAGAGTCCTTCATAACTAAATGTCTAGTTGTGTGCTATACTTTGCTTCATGAGCTTTTCTTGGAAACTAGCTTGGCCATTTATAAATGAATTGTTCTAGAATTTACATGGGACTTTGGATCCACCTGAACACTCGATGCTTGGCAATTTTGGGGCCCTGATCTGGTCCTAGGCGAGCAAAGGGCCAGAGACCTGGCTGCCCACCACTCCCAAGAAGGCCAAAGACTTGGCCTTCTACCACTTCTAGAAGGCCAAAGACCTGGCCTTCTACCACTCCAAGAAGGCCAAAGACTTGGCCTTCTTTGTTCCAGGGCAGCCAGATACCTGGCCGCCCAAGTCCTTTGAGCAGCCATTGTGTTGGCTGTCTCTCGTTCGGGTTTCAGCTTCCGTTTGAGTCCTTTTCTGTGTAGTTTAGCTTCTATTTTTCATATTTTAGCTTATATTTTGTATTTTGTTGGTTCTGTGTGTTCTAACATTTTAGGTTTTGAGTCTGGGGTGCGCTTAGGAAGAGCCGGCATCAGACATATTAGGAACACCCTCCCTTTGATTCAGACTCTTCACCCGGGGATTCCCACTCGGGTGTAACTAGTCCTTCTCAATTGGGAACCTCCGTGAGTTTCTGCGAATTGTGGATTCCCACACAGTCGTCGGGCAGGTTGTACCTTGAAGTCCTATTATATTTCCTAAAGGGTTTGAGTGAGATTTATCTTAGGATTCTCCCGGAGTTTGGTCTTGATTTCCCTGACCACATACACTCGACAAAAATCAAATTCCAAGTCGGGCAAGGACAGATCACGGGTTGTCGATTGATTCACTCGATTGCGCCTGGGCCGATTATCGTTCGCCGCTCGGAGAGCGATGTTGTGCAGCGGATTTTCGCTAGCCACGGCCAGACGCTCTGCATCTAGCGCCCCTTCCCTGGTATCGAACCACTCTATGGTCACGCTAGAGATGTCTTTAAACCAGTGTGCGCTGTTTCTGTGCTGCGCCAGCCTACCGACTGCACTAAGCGAGATGCCGACGTAGAGCAGCGTACCGTCTGATCGCACGATGCTGCCGTTCACCTGCGAGGTTTCTCCGCCACCGCCTCCGCTGAACGAAATGCCGCTGGGGCTGACCTGTACCTGGGGGAAGAATGTGCTGTTCATCGGCAAGCCGTAGATGGCTGATGGCGAAGTGAAAGTGAATGAGTCCAACTTCAGAGGAGTTTTCGTGGGTACCGATACGTTTCGGCCGAAACGTATCAATTTCGGACTGGAACGATCCAAAACCGAACATGCTCACTGTAACGGGTCAAAAACTAAAAAATAATAATAATTTAAGTGTTTCAGGCGAAACGGATTTCAGTTTCGCCCAATTTCAGGCATTTCGGTCTCATACGCCTGAAACTGGGCAAAACCGGATGCGAACTCCCCTTAAGAGGGGAGTTCAAGTCCGCCCCACCCCTCAGATCTGAGATCTGAGGGGCTGTCGGCTAGGGAAGGTAGAGGAGAGGTAGGAGAGAGCTTGGGACTATTGGGAGGAGATCCTGTCGCAGCCGCCGTTTCTTACTGTTTACGGTGTGTAGCTGTCGCTGTCGTTCACATCATTGGGTTGAAAATTCCTCAAGGATGTTGTAAGTTTTTATTTTTTTTCTTTGTTTGATAGTTTTCTTATTATAGGTAAGGTTATATACAATACATTAATTTTTATACGTTAATTATGATAAATCTTCAAATTAGGACCTAATTAGCGATTTAAATTTGGGACTTTTATCTAATTAGGTAAGTTTAGCGTCAATTGAAGCTTAGTTAAGCTTCATTGAATGCTTTAGAGCGGGAGGCCGGGAGCATACTGCTAATTGTATTACACGCCGAGTAATTAGGGTAAATCCTCATATTAGGGCCTAATTAAGGATTTACATTTGGGACTTTTGTCTAATTAGTTAAATTTAGCGTCAATTGAAACCCAATTAAGCTTCATTGAATGCTTTAGAGCGGGAGCATGCTGCTAATTGTATTACACACCAGATAATTAGAGTAAATCTCCAAATTAAGACCTAATTAGGGATTTAAATTTGAGAGTTTGATCTAATTAGGTAAATTTAGCGTCAATTAAAACTCAATCAAGTTTCATTGAATGCATTAGGGCTAGAGCATGCTGCTAATTATATTACACGCCGGATAATTAGGGTAAATATCTGAATTAAGGCCTAAATAATAATTTAAATTTGGGAGTTTTATCTAATTAGGTAAATTTAACTCCAATTGAAGCTCAATATAATCTCCCAGATACTCATCATAAACTACCCCCAGGGAGTCTTCGCTCATAGAAACAGAGATAGAAATCATATCTGCTTCCTAGAAATCTTCTACAAAGAAGCACAAGCCTGAATGCTGAGTGATCTGTAGTAGCTCCTTGTCCATGTTGGGTAGATGCCACAACTTCTTGAACATTTTCTTCTGACTTGTAGGCTGGCAGAAAGGGATTTGTTGTTTTCTCGGCATCTTGACTATACTACCAATTATGTCATGGGGTCCCATAATCAGAACAAGTGAATCACATATTTCTTCAAGGAATCTGCAATCATCAGCCCTTCTCACTGGATGTTCCTTATCCACGTAGAACATGGTAGACTAACATTCAGGATTAGGAACCTCTAGGGTCTTTAATAATTCGACTGTTTGATAGTCTGCGCCTGTAATAGGGTTGTTGATCCCTGGGGGGACCTTAACATATCCAAACAAACCTTCAAGTCTCGATGCCCCTAGCCAGGGGTAAATATTAGATGGAACTGCTCTACATACCCCTTTTGCCTCAGAGATCTGTGACACTTCTTGTCGGGCTACATAATTAAGTGATGGTGGAGGGAACCAATCGCCGGGCTCCGCTATCTTCTTTCCTTTATTCTGAGTTGCCTGGGGGCTTGCTTCAGCTTGTCCATATACAGTGATGCATCTAGTAGGTGGCATTTAAACACCTCAAAAGGGTGTAAGTCAGTAAATATTCTTTCTTCTTTTTCATTCGGGGGATATTTAATACACTTGTGGAGAGTAGAAGGTACCACCCGATTTTGATGCAGCCACGGTCAGCCTAGCAACACCTTGTATAAGGTGTTGGAGTTAATTTCATTAAACTACACTTTAGTGGTGAAATCTCTGAGTGAGAGATCAAACTCTGTCACACCCAAGGGACTTCATACTTTTGATTAAAGCTGGCTATCCTCATATCTATATCCTCAATCAGGTGCACATCAAAGTAATATTTCTAAGAAACCTAGTAGGGAAGTATTTTTACTACTACCCTTAGATCAATTATTCAAAACAATAGAAGAAAAGTAAATCTACAAGATTAATCTATAGTTCTAACAAAAATAAAATTACATTTTATATCAATTAAATAATCTACAGAGTCTAGTCCAGAAGTACAGTCAAGGAAAGTAAACATGCACTGCCCCAGGGCAAACCGCGACAACCTGGAGAGCTGGCAACCAACAAACCTCCAACTGAATCGCTCCACTGTGAGGAGAACGTCGCACCTGAAAAGCAGGGGGTGAGTCTCATCTCATTGGCTCAGTAAGGATTCTGCGGAGCCCCACTACAACGAAAGCAGTAAATAGGAACAACGTAGGAGCAACAAGTACAGAACAATAGTAGCAGTAACAAAAATATAACACCGGTATAACACAACATTGGGGACCGGAACCAGAAGACGGTAACTGGGGAAACACATACAAGCCGCCAACATAGCCCCAACTCACTATCGGACGGTCCATCCTAGCCAACGAAACCGTAGACAAGACCACACAGCTACGCGTTGAACCAACACCCTCAGGAGAATCTCTCAATCCCGAACTAGAACCACAGGAAGAACCACACCCGCCACACAAGGCAACATCGGCCTGACTATCGGAAGGGCCACGCGAAACAGAACAGACTGAGCCGCCAGTACTCTACACCGGAAAGAAACCCGTACTGAAGCCTCTCAAGTGACAGGAGTACTACCCTACTAACAACGAGACCGGAAGCGTCCTCTGACGACTTACACCGCAGCATCAAGTGTCTCCCTACTCGCCCCAAGAAGAAACTGAGACATAGAACATAGTTGTTGACACCTATTTTCACCCTCTAAGTAGAGTTATTTCTCTTATTCACCTCATAATGTCCTAAATTAATCCTTACTTTTTAGCCTTCTTTGAGGCTACCTCGAGCCTATTTCTTGATCATTTTTCAACCCCACTGAGTTTTGGAGGCCTTTATCTTCAATTCCTCAACTTTCGGGACCGTTTCGGGCCAATTTAGAGCTCAAATGGACGTCCCAAAGTCAACTGCGTGAATCCGGCCAAATCCCCCTGGGTTATTTATTCTGACCAATCAAAGGAGAGGTTCGTTTCAAAAAACTCTTATTTTTCTCCGGCCAATCAAAGAGCAGTCACTTGAAGGGAACTTGCTACCTTCTTCCTCTATAAATAGAACGGCCCTTCCACTAGGGAAGAGTTGGCCGAGCATGCTTCAAGGTAACATCCTTTAGCTCGTCCCCAAAAGAAAAGACAAAGACGAAGAGAATAGAAGAAAAGAGAGCAGTCCAGCACGTGGACCCCCCCAATCTAGTGCTGTGAGAGTAAAGAGAAGAGAAAGAAGAAAAGATGAAGAAAAGAGAGAGCAGTCCTGAGTCTTTCATGAGAAAAATCTGAGAAGAGAGAAAAAGATAGAGAGGGAGCAGTCTGGATCTCAGTTTCATGAACCATGTTCAGAAGCTACTTTTGGCTTTCTCATTTTCGCCTTGTATTTTTCTCTTGCAATTTCAAATCTGTATTTCAGTGTATGTCCGATGCTTTGGCTAGAGACCGAAAGTGTTTTTGCTGCACTTGCAACTTGTTTTCTTTCTCTGTGTGTGTGTGAGTGTGTTGAGGCCTTTGTCCTCGTGTGGAAAAGTCTCACCGATTCGGTGAGAGGTGGATGTAAGTCTGCAGATTTACAGACTGAATCACCTTAAAAATTCATTATGCAGTGGTGTGTCTTTGTGTAATTACTTTCATCTCTTCTACCTCTATTTCACAAGGTCCTATAATTTTATTTATGCATTTCTGTTATGGCTGAACACTACACATTTTGTGAAGCCTTCATCGTTTACCAGCATTTTTGTTGTTGGAAGATAGGCCCACATTCACATTCTTGAAGGTTCATCTTATAACTAAGAAGGATCTAATGATTAATGCTTATTCTGCTATGTAGTTCTTTTGGAACCTTACATTCTCAGGTTCTTATCTTAATGGCTCTTTGTCCGTATTATCTCCTATATGTTTATATATATGTTTGTTTGCTGTCCCAAGGATAATATGTGAGGCCCAGTGTCTTCATCACTGTGAGCACTCTTACCTCTAACAAATGTTCAGCGGCGTACCGAAGACGTACTGGCCGGCGAACGTGTGGTTGAGAATGCGGACCTTCGGATCGGACGGTCCGGATAGAATCGCCTTCCCGTGCATTTCCCGCGCGAGAGGGAACTCCATGTTCGACTGGCCGGCGCAGACCCAGACGTCGCCGATCAGCACGTCGCGGATGACGCGTTCGCCGGACGGCGTGACGATGCGGAATTCCCACGGCGCGGCGGACGCGGCGTGGGCGGGAAAATCGCAGCTCCACGCGCCGTCCCGGACGACCGCGTCGAGCGGCGCGGCGACGGCGCCTTCCGGGGCGAAGGAGACTTTGACCGTTTCTCCCGGCGCAAGCGTTCCCCGGATACGGACGGCTGCGTCGCGCTGGACGACCATGTGGTCGGCGAAAAGCGGATCGACGCGGACTTCGGCGACGAGCCGGAGCGCCGCGCAGGCGGACAACGCGGCGAGGGAAAGGAAACGAAAGGGCATGAAAGTCATTTTTTCACCGGCGCTTCGCCCATGCGGCACACGGCGGAACGGGCGTCGAAGATGCCGAGGTCGCGGAACATCGTCTTCGCCATCTCGGCGTGGCCGAGGCCGTTCGGGTGGATGCTGTCGCCGAGCCGGTCCTTCGGCGCCTTGTCCGGTCCGCCGGCGCGCGCCTCCCACTCGGCCTTGTGATCGACGAGCATCACTTTGTTTTTCGCGGCGACGTCGCGGATGACAGCGGAGAACGCGGCGAGTTTTTTGATGTGTCCGGGCTCGGTCACGGTGTTCGGCACCTGAAGCACGGGCACCGCGCCGAGGTCGCGGATCTTCTTCACGAGCGTTTCGAGGTTCAAGCGGAACGCCTCCGGTGCGATCCGCATGCAATCGTTCATGCCGAGGTTCACCGAGACGAAGTCCGGTTTGAACCGCGCGACGCGGAAATCGAAATTCGCGAGCAGCCCGCCGGTGACTTCGCCGGAGACGCCGGTGTTGATCCACACGTCGTTCTTCCGGCCCATCTCCCACCGGACGCGTTCGTTGAACTGCTCGGCGTAGTCGCGCGAGTCCAAGATTAGAGATGATAAGGGATGGCGCATGATATTGAAGTTGGGCTATCAGCCGGGCATGGGCCTCGGTGCGTAATTACAGGGGTGGACCAAGCCCATCCCTAGGGCCAGAAAGATGAGCCGAAGAGGCCTTGGCTATCGGGAGTCATCACTATCAATTCTACAAGACTCCGGACCACTGACATGGAATTATCGTCAGCATTTTGTTAAGGGGCCGCTGCAGCCCGGTACACTGAAATCACCACTGCCGTGTCAGGAAAAGAAAGAAAGTGCCGCTTGTGCTATGCTCGGACCGCCTCCCTCATCATATGGCCTAGTCCATGATGTTGCCGATTACTCCAAAGTTTTCTCAATGATGTTTGCCGAAGGAGAAAGTCCGAGAGAGCCCGAGAGGCGGATAGTGCAGTACTCACACGGGAAGCTAGCCCAACGTCTACGGGAAACGAAAAGCTCGACTGCCACCTTGTCTCTTTCCCACCTTACTTCTATCCTTCAGTGACTGACTTTTGTTCCTCGCCCACCTCCTCTTCTTTTTGATCCATCCATGTTTTAGTCTTCTTTTCGGTCTGAGAGGCCGATTGAGTTTTTGATCGTTAACTGTCCATGTGGGCAATGCTCGCCGATTGATTTGCTATCCAGGTGGTCACCCGACGCACCTGTGGATTTATCCAGGATGTGGTTTTGATCCTCTGACCCATTCTTCGATGTGATTTTCCCCACTCTATGCCCTCGGGCCCTTCCCCCTCCTCCAACAAATTTTTCTTCTTGCTATGTGTTATCCACTGAGCTCGACCAAAAAAATGCCAAATTTGAAACTGAGATCTCAATGGAGGATTATGCTATGTTCCATCCATTCTCTCCCCAGGGGCACGATGCCCCTAATTCTTTTCCATTAGATTTCCTGTCTTCTAGATTAGATGTACAGTCTGTAGAGTCTCCTAGGTTAGAAGAATTAGCCGGGGTAGAATCTCATTCTAGTGTTGTTTGTCAATCCACGTCCGCGACATACCCTGTGATGCGTCATGCTAAGTCTATTCCAGATAGGTTCCTTCAAGATCTAGCCCAGAGATGTCACGCCCTTCTTAGATGCCCTGTGTTTGTAGCAACCACCATCGTCATAGAGGATGATGAGGAATTAGATGGGGTATGGAGCAATGACGGTTTGGGAGTGTACGAGATTGTGGATGAGAAGGATCTAGTCGGAGATGAGGATAGCGACGTGGATGACACTATTGATCTGTATGCATAAGGATTAAAGTGATTTGATGAACCATCATCAGTATTGGATGAACCCACTAAGGAAATCAACCTTGGGACCAAAGAGGACCCCAGGCCAATCATAATTTCAGCTAATCTCCCTCCTCAGGTTGAAGGGGAGTTGATCAAAGTCTTGAGAGAGTATAGCAATTTTTTCGCCTGGTCCTACGAGGACATGCCGGGTCTTGACCATGCTCTGGTTGAACATCGGGCAACACCCGTCAAACAAAAGTTGAGAAGATTCCACCCACAAATGGCCTTAAAGATGAAGGAAGAAGTCGATAAACTGCATAAGGCCAGATTCGTTAGAGTTGTTCTATGTCTACAATGCGTGGCGAACATAGTCCCAGTGATGAAGCAGGATGGTAAGGTTCGAATTTGTATCGATTTCAGAGACTTAAATAAAGCATATCCGAAAGATAATTTTTCACTCCCTCACATTAATGTGCTAGTGGATAACACGGCTGGGTATGAAGCCCTCACATTTATAGATAGCTATTCTAGTTACAACCAAATCTGCCTTGCTCCTGAGGACCAAGAGAAAACCTCGTTCACCACACCCTGGGGCACGTACTGCTATGTTGTTATGCCATTCGGATTGAAGAACGCAGGTGCCACGTATCAACGGGCCATGATGGCTATCTTCCATGACATGATACATGTGTACATGGAAGCCTATGTAAATGATATCTTGGTGAAATCGAGGTCCAAAGAAGAACACCCCGCGATTCTAGCTAAGGTGTTGCAAAGGGCTAGGGAGTATAAATTAAAGATGAATCCAAAGAAATGTGTGTTCAGAGTTGCATTAGGGAAGTTGCTAGGGTTTATAGTTAGCAAGCGTAGGATTCAGATTGATCCGAATAAGGCAAAGGCCGCTATAGACATGCCTCCACCCAAGAACATCACCGAGTTTCGAGGTCTGATCGGGAATTTGCAATTCATTAGGAGATTCATATCTCAACATTCACAAAGATGCCGCCCATTCTATGGCTTGTTGAAAGCAGGGGCCAAATTTGAATGGAATGAGCAATATCAGAAGACCTATGAGGATCTTAAGGTTTATCTGTCCAATCCCCCTGTTCTGCAACCTCCTATCCCTGGAAAACCCCTGATTTTGTACATTTCTGTTATTGAGGACTCCCTGGGAGCTGTCCTGGATTAAGTGGATGACGAAGGAAGGGAAATGGCAGCATACTACCTTTCTAGGTTGTTTAACCCTGCTGAGTTTAAGTATGCTGTCATGGAGAAGACCTACGTGGCATTAGTATGGGTGGCTCAGAAGCTCAAGCTCTACTTTCTTGTCTGAGGTCAAGTTGATCTCTAGAATGGACCCGATCCGATATCTCTTAGAAAAGTCCGTCCTTTCTAGAAGATTAGCTCGCTGGCAGAGCTTTCTCTCACAATTCGATATTACCTTCGTCGTTCAGAAGGCGATCAAGGGATACGCTATCGTTGAGCATCTGGCTCATGCTCCAATCCCTAGCACCGATTCGTTCCAGGATGAATTCCTAGACGAACACCTTACTACAATCACTTATCTCCCCTTCTGGTCTTTACACTTTGATGGTGCACTCAATTCTCAGGGCCGTGAGATCGGCGTCGTTCTCCTTACTCTAGTGAGAGTAACTATCCCTATTGCTTATCAGCTCACATTCCCTGCCACAAATAACATAGCCGAGTAGCACGCCTATCTCCTAGGCACACACTATCTCAACATCATAGGAGACTCTCAATTAGTGTTGCGTCAAGTCCTCTCAACTTATCGCACCCGTGACCTCAAACTCAAGCCTTATCAAGATTTGGTCACGCTCTTGGCTAGGCAGTTCCGCAAGCTTATCTATATCCATACTCCCCGCTCCCAGAATATTCTTGCCGATGCATTGGCATCGCTAGCTTCTTCCCTTTCTTTCCCTCTTAGTCGTTCCACTGAACAAAACATTAATCTTTAGTGATTTAAACCATTGCTCACGTACTTTGATGAATTCTTTGAAGAACACAAACTCCTTTTTCACCACAAGATCTTAGAACCACTTTAAGGATGAAAAACAAGAATGATCTCAACTTTCCTATGCCAAACCTCTTTTCTTACCGGTTCACTTAGAAGTGTTTATTTAAACACCTTGTGAGTGTTTTTGTCTCGCTAGCTGCAAAAGGCAAACTGACATTTATAAAGAAAGAAGATACTCATTCATGTGGCAACAAGAAGATTTCACACACTATAATTATTGACATAGCATTTTGTCATCTTCAAAATCAACATGGGGCATAACACCACTCTCCTTAAAACCACATGCACTAAATTTGGACACCAAATTCTTTTTAAGTGGGGGAGGGTGTAACGTCGGAGAAGTTTCTAAGATTTTTTGGGATTAAATAGAATTATTAAGCATTTAAAAAGGTTTAATGGGCTACTAAAGTGTTTTAATGTTTAATTAAATCAATTTAAAAGGCCCTATAGTAACCAAAGGACTAATCCCAAACTCAATAGGCCCAAAGACCCAATTCTATGGCCTTTTGACCCAAGCCCATTACTGGAAACGTAATTTGGGTAATTTTTGTATTTAAATGGGATAAATAAACCAATTAGGGGGTAAATAGGTGACAAACCAAAAATTAATTTTTTTTAGGTTTTTTGCCAAAACGTAGTCTATCGCGAGGCCGCCTTATCACAATACAGGTCCTGAGACGACCGCTACTATGTTCTATCATCGCAAGTTGTGGAAGAGTGGAAAAATGGAATTTTTTCCACCCCAATCCCTATGGTTTGATGCTATCTGGCATGAAAACCTATCAAGGACTCTGGGCGATCGATCTTAACCCCAAATAGGACTCCCAACTTGATCACATACTCAAACCCTAACTCAAACTATATAAATAGGTCTCAGGTTCGACCAATGCGGACCTTTGTTTTGGAGCGCGTAGTTCGATGGTAAGGAGACATTATTTGTAACACCCAAAAATTTTAAATAGGTTAAGTGTCATTTTGTAATCGAAGGAATGAACAGTGATGATCAATGATGTAATTACACTTCAATTTTAATGGACTTTGGTATGATGGGTTTTGTCTTGGATACGGATGGTATGACTTTGAGCGCCTTGCAGACAATCCGAGCTCACAACGTATAGGAGTGAAAGGTGACACTCCCCGGACCAGACACTGAGTATCCTGTGAAGGGGATGTCACAGAGAATGGTATCAAAGCAAGGTTGTGAGGTTTACATTTTGTCTACAACTATCAGATTAATATACCACACCCTGAGATTCTAGGTGGCTATTTGAGGAATTGGGATTAACTTTGAGGTAATTTTAATTTAAGGTTAACTCTCCCTTATAGGAGATGGCAGAGAGTGACAGGGCAGTAATGGACCATCCTTAAAGGGAGACGGTGACCTTGAATGGGACGTAGGTTTGTGTTGATAGGGGAATGACACAAGGAGAGCAGTCATCAGGTGGGCAGGGTATTGTGCCCGTACCGAGTTTACCACTCACGAATTTGGGGGATTCACGCATACTTTTCAAGGGCTAGTTCATGCTATGCAATTGTAAGCCCAAACTCAGGCTCTGACGCAGTGCTAGTTGCAAGCTCGGGTGTAGGAACAACAAGACAAGATAGCTGGAGTAGACTTGATGGAAAAATTCGAAAAGATGAGTTTGCCTTCTTTTAAGAGGGAGAGCTAGTAAGAAGTTGTGGAGAGTTGAACAAGGGAAATAGACAGGATTTTTAAGGCTATAAGACGTGCAGAGAGGGACAAAGTGATATTAGCCACTTTTTATGCTCAAGGATCATGCAGACGAATAGTGGATGTCAGTGCTTAAGATCGCCTTCTAGGGCAGAGATGCAAACATTAGCTGGGAGGAATTGCATAAGATTTTCCATGCTAAATTTCTATCACAGCATGTGATGGACAAAAAGGAAGTGGAATTTGTGAACTTGACTCAAGGAGACTCATCTATTGCAAATTATGAAGTTAAATTCACTGAATTAGAGAGGTATGCCCTTCATGTTAAAAGGTAGCCAGTGTAATAGATGAATCTTAAAGCATTATTGTTCAAATTGGAAATCTATATGCAAAAACTGACTCATTACGTGATGAGATTATTAACATGGTCAGATCAATCAAAGAACAACTCTCCTCACTACCTTAAAACTCTTCATCATCTATGACTACTCTTCAACTAGCTCAGTTTGATAATCTGAATCTCATGCTACAGAACTAGTTTAGTGACCTGCAAAACCAAGTCAAAGAATTATTTGCCCTTTTTAAGTAGTGTGATATGATAGTTAATGCCAAAATTGCAGCGTTGGGCACTAAAGTTTCAAAAATCCCACAAAATATCCCCACAGCAATTCCACTAAGATCGCTTGGCAGCACCAACACACCTCCAAGGGGGAGAAGATAAAGTTCCTCTTATATATTGTTGATAATGTCAAAGGGGGAGAAGATAGGCTTCCTCTCAGATTTTTTTTGATGTTGTCAAAGCGGGAGAGAAGATCTGAAAGGGAAAAGTATTGAGTCGTTGAGTCATGAGAAGATCTGAATGAGAACCAGCTGGAAGAAATTTCCATAAAGGGGGAGAAGATATAAGGATGCCAGAATGGTTGTAAGAAATTTATGAATGTTGTTTATATGATGTCAGGCCATGCCATTTCAAACAGTCACTGAGTTCATTGTATACAATTGTGTCTTAAGTCGTGCATGTAGTGTTGAAGGTTGTGTCTTTTGTTTTGTCCTTCTTAGCCAGTCTTCTACTTTGCAAATGTTATAATGTTTTGTAATAAATGATTCACACTGTGTTGCAATGAATGTTTACCTTATACTATGGTTGCTTCTCTAAGTGAAAGAAATCTTTGTCTCTTGAATGAATCTTTGTCTCTTGAATGAATGGTCTACTATTTAGGTTTTGTGATAAATTGGATACATGACTCATAGTTGCCATCATTAAAAAGGGGGAGATTGTTGGAACCTTAGTTTTGATGATGTCACACTATGAATCATGTTGTGACAAAATCATTTCAATAATAAATTACTTGAGTGCACTTTTTCCTTCAATTATCAAGGTTGCTACACACTGCCTTACTCCAGTGAGCTTGAGGCTACCTGCAGGATGATCCTCTCCCTTCTGCAGAGGTCCTTCGATTGTAGCTGAGGGAGTGCACCCAGGGCTACCACACCCTTGGGTTCCCCCGCGAGTTCTGGATGTCTAGGCTGGCCGAGATATGGGCAGAGTAATTGTGACTTCGTGAGGTTGAGGAGCAGAGGGCTCGGAGGCAAGCGACCATCCAAGAGGCACAGGGGTAGCGGGACCAGCTCGTGTCTGCCTTAGCTGAGCAGAGAGGCCATACGGAGGTAGTCGTGCCACTTTCCCAGGATTGCGCCGTGCAACTAGGCAAGGCGGAGAGCCGAGTTGAGGCCTTAAGGAAGGCCATAGACGAGCAGTTGCGAGCGGTGGAGCTTGCTAGAGCTGAGTGGCAGACTTCTGAGACCACGGTCGAGGCTATTGTTCAGCTCGTGTCGACCTTGGAGGCGGAGCTTGCAGCTGTCGAGTCTCGTTTGGTGGCATTGGAGAGGAGCAAGCCTAGGATTTCATTATATCACCCCTTTCCCCTCTTTTTCATTACGCCATTCAGATTGTCTGCACTTTGTTACCCCAAGGGCATGTCTTGGGCTCCTTTACAGAGTATTAATGGCAATTTACTGGATTTTTGCTATTTGCTAAGTTGTCCCACTTCTCATCTTGTGGAACAGTGTTGCGTGTGCAGACTGGTGACCACTTACTATTAGTCATACTTGATTCTTTTATCGTGTGTTGGCACAGAGGGTAGAGGGCTGGGCTTACCCAATCTCGGGTGTAAGCATAGAAGGCTGAACATGAAAATGGTCTGACTAGACACTGGATGCTGGGGGCTAGGTGCTGGGTATTGGAAGGTAGGAAAAATGATTGGATGTAGGGGCTAGTTTTTTGGGGGATAAGAGCTCGTGTTATATATAAGGCTGGCATAAACCCCTGGGGATGTCACGGTCTATGTGGTTAGGGCTACTGGGGGGAAATTCTGGAGTGTGCTGGTTATAAGCCGAGTGGTGTCCATGCACACTTGCTTGGACACCAAAGAGATCGATTGGGTAAATCATTCCTAGGCTGTTGGAAGTGCTTGTGGAAGCTAGGTCTTACCTGCCACTCTTGTCCATTGCTTCAAATCTCGACGCAGAATGTCACACACCTTGAGATCAGATGTGTCAAACATTTTATACTTCACTGGGAAACAAAAGGTTATAATCAGAAAACCTTGTGCATTAGTAAGCCGTATGAATCATACACACACAGTTTCAATCTGACATTTCCTGGTATATGTTGCAACAAAGGCTCAAGAGAACAAGGAACATTGCTCCCCTAATTTTCTTGCAACCCAAAGAAATGGCTTATCTGATGCATCGTATAATAAATCAAATGTTTTCATAATAGTGAAAATCCTGGAGGTTCATGCATAAAATGGCTGTAAATATTATTGTAGTTGTATCTAAGTATGTATACGATATCCCTGTATCCCTTAATCCTTGTTGGAGACCATTTTGATGACTCGCTGGTATAAACACTACTTACATATCTGATAAAAGCCACTGCGTCCAAATCGTCCTGCTCCCCGAAGCAGCAACGTTGCCATATGCTTCTCTTCTAAACTGCACTGTGCACTAGTTAGGTTTGCAGTGTCCAAGAGAATACCCGCTAGCTGTGAAGGATTTCAAGGAAAATGTCAATAAAAGCTATGGGCATGAAAAATGTTCAATCTTGGAGAACCAAGTGTCCATAATTTGTGAAAAGGGTAAGGATCTTCACATTGCAAAATATTTAATTTGCATCAAGATGATTAAATGAAAGGTGGCAAAAGGCACCAGGAGTCTGCTGAATCCGCAACCACCTAATGTTTCTGGTGAAGTCTTTGCAAACTTTCCAGCAATAAGTGCACAAGAAGAGCAACCCTGCAGGTTCAAATTAGGTGAATCGGAAGTTCATTGAATATTTGGAAAAAGAAATGATTACATTCCATGCATGGCTACATGTAGGTTTCCTATCCGTCTTATATGTCATTGGGTCAAGTGTGCATTGCGCGAGCCCACCATCTAAAAAATAAAAAATTCAAGGTCATGGTCAATTATTGACCATCACGGTCAACTATTGACTATCATGGTCAACTATTGACTACCTCTTCCCCTCTTCTGCCTTGAGAGTCTTAAGTGTTTTGGACTCTGTTTCTACACGTCGTGGCCTTTATATCTCGTTTGTTTCTATCTCTTGTCCTTTATATTATCTCGAGTTTGATCCATAGAACTTGAATTTTAGTGGACTAAATCCTCAGGAAATGAGGAGAAAACTTTTGGATTTCTATACAAGCCAAACTCTCTTTTGCTGCTCGACGGGCTCTCCTTCTTGGGTCAATATCTTCCAAATCCTTCCACCAAATCGAGTCCTACTTGTTCCTAGCTCTTACCCCCACTATTATCGCAAGATTGATCCATAAAACTCAAATTTTGGTGGCCTCTATCTCCTAAAATCGTGGAGGAAATTTATGGATTTCTGTAGTTTCTATATAAAGAGCCATGTGCGAATTGCGCGATGGGGGTGTGTTTCCAAGGCGACGGCGAAGCTCTGTCGCATTGTATTCATCGTTCGTCGACCCTAGCCTGAAGAGAGAAGTATTAGCTTCAAGTTAGTTTTATTTGAATTTTATTTCATCATCATTTACCATCTTTTCTTTGCCCCTACTTTTGGCAAATCATCACTAATTTCAGGTTTTCTACTACAACTTTGCGACGGGGGCCTGTTCTTCAAGCCGGGGAAGAGTTATGCTGCATCCTATTCGTCTTCCTTCAACCTTATCTTGAAGAGGGGAGTATTAGTTTTGAATTGATTATATTTGGGCATCCTTTTTTTCATTATTTTCCTTATTCTCAAGTCCCAACTTTTCAGGTTTCACCACTCTGTTCTGTAAATCTGAAACCTGGAATTCTCTGTGAAGAGGGGGCATGTTTGCGTGGTCGGGGCAAAGCCGTGCCGTACCTCTGATTATTCTCTTTGGGTCCAGGCTCTTAAGGGAAGTATAATCTTCAATTTCACTCATTGAGGGCTCGTTCCCTTATCCCTCGCATATTTAGGTTTCCTCGGGCAAACCTGGAGGGGGGGGAGTTCCCGACGGGAGCTCCCCCCGCCCGACAGTCCAACGACGATAGCGTCGGTGAGGGAGCCATCGGAGTGATCCGACGAGAAAGTCACTGCCTGGGATGGTGAGGGGTCCAATAGTAAAATATTATTATTCACACATAGTCTGTTTCTTTAACTTTTTATATAAAGTGGATGATGTGATTTGGGTTTCATGGGTAGAATTCATGCTAAATGATAAGTACTTTGGTCTTGGAGAATGTAGAATCAAATTTCATTAACATGCATGTAATTATAAATGGATCATATGGCATCAAGATTTTCATATTAATTAATTAGGCAGTCAATTATGTGAATTATAGTTCATTGGTTTGACCACAGTAGAGATTGATAACCCTTCTATCATCCTTTTATTGTTAAGTTTCGCGTCTAAAATACGCATGATCACCACCTTTGACGTGTGAGTTTTACAAATTCGTCATCCCTAACAACTCGGCGCATTTTTAGAGATTCGTAAAAATCTTTTGCGAAGTTTGGTAACTTAATCTCACTTTCATTACAATAACATAATTAACTATAAATCATGTTCATGATTTTTTCAACACTTTGCCTAGTCAATTTCCATTATTTGTTTCTAACTTCTTTCCATGATGATGGTAACATCAAAGATCTAGTGGGATGATGCATATCATGATCAGTTTCATGGACATCAGGGAAGACTCAAGGTGCTTGTTAGTTAATGGTATAGAACATACTATGAGCTTCAAGTACCCCTTTTAGCAGAGGCTTGTTCAGCTCCAAGTAGACACTATTTTAAAGAAATCATATATATATATAGTTTTTAATATTTGAACAATATCACAGAGAAAAAGAGAAAATTCCACACATATCACTGAGGGAACTACTCTCTTCACCGATATATGTATTATTGTGTATATCATGATTTGAAGAATCGATCCTACCGTACCGATCACACCGGTCATTTGTCAATATGATATGATTTGATATAGTATCAGCCGTTATTAAGATAAAAGAATACATTCCCTAGGACCAGGTCATTTCATAAAGATGTACTTAACCAAGACCTCATTGCATTGGTCTCTCAAGTTGACCCCAAAAGCATTGTCGATGCCTTGCAAGATGAAAATTGGGTTAATGCCATCCATGAAGAGCTTAGTCAATTTGAAAGAAACCAGGTTTGGAATCTAGTCCCCAGCCCCACCGACCAGCCAGTTATTGGGACAAGATGTGCATTCAAGAACAAGCTAAATGAAGATGAGGCAATCACTAGAAACAAAGCTAGGCTGGTAGCTAAGGAGTACAACCAGAAAATTGCAATTGAGTTTGAAGAATCTTATGCCCTTGTAGCAAGACTAGAAGCCATCAAAATCTTGTTAGCATTTGCATGCTCCCTAGGCATCAAGCTTCAACAAATGGATGTTAAGAGTGTTTTTCTGAATGGCTTGATTAAAGAGAAAGTGTTTGTAGAACAACCCCCTAATTTTGAACATATTGATTTGCCTATCAATGTTTACAAATTGAACAAGGCACTATATGGGCTAAAATAGGCTCCACGGGCCTGGTATGACAGACTCAATGCACATCTAATCGAGAAAGACTACATCAGATGTAAAATTGGCCTAACACTCTTTACAAAAGTAATGAATGGCCACATCATCATTGTATAGGTATATGTAGATGATATAGTGTTTGTTTCAACCGATTCTAACATGTGCAAGCAATTTGCTGATCTTATGACAAAGGAATTTGAAATGAGCCTCATGGGAGAACTCTAATTTTTTCTTGGACTACAAGTCACCCAGATGAAAGAAGGTTTCTTCATAAACCAGTTCAAGTACACATTGGAGATTCTAAAAAGATTTGGAATGAAGGATGGCAAACGCATATCCACGCCCATGGGAACAAATGCATCCTTAGATGCAGATGAGCATGGTAAATCTGTAGGTCATAAAACATACCGAGGTATGATCGGGTCTCTCTTGTATCTCACTACTTCTAGGCCTAACATTCAGTTTAGTGTTTGCATGTGTGCTCATTTTCAATTCAATGCCAAAGAATCCTATCTTACTTTCCTTAGAATTAACATGAGTAAGAAAAAGATTACCTTCCTCTTCCTACTTTTCAGCAAATTTGGCCTGCTCCTTGTCTTGCATCTTAATCTTTTCCCAACAATATGCCTCAATGTGTCCAAAGTTCTTATAGTGGTAGGATTGTTTCCCTTTGTAGTTAGACTTGATTGCCTTTATCCTCATTTGCTGAGTTTGTCCTTGACTGATCAAATCTTCCTTTACCTCGACCTCGACCACGATAGCCTCCTCTTCCACATCCTCTTCCACCATTCCTTTGATTTGATAGGCTTTTAGCTTTCTTTAAGGTGTTTGATGCATCAACTTTAGACTAAAATGCATTCTCTGCACTATTATCTGAAAACATGTTCAATCTTTCCTTATGTGACAACAATGAACTCATTACTTCAGTAAGAGAATAGTTAGATAAATCTTTGGACTCCTCAATTGCTGTGACAACATGATCATATTTTGCAGGGAGACACCTTAAGATTTTTTATACTATTTTCTGATATGAAATTACTTCAACAAAGGTTTACATTTGATTAATAATAATGAAAACTCTAAAAAAAATCTTGAATAGATTTACCACTTTTCATTAAGAGTGTTTCAAAATCTCTTCTAAGAGTCCAGAGTTTAACTATTTTTACCTTTCCATCACCATGAAATTCTTGCCGCAAAATAGTCCATGCTTCGTTAGACTTTGTGACATTTGCAATCCGAGGGAACACTGACTCGGATACGACTTGTTGATTGACCAAAATGCCTTCGCATCCTTTTTATGAAACTCCTTAAGGTTTGCAACCTTCTCCTTAGAATTTTCTGCCTCTACAAAGTCATCCTCAACTAGATCCCAAAGATGTTGAAAAATGAAGAAAGTCTTCATTTTTATACTACAAAATTTACAATTTATCTCGTTAAAAATAGGCACCAAAGGTTGAGAGAGATTCAGTGTAACCATACCAATAGCAATGATGAAAGAGATCACTTACAACTTCTGTCAAACACCTTCTATGCTATAAATTTATCTCACCCCATCTTTCTTCCTTTGTTCCCTATCTTGCTGCATTTTAGTTTGTTTTACTATATTACACGCATACTAGATTCTCCTATATCCCTATTACAAAGAGGTTTTCAATCCAAAATATAGGGAAGGTGGATGGTCAAAAGTCTCAGCCATCCCCCTTCCCAACCCCCTTCCCAGTATGATCACCCACAATTGTATTTTTTTCTTTGGTTTGAGCATGTACTACACTATCAAAGTCTAATGGGCTCATTTTCATTATTTGCTAGTTAACTTGTAGGAACTTCACCACCGACTCGCAGAGCTCCCCATTCTACGCCGGCCAAGAGCGAGGATACGAAGAACCCACATTCTCCCATTTTAAAGGCATTCGTGATCATCACTCCTGTGAGGCTCAGGTATAAGTCTCTGGCAATCACCCCATTTCTGTCTTTCTAATCCATGCACTGTAGGCCCGTCAACAACATTTTGAGGAGAGGCACGCGCGGCCTTTCTTGTGCCTACAACCTTTTGGCGATCACGGTGGGACCCTCTTGCTCACTGTGAGTCTTTAAATTGAACTTTACCATATTTATTTTCTAGCAAATAGCCTTTCCTTATTTTATATTTGATTTTTAGTTTGCTCACTATGCCTCTTCGACATTTGGTTCACCTGCAGGGCCAAAATAGGAGGCGACCAAGTTTTTGGCCACCCCGGAGCCAAGGCGGCCATATACCAAGCCGCCCACCACTCCTGGGCGGCCAGATACCTGGCTACCCAGGTCCCAAGGTGGCCAAATACCTGGTCGCCTAAGTTCTCTAAGCGACCATCGAGTTGGCCATCTTTGGTTCATGTTTCTGCTTTCGTTTCAGTCCTGTTTGCATAGTTTAGCTTCTATTTTGCATATTTTTAGTTCTGTGTGTTCTGGCATTGCAGGTTTTGAGTATGGGATGGGCTTAGGAAGAGCCAAGATCACACACGAGCACCCTCCTTTTGATTGGGACTCTTCACCCGGGGATTCCCACTCTAGTGTAACTAGTCCTTCTCAATTGAGAACCTCCATAAATGCATGAAACTAGGAGAAAATAGAGGGTTTTTACTCCTAACACATAAGTTTAGTCTTTTCATGAGATAACCTATCTTTGATTCAATCCCTAGACTTCAGATTTCTGACTGGAAGTAGACTCTAGTTTCTGTACTTCCTATGCCAAACCAGCAACTTCCTATCCTTCTATCTCCTGATTCTCTTGACCTAATCACGTGAAAATTGGAGGGTACAGAGAAGATATGAAGATGAACAAATTGTTCTAAAGGATGAACACCTAAATACCTCGATTTGGACTTCTAATATCTCGATCTTCACTGGACCAGCATGCAAGTTCATGAGCACCTTGTAGCGAAATAGCAAGTTTAAGGACTCCTAACTCTTTGGATACTTGACCTCCTAGCACGAAATTTAGAGGGACGTTAGTTAATACTAAAGTAAATAAAAAGTTCTTAAGAACTAACCTAAAATATCAACTCCTTACCATCTAACAATGCAAGCCAAAACAAGGGTTCGCGCAGTCAAGATTAGGGTCCTTTTATAGGGTTTGGTGTTAGGGCTGAGGATTTGATCGAATTGAGAGTCCTAATTAGGTGTAGGATCGATATTCAAAAGTCCTAAACATGATTACAAGTCTACACACTTCAATCCATGAGGATTTGGATGCCAAAGATCTAAACTTTTCACATTTCTTCTTCTCACTGAATTCTAGAGAGCTTAGCGGTCAAGAGGGCCGTTTGCAGGAGCTTAGCGGTCTCGCGATAGACCGCAAGACTATGGTAAATCTGAAAAATCTAGATTTTCCTCCTTATGTACCATTATCCTCTAATTAAGGCATATATCTATATTTGTAAATTCATAAATTACCAAATTTATATTTATAATAATAATCTTGGGTCTAAAGGACTTAGAAATTGGTCTATGGGCCTACTTGAGTTGGGCTTAACCCTTTAACAAATATAGAGCCTTTAAATGAGTTAAAATAAATCCCTAAATTCATTTTAATAGTCCTTACAGCATTTTTAATTGTATTTAATCTCATGAAATTTCTAGAAAACATGATAGCATAAACATGATCTTCTGTTCCACCCGATGAATGCGAACGGGTAGAAACAAAACCAACAACATTAAGTCGATTTCCCCTTTTTATTAGGCAAATCTAGGGATCACGTTTGAAAAGTGCGACGAATCTCTGATATTTAGTGGGTTTTGAATCACGAAAATATATCGGGAAAAACACCCAAATATATATATATAGCCACGTGGGGTAATTTATTTGACCCAGGGATATACCCTAGCCACCATATGGGCACAGGAGGAGACAGGGGGAAGAGAAGGAATAACAAACAAATCGAACAAACGGCAGCAATCCTTTTATTGATCTCCAAAATAAGAAGTTACATGACGAGATATACACAAATAAGAAACAAGGGCATAAATTTACAGAAGAGGGATAGATAACAAAAAAATAAATCGATGGGGAAGGGGATAACTATAACCCACAAGGAGCTTCACATGGCGGGCGAACCCACCTGTCGCAACCTTCGAAGACGGCCCTCCCTCTCTCTTCTTCTGCTTCCCTTTCTCTACTTTCAGAGGCTCTCTCCCTCTATCTTTTCTTCTCCCCCAAGTTTCTTTCCGATTTCTTCTATGATCCTCTCTCCCTTTTTGGCCGCCTTCTCTCTTTTTCTTTTCTCCCAGTCGTATGTCTCTTCTCCTTTTTAGGCTTTTTAAAGATGGGGAGGAGGCAAGGCTTAATACGGCACGAGTTTGACGTGCCGAATAACCGGCCTTTGAGCATTTTTGCCCGCCGATTTACTGTGGCACCGGATTAAAGTTTGCCACGCTAGTTTAGGGCCTCTCCATCCCATTTCTAGCATCTTTCGACCCATTTAACTTGTCTAGGCCCATTTTGTACTTTTTTTCTTCTTTTGTGAGGGTTGGGCAATTGACTGACTTGTCCTTGTTGTTCGAGCTTCTATTTGTTTCTTCAGAGATAATCTCGAATATTCTTTCGAGCTCTCGAGTCTTGCTTTACCAGTTGTAACGACCCAGAGATCCGGATACCGGTAAACTGATACCAAGACCTGGGGACGACAGGAGTAAGACCTAATTAGCTAGGCTTATCATATGATAATTAGAACTATTCTACATTATATTTTGGGTTAACCATAATACAGAACTCAGAAAACTCAAGCAGTCTCGAGAGGACCATTTCATGGGGCTTAGCAGTCTATCGTAGGGCCACTAAAGGGATTCTGGCGGTCTGAGGAAGATCGTTTCTTCCTATCTACTATAAACAACAATAAAACCAAAATCATGCTAATCTAGAGTAGATAGATGTATGGTAAAATATGCCAATAGGTAAATATGGTATGATAATATCATATTAAGACATGGAGATGCATGGCTTGAGTGAAATAACTAGAATTATCATTTTCTTATTTAAGGGTAAGAATCGCGCATGCTATGTTAACCCTATAGGCATAGTTCAGATAAAATCTCAAATACTCCGTGTAGAAAGCATGAAATTGACTGGAAGAAGAGGGTTTTTATTCCTAACATCAAGTTTGAGCCATTCATGAGATAACCTACCTCTCGACTAGGTTTTAAACTCTGAATTTCTGCTTGGATGGAAACCCTAGTCCTGCACATCCTGTGCTAAACTAGTAAATTCTCACCCTTCTATCTCCTAATTCTCCTGACCTACGGATGTAAAAATCAGAGGATAGGCAGAAGACTTAAAGGTGAACAAAAAGTTCTAAAGACACTACTTCTAAATACCTCAGTTAGGGCTTCTAGATTGTAGATCTTCATGGGTCCGTTGCACAAGTTCCTGGGTTATTTGTGCAGAATCAGCAACTTTGCAAGTCTCTTTCTCCCTGATGGCTTGATCTCCTAGAATGAAATTTGGTGGGAAGTTAGACCTTACTGTTATAAATAAAATAATCTAAAGAACATACCTTTAATTTTGCCTCCTTACCTTACTTCCTCACGAGCCAAAAGTAAGGGTCGCACAGGTTGGTTCTGGGGTCTATTCATAGGGCTAGGTAGGACGTCAATTAACCCCTTAAGATTATTCTGATTGGGGCGTTTATTGAGTGCCATTCCATTCATTTGTTGCCTCTTCTGTCGCTGGGTTTTGCACCTCGGCGGCCAGGAAATCGGCATGCTAGGGTCGGCATGCATGGGATCGGCACGAAGGCAAACTGGTGCGGTTCGGCGGGGGAGGGAGTCGGCGCACTTTGGCACCGAGAAGCACCTCGCACCGGGGCTTCAAGGAGGCCAACTTGATGAACTGTCAGGCGCCGAGGTTGAGTAGAGGGGTTTTGTGAGGGTTCTAACAAGATTAAGGGTTCTAGTCTGAAGGCTCTGTATGGGGTTTTCTAGGTGAGCTACCAAAGGGGACGGAGGTTTGTTCAGAGAGGGACCATGGGAGGCTAAAGGTATTGGAAATCAGTTTTAACATACCATCCCAGGGGAGCAAGGGACTTTATATGGGAGCATCACTGGGAGCCTTTGATCATATCCCTCACTATTTCATAGATGAGAGACCACGAGATGGACTGTCTCGGGCTCTCATTATGACTGTGAGGTTTGGAAAGCAAAGGGGAAGATCACGGGAAAACATTCACACGAGCTATGGCCTGCGTGCACTCGGCGCAGCTGAGGTAACATCCCATGCCCACCACTGCAGACAAAAGAGATAAGGAAAGAGAGAACCCCAAACTCTGCCACTGTTATTCCATTTGATCGATTGTATACATGTATCAAGCATAAAGAAACCCACGAGATTACATACATAGGATAACAAGCCCTAGAAATCTACCGAATTACATCGACGCTTAACACCAAATAAAATTGATACTTAGAGGAGAAGAAAACAACAGGAACGACAGGGCGTAGAATAGAAAGAGGAAGAATATAGCCCCAAAGGGCCTTTGACAAATAGACGCTCCCACCTTTAACTTCTTCTGAGCTACTTCTCTGGGCGACCATATCTCTTCTCTCTTTTCTCACTCTACTTCTGCTTCTCTTTCTCAGTGCGCGGGCCTTTCTCTGTGTGTCCCCCTCTCTCTCCTTGTAGTAGCCAAAGTAAGAGCTTTATAGTTACTTCAGTCATCGGCACGCTTCTCCTCGGGGCACCCTTGCTTATCGGTGTGCTATTTTGCTGTTTGCCCACCGATTTCATTTGGCTGGGAGGTTTGCGCGTTGGTTTAGCTTTCATGCCGATTTCACTTTCGTGCCGGTTATTCCATGCCGATTTACTTGCGTGCCGGTTCACTTGCGTTCCGATTCACTTGCGTTCCGGTTCACCTCCGTGCTGGTTCACTTCCGTGCTGGTTAAGTAGGGGCCATGCTGGTTCCCAACCTCTTCAAGGGGCCATGCTGGTTCCCAACCTCTTCAAGTCATTTCTTAGCACCCTTTGGTCCATTTTTGTTTGTTTTGGCCCATTTGTACTCATTTCTCATTTTGTGAGGGTTGACCCATCGGCTGACTTGTCTTGTCGTCTGAGCTTCTGTCTTGTCCGTTCGGGGATGGTCTCGAGCATTTTCTAAGCTTTCGAGTCTCGTTTTAGCAACTATCCATTGGTGCCGAGCATCTTTTCTTTTCTTTTCTTTTTCTCTTCAATCTTTATCTTTTATTTGGCTTCTGCCACTCCTTTCCTTCTTTTCTTTCCTTTCTTTTCTATCGCCATAGGGATACTCGGCCAGAGCTTCATATCTATAAAAGTAAAAGTTTAAGAAATGTCAGAAATATTTTCAGTGTTAACAAATGCCCCCCACCTGTAGGTGGTGCGAATGTGGGACGAGTGAGTGAGACCTACGGGTGCAACCCTATCTGAAATGTGTCTTTTTATTCTTTTATTCTTTATTCATGCAAGCATGCAAACATCCATTGATCGCATGCATAAACTAGATGCATATAGAATAGTTCCCTTGTATTAGGGATAGGATAAAGACATCGCCCACGATTCACAGACGGAGTGCGGCTCACGATGCACAATTAAGGGAGATGTGCATACGTAAAGGGGACGCCGCGTAGAACATGTGCATAGCATAAACCACAATCCACACCCAAGACTATTCCTCTATAGTGTGAATGTGTAATTATATGGGTAGTGAACCCTAGATATAGGGACGTACAGATGTTCTGAGAAACAATAAATGATTACTTTATCGCCTATACATACATTCGGGACTCTCGGCTTTTGACAGCTTTGCACAACCCTATTGTTTATTCTTAATTTGAGATTTCACTGTTTGGCGCGAGTCTCCTCATGTGTCTCAATGGGGATTCCTGGCTACTAAGATTCATCTCTTTATTCGCGGTGTTATTATGGACTTCATCGTTTGGCGCGAGTCTCCTCATGTGTCTCAATGAGGATTCTCGGCTACTAGGATTCATCCTCTTATTCATAGTGTTATTATGGACTTCACCGTTCAGCGTGAGTCTCCTCATGTGTCTCAATGGGGATTCTCGGCTACTAGAATTCATCTTTTTATTCATAGTGTTATTATAGACTTCACCGTTCGGCGCGAGTTTCCTTATATGTCTCAATGGAGATTCCCTACTACTAGGGTTCATCCTTTTATTCATGGTGCTATTATGGACTTCACAGCTCAGCTCGAGTCTCCTCATATGTCTCAATGGGGATTCCCGACTACTAGGGTTCATCTTTTTATTCATGGTGCTATAATAGACTTCACCATTCGACGCAAGCCTCCTCATATGTCTCAATGGAGATTCCCGGCTACTAGGATTCGTCCTTTAATTCACATATATATTTTTTCTCTTTTTTTAACGGGGGTAGGTAATTTTTTTCCTCATGATCCCTTCATGTGAGTGTAGAGATTTAAGACTCCACGAAGTGTTAAGAAGAAATTATGACGTCTCTATGCCTAGCGGCCACTGCTCATATTGTGTGCGAAGTGTGAGAGTTTCGTCTAGGATGTATCATGCGAGTTGTGCTAGCAACATAGCTACGACTCTTCCCCTAGGCATATGCACTCACCGAGAATTGGTTTTCATCTCTTAGTGTGTGCCGTGACGCATGCAGACGTAGAATCTAGGCAGTGTTAGTTAGCAAGGAAGCATGCGGTCTTAGAAAGTTGAAGGAAGTGTGTTAATACTATATTACAAGCAAACATGCACGCGAAACAGGCAAGCAAGCAACCCATGTTATGCTCTCTCTTTTCTTTCTTTTTTTTCTTTATCCCTTTTTTTACTTTCTTTCTCTTTTTTTCTTTTTTTTTATAGTTATTTTTTTTGTTAATTATTTATTTTTGTTATTTTTTATTTTTTAGGGGGTTATTGGCACACTCTGACATCTCATGACATAATTCACTTCACTCCAAGGTGAAGGATAATTAGTTTCTCAGTAAACCAGAACCATTGCTCTAAAATTTTGTTTTCCCCCCTTTTGAATTCATGAGACAGTTAGACTATTTGAAGGCAATACTTAATTTGAGGACTTTCAACCAAAGTTGCCCCCTTACAATTGAGTTTCAGGCTTCAAAAAGATTCCTGACCACTATACTTCACTCATGTTCTTAACCCATTAGGTTTGAATAGAATTATTCTTCAGAACCCTTTTATTTTGTTCTTGCAAGGTGAATCTTAAACCACTATGCTCAACTTAGCCAACTTACTTAATCCTTGTCTGATAGGAGAGTCCTGAATGTAGAATTCATCAAGTTTGTAAAAGATTGTAATAGACTCAGAGCTATCTCACAAATGACTTTATGCACATGTCTAAGACACCTAAGATGACTGAAGGTGGGGGGAGTGAAATGGAATGAGTTTGGATAGCTCCCCCTGACAATCTGAATATGAAAAAACGTGAGGACATAGGGCATGGAATCAATGACTTTTATCTCCCCTTACTAGGTGCATTGCTACCTGTGGTACTTGGCAGAGGATGTAGGTCTTTGGACCTCCTCTACGCAAAGTGTGGGTTTCCAGACAGAATTGATCTGCCCTTCTCCTAACATACCATTTTATATACCATAGGGTGGTTGGCATCCAGCAAAGAAGTAAAGATAAGAGGTATGACAATCTAAAGTGAAGAATGGGGCTAGCTCCCCCTTTCTTATTGCAGCTATGAACCAAGGATGACAGCTGACTGAAATCAAGAAATGTTGCATAGTTAGGTTGACTTGAACAGACCCAATTTCCTTCTCAAGGTGGAAAACTTTTCATTATCCAGTGGCTTAGTAAAGATGTCTGCTATTTGATGTGCAGTGCTAACATGAATTAGTTTAAAAGTTTTCTTTGAAATTTTATTTCTTATGAAATGGTGTCTAATGTCTATAGCTTTGAGCGTGAGTGCTAAATTGGGTTCTTAGATAGGTTTATAGCCGGGGCCAAGCGACTGCGCGATTTCTTCAACCGTCGCGTTCTGCTCTTCCGGGCTCAGATCACGGAACTTGTCGTCCACCGTGACCTTGCGTCCGTTGACGGTGAGTGTCGCCATCAGTCGTCAATGCTCCACTCGATACCGCTGGACGTGCGGTTGCCCTTGCCGCCGCTTCCGACGATGCCGAGCGCCCTCTTCATTTCCGGCGAGATGATCGACACCTTGTCGAGGTCGGACAACTGCTTGCGAGCGTCAGCGGCAGAAATCTCGTTGGTTTGATACCGCGTGATGATCTCGGAACGCTGGACGTTCAGCGCCGCCTTTTCCTTCATGATCTGGTTGATGAGCACGTTCGCATCGGGATTGTTGCGAAGAGCCGGGAGGGAACGGAGCATGCCGTCATATTCGATGTCGGACGTTGCACCGGAGCCGGGAGCGCGAAGCGTCGGCGCGATGCGCTTGACGATCGACTGGAAAGCATCGCCGGCAGACGACACGCCGGGGAAGGCTTCAGCCAGCCGGCCAGTGATCGGCCCCTGCGGAGCAACCTTGATCAATTCGTCAAGGACGGCAAAATCCTGCTGGGCCGCGCCGGATACGGAGCCGGTCTGCTTGTAGGTTGACCACAGGTCGCCCTCGGACTTGTCCAGCGATTTGCGCAGCTCACCGTCGCCCGGTTCTCCGGTGCCAACGTTGACGCTGGTAGCGCCGGCCTTTTTCTGGGCGAGTTGGAAATCCACGAAAGAGCCGCCGAAGCCCTGAGACTTGGCAAACTCATACTCCCGCATGTCGTCGGTCGGCTTGCCGGTCGGGTTGCGCAACTGCTCCACCTCCAGCCGCAGCTTCTCGACCTTCAGCGCGGCCTCCGGGTCGCCCCGCCGCGCCTTGATGGCTTCCTGAGCCAGCGCAATGCCGAGCGGACGGGTCTGCTTGTTGCGGAGGAGCTGCTGCATTACCTCGCGAGGGGGCAGCAAACCGCCACCGTTGCCCGCTGGAGCGCTTTGAGCCATCTGGACGCCCGGAGACGCCCCGGAGCCTCCTTTCATGAAGAGAGCAAGACGAAAAGAGGATCAGAAGAGAGAGAAAATAGGGCGAGAATAGAGGAAAAATGCTAGGTTTGTAGGTGAATAATACAGCCTACTAGAAAAATGTGAATAACTTAAAATCGGTGTAGAATTAGCTAATGGCGTAAAAAAAGAAATTGTAGATCTTTAAAAAATGAACAATTTTGGTGAAGGCCACAAAATGAATTGAGGAACGGAAGGATATGAAAATGGGCCATGTTCAGGACTGCATGGCAAAAGGGGCCGAATGCTTAATAGAAGTCGGCCAAAATGGGCCGAAAGTTGATTTGGAAGGTCGAAAGCTGATAAAAAAAGCCCCCGCGCTCTAAGAAATCATGATCCCCGAAGTCTAAAAGTTAGGGAACAATGAAATGGGCTCGAAATCCATCTAAAGAAGGCTCCAAAATAATAGGTAATTCGAGACATCAAAAATGATGAATAAGAGAAACGACACAACTTGTGGGCTAAAAACGGGTGTCAATAGATGCCCCTCCTTAATGTCTACTTTGTAAGAGAACAAGTGAAAGTAGCACAAAGGTAAAATGGAAAGGAGATGGAGTGAAAGTGATAGTGACGTGAAATGGAGATGAAGCGAAGAGAACTGAAAAGTGGGCATTAAGGTAAAAAACACCTGTCACTACCAACAAGTGATAGAAATTTTCCCAAAAATGCTGAACTTACCACCTAGAATGATGACAAGGGTGAGACATGCTTGGAGAACTTAAACTAAGGGAAATGAAAGAAGACACAACCAACCTCATTGGGGACACAATCCACAGACAATGAGGGGATCAGAAAGAACACAACTGAATAGCTTCGAAAGGAAAAAGATAAAACTGAGAAAAAATCCAGACAAGAATCACACTGACAAACCAGACCAAGTGGGCAGATCAGAGAAGACATTCAAATTCAAAGACGAATGAGTATCTCTTATCCAAGAAAATTAAAGTGCAACTAACCATTGCTGAGGAGAAACTTTGAGAGAATTTCAAGACGTGAGTGCTCAAAAATGATAAGGACGTGCGCCAAGCCGGCATTCGCCGGTGCGGATTTCGGTTCCCCTGCCAGGACGCGGCGGTACGCGGATTCCGCGGAGCCGAATTCGCCTGACTGGTCGGCGATGCTGGCGGCCAGCGGGAGGGCTCATCCACCTCGGGGGCCTTGAACGCCTTCTTATCGGCCTTGGCTTCTTCCTTCTTTGCTACGGCCTTCACGGGTTCCGCTTCAGGAGCGGGAGCAGAAACAGGAACAGGAGCTTTTTACGGAACATAGAGAGCTTTTGCGGCGCCATTATAAACAGTTAATAATTAGCCGAATATAGACAATTTGGGGAATACGGCGGCATAAAAATTAACTGAGTAGGCCTCGGCCGGCGAAATTCGCGGGTGGGAGTCCTCAGTGGCGCAGGATCTGGCGGATCACGACGTAGGCGACGATGCAGAGCGCGACGACGATGATGATGGCGAGATAGGTCCAGGGCTCGTCTTTAAGCCGGCTGCGGAGACGGGAGCGGCGGGTCTTCTTTTTCTCCAGGCTTTTCTGCATGGCGGCATTGAGCTGTTCGACGTATGCCTGCATGTCCCTGGGGTTCTTTACCTGCTGAAGACCTTCCACGGCGTCGTTAAGGAAGGCATCGCCGGCCATGGTCTGTTCGAGCTCATGAAGGGCTTCACCGGACAATTTGCCGCTGAGGTAGTCCATCAACTGCTGGTTGTCGATGTCCTTATTGCTATTGGCTAATATGTTCAGCAGGTCCTTGTTCATTCCAATTTACTTTGCGCGCCGATCCCGGCGCGTTTTTCGATGCTCAGCCTGAGATTGCGTTTGCCGTTCTGGATATAGCTTTTTACCTGCATTAACGTAAAACCCGTGGCTGTCGCTATCTCCTGGTAGGATCTTTTTTCCAGGTAGAACAAAGTTACACAGAGTTTTTGCTCTTTTCCGAGTTCTTCCAGGGCCTGGCCCATCCATTCCAGCAACTGTTCCTTTTCCCAGTGGCTTTTTTTCCCTTCTTCGTCGTCCCAGGCGGCAAGCATCGAGTCGGACAGGCTGGTAGATGGAGACAAAGAAGGAGATCGCTTGACGAGGATCTTGGAAGATGATTCACATCTAGTGGGAGCATATGATGCTCCAAAATTTTTGTATTTACCATAATTATGTGCATTGTCAACCGGCTCTGATAATATCTTTTTAAGTGTAAAGAGTCCATGATCATCCATTGCTATTATTACATATTGTAGATGCTGGAAAATGGTTCCTATGTCACGTACCACCTTCTCTATTTATTTGTTGGGGAAGTCGTCTGGCGCCCACGGAGGCCTGCAAACACCATAAGACAATGGCGCCAGAAAGAGTCTCGGGTGTTATCCCATGGGACAACCCTCTGATGCTTAAGTCAACACCGTACTAATGAAATGCAGAGGAGAGTGAATGAGAGAGAAGGAAAGAGGTAGTAGTAGAAGGTCGAGGAGCCGTGGGGATCTTCCAGACGAGTGCTCGTCGATCCCAGCGGTCACTCGGTGAGTGCTCGCTAGGTGGTAAGGTCGCCGGGAAGTAACCTTTCTCTGAGTGTAGACTGGCGTGACTCTCTTCTCTCCTTCATTGAGTAGCTCTATCATCTTGAGTAGTAATATAGTGGAATGAACCACCGTGCCCTCCTCTCCTCTATCGCTCTCCCTTTTATAGGGGGCTGTCCTGGAGAGAGGGGCCTCCTCCATTGATAGGGAAGAGCGTCCGTAGTAGAGTAACGTTTCTCCGATATAGTGACGGAAGTTTTTCGTTAGAGGACGATTACCCCAGAGTTGGCTAGTCCCGGGGTGAGTCTTACGGCGCTCATGAGACGTGCTCGCTCGTTATGGGGTCAAGACCGATGTTATGGGGGCAATGACAGGTCACCGGAGAGTCCTCCGGTGATAACTGTACTTAGACCGTAACGTTTACGCGCTGTAGAATCTGATGCTCTTCTAGACTAAGCCTCCCTTTGGTGAGCCGCGTACGTGCGCCCGTCCCTTGAGAGTGTTCATTGTGAGCAACCTGTCGTGAGACTGTCGTTATTGGGTCGTTCCTGGACTAAATTAGATTTACCCTCCTGGGTTCCCTAGAGGTGAGCACCGCTCCCCTTGAAAATGAGAAGGTAACCTATGAGTTCCCTAGAGGCGAGCACCGCTCCCTTGAAAATAAGAAGGTAACCTACGAGTTCCCTAGAGGCGAGCACCGCTCCCATGAAAATGAGAAGGTAACCTACGCTCCCTTGAAAATGAGAAGGTAACCTACGGGTTCCCTAGAGGTGAGCACCGCTCCCCTTGAAAATGAGAAGGTAACTTACGGGTTCCCTAGAGGCGAGCACCTCTCCCTTGAAAATGAGAAGGTAACCTACAGGTTCTCTAGAGGCGAGCACCGCTTCCCTTGAAAATGGAGAGGTAACCCAACGGTTTCCTAGAGGCGAGCACCGCTCCCCTTGAAAATGAAGAGGTAACCCAAGGGTTCTCCAGAGGTGAGCACTACTCCCCTCGAAAATCAGAAGGAGACCCAAGGGTCCCTTAGAGGCAGACAGAGGCCCTCTCATAAACAAACAACCATGGACTGGTCCACCAAAGAGAAGATACAAGTATCGCGAGGACACGCGCACAGAGGGGCAACCAGAAGCATATTATGCGAGCGTCTCTCATTGAAAAGGTACACATTCAGAAACAAATCCAGAGAAATTTTATTCCTTATGTCAAGGTACAAAGGATACAAGAGATCTCGTCCCTTGGTCAAGATACAAAGATTGCCTGAGCGTCAAAAAGGCTTTCTTGAAGCCATCTTACAGACATGTAAGAAAGAAAAAAAAGGAGATTCGCTCCTGCCCTCAGCTTTCCATGGCGGTAATAGACAACCTTCATCCTGCATACTTGTTTTGAGGAAGTGGACTAGCAGAGGAGGCTGCCTAAGCCAAAAAAGAGGGACACCTCGGATCCCTTTTGATCTGCAGAAGCAGATCGACAGTGGCCAGTGGAGCAACAAGGTCCATCCATTACGGAAGCCGGCCCAGTGCGCTGGCCATGTTTGCAAACTGGAAGGCGAGGTCCGCTGCCTCGTCTGCCATCATCTTCGGATGAAGAAACACTCCCTTTGCTGGAAAAATGCGATCTTTTCACCTTTCTTAATTTTAAAAATTAAAAAAATGCTTACTTTATTTTGACTATGCATGTTTATGAAATTTAGAGCGCCCCTAACATATACTTGATGCCACACAAATGAATATGAATTAATAAATGACGAGGATGATCACAAAACAAATGATTATGCCTCAACATGAGTAGCTTCTGTATATGTCACACATCTTGTCACTATTTTTATTATATTTAATGAGAGTGCGTACCTGATCACAAAATCGAATCGCCATGCCTCCAAGGGGGCACTTAGTCTAACAGTTTTAAACATCATTAACAGCTAATAACGCTAACCATAATTGAATTAAATATTTTCCCGTTAATGCATGGTGTCTAATTAATTTTATTGTACATGATTTTTTAGGACCATAAAAAGTAGTCTATAATTAAAATGCTGTCCTAATTCACAATAATCCTTGTTCATAAGTCCTTATACATTGGACTTCTTTTTGAGCTATTGCAATCATAATCTTCTCGATCTCCAAACTGTACGTAGTCTACAGACCCATTACAATAATTTACAAGATGATAAATTTCACACATTTTACGCAAATAGCTGGAGCAAACGCAGCATGCAAAGATGCTCATGTTTTCTTTTAAATTGGCATGACACCTCAACATTGTTAGCTACGGCATTGCCAACAGGCACCAAATGGGTTGGGCTACAGGGATACTCACGCAAAGGACACATCCAACCAAAGAAAAAGGTATAAACATGCATCAAAGGGCCTTGGAATCTCCCTTTTTGGCACTTGCCTTGTGCTAGCCAACCTCTTACTTTCTAGTGGCATCTTGTCCCCACGTGCACAAATATTTCTGACCATTAGCTTCATAAAGATATTGGTAATTAAGTTGAATATTTTCACCTTTTATTTTAAAATTACAAAATACATGTAAAGTTGCTTTTTGTTGTGGACTGCTTCAGAGAAGTCCAGTTATCGGGTTATTTAGATGAGTGATGCTTAGTGCATCCTATGTATTAATTACATTCACCGGTGTAATTAAGATAACAGAAAGTCATCCTTGGGGCATGCTTTATTCAGATCTCAGAAATCTACACATATCCAGATCTGCCCATTCTTCTTTTTCACGGGTACAATATTAGCCAGCCATGTGGTGTATTGATTCTCTTCGATGAAACCCACCTCAATGAGTTTATCCACTTCTTTGCATATCTGAGTGATGAGCTCTGGCCTCATGCGCCATGACGGTTGCTTCACCGACTCGGCCTCAGGATGTATAGTCAGCTCATGCTGTGAAACTGCGGGGCTAAGCCCTGGCATCTCCTTATAGGTCCTGGCGAAACAGTCTTGGTATTCTTGTAGCAACTGGACATACAGCTTTTGTTCTTCAGCAAATAACTAGATGCTGAGAAAGGTCGACCTAGGGTCGTCCTCATCTCCCAGGTTAACTTCTATCAGTTCATTGATAGTAGCTTGGCCTCCATCTTCTATTTCTGGGGGTGCAGGCTGGAGATTGACAAAATCTGGAATATCATCTTCGAGCTCGAGGACCTTGAACTCTTCATTCTATCCCACCTAGGCCCTGTCAGGGATTCCTGCTCTGGCTAGTGACGGCTGCATGAATTGTCCTATCGGTAGATCTACTGCAGCTGTATTTTTAGTTGAGCAAGCAGCTTCAGTCCCTGCAGATATGCTTGCAGTCTTGAAGGGCTGGTGGTTGTTTATTGCTGAGCTGGAGCAGTATTGCAACTTCACAGCAGAAGACGAGAGTACCCTGCCCCTTGGATCACCATGTCTTTAGTGGAGATGGCCTTTCCCTCTCTAGCAGCATGCGTCTCCTGATCAGCTTTGGCAGAAACTTCCTTGATCCGCACAAGGGGTGCTGACATCATTATCAAAGGGGGGCTATAAGAGGAGGATAGCCCTGCTTCCTCAATATCTTGGGCTTCGCTACTGCTGGCCATGTCAAACTTGGCTTGAAGAGCCAATTCTTCAGGATAAACCTGCTCCCAGCACCGACAAGAATTTATGGCTTTCAATTCTGGGTCTCTTGACTGAGTCGCTTTAGTATGTTCAGCCTCTATTGGGTATTCATCAAAAGTTACCCCCAGTGAGTTGTCCTCTGCTGGGTAGAAAGTGGAGATGGTGTCCACTTCATAGCGCCAGCTATAATAATATTCTTCAAGGGTGAAGCCCAACCCAAGATGTTGAGAGACACACCTTAACTCTTTGTCCAGGCTAGCAGGGTACCAAAGCCTTTGGAATGCTTATTTCTCCTTGCAAGGCTGGCCGGAAGGGATGTGCTGCTTCTGGAACATCTTGTCCATCCGTCCTATTGTGAATATCGACCCTTGAATGGGGATTGGCAGGGTCTCTATGTCTTTAGGAAGATGACAATTAATATCTTCCTGTGCTGGATGCTCCTCAGCTGTGTAAAACAAGCTACTGGGGCCATCAGATTGCACCACCTCCCACGCTTTGAAGGGCTCGACAGTGATGTTATTGAGACCAAGAATCGACTTGGTAAAGCCTTCCGGGATCTCGATGTGCTCGTGCTGCTGATCGACCTCAGCTTCATTGGCTTCAGGGTAGGTGGCGGGAGGTGCTGCTCTGCCTACATCCCCGGTGGTGGCGATATGTGAAATCGTCTTGGCCTTAACATACCTAGGCGGCGGTGGTAGGAAGTAGTCATCGCCAGAAATGCTTTTTGATGCCCTGGCAGGGGTCTTGGCTTTAGAGATCTTCTGTGACCGTTCTGCATATAAAGGAGTGTCCAATAGATGACACTCAAACACTTCAAACGGGTGGAGATTGGCAAATATCCTTTCCTCCTTCCCCTCTTGGTTGTATTTGATGCATTGGTATAGCGTGGAAGGTACCACCATATTTTCATGCAGTCAGGGACAGCCAAGTAGTGCCTTGTAGGAGGTACTCGAGTTGATGACATGAAACTGCACCTTGGTAGTAAAATCTACCATGCTGAGGGTGAATTCTACCACTCCCAGCGGCACTTCAAACTTATGATTGAAGCTGACGATACGCATATCTCTGACTTCATCGAGGTGCACATTAAAGTAGTACCTCTGATATATTCTTCATGGCAGGATATTGATAGCTGCTCTGGGATCCACCAGAATTCTGTTCAATTCTTGACCATTCAGCTGCCCCTTCATGTACAGCAGTCTGTTGTGGCTGATAGTGGGGAGTAACATATCCTCCTGAGTGAAGGTCACATTGGCCTCCGGTAATGCTTTAGCCAAACATGTCTCATACTGGGCAAGTGTCTGTAGGGTAGTAATGATCACTTGTCGGGTCTCTTTACTCAAGGAGAGGGTTTCCCAGATGGTGAACCTTGTCGAGAGCTTCTTAAGTAGCTTCATTATTCTGCTTCCAGCTCGGACATTAGACAGCTTCATTTCCTCTTCCCACTTGGGCTTGGAAAAGCCTTGAACTGTGGCCGTTGACAAGCCTGCTTCATCGGGCTCCGAGCCTGCACCTTTCTGCTTGGTGTCATCCTCTTGTTGTCCCTCATCACCTGCTGTCGAGCGAGCTTCATCTTTATCTAGAACACCAGAAGGCTGCTGAGGCTATGGGTGAGTACCCCTGACTATAGGGCTGGCATCTTGGCATAGCTGCTTGCCCTTTGTCATTTTTAGGAATTCCAAGAAGGAGGGGGTGAAAATGTTGCCCCCACTCAGAGTGTATAAGCCTGAAGGAGGAGGGATCTGAACTCCCTTGACTTCCAGGGAAGGTATTTTGTAGGGCTTCTCTCCCCTAAAGATAATATTGTGGTTGGCGGGCTGTTGGCGCCCCCATCTTCGGCCTGACCATGTTGTATGAGTAGCAGTTGTGGCTTCGGCCTGGCTTCCCCTGGTAGTGGGTGTGAAGCATATCTCCTCTTCATCTTCTTCATTGGGCAGACTGAAGAGAGCAGAGAGGGTATTGTTGGAGAGCACCGTCTCTCTCTCGACCTTGCCGGCCCTTCTTTTCTTCTTTTGCCTTTTCTTCTTGCCTCCAGCTGGCGCTTGCCCCCAAAACAAGCTGTCATCCTTTTCTGGCATTCTATCAGCCTCTCCTTCTTGTTTTAGTGAGAGCTGCTCTAGTTCTTGCCACAGGACTTGGTCCCACATCAGTAAGGGCCCCAATTTGGGCTATTCATATTCATCTAGCCCATTTATGTAGTCCTACAACCGCTGGGCTTCTGGACTAATCTCTTTAACCACTAGCAGTGAAGTCTGTCCTCGTTGACGGCCGAGAAGTGCAGGGGTATAATCATAATCATTCTAACTATTTCAAGGATTTTCTTGATAATTTGTTTAAAAGAGGAATTTATTTGGCAAAAACAATCCGTACGAGGGCGTATATGAAAAAATCCCAAAGAGTTTTGGGGGAGGAGTTAGACAATTGTTGGAAGCTGTACCTCTACATGACTTCAACCTTAGTGAAAATGGGGATGAAGAGAAGATCTAACTTCATCATCCTTTCCCTTTTAGATCAATCACAAAAGTTGCATTACAATTCCGTAGTCTCATCATCACTATCACAAGTATTTTTGTCATAACACATGAAGAATGCATTTCTCCAACTTTTATCTGTTGCTGGATCTTACGGGGGGGCAGTCTAGTGATAAGTCAATGGATGGAAGATGGAAAAAGAGCATCCAAATAGATGGAAAACATAGCTTTGCCAGCTCTAACTACATCAAACATTCTCAACATCATTTCTCTCCACATCCGGAAGCATCCCAACTAAGAAGCATGTATAAAATAGCCGGCACCCTCCACACACTAGCTGTCTTTTTGTAGTCACTTTACCAGCAGTCAGTACCAAGGATCGGAATTGGGACCTGAGTCTGCTTTTTGAACAAATATTTCATCGCCAATCCTTATGGGCTAGCTGTTAAATCAGAATGTGAAAAAAAGGAGGTCATTTTCAGTTCATTTAAGCAAGGAACATAAGGTAGTTTCATTCTATACATAAATACTGAAATAAAAAAAGCATGCCAAATGAAAATTGCCCTCTATAAATTGACCGGGGAAAAACATGGCGAATGCACAAGATACGAGCATGGTCACTGTGGTTTCTCTATCATGAAATGCAGGATACATATCAACAAATAAACATTAAGGCCATGTTTGACAATGGGGTAGGGCAACATATTCGAGCCCAGGGGCTCGAACACGATGTCCGACCTCGGGTAACTTTCATGTGTGTGAGTAGTGTCCGTGAGACCCGTGTTTCTCTCTTGAGATAATGTATCTTAACCCATCCTAACTCAGAATCCCTTCTGAGAGAAAAGAAAAGAGAGAATTCCATTGATAGAGGGAGCGGAGTTCATCCAGCCAGTTTCATCGAGAATCTGCTTCAATCTGAAGCTACATTGCTTTATTCTTGATTTTGATCAAAGTGCTCAAGTCTGAGTTTTTCATTTTCTATTTTTCTTCTTTTGCTCAGCATTATGAATTCGTTTCAGAGATTCCCTTTGAGTAACATCAGAGGAAGGGAGATTGTCTCCGTGTGTCCCCTCTGTAGGTTCATAGGAAGAGAGGTTCGTGACCTCTGGTTAGGTGAATTACTGGGAGCAATACACTGGGCTCCCTCTTTGGTAAAGAGGAAGGGAGGTTGAACCTCCTGGATTCCTCCTGGTTGCAGGAGAAGCAAGGAATCTGTTTCATGGGGAAGCTATGTGACAGCCGTTGTTGTAGACTGAGTATGTTGTGAATGTTTCTTGTTTAAGCAGGATACCTCACTCCGTTCAAGTGAAGGAGTGGACGTAGGCAGGCCATGGGTTTGGCTAAACCACTATAAAAATTGCTTGTACTCTGTTTGTTGGTTTGTGCATTTGAATCTCTTGTCAGAATTCACTTAGTTCATTCTGCCAGATAATCTGCCTGGCATTCAGAGTGTGGTGCAACACTTAATTGATATATCAAAAGGCATAGTTGAAAGGATAAGTTATGCCTATCTGGAAGGCTACCTCTTGCGTGAGGAGATCTTCTGATCAAACCTCCGCCAAGTACTAGTGACAGTGACAGCAAGCACATGCAGGTGCTGAGAGTAGATTAGTCTTGCTATATCTTTTGCCATTGAGTTCAGCTTACTGTTTTTGAATGTGCATTCTAACTATCTGATTGGTGGTCACTTTTGTGCGTGAGATGTGTTTAGTATTACTGTTGCTAGTCTGCTCTTGATTAGCTTCTGGTTGTTGCTTTTTGAAATTTTTAGACAGACATATTCATTGTAACATCCGTAATTTAGTGGATCTTTAGCGGGTCGAGTCTAGAAGTTATTCCGATGAATTCGTGTGATTTTTACACGTATGCAGGTCTCATTTGACTCTTCCAGACGAGATCATCAGGTGATTTCCTACCTTACAGTTTAACATGCTGTGTGTGTGTGTAACAAAACTTTTACCTAATGTAGGTTCCAATTTTTTAACATTTCTCCAATAATCATTTTGTAACTGTTATTTCATGGACATGGGCCGTATAACCTTGTTGTTATGTCTAATGTAGGCCCTACTTTTTAACACTTTGTCAGTATGCAGCAAATAACTGCTACCTTAACGGCATGGGTTTGCATGGCCAAATCAGCATTGATTTTTCCCTCTAGTTTAAGAGCACCACGATTGTGATGATTCAAAACTTGTAAAAGAAATATTTATCACATTTTCATGGTAACAGGAGGCTTTGAAAGCACTTTGGTACGCAACATATCCAGATCAAGAACTTCATGGCTTAATATCTGATCAGTGGAAAGAGATGGGTTGGCAAGGAAGAGATCCTTCAACTGATTTCAGGTTCTGACTTTGATGTTTTCAGTCTGCATTGCTTCCACTTTGAGTTTAATAGGTTATTCTTGGCCTAACTGTGTGAGCAATTTCTTTTATTTACTAGGGGGGCTGGATTCATTTCGCTAGAGAATTTGCTTTTCTTTGCAAAGACATTTTCTGTAAGATCTCCCTACTTGCACCTTTCTATTCTATTCCCCACTTATGTATGATGCTGGTTACCCTATGAATACTTAAATACTAACTAGTGCATATGACAATCTTCCGACTGCTTCACTCAATAGAATATATTTTCTTACATCTGGCTCATTTTTCCAATATGAGTGGTATTAATAAGTATACCTTACATGTCTTGAATGAGATCCAGAGGCAGCTGTATCTTACTGAATCTTGTATCTGATACATCAGTTTTGTTTCCACTGTCAAAAAAGAATAGAAATGTACTTTGTTTTTTTAAACTTATGAATATTGTATATAATGACATTTTTCACAGAGCCTGGATCTATAATTTTCTTCCACTTCTGTACTCCAATTAAATGTTTGATATTTCAGGCATCATTTCAATTTCTACCTTCGGTATATATATATATATATAGACACTAAACACTCTCGTGGGAATAAAAGTGTCACAGTGGTTGAATCATGGAGCAATGGTGGCCATCAAAGAATAAAACCTTGAAAAGGAGAGTTCGGTTAATTACTGATCATAGGCCTTCACCAAAGAGGTGAATGCTGATGACAAATCTGTACTCCTTCGTGTTTCATCCTTCTTTCTTGACTAGTTTGTTGTATTACGTGTGTTTGGCAAACGGTTCATAGGTTTTCGTCTTCCACAAATCTTCAAATCGTCTTTATGTCTATTTTTTTAAGTCTTCACATTAACCCCCAAATAAAGGTGAGTTTATGCTTATTGGGCCATTAGTTTTCACAAACGGGGCAATGAGATGTAGATGTTAAAAATTGGTTCCTTGAATCGTGGGCTATATCTTTGAGATTTATTGATATGAGAAGAACAGAGACTATCTGAGAGAAACACATGCGAGCAAAGAAAGGACGTTAAAAACAACCCTAGGTGTGATCATAGGTGATAACTTTCTGATATCTAAGTCAGACAAATGTCTGGATTGGATGAGGAGTGCTCGGGTAGTGATGGGAGTGCTCGGAAGAGAGTAGAGCAAGATGTATAGTGAACTTAGGGTGCTAGAGGCTAAGAGTACCCACCCTCTGACCATTTGATTAAGGTACTTCTTATAGGGTTCTCTTCGAACATGTCTCCGTCATCTGCATTATCTGACTTGATGGAGAAACGATTGTCCGAGAGTGAGATCGCGAGACACTCAGGCGTTCCTCTAGGCGGGGGGATGAGGAGACGTGAGTCACCCTATAACATCTTTACTCAGTCATTTAATGAGGATAATGACTCCCATATCGTACGCCATGTGGATTGTGGGACAGTTATGTGCGTGGGGCACATGTCCGGAGTTTGGGTCAGTCGCCGTTGGACCTTACTAAACCTAGACGGATTATCCCCTCCTCGATAAGTAGTCAGGTGAATGCTAATGACGACTCTATTCTCTTTCTGTGTTTCATCCTTCATTCTTGGAGCACCCTAATTGCAATAAAAGCCAACGCATTACTGCCCAAATCTCTATTGTTTACCATTATCCACTAGTCAACTGTTCCACCAACCATCAACAAATAAATGTAAGATGTAAATAAAGGTCAATTCTCCATGATGTACTAATACATATTGACTCAATTTAAGCACAAAGATTTAGTATACATGAGCTTACTCTTCTCACAACGTATTACAATTGGGAGTCAGAATATGTCCCAGTCCTCATTCTATAATTGGTCATTTATAAGGATAAAGTAATAGATTAACATAACAACTTAAGTAAATTCTTTACGTCTTATTGATAAAATCAATAAAGGCAGACCTCTATTTCGGCCTGAAGTATATTTTCTGGTGTCCTCGATAAACAACCAATGACTTTTAAAGTGTTTTGAAGCACCTCGCCATCAACATTTGCATTGGCATTGTACATAAATCGAAGGTTGAGGAAATAACTTGCATTTGTGTATAGTTAACTAAATGTTGGATGTAAACGAACCCAAAAAATAATAAACTTTGTATCAATACAATTAATCATTCACTAGCTGCATGCAAGTCGTGGTATAATATGTTGTCCCATTTGTGGTCAATAATTTTCCATCACTTTTCATATTCTTTGGGAAGAGATTTCTGCAACTCTAATTTGGCACGGTCTATGGCCTCATATAAATATGTCATATCATTCTTCTCATCACCATCCATCATTCTTAAGACCTTAACTCTATCTTAACTTCTGCATGCTCCTGCCCTAAATTATTCAATGAAACTTAATTGAACTTCAATTGACCCTAACTTAACCTAATCTAACGAAAGCCCCAAATTTAAATAGCTAATTAGGCCTTAATTTGGAGATTTAGCCTAATCACCCTTCATTAAATGCAATTAGCATCATGCTCCCGTCTTCACATATTCAAGGAAGCTTAATTGAGCTTCAATTGTCACTAAATTAACCTAATCTAACAAAAGTCCCAAATTTAAATACCTAATCAGGTCTTAATTTGAAGAATTACCCTAATTACCCCCATCAGGTAGGAAGCATTAAAACAAAATTTCTAAATATTAACTGCATCCAAATCCAATCAAAACTTTGAAGATTTCAGAACATTGGGAAACATATAGAAGCACAAAATATTTTCAACAATGAGAGAATCCGAGGAAAAAGAATACAAGCATATGAAGTATTTTCAACAAAGGGAGAATTATTCTAAAACCATAAATACAGACCACTGTGTGAACCCAGATCAAGAAGAACAATGAAAATCTGGAAACATGCAAACTGCTGATGAGGCTACAAGGAATTGGTGTCAACTTGAACAAGTAAAAGGAATAGACAGCACATGAGTAAGCACAACACTGTCACAACAGTGAACAAGCAAACTTCAAAACAACTGTTACCATGATGCAGACATCAACATATGCATGAAAACAACAAATAATTACGATCTTCTTTCCAGCTCCATGCTTTCCTTTCTAATTGATAATTTTGGAAGCACATATATTCCAGCAGTTTTTTTCGGAAGTCATATTCCAGCAATCAAAATCAAATCTCTGCTATATTTCCCTTTAACAACCAGGGCCAGCAAAGTATTCACATTCAAATAGATTCCAATAACTGTCTCTCTTTGTGTGTCACAGCAGTCAAGTACTGTCATTGTGCTGCCAGAATGGGGAAGGTTAAAAGAGATTCCAACAACCATTCTGTCTAGTAACTTAAGTAGAAAAGTGTACGTCAAACCTCAAGTTTTTTTTCCTCCAAAAAAGGCAGTGGATAGTACCACCAATTAATTGCTAAACACAAGTAATACAATCTAAAGAGGTGAGGAGAGATTCATCAACCTCACAAAGAAATTACATCATGTTGAGAGCTTTACGCTCCTTATTCCAATCGGGCAGAGACACCGATTTTTACAAATAAGTCCCTGTAATCCAATCTAATTCCAAATGCGTCCATATAATCTTGATACTATTAAAAAAACTCCTTCAAATTAATCATCTTACTAACAAGAAACCTGACAGTTAGAAGCATTTGAAAAAAGTATTCTTTGAGAAATAATCCTTCCTTAGGAGCGGCCAATGGTGTCGTTCAGCTTCGACGACGCGCCCGCGACGGCGACCCACGCCGGCGCCAAGGCGCTGGAGGCGCGCGGCGTACGCGGCACCTACTACGTCTCGGCCGGTCTCGCGGGGCGCGAAGGCCCCATGGGCCGCTACGCCACGCGCGACGAGACCATGGCGACGCAGGCCGCCGGCCACGAGCTGGCCTGCCACACCTATTCGCATATCGATTGTGGGGCCGCGCCGAAGGCCGTGATCGAAGCCGATGTGGCACGCAACCACGCGGCCTTGGCCGACTGGGGCGTGAACGAGCTGACCAATTTCGCCTATCCCTATGGCGACGTCTCGCACGGGGCCAAGGCGGCGCTCGGAACTCGCTACAAGGTGCTGCGGGCGCTGAACCATGGCCTGATCGAGGACGGCAGCGACCTCAACCAGGCCGCCGCCGTCGGCATCGAAGGCGTCAACGGCGAGGCGACCGCGCGCGGATGGCTGGGCCACGCCATCCGACGCAAGGCGTGGCTGATCCTCTATACCCACGATGTCGCGGACGATCCGACCGCCTGGGGCTGCACGCCCGACGCCCTCGCCCGCCTGATCGACGCCGCCCAGTCCAGTGGGTGCGACGTCGTCACCGTCGCCGAAGCCGCGCGCAGGATCGGCGCCTAGACACTTCCAGGACGCCCGCCCGCCACTATCATGCGCACGGGGACGGGGGCGACGATGCAGAGCTGGTACGGCTTCTTTCAGACGACGGCGGGCGCGTCGGCGACATTGATCGGCATGTTGGTGGTGGCCATCTCGATCAATCTTGGCCGCATCCTGTCGATCGCCCACCTGCCCGGCCGCGCGGCCGGGGCCCTGGCGCCGTTGGCTGGCGCGCTGATGATCTCGATCCTGGCCTTCGTGCCGGACCAGCCACAGGCGCTATTCGGAGTCGAAGCCGGCCTTACCGGCCTGGTGATCTGGGTGATGACCGGCCTGATGCTGCTGCGCTCGCGGCCCCAGGCCGGCCTGCCGCCAGGCTGGTTTTGGTCGCACCTGCTCCGATGGACATTCGCGCGCGCGTCGGCAAATCCGTTCAGAAGCTGCGGCAGGCCAAGGGCTGGTCGCAGGAGGAGCTGGCCGAGCGGGCGGAGATGCACCGCACCTATGTGTCGGGCATCGAGCGCGGCGTGCGCAACGCCACGGTGACCGTCCTGGAACGGCTCGCCATCGCCCTGGAGGCGCGGATCGGGGACCTGACGGACGGATAACCCAGAACGTCATCCTGGCAGCGTCGCCGGGCCGGCGCCGGCCGCCAGCAGTGCTAGTTTCGTCCCCTCATACATCCAGTGTTCGGAGCCGCTGGCCGCTCGCCAGTTGTGGCCCAGCGCATTGATCGCCCAAACCGCGGCGCGGGAGGGGCTGAGTTCCTCGCCGTTGAACATCACCGTCTTGGGCGAACAGACGGTGCAGGTGACGCTCGGGTCGTTGCGCAGCGCCAGCACCGTGCCGACCGGCAGGCCCAGCCGATCGAAATCGATCCGCGGCGCCTTGCGCTCCTTCTCCTCCTCGATCTCCTCGCGCTGGTCCGGCGTGATGCCCTGCTCGGCGTCGCTGACGGGCCGCTCCTCGATCTTCACCAGGTCGATGATGAGCCGGGCGAGGTCGGGATCGGCGCGGAAGAACTCGCGGTTGGGCCGGCTGCGCTTTTCACCGAAGACCTTGTGAAGCACGCGCTCCAGCTTGCCGCAGTCCGGCACGCGGGCGGAGTAGAAACACTCAAATGGCAGGGCGACGCTAGTCGTGTCGAGCTGGCGTAGGCGCTCGCTGAGGTCGTCCTTACGGGTCAGGCCGATCTTCACGAACCCCGGCATGGCCGCGTTGGTCAGGACATAGACGAAGCCCGCATCCGGATAGCTGCGCGGACTAGCAGGCTGCGCTGAAGGCAAGGCTCGATTCCCGGTCCTGGTGATCGGGGAGTTGGAAAGCCTCGGATAGAGAGCCGCGCCAGTCTTTAGGGATCGCTCCCCTGGACATATAGGGTCGTTGCGGTGACCACGGTTTGTTGGAAGATGCTGTCGCGGCTCGTGAAGCATCTCGTATGTAAAGAATATTCTATTTTGATTCATAAAGTTAAAATTTTAGATAAAAATACACTTATATAAAAGTGTTATTTTCACCGGCATATTGTACAAAGAGACGGACGGAGAGAAAGAGAGAGAGATTGGTGTAGAGAAAGATAAGAGTTTTGAAGGGATTAGGGGCAATATCATCATTTTTAAATTAAGGACTAATTGTTATTAAATAAAAAGATTTTGATATAATGCTAACTACTGTGATGACAAGGGTACTTTTGCTAGCATTATAAGGAAGCAAAGTTATTAATATCAATAGTTATATTAATATCAAGAGTTATATAAGTGAGGATGGTGATTATGTAATTAGTATCATAAAATAGTTATTTTTATAATTTTCTTTATAATTAAGTATTCTCATAGTTGTCCATAGATTGAATAGTCAGAGTCGCCAAAAGAAGTAACGTCAATAAGAGTTTTATCTGATTTCGGATTCATGGTTTTTAAGCACGGTCAAGGAAAGATATCAAATGAAAAAAAAATAGTAGAAAAAGAGTGACGTTTTCAATTATTCTATTACCGAGTGACCAGGGCAATCATAATCACAAAGTCAAAGGCTTGGTCTTTGAATAGAGAAAAGAATGGATCGGCATTAAAAATCTTCGTCCAAGTGAAAAATTGATGTCTTGGTTTTATAATTTTTATTTATATTTTACCTACATGAATATTCCATATACTTCTTATTTGAATTTGTGCTCCCTGCCATGACCGAAGTTCTTCGGGTGATCCCTGAGATGAAACGAAATTGGTGCCAGTTGTCCGATGGTACATGATAATAAATTTCAATAATTAAAAGACAAAGCAACCATCAAAGGCCTATTAGCTCAGTTGGTTAGAGCGTCGTGCTAATAACGCGAAGGTCGCAGGTTCGAAACCTACATAGGCCAGGGCTGTGAAGACTTTGCACCTCCAAATGATCTGGGTTCCATCACCATCCTTCATTCGCTAATGGACAGACTTTGCACCTCCAAATGATCTGGGTTCCATCACCATCCTTCATTCTTTTATCGTTGATCAGGCAAGGAGCCCATCAACCAACGGAAGGTTTTATCAATGGTGTGAGATGAAAATTTTGAACTACCACATTACTGACCCAAGCGCCCTCTCGGGTTTTCACCGGAGCCAGCCCCCTCTTACTTTTGCCCACACGCCCTTTCGGATTTTCACGTGGCGGGATACCCTATTTTACCCGTGGCGCCCTTTCGAGTTCTCGCCACACCCGGGTTATAGCCATTTTTGCCCTCGCCCTGATATAGGGACAAGACCGGTGGGGTATCTCTATTTTTAACCTAATTTTTTCTTTTTTTTATTTAAAACATATGGGAGAGGATGGCCGACAGGTCAAGACGTGGTATCTGACCCTCGACAACAGTGGACAGCCATTGGCTGGGGCAGGAGGCCTCGCGCCGATGAGAAGGGATCTATTCGTTGGCAAGGGGATAATGTCAGCGCAAGGAGAGAGTTTTCTGCCGATTCGGACATAAGGTCCGGGATGGTGATGTCGCATATAGGTTGGCTAGGACACGGAGCCTTGCGCCGAAAGAGGGGTTTATTTGTTAGTAAGAAGGTAATGCTAACGCAAAGGAAGAATTTTCGCCGATTCGAACGTAAGGCCCAGAATGACGATATTGTATGAAAGTTGGCTAGGACACGGAGTCTTACGCCAAAAGAGGGGTTTATTCGTTAGCAAGAACGTAATGTTAACGCAAAGAAAGAATTTCCACCGATTCGGACGTAAGGCCCGGAATGGCGATATTGTATGAAAGTTGGCTAGGACATGGAGTCTTGCGCCAAAAGAGGGATTTATTCGTTAGCAAGAAGGTAATGCTATGAAAGTTGGCTAGGACATGGAGTCTTGCACCAAAAGAGGGGTTTATTCGTTAGCAAGAAGGTAATGCTAACGCAAAGAAAGAATTTTCGCCAATTCGGACGTAAGGCCCACAACGGCGATATTGTATGAAAGTTGGCTAGGATACGAAGTCTTGCACCAAAAGACGTGTTTATTCGTTAGCAAGAAGGTAATGCTAACGCAAAGAAAGAATTTTCGCCAATTCGGACGTAAGGCCCGGAATGGCGATGCTGTTTGCTTTTGAAAGCTCGGTCAGGGCAGAGTACTGCTAGACCAAGATAGAGATAGCTCGGCCAGAGCGGAGTGCCACTAGACCAAGATAGGGGTAGCTCGATCAGGGTGAAATGTCGCTAAACCAAGATAGAGTTAGCTCGATCAGGGTGGAGTGCCATTAGACCAAGATAGGGGTAGCTTGATCAGGGTGGAATGTCGCTAGACCAAGGTGGAGGTAGCTCGGCCAGGGCGGAGTGTCACTAGACCAAGATAGGGGTAGCTCGATCAGGGCGGAGTGCCACTAGACCAAGATAAGGTAGCTTGGCTAGGGTAGAGTGCCACTAGACCAAGATAGGTAGCATGGCCAGGGCGGAGTGCCATTAGACCAAGATAGAGGTAGCTCGGCCAGGGCAGAGTGCCACTAGACCAAGATAGGTAGCTCGATCAAGGCAGAGTGCCACTATACCAAGGTAGGTAGCTCGGCTAGGGCGGAGTGCCACTAGACCAAGATAGAGGTAGCTCAGCTAGGGCGGAGTGCTACTAGACCAAGATAAGGTAGCTCGGCCAGGGCGGAGTGCCACAAGACCAAGATAGGTAGCTCGGCCAGGGCGGAGTGCCACTAGACCAAGATAGAGGTAGCTCGGTTAGAGCAGAATGCCACTGGACCAAGATAAGGGTAGCTTAGCCAGGGTGGAGTGCCACTTGGACAAGGTAAGGGTAGCTCGGCCAGGGCGGAGTGCCACTAGACCAAGATAGAGGTAGCTCGGTTAGGGTAGAATGCCACTGGACCAAGATAAGGGTAGCTCAGCTAGGGCGGAGTGCCACTAGGCCAAGGTAAGGGTAGCTCGGCCAGGGCGGAGTGCCACTAGACCAAGATAGAGGTAGCTCGGTTAGAGTAGAATGCCACTGGACCAAGATAAGGGTCTGTCATTCCGGGAATGCCGGTTGTGTCGTGTGGTACAGCTTTATATGTTTTTCATTAAGGGGAGAGAACTGGACGACTCCTTTGTGATCAACCAGGACGTAGGCACCCCCTTCATATACTCGACAGACAACATATGGTCTAACCCAATTTTCAACCAACTTCCCCTCGGGGTTGGAGGCCATCACTTCACTTCTTTTGACCATCACCAAGTCCCCTTTCTTGAATTCACATCCTTTTACCAGCTTATCGAAAGCACGGGTCATGTGAGCTTGGGATAGTTGAATATTTTGTTGTGCGTAGAGACGCTTTCCTTAGAGCTCAGCAAGCTCTTCTAATCTTCTTTCCACATTGGTTTGTTCGTCGCCTGCCAAATCATGCTAGATGGCTACTCGCAGCGAAGGGACATCTAATTCAATCGACACTACAGCTTTCGACCCGTATACCAGGGAGAACGGTGAACAATCGGTTGGGGTTTTATAAAACGTACGATAGGCCCAAAGTGCTTTGTACATCCTTTCTTCCCAGTCTTTTTTGTTGGACTTGAGAGTCATTGCCAATAGTGTGCATAGCATTTTGTTGAAAGATTCTGCAAGTCCATTCACTTGAGGATTTTAGGGGGACGACGTCCTCCAATCTATCTTATATTTATCCATCAGTTGATAAACCTTCTGGTTTTTGAAATGGCTATCATTGTCAGAGATAATTCGGTTGGGAATCCCGAACTGGAATATTATATTCTGTCAGAAGAATCTTACAACTAACTCTCCCATCACTTCGCTTAGTGCTACTGCTTCTGTCAATCTAGAGAAGTAATCTGTAGCTGCCAAAATATATTTGCATCCTGATGAAGATGCCGGTAGTGGCCCAACAACATCTGTGCCCCATTGAGTAAATGGCCAGCTTGGTATGGTGGGGTGTACCGGCACTAGCTGTCTTCTTGACACATTCGCGTGCTCTTGGCATTTCTGACAAGCTTTGGCGAACTTGTAGCAATCGTCAAACATGGAGGGCCAATAGTAGCCCAGTTTCTTTATCTCGATATTCATTTTGGGGCCGGCCTGGTGTGCTCCAGCTGAACCCGCATGGACTTCTCGCATTACCTGTCCAGCTTCTACTGAAGACAAGTAACGGAGCAAAACTTTTCTTCGGGCATCTGCCATTATTCAGAACAAGGTTCCGTTCCTCATCTCGTAAGAGTCTTTGACCGAAGCTCGCAAAGACGCTAGTTTAGCACAAGTGACCCAGGAACCTGTGCAACGGGACCAGGAAGATCTGCAAGGTAGAAGCCCTAAACGAGGTAATTAGATATGGGTTCTTTAGAATTATTTGTTAACCTTAGTATCTTCTTCATACCCTCCAAATCTCGTGATATTAGGTGAAAGGGATAACAAGTTAGAAGGACAAGAAGTTACTATTTCAGTTCAGGATGAGCAGAAACAAGGATCAAATTTCAGCCCTAAATTCAGAGTTTAAAGCCTAGCACAAAGGCAGGTTATCTCATGAACAGCTTAAACTTGATATTAGAAAGAAAAGCACTCTTCTTCCAGTCAATTTTATGTTTTATACACGGTGTATTTGAGGTTTTATTTAGATTGTGCGATAGGTTCATGTTCATGCATACACTTAACCCTAATGACGATAAAACTTGAAATTTCTTATCTATTTTTCATAACCCATATATATTTCATGGCCTAATTATCTTTTGACCTATTTAGCCACATTCTCTATATCATTTCCATGCATCTAGTTGCCCTAGGTAGCACGTATTTCAATTTTATTTCTATTGACAGATTACAGGAAGAAATGGTCTTCATCAGACCGCATACGATTCCTTAGCGGCCATGCGATAGACCGCTAAGCCCAGTGAAATGGTCCGCAAGTGACCGCATACATTTTCTAAGATCTGTATTGAAGTTAACCTAAAACTTAATGCAGAATGGTCCAAATTATTATAAAATAAGCCTATCTAATTAGGTTTATTCCTATTTTTAACACTATTCTCATATACCTGAATATATTTATTGTTCATCATAGCAGATTCCATGTTCTTTATGCACTTGGAACTTATTTTAAACTTATGATAATTTCATGCCAAAATCATTTACTCTTGTAATTACCTTAAAAATTAAATGGTTCATGGACTTGTCTATCTGGTTTGATCGCAGTGTTACCACGATCCATTCTCATCTGTGAGTCATTTTTCTTAAGTACATGGCACATATCCCGGTATGTTGTCATTCGTTAGGTCAGGCCAAGAGCGGCGATGGCCCGATGAGACGGAGTCACGATCGCTTTGTCGACACGCCGCAATGAGGCACGCGGCAAGAATTCCAGCGGTACTCCCAGTGCCGTTGCGGCGTCGATCAGACCGAGTTCGCCGTGTTTGTCCTCGACACTGAATAGCTCGAGCGCATCATCGCCGACAAAGATGCCCGACAGCGTGTCCTGAATAGCTGCAACAATCGAGTTCTTCGTCGCGCCACGGCGGCATCCAACACCTATCGCAATCATGGCTTTGTCACCGCCCACTGTACGACGGGGAGTGCCGGACGCCACGCCTGATACGAGCCAATTGGCTGCGCGTGGGCGATGTTGAGTGAAACTAAATCACCGCCGTACTGCGCATATCGTTCAGCAAGTAGCGATTGTGTTTCTATCGTCACCGCATTCGCGACGAAGCGACACCCAGATGGAAGGTAGCTCCACGCGGCATCGATCACTTCCGCTCCGCCACCACCCACAAAAATGGCCTCGGGGCTGGGAAGCTGCGGCATCAGAGCGAGCGCGTCCCCTGTCAGAACGTCGAGACCCGGAACTCCAAGCGAGACCGCGTTGCGGGCGATTCGGGCCGCTCTGTCGGCACGAATTTCGATGGCATAGGCTCGGTTGCGAGGATGCGCCAGCATCCATTCTATGGCCACTGATCCGCAGCCGGCTCCAATGTCCCATAGGCAAGCTCCTGGCCAAGGCGCTAGCGCCGAGAGCGTCGCGGCACGAACTTCGCGCTTAGTAAGCTGGCCATCAGATTCGTAGAAAGAATCGGGAAGACCGCATGTTACCGGAATGAATTGCACGCCCGGGTTTGCGACGACCCCGATCGCAACAAGGTTGAGAGGCGCAATGTCACTTGAGGCGAAGCCAGCCGCAGTGCTTGCCCGCAAACGCTCGTTCCGGCCGCCCAACGCCTCCAACACAATGAAACGGGATTCGCCAAGACTTCGCGTAATCAAAAGATCCGCAAGCTTTCTCGGCGTTTCGGCATCCCAGGACAGTACGAGAAGCTTGAACCCCAAGAAAACATAGCAAGAGCCATTGCAGCAAGCGACAACACTGTAGGCGCGTTGATAGTTTTATCGAATACCCAACCGGCGCGGCGCTCTGGAATATGGCTCATATCTTCATCTGCCATAATGATTACGAAGTTATATTATCAGCAACAATAGAGCTAGTTAAATTTGTCTGCCCTGTTATCTGAGTTGTCATATTTCCGAAGGAGATGTTATCAGTAACAATGCACCTATCAGCAGCGCCAACGAACCTTAGTCCGTTCTGAGTTTTCGATGCCTGATCGTCATAAATGTGGTTTTCGCAAACGCGGTTAAAACTCGCGCCAGCACCGATTTGTATTCCGTATGAACCGCTTGTTACACGCCCATTGTTGAATACAGAATTGCCAGACACGCGGCAGGATGTGCCGACACTACTGATTCCAGCCATACCGCAAGCACTAACACTATTGTTCGTGATGCTCGTTTTGCTAACGCCTAAGTTGATTCCAGTGCCAGCCGCGTTGCGCACAATATTCTCAGAAATTATACCGTCGCTGCCAAGGTTTGCGTGGATTCCAGCGCCCGAGGTTGTCGCTAATACTTGATTACCTGTTATCTTGAATCCGGTTGCATCTTCAATGAAGATGCCGCCGCTCCCGGATGCGGAAATGATGTTGTCCGACAAGATAAGCGCGCTGTTCTTCGATTGAGAAATGACGGTATCAGATCGGATTCCCTCGGCTGTCGTTCCGTTAATCCTATTGCCGCTGACGATTACATTGGCGAAGTCGGTATCGATGCTGATGCCGCGATACGCGTCATAGATGATGTTGCCTTCTATGACCCCGTTGTGGGAGTTGGTAAATCTGATCCCTCTGCCGGATGGCTCAGATTTATCTAGGTTCCTTATGATGTTTCCGCTGATCCTGATGTTCTGCGTTGCTATCGTAGGGTTCTTTTTGACTAATATCCCTGTGTTAGAGACGCCGCCGCCATCTATCAGGTTATTGATAACGGTGATGTCGCGGCATGCGCCGCCTCCGATATCCAATTATTTAGCATTTAAAAGGCTTAATAGGTCATTAAATGAATTATGGGTTAATTAAATTAATTTAAAGGTCCTATATTAACCAAAGGGTCAAGATCAATTTAAATAGGCCCAAAACCACAATTCCAATGCCTTTAGGCCCAAGCCCACTTTTGGAAACCTAATTAGAGCAATTTACGAAATTAAACTAGATAAATAGACCAATTAAAGGGATAAATAGGAGATAATTAGAAAATCTAAAAATTTTGGATAAAGCGTAAGAACACGGTCTATCGCGCGACCACGTTCTCACAAAGGGGGTTGTGACCTGGCTGCTATTAGGTTTCAAAAATGTGTAGTTAAGAGGTGTGAAAAAATGGGATTTTTAGCATCCCAATCCTCATGGTTCAATGCTATCTGTCATGGCAACTTATTATAGGACTCTTGGGGATCGATCCTACTCAAAAGTAGGACTCCTAGTTCTATCTAATCCCTTGAATCCAAGGCCAACTCTATAAATAGGAACCAGATTGACCTATGTGAACCCTCGTTTTGGCTCGCGTTGTTCGTTGGAAAGACATGGATATTCCATGTTAGTCTTTTAGACTTTATTATTCCCTTTAGTATCTTCTAACCTTCTGCAAAATGTCGTGCTAGGAGGTCAAGCATCCAGAAAGTTAGAAAGGCCGAAAGTTACTATTTCTCTGTAAAATGCGTAGGAATAGACATGTTCTCCTAGTGAAGATCAGGAGGTTAGAGACCCAAATCAAGGTATTTTTAAGTTCATACTTCAAAATAAGTTGTTCCTCTTCATATCTTTTCATCACCATCTAAATTTCACGAATTTAGGATGAGAGGATAAAGAGTTGGAGTGTCTGGAAGTTAAAAGTTCCACGCAGGATGCGTAGGAACTTGGATCTCCTTCGAGCAACAAATTCGAGGTTTAGAGCCCAGTCCAGAGATAGGTTATTTCATGATTAGCACAAACATCAAGTTAGGAGTAAAAGCCATCTATTTTCTTCTAATTTTATATTTTTTACGCATCGTATTTCATGTTGTACCTATGAAACTTGTGAGTAGATAAAAATCTCCCCCTGAATCCAAGCTCATTATTTAAGGAATTTTGAAAAAGATGAAACAGAATTTAGATAGATTAAGAATAGGACACAGAAGAATTTACACATGTTCACAGATGGATAGCAGAAGATTAAAGAATATCAGAGCAGATAAGGCATCAAGTCGACAGATATTTGGAGGTTTGCAGAGATGTCTAGCAAAGAAAGTCGACTTTGAATCATGTCTGTTGCTTAGCGAACACTTATCCAGTAGACATAATCCTGATAAGTTCTGACTAGATGAAATAGAAACTCAGCAGATGTCTTTTATCAAATATTCAGCAAACCCGTCTCAACAACAATCAAACTCCTCTAACTCCCCCTTATTTAGACACTCTATGCACTAAGACACTTGAGACTTCTAATGTCAGACCTCTACTCCCTCAAGTGCTCATGTAGACTAAACTCTTGTACCTGGCGGAGCATGTTCTCACGCATGATGAAAGTTTTCAGATAGATTTAATCTGCCCTTCCACAAATCACCATGTTATATACTTGAGTGTTAGTCCAACATTTTCAACTTGAGATTGCAAATTTGAACCTTACGACTCTGCTAACACCTCCCCCTGACCAAAACAGTTGTTGGACTCTAGGACTGACTTGAACTGCACCTGACAGACTTAAGACATGGGAGGTCTGCATAAACTTAGTTCTCTCTTCAAAGTTGAAAATCTTTCATTATTCAGAGGTTTTGTGAATATGTCAGCAATTTGTTTTTTAGTTCCAATAAAATGTAGTTCAAAATTTTTCTTATTTACCTCATCTCTAAGGAAATGATGCATTATTTTAATGTGTTTAGTTCTAGAATGTTGGATGGGGTTCTTTGTCAAATTAATGGCACTAGTATTATCACACATAATGAGTGTACATCTAAGATCTACACAGTAGTCCTGGAGTTGGTGCTTTATCCATAGCACCTGGGTCCCACAACTCCCTGCAATAATATATTCTGCTTCTACAGTGGAGAATGCAATTGAGTGTTGCTTCGCTTCTGCCCAAGTAATATGCGTGATCCGGCGCCTTGGTCTCCGGTTTCGTATCGACCGGATCGAGCGCGCACGCCGTGAGGAGGAACGGCAGGGTGCAGACGACGATTTGGGTGAGGGTCTTGGTTTTCATGGGCGTTGAGTGATCAGAGTGTTCCCGATTCGAGGGAGAGGAGGTAGTTGAAATCCGGTGACTTCACGCCGGCTTCGGCGCGGATGCGGACGAGTTCCGGCGATTCGAAGAAGCGGCGCGCGGCGTCGAGGCTGCGCCAGGAGGAGAAATGGACGACGCGGTTCGGGTCCTTTTCGTCGCGGAGCACCCGGTAGGCGGTTTCTCCGGCGTCGCGACGGATGCCGGCGGCGTTGTCGAAGACCGTTTTCCACGCCGGGTAGTCGGCGACGTCGTGGATGACGAGGACGTGCGGCATGGTTATTTTTTGGCGGTGGTTTCGCCGATGTAGACGTCCATCTGCTGGCCGACGTAGATCGTGCGGTCCGGCGGCGTGTCGAAGCGATAGATGACCTGGAGGACGCGCGTGTCCACGCGTTCGACGCTGGAACCGGTGAGGGATTCCTTCGGGATGACGTAGGGTTCGATGCGGACGAACGTCAGCGGAATCGGGCGCGTGGTGTCGCCCTTGAGGGACAAAAATCTGCGAGGGCGCCTCAAGCAAAATCAGGTTACCCCTCGGTGTGAAAACTCATAAGGGCGCACCGAAAAAAGCTAAAGGGGGCCAGCTTTGGTGAAAATCTGAAAGGGCGATGGAACTAATAAAGAGAAAAAGAAAAATCTCTCTTCCTCATTAGGAACAGCCAACCACCTCACCCTAGTTCCCTAACCGGTTTGCTACAACAGTGGGTCAATATACCCTCTTTGGTCCATCACACTACGACGGTCGACCCTTACCCTATCTTTGACCAACACACCATCACGGTTGGTCATTCCCCAGCATCCAAGTCAATACACAATTATGGTTGACCTACCTATTTCCCCCCAGTCTCACACCTTCCTCATTGGCCGCTATTCCCCTTGACCCAAAAATTCTGGAATTTACTGCTCAAGGTAAATGGCGCCCTGGGTAGAGCCATGGTTTCAGAAAAATAGCCCCCAGGTCATGGGCGCCCTATTCAAATAGTGACTGAGTGACAGCCGTGCTTTATTCTTGAGTAATTTGTTCATGAATAGTGCCACTTTCTGATTTACAAGAATTTTTTAGAAACAAGTACATGGATAGGAAGAGAAAAATAGCAGGAATCTAGCAGTACACCCATGCATTATATTAGATGTCATGATTCAAGGTTATTAAATTTTAAACATGGTGCACTTATTTAATTACTGGAAAAGTAACGACGGCTTAGATAGTCGTTTTGATAAAGTAGCACCCTACCAGAGGGGCGCCCTATCCCTGAAACTCAGAAAAACGTCAGAAAACTATTGACACCATCCTGATAGTACAATATGCATTCACATGCTCTGGAATTTTATTAGATTGGGCTTGTACTTGCAAACACCTACCTGGTTTTGAGGTATGGATGACAGAATGGAGAAAAGATTGAGGGATCAGCAACATAAGTAACCACAGAATATGGTACTCTATTTGCAACAGAGCAACTGTCAATAACTGCAGCCCTTTAATCGGATAAAGGAAGATGATGTCCTTCCTTTACAGTAGCAGAACAAAGAAGAAGAAGAAGAAGACTTCTTAGGAGGAAGAAGATCAACAAGCCTTCTTCAGTGGAGTAGCCATTTGTTGAGAGAAGTAACAAACTTCTGCAACGTTAGGAAGAAGCAGAGATGCTCCCTTACACATCAGATGATATCTTCAGCTTCAACGGAGGTAGAAGGAGAAGAATAATTCTTCTCGCGGATACAACAATTGTCACGCCCCGACGCGGAATACCGGGACGTACAGTCAGACATAGGTAGAAATAATAATAATATGCTAATCTAAGCACTTACACATGTGCTATGAAAGAAATAATTCTATTGATAATGAAATGTTCCATATCTATTACAATATCCCAAACCAACTTCAATATAAACTGATACAACATCAACTTAACAATAATATCATAGGCATGGCGTTGTTGGCGTGGCAGGAAACAGAAGACGAGCATTTTTTGAGGCAAACGTTGCGGCTTCAGCCGCTGTACCATGACAAGGTTTTCCTGCATCACGCAGACACGATGCATGATCTCGGATTTCTCTACAGCCTTTATTCCGTGGCGATTTATAAGCTGACCGGTGACAAAATGCATCGTGAAATCGGCTTGCGCGCGGCGGAATTATTGGTGGCGCGTTACAACGAAAAAGGAAAATTTATCCGCGCTTGGGGCCGCATGGATAGTGAGACAGTGGGCACAACGGATGACGGGTTCATTCCTGTGGCTGACATGGCAATCGTTGATTGCATGATGAATTTGCCGTTGCTTTTCTGGGCGGCCGATGAAACTGGTCAAAAAAAATTTCACGACATCGCTGTCAATCATGCGGACACGACGCTGCGGAACTTTCTTCGCACGGATGATTCCATCTATCACGCCTTCCGTTTCAATCTGCAAACCGGTGAGCCGGCACGTGGAGAAAATTATTGCGGGCGCAATGTGGAAACGCATTGGGCACGCGGCACCGCCTGGGCGATTTATGGGTTTGCGCTTTGTCATCGCTATACAGCTGACGCCAAGTACCACGAGGCTGCTTTGCGGCTTGCGAACAAATTCGTCGCGAATCTAGATGCTGAAGTCGTGCCGGTATGGGATTTCAAACTGCCGGATGGCGAGCCGCGCTTGCGTGATTCGTCGGCGGCTGCGATTGCCGTTTGCGGACTTCAAGAATTGCTTAAACAAGAAAAAAACTCGCTGTTGTTACAAGCGAAACGAGATCTGCTCAACCGTCTGTGCAGTGACAATTATTTGAACGTCGATCTAAAGTGCCGTGGTGTGCTCAAACTTGGCCAGATTGGCCGCGCCCAAAATGCTTACACATCTTGGGGTGACTACTTTTTGATGGAGGCTCTGGACCGTGAATTACACAAGAACACGCCCTGGTGGTAAAACTCACGCCCTCCGCCGAATGAAATTTGGTAGCCTGCATAAGTTAATCTTCAAATATTGATCACGGTGTTATTTTTTGGTAATTTTTTAAATTTTTAGATTTTTTGACCCCAAAATTAAATCCTATAAATAACCCTTAACCCTCTTCCCCTTCTCATTCTCTCAAACCCTCCCTCTCTCCTTTGTTTCTTTCCCTCTCTCACTCACCCACCTCCGGTGGCTGACAGTGTGCGTGGAGGGCTGAGGTGGCGAAGCAACGGTGGTGACAGGCGGCAAGGATGAGGAAGAGATTGAGGGCGGTGGGCGTAGCTTCTTCATGACGGAACAAGGAATGACTTTGGGGTTTTGGCAGTTTTTGATCGGTGCCCCCTTCTCGTGGAATCTTCATGAGAGGTAGGAGGATAGATCCCAAACCCTTGTGCATTGATGTCCCATGATTTCTTGTCGATTCGAGCGAGATAGAGTGGGTTTCCTTCTTGCTAGGGAAAAACACATGTTTTGGGGCGAGCGACATATTTCACCGATTCCGGTGGTGTTTCTTAGCCAATCTCGTGGCATTGGTAGAATGGATGTTGGGGAATGTTTCCCCCTTACTTTTCCCGTGTTCTCCTTTGGTTTCAAGCTGTGGTGAGGCTGAGATCAGGTTTCGTTCATATTTCGAGAAGGTTTAGGCATGAGTTCAAGGTGAGATCGATTTTCTCGATTCGAGTGGCTTTTGGAGTTTAAATGGGTACTCCCGATAGGTAGTAGGTTGGGGAAGGGTTTCCCCATATTTTTCCCTTCGTGCGGAGTGAGCGGGGAGTGGATTGGGACCCGACGGCAGGAATCCCACAACTAGATCACCAGAATCAGTCGACTGGTGGCCTAGTTCGGTCGATAGGTCTGGCAGATCTGGATAGATAGGTTCTCGAAATTTCAGTCGATAGACCCAGGCAAATCCAATCGATTGAACTCCGTTGCAGGTCAACAGACCAGAAGGGCCGGTCGACTTGTTCATGGCGTCGGTCGACTGACCACCTAGATAGGTCGACCAACCTAGATCGTTGTGGCCCATTTGACCCCTGTAATTTAGTTTTCACTCTCGGAACACCCAAATTCGTCGGGGATGCTCTCGGCGGCCTCAACGGACAGCCCCCGATGTACGCGCAGGCGATGTACAAGGAACGGGCCGCCCGCGCCGACCAGCAGCGCCAGCTTGCGGAAATCGCTCTGCGCGCGCGCTTCGATGCAGCCAAACCGGATTACTTCACGGTCAACAATGACCGCGTGCGGTACGATCCGACCACCGGGGCGACGGAAACGCTCTACACGGCGCCTGAGGACTTCGACCGCTACGCCGCCGCGCTCGGCGCTGCGCCGGGGACGCCGGAATATACCCGGCTGGTTCAAGATTATGTGCTGCGCTCGGCTGGTCCGACTGCGAGCGACTTCAACATTGCAGAGGAAGAGAACCGACAGGAAAATCGCATTGATCTAGAGGACCACCGGCAGGGCAATCGCTCGGAACTGCTGGGCCAGCGGTTCACCAATAGCCGCACCCTCAAGCAGACGCCGACCTATCGGGAGATAGCTAGGCATATGGGTGGGACATGTGCTGGAAGCATCGCCCGCATCATCCGCGTGTTAGAAACGACGGGCTTCATCGTCCGCATTCCGGGCAAGACCCAATCGCTGAGGATAATCGATCCTGACATTACGCGGTTCTCCACGGCTGATTTAGCTCGCGAACTCTCCAATAGATTGGAGAAGATCGCATGAGTTTAAACCGTTTTTACTCATTGTTCGCCGAATTTACTCCTGCACAAGGCGGGAGTGGTCAATTATGATTGGCGGCATGATCCTCCCATGGCCACCGAAAGACTTGTCACCCAACGCACGTGTTCACCACATGGCGAAGGCGAGGGCGGCAAAGGCTTATCGCGAGCAAGCCTACTGGCTGACCAAGGCGGCCGGGATGTCTCTACCGGATGGCGACCATGTCTCGCTGCGGTTCGAGTTCCACGCGCCCGATAGGCGGAAGCGCGATCTGGACAACATGCTCGCCAGCATCAAGGCTGGCATCGACGGTATCGCCGACGCCATGGAAATCAACGACGAGCGCTTCGGCATTTGGCTGTCGCGCCGTGAGCCAGTGAGTTTGTTGTAAGAATAGCAAATGATCTTGTCAGATTTATTAAAATTTTCAAAATTAGATTTGAAATCATTTCTTACCTTTGACCTTCTTCTCATGAAACTCTTACCTTCCTTCCTCAATTTTTTTTTGAACTTACGTGTGAGTATGGCCACGTCATCCTCATCTCGCTCACTTGCCGAATCCTCACCTTCATCTGAAGTGCCTTGACCACTGGGTCCTGCTTTAAGAGCTAGGAATTTTTTCTGGATCAGATCAGTTCGAATGTTTCCTGTGAAAATTATCCGAAACTGAAGTAATCTCTTGATGAATGTTTGTCTAATGTCCATACATGCAAGAAACAACAGTGCTTATTGGAAAATAAAAACCAAGAATTTATTTCCAAAATTTCTGAACTGGAAGACAAACTGATGTCATTGAGTGGTGATCATGTTTTAAATGATGATCATGTTCAGAATGAAGACCTAATAAAAGAGAATGAAGAATTAAAGTAGTTAAACAATGTCATGTCTGAAAAGTTACTGACCTTGGAAAAAGGATAGTTCATTTGATTATGAATCTAAGAGAATGAATGCATTGATGCAAGAAATTGAAAGTCACAAAACCATCAATGCTACGTTGAATAAAAAAGTAACAAAATGCAAAGAAGATCTAGTGAATTTTGAATTGCTCATCACTTCACTCCAAAATGAAGTTCATGATTTGAATATCTCATTGACTGAATTTGTTAAAAGCAAAAAAAAAATTGGGAGATGAAGTGAGTGCTCAAAGAAAGGGGAGTAGTCATATTTTTGAAAACAAAGAGAAAATAAGGAATCAGTTATATTTTATCTTTGTGCGAAGTTCAGAAGATGCAAACACTTCTAGTGTTTCTCCGAAATAATTTGCACCTCAGAAAACACTGAAAAAGAAAAGAAACAACCTGCATGCTGAAAATTCAAATGTCAAAAATCATATTCATAAATCCAAGAATGTTTCATGTCATTACTGTGGCAAACATGGTCACTTCATGGACAACTGTTTTGTACTGAAAAAGGATGATATTTTTTTTTTCGAGAGAGCACAAAGAAAACTCCCCGCATCTTCCCCGCTTTGGCGGGGAATTTTTTAGCTTGTGTTTGATATGTTTTATTTGTATACAAATTTATCTTTCCCCTTTTACAAAGGAATTTGCCCATGGGCATCCTTAAGAAACTCCCTGGGGAAACCTCGGGATATCCTCCACGGCCGTGGCAGCTTGACCATCTGTTTGAGCTGCTGGGCCGCGGGCGTGTACTGGCGTATGGCAGTTTATGGCCCGAGCTCATCGTGTGGGACGATATTAGTGGCGCGGGCGATATTGACCTGATGATGAGTATCGCCGACTTTAGGGCGCTGCCCCAGAACGTGCGGCGGGAATTCCGGGTCACGCCGAAGTGCCATACGTACCGCCTGAAACTCCTGCGGGATTTGCAGCAGGGGCGTGATGACCTGGAACGGCCGTATGTACTGGAAACCCGACCTGACAGCGCACTGCGCAAGCTCATCGGGAAACCGGTGGGATTGACGCTGGTACACACGCTGATGCCGCCGGAAATGGAAGTGAAGACGATGGACCTGGGCTTCCGGCAGTTGGTGGATGACGGGGAATTCTTATACCTCACCGAGCTGTTCATCCATGATATCCGCTACCGCCAGATCACGGTGGCGCGGGTGGAAAACCTGCAGGACTTCGGGCGTTCCCTCAAGCGCGCGGGCCGTTTTACCGAAGGCCGCTACCGCGACTGGACGGTGCGGGTGCCCCGCAACGGACTAGAGAAGGTGGGGGCACAACCCATTGACTATCCGATATTCTGATATGCGTATGAAGGCCGCCCCTTACCGGGCGGCCTTTGTGTTTTAGAAGAGGCCGAGTTCAAGGCGGGTGGCCTCGGAAAGCATGGATTTATCCCACTTGGGTTCCCACACCAGTTTGACGGTGCATTGGGCGGCGGGAACGGCGGAAAGCACGGCCTGGCGGACCATCTCGGGCATTTCCCCGGCCACCGGGCAGGTGGGCGCAGTTAGCGTCATTTCGATGGTTATCTGGGGGGTAGATTCGTGGATCAAGTTGCCCGCAACAGCATTAGTACCATAGACGATGGTGCGCGGCACACCCTCATTGCTCGTTTGAGCCTGCGCGTCGGTAAGGCGCGGACCCTCCTGCTTGACCGCCCCGTAGTCGGCGAGGCGCGGCAGGATGTGCCGCACCCACGACACGCTCATGCCGGAAGCGGCGGCCAGTTCCTTGGGGGAGCGGGGTCCGCGGAGCAACTCCTCCACGAAACGATCTTGGCCGTTCTGGTGAGCCCTCTCAGCCGACAGGGGAGGCAGACCCTCGTCGGCCCGAGCCTCATCCAGCGCCCTCATGTCGGCGACGCTCACGAACGGCGGCAACTCCGCTTCGATCGCGGCTGCCATCTCTTGCGGGCTGGACACGGTGGGCTCCTTCACGGTAGGGGAGGACGGCCTGGCAGCCGCCTTGCGGTCATGGCGGGTCAAATACGCCTCGCCGGCATGCAGAGCCAGCGCCTCCGGCAGCACCGGGCGGCGGTCTGCGTACATGCGGGCCAGGCGGGCGCGCTGCGGGCGCGAGAGCCAGAAGCCGCGGCCCAGCACGCTGTCCTTCTCGTTGTCCTTGAAATAGAACATGCCGGGCTCGTCGAGGCGGGAGGCGTTCAGCTTGGCCCAGTCCTGCAGCGCGTACTGGGCGTGCTCGTCTTTCTCCGGCCGGAACGCCATCGACTTGCCCATGTTGCCGCGGATGCGTTCGTCGCCCATCGCCGCCCGGCCGCCGATCTGCGTTGCCGCGACCAGGTGAACGGACATGCCGGCGCCGAGCGAGGCGACGGACACGCCCAGCGCCACGAGCTTGGACGTTCCCGTCCCTTGCCCCCACGCCTCGTTGGCCTCATCGACGACGATGATGATGGCCGGGTCTTCGGGGGATGGCTCGTGGTCGCTCATGAGGCCTCCTGAGGGATGCGCTGCGCGAGCGCGGCGTTGCCGTGTTCGGAGGTGAGAAGGCGGAATACGTCGTAGTAGTGTCGCGACAGCCGCTGTCCGTCCTTGTAGAGCTCGCCCCTGTTCTGAAACCAGTCTCACTCGCTCTTCTGCAATGAACTCCTTTTTTCTCAAAGCACTCTCAACTTCTCCTCTCTCTTCTCTGCTTAAACTCTCTCTTGAACTCTATCTTCTTCTATCTCTTAGTAATCTAAGCTCTAGATTCTCTTATCACTTCGCGTATTCTCCTCAATTGCCTTCGCCTTCCTTGCTTCAACTGAGAGATGCCTTTTTATACCAACGAACTAAATCTTGTGGTCCCCGCAAGATTTCAGTCCGGTGCGTGCAGGGAGTGTTCCCGCCAATCACTTTTCAGATAGAGTGACTTAAAGAAGTCCACGTTTCAGATCTTGAAGAAGTAGCGAATCCATGTGGGTGATCATTCTGGTGAACTGGCAACCTTGGATCATGTGCATGTTAACTCAATTCTCGAACCACGTGACCACTTATGACCCAGATGTTTTTGCTCTTCGAAGTGTTCGATCCAGTCCCTATCAATAAGATATGAAGCATTTCATCAAAGACCATATCATCATAATTAGTTAAGAGAATGCATACTTAGCCAATTTTAGAAAAAGTCAGATACTCAGATCAAAAGAATGCATGATCATGCATATTCCTTGATGCAAACCCACAATGCACCGACCTGTATAGGAAAACCTATGCACAAATGCAGTGAGTTAACTACAACTGCACTGACCTGTGTAAAACACAGGTAGACCTTATATGCAATGAGATATAGATGGAGACAAGAATATATGAAGATGCACTCACCTATGTGAAGCACACGTTGACCTGTCGAGCGAAACCATGTAATGTTGCACAGACCAGTTAAGGTGATGGCTGTAGCAGTTGGAGCTTAAGCATTGACCTGATGTCTTAAGGAAACATGAAAGCTTGGACTTGAGTCTAGTGAATAACAAAGGTGCACCGACCTGTTATGACCTAGAATCTACATGTGCATCGACCTTATAGAGCATGTTGCAACATGTGCATCGACCTGATGAACATTACACTTGCATGTGCATCGACCTTGAAGAATGACTGCATGAATATGCATCGACCTTGCTCTACACAAGATCCAATGTGCATCGACCTTGCTGAACCCAAAGTCAACTAGTGCACTGACTTGTTATGACTACATGCGAGTATATGCATCGGCCTATTAAGCTGCAAGCACAAACATGCATCGACCTTATGTTCAACGTGTTACATAGATGCATCGACCTGACAGGCTTCAGACTAAAATGTGCATCGACCTATATACTCCAACCATGAATATCCATCAGCCTTACATGCTTCAATTGTAAATATGCATCGACCTTATCTGACTTAAACATGAACGTACATCGACCTCGTATGACTAAGACATGAATGTGCATCGACCTCATATGACTAAGTGTCTATATGTGCATTGACCTAATTTCTAACACTTAAAATATAAATGACTTGTTCAACATGAATGGCTCTATGTAGTTATGCCTCAACATGATTCATACTGTGACATCATCAAAACCAATGTTCCAACATACCTGACCTCCGGCTAAGAGAATAAGAAGCTATATAAACTCAAGATGTCCTTCCGAAGAGGTAAGCGATCTTGAGTACTCAACACCACATTCACTGGTGCAGAGCGATCTCATGCCCATCACTTTTTCTCCTCCTGCATCCCTTCCATCTACGCTCTATCAGTTTGCTGACTTAAGCATCAGAGGGTTTTTCCTAGGATTTCAACCCTAGGCTCCTCTGACCCGTTTCCTAGCTTGTAAAACCTTCATCTGTAATGGCGACAATAAGGACCGATCCAGGATCGTGCGGCTCAGAATCCAGTGCGAGATCGAGCCTCTTCAGTAACCAAAGCGAAAACAACGTGGGGAGAAGGAAGAATACTTCGCTAACAAGAAGAAATGATAACAAAGGAAAATACAACATGGGGGGGAAACGAGCATTGACTTATCTCCACCCTTTCTTCTCCCTTCTTCCCATGCCCATTTAAACTCACAGGTCCCCTCACCTAGATCACTATTCTTCTTCTTCCTCTCTTCCCGTCAGTAGGCTCCTCTCTAAAGGGCTCTCTTCTTTTGTGCTTACCTCTGACCAGCTCCTCTTTTCTACCTTCAGCCCCCACTAGGCTTCGAAAATTCTCTCCCTCTTTTCTATTATAGGCCTGGAGCCTTTTATAGACGCATCAGTGTTGTTGATTCGTGGGGCCTGTCGGATGGTGGAGGCCATTGTCGGATCAACAGACGTGTTGTCAGATCAGACGCATGCTGTCGTATCAACAAATCTTTGCAAAATTGTTGAATCCCTACCGGATGAGAGACGTTGCAGGATGCGAGCGTGCCTACCTAATTGGGAGAACCTACTGCATGAGCCCGTGAGCTGGCATTCAAGGCGCTTCTACCAGTTCATTCTTGTGTTGTCGAATCAGCTGCAAGGCTGTCGGGTCGAAGAGGAAAGCCGTTGTTCACTGGTGCTATCGGATGTCGTCACAAGGGACTGTCAATTTAGGGCCTTGTTGCCCTACCGGACAGATGCTATTGTAAGGCTCTGTCGGATTGTCATAGGCACTTTCGTTGCCGGATCAAGCTCCAAGGAGTGCTGTCGATTCGCGTTCCTCGCTAGGGGGCTGCAGGATGAACTTGTTGTCGGCTGACGTTGGGTGCCTGTTGGTTCCAGGAGATGAAGAGAGCCGTCGAAAAGTTTTAAAGATGTTGCTGGATGGCCTTTGGAATAAGGCTGCCAGATGGGGTCTGAGCTGTCGGATGGGTCTTGTGGGGGAGTCTGCCAATTTTAAGGCCTCTGGGCTTGCCGGACAAGACTTGGGAGAGCTGCCAGTTTGGTTACCCCTACTAGTGCTACCAGATGGAGGAGCAGGGGAGTATGGCGCTACCAGAATTGGTATCTGATTTTGCAACGAACGTGGGGTTTACCTCCTGGAGTCTTGATTTGGTTCAGTTTCTAGCTCTGCCTTTTTATCTAGAACCTTTTGTAGCAACAAACTTAAAGTAGCCTTTCTTGCTAATTCCTCTTCAGAAGGTGGGTCCGCCTATGGAGGAGGCGCCCATGGCAGTTGCCAGCATCTGGTTTTCTATTCTGCTTCTTCTGTCCCTTTCTGAAATGATTTCATTTCTAATAAATCATCAAAAGGCTTGTGAGATAAACGATCAGCATGCTTGGACTCACAATGTGCAAATGCTTGGCAACCAAGTAAATAAAACATGCATGAGAATGATTGTATTTCTTCGTGCTCAAAACTATGAAATCTGGAAGGTTGTTAACAAGGGTCCTTATAACTTGTCTGACGATGAGGAAAAGTGGACTGATGAAGATATCAAAAATTATACTACTAATTTCGATGCTTTGAATATTATACAATGTGAGATACATCCTAATGAATATTCTCGTGTTTCAATGTACTCTTCAACAAAGAAAATGTGGGATAAACTCAAGTTAATCTATGAAAGAACCTTAGAGGTTAAGGAAACCAAGGTCAATCTACTTGTACGGGATTATGAGCTGTTCAAAGATGAAACCAAAGGAAAGCATATCTGAAATGTTCGGAAGACTCGTGGAAATTACAAATGGTCTGAAAGCTCTAGGAAAGGAATATACAAACTCTGAGTTGATCAGGAAAGTGTTGAGATCCTTGTCACCAGCGTGGCACACTAAGGCCACAATGATAGAAGACTCCAAGGATTTATCTGTGTTATCTCTGAATGACCTTATTAGTTCCCTAATGACTTATGAGATCAACATAAAGATAAATGAGGAAGATGTAAAGAAAAAGAGGACTATCACCCTCAAAGCCAATCCTCAAGGGTCTGAGTCTAGTGATGAAGAATCCCCATATGCTAGTGACGATGAAGAGGGCATTGCAATGCTGACCATAAGGGTTAAGAGATTTCTGAGAGGCAAAAAGAAAATTCTAAGAAAGTTCAAGAAGAACCCAAGAAAACAAGCTATATGGTCAAAGGAGAAGCAAGTAAACTCAATGATGTGATTTGCTATGAACGCAAGAAACCCAGCCACATGAGAGAAGTGCCCGAATTTGAAGAAAAAGTTTAAGAAAGAAAAGCCCAAGAAGCAAAAGGCCATAGTTGCTACACGGAGCGACGACGAGGAAGATGAAGATAAAGACATGGAGGAGCTAGAAGAGCTGATGCAGAGCATGTGCTTGATGGCGCATGAAGGCGAGTCCAGTGAGGTATTATCTGACCCAGATTTTATTTCCAATGAACAATGGGAGTCAGAATATGAAAAATTAAAAAGATCATATACATACCGGACTTATTCGCAGACGTGGTGGCAAAGGCGTCTACTAAATTGGGCTTCCCGATTTATTTTGATTACGGCCACTATGCAGAGGTAACGCGCAATCTTTACTTTAAAGATCAAAGCGAAACCATGAAGGGCGACAAGTATCCGTTAGTGTGGCTGGTCATGGACTTCGAGGAACGGCAGGGACGCAACCCGTCAGTGTATGCGGATATTGCGCCCATGATTATTATAGCTACTGCTACAGAAAGCAACTGGACAATGGACGAGCGCCGGGAACAAACATACTTACCCGTGCTGTATCCCATATACGCAGAACTTATGCAGCAGATAAGCAAGTCAGTTGCCTTCGGATGGCCTGCACTTAACAGTATTGAACATACGAAGACAGATAGGCCGTACTGGGCTGGCGGTACTAATGCGAAGACAGGGGCGAATATCTTCAATGATTTTTGCGACGCAATCGAAATAAAAAATCTTCAATTATCAGTAAAGAACAAATGTGTATGAAAAAATTATCGATCATACTTGCATTGGTTACCTTCGCTTCGGCCAGTTTCGGCCAGGTTGCATTAACTTCCGCGAACGGTAACCCCACCGATACTGTAGCAAACACAGCAACGAAGTACATGACCAGCGGCAAGATTGACGAGGCGGACATTCAGCCGTTCGCTCTCTACGAGGGTGATGAGCCCAAGCTGGCTGTCTTTCTCGAAGGTGACTTCGCGAAGTTCAGCGATCCCGTGTCGGGGCACACCGACTGGTTCAACTGTGCCGAACAGATTGTGTTTCCCACTTTGACCGAGGTCTATGAACTCGGCAACGGAGACGAGAAGAAGATCAGGGAGAAACTCGAAGGCTCCCTGTTCGAGAAGAACATGCTCGCTCATGTATCGCATCGCGGCGTGTTCGCTCTGCTGCCGACCGAAGGCGGTCCCATCGCTTTCGGCCAGAACGAACTCGGTGAGTCCTATGAATGGGGCTCTGTTTCCAATACCCATGGTTACGATCCGAACGCTCAGAAGGGTGTGTGTGTGTGTGTGTGTGTGTGTGTGTGTGTGTGTGTGTGTGTGTGTGACCTACAAATTTGGAGTTCTTAACCCTAATGAGCTAATTTATTATATCTTGTAGGAGAAGAAAAGGGGAAAAAGAAGGAGGAGCTCTTGCAAGGAACATTTCATCTCCATCCATGCATTTCTGGAGCTCGTGGAAGAAGAGAAAGAGGAGTGGCTTGAAGAGAGGAACTTGAGGATGCCGGAATGGCGGCCATCCGACTCCGAACCAACAAGAGCCGAGTCATACCAAGAATGGGGCTTTATACTTGATGAATCTTTCTAGTTTCTATCTTTAGAGTTTGTTTAGGGTTCGTTGTATCTATTTGTGTACATCTTGTTAATTTTTGAATAGATACTTGTGTGTGTGTTCGGAGAAAGGCTTCTCCAAGTGTTTGTGATTGACGCATGTCTGTCGTTGTTATAGGAGCATATCCACGTGTGGTTTGGGGTTTTTACCCCGTGTGTAAGGGGAGAAATCCTCGTATTTACTACATTCGCAACATGTGTGTTGGGGTTTTCACCTTGTGTATGTAGGGAGAAATCTCCGTGGTTGTTGTGTTTGCAGTGTGTGAGAAAGTATCACCGAGTTTGGTGAGAGGTGGACGTAAGGAGCCCATCGTGGTCCCAAACCACCTTAAAAATCCTCGTGTCTTATAGTTTGATTTATGTGATTGTGTGCTTCACTATCTAATCCATTTACGTGATCGTGTGAGCTTGGTGAGATTGAGAGAATTAAGTTTTTCGGCTTAGTTTAAAATTCTCAATCTTATTAATCTTTCTAATTCTATTGTGAGTTGGTTTGAGATTTAAATAGGACATAATTTTTGTAGAGGGATATATTAACCCCCCCTCTAGATCCATCTTCCTACATTATGGGACCTAACAACAGGGATTCTGGTATTGAAGAAATATGCCTCCTCACGTCAAAAGGCAGACTACATCTGACTATTCCAACTTTTTAAAAAAATAATAATAATAAAGGGTGACTTACACAAGCTCTTAGTTTTTTTGAGCGTGAGGGGCGGAGCGGGACGGCGATTCTCTTCTGGGTGGCCTGGTGAGGCGAGCGATGGGGGTTCACTGCGGTTGGGGAGGTCGGGCATGGGCGTGGCCGACGGGGTGGCTGGGTTCGGTGGTGGTGCGACTGGGAGGCCGGTGGAGTGGCGGCGGCGACGTGGAGACGGGGAGAGGTGGGGTGGACACGGTCGGTGGCGGAGGTGGACCAGAAGAGGGGGGGTGGGTGGTGCGGCGTGCGGGTATCCACGGCGGGGAGCGGTGGGGTTGTTCGTGGCGGGCGATGTGCCGTGGGTTAGAAGGAGAGAGGGCGACAGTAGAGGGGGGGGTGTTGGTGCACCGGCACGGAGGGTTCCGGTGGGTGAGAGAGAAGGAGGTAGAGGTGTGCTCGCAGGCGGAGTCCTCACGGCAGGGTGGTTTGCCGGGGAGTTACCGTGGCCGGAGGGGGGGTTCACTGTGTGGGTTACGGCGTGAGCGGGGAGGGGAGTGGGAGGTGGTGTTCGCAGGCGACGGGGGAAGTTCGCTCTCAGCGGTGGTGGTCGGCGTGGGGCGTGTGAGGGGGTGGCCAGTGGTGGGGGGTTCGATGGCCTGGCAGCGGGAGTGGGAGGCTCGGCAGTAGGAGGTGTGTGGGAGAGAAGAGAGAGGGCGACGGTTGTGGTTGGTGAGGGCCGGAGGTGTTGAGGAGGAAAGGAGGACGTGGCCACAGCAGTGAGACTGTTAGCAGAGGGAGGGGGGGTCGCGGTGAGAGAGAGAGGGTGACAGTGGAGGTCGGTGAGGTGGTGCGGAGGGTGCGGCCGCGGTGGTCGGAGGAGGGCTCGCCGGTGGTCGGTGAACGAGAAAGAGATGGAGTGGGGAGTTGTTGCATGGAGGGGAAGCCGGTGCGTGGAGAGAAAGAAAATTCGTGTGTGTGAGGGAGAGAGAGACCCAGCCGAAGAAGCCCCCGGGAGAGAGAAAAATGTGCTTACTTATAGGGGGTGTATGTATTAAATGGGTTGGGGGGACAAGATCCGAGAGAGAGGGGAGAGAGTTAAGAGTACAAGTGACAGATCCGAGAGCGAATGAAGATCGAGAGAAAGTCTAGATTATTATAGAGCCATGAGTCAATTATGTAATTTAGTTTTATTTGAGTCAAGTTTATCCAAGCGTCGGTTTCAATAAAGGATGTCAAACTTTGATCATTTTTGTGGATTAATAAAGTTGAGATTTTGGAGTATATCCATGTGCATTCCTCTTTTATGTGGATGTTATTGCGCTCTAATTATCATGCTTACTTGAGGCGTGTTGCCGACTGCTCACGTCCCTGACTTGCTTCTGCTGTACATATATCTCGAGGCGTGACAGTTAAGTTGTTATCAAAGCATAGTCATAAGTAGGTCCTAGGGGGAAAAAGCCATGTTATAGGCTAAGTCTAAGGATTAAGGACCCATACCGATGAACTAGGAGGAGACATGATATTTTCAACCCATGTGAGATTCGGTAGAGCTCGAGATGGGATAGTTACTTAAATTTTTTTTCTAGGATTAACCCCCACAAATTCTGTACGGAATAACTAATGGTTATTTTCTCAGGTACCATATTCTCCCAATGGCTCATCGTGTCAACTGAGATGAGATGCAACAAACTATTGCGGGTCTTACCCAGGCCCTCTAAACCGTGGCCCAAGCTGACGCTCAGGCAGGTGCTGGGGATCTCCATCAAAATTTTTGAAGTTTGAACCCTCTGTGATTCTATGGATCCTCTAATCCCAATTAAGCTAAAAATTGGATGGATGAGATGGATCAGATTTTTAATATTATGCAATGAGCGGACTGGGAGAAGGTTCTTCTAGTTACATTTCAACTCCACAAGGACGCGTGCATATGGCGGAAAGAAACATCGGCCCCTCTCTAAGATAGACAACTCACTTGGGCAGAATTTCTTGAACTATTCCGTGCGAAATACTTCTCCGAGCATTTCAAGGAAAGAAAGGCTGCCGAATTTGCCTCTCTTCATCAAGGCATGATGTCTGTGGCGGAGTATGAACTCCAATTCTCTCACCTAGCCCCTTATGCTCTACATCTAGTAAGCACAGAAAGCTCTCCAAGATCTCTTCTCTTCCGCCTTTCCGAGACGAAACCGATAGTCGAGACAGAAAACCTTGGTCAACATCACTCATGACAGATTGGATACTCCAGAAGTATTGACATACATCTCTTGCTGCTCTGCTTTGCAGCCACTTATTTCTCCTCCGCATGCTTGGATGCACACACACAGATACCAGGGCTTAAAAAACAGGATTAAGAACTCGAACTGGCCATGGCTGATACCAGTTCCAGCCTGTTTTCACTGCTTTCAGTTGTTCATGACAAAAAAGAGGAGAGGATACAAAATTAAACAGAAAAAAGAAAAATAAAAAAATAACTGGATGGCAGGCTGGAAGCAGCTCTGCAGCATAATGGGTGCAGCATATGGCAGTGTTGTTGGAGAAATAGTCAGACAACAGTAGTGGGAACAGCATACAGCAGTGGGCCAGTGGCTGCAGCAGAAAATGCCGGAAGACAGCAGATGTGATGCACCGGTGGATGGCAGGTGCAGTGCAAGTTCCATTTTCTCCTCAGCAGCTGGCAACAGCAGAATGCGGCTTATGGAAATGGAATCAGGGGTGGGACTTGAGAGTTGAGAGAATAAGGGTTGAAAACTTTAAAAAGGCCATCCACATAGAAGTTCAATTACATATTGAACCTTAAAAGTTAAAAATGATACAGAATTTTAATGGCATTTGAAATTGAAACTGACTGATCTAGACTGGTCCCTGATGGATCTGATCTGACCTGCCAGTTCCAATCTGATTAAGCTACTTTTCTAAACCATGGCCCTCACACATGCATGCACACATGCTCAAACTAAGATGTGCAAATGACCCCCGGTCTTCTGCCAATGGTGTCAGGAGAATATTCTTAGAATATATTTATTCATGATAATGGATTGTCTTGGGAATCATCAAGAATAAGAAAAATATGGCAGCATGTAAGAGAAAAAGGTTGCCAGGCCCTGTAAACAGATACATTTAACTACATTGGAACAATTAAGAATAATAAACAAAACAGTACCACATAATGAAGCCAAACTTGAAGTGGGGTGGATGGGTATGGGGGTGACCCCTAGCTGTGAGAGGGTCTGGGAGGGGGTGTTCCAAGGTGTGGGAGGGGGAGACTAAGGGCTGGAAGTGGGTGTTTGCAGTGGGTGAGAGAGGAGTTACAAATTTGGGTTGGGAGGAAGAGAGGAGAGGGGGTAGGGGGAATATCTCTTCCTAGTTTGAATATGGATTAATGGGTGGATCGCCGGCGGCCGGCCCAAGGTCGGCGGCATCGACGACCTGGCCGATCTCTTCGGCGCCGTGGCTCAGGGTCGGCTCACCCGGCGCCACGGCCCAGTCCTGGTTCAGCGTCACCAGCAACTGGCCGTCGAACAGCCCCTGGACCTGCGCCTTCAGCGGCAAGGGCAGCTTGACCAGTCCCTTGGGCGTCAGCAGCTGGACGCCGTTGTCGGCCGAGAGCTCGGCCCCGACGCGCTCTCGGCCTACCTCCTTTACGAATGGTCGAAAATTATTCCGACCGTTGACGACAGCATGGCGACGGGAATCCAGATGTTTCCCGGCGGAAATTCCGGCTTCACGCGGCTCATGGTGAAAACCATGATTCCGAACGCGATCGAAGGACCGCGCACGATGGAAGCGGTCTGGAAGAATCACGTGAACTACGCCGCGCTCGACAATCCGGGCCAGCGCGTTCGGCTGCGTCTCGATTCGACGGCGGTGCGCGTCGAGCACATCGGCGAGCCGACCAAAGCTGAGTTCGTTTCTGTTGTGTATTACAAGGACGGCAAGCTTTATCGCGTCAAGGCACGGACAGTCGTGATGGCCGGCGGCGGCTGGATCACGAAACACGTTGTTCGCGACCTCGACGAGACGCGCAAAGCTGCCTACGATTCCTTCAACTACTCGCCGTACATGACGGTCAACGTTGCTGTGCGCAACTGGCGATTCCTGTACAACCTGGGAATATCCAGCGCGCAATGGTTCGAGGGCTTCGGCCGATTCGTAAATGTACGAAAAAACGCATTGTTCGGCGTCGATACGGACACCGTTGGTCCCGACCATCCGACCGTGGGTCCGGCACTGGCGTGGGTTGCAACTCCGAGCCGCTGCGCGGCCTCCAACAGTGCATCTTGCATGATGACCTCCGCCACACGGAGAGATTTCAAGCAGGTATCGTGCCCGGCGCGAGGTCGTGCTATATCGGCGCCGCCGCGTCTTTCCAAAGCGAAGGAATCCAAACGAACATGCAAGCCATCGATGCCCTGCTGCAGCGACGCTCCGCCAAGGCTCTGACGGCACCCGCCCCGGACGCCGGCGCGCTGGAGCTCATCTTTGCCAGCGCCGCCGCCGCTCCCGATCACGGCCGCCTGCGGCCGTGGCGCTTCATCGTAATAGAAGGGGAGGGGCTGGCGCGCTTCGCCGAGCTACTGGTCGAGCATTTGCGCCGCAATCATCCTTCGTCCTCCGAAGATACACTGCAGCGCGAGCGGCAGAAGGCCTTCCGTGCGCCCATGATCGTGACTGTGGCGGCCATCTGTACCCCCGGCGGGAAAATCCCCGTGGTGGAGCAGGTGTTGGCAGCCGGTGCCGCGGCGCAGAACGTGATGCTCGCCGCGTTCGCGCTGGGCTTCAACTCGATGTGGAAGACCGGCGGCCCCGCCTATGACGACGCGGTGAAAACGGCGCTGGGCCTGGAGCCGAAGGATGCGATCGTCGGCTTCATGTACCTGGGAACCGAGGCGCTGCCTGCGCAGACGACGCCCCGACCCTCGTGGCGCGACCTGGTACGACGCTGGGGCGGTGCATGAGGGCGCCGCCGCTGCTGGCAGTGTTGCTGGTGAGCACCGCCGCACAGGGCGGGCTGCAGCAGGAGAACAGGGCGATGACGACGGATTCGGCCCAACGGGCCGCGACTGCGGTTCTTGGATAGTTGTCTCGGAGTATTGGCAGTTGGTGCTAACTTAATGAACCGGATAGGTCGACGCTCCTCCCATGGTGATCTCCACCCTATGGTTGATTGCCGAGCGTCCGGCATGAGCACAGGTGTGCTGCTATTATCGTGGTCTTCGCGAGAGAACAATGCATTCACGTCGTATCATGACGGCCTTCGTAATAAGTCTTACAGGTTTTGGTTTTGCGGCACCACCGGGGAGGCGGGCGGGTTGTCATCCTCGGGGGTATCCAGTTGGTTGGGGTTTTCCATAGAGGAATGTATCCACTTGGTAAAGTCTTAGACAAAAAATTAATAATTCTAAATCAAGTTTTTATGGGATTTTGATGGAAAAAAGCCTTGCCACCCCCCTTGCCCTCGGTCTTTTGGCGCTGTTGGCTGCCAGCCTGGTTTTCTTTGCCGGCACCACACCGCTCTGCTATCTCGCCCTCGGCGGTTTGGCCTGTTTACTTGGCGCTTTAAGTCTACTTACTCAATCCGTTGTTTTGCCATCAAAAACACTCACTCTTTCTACCCTGGCCCTGCTCGGCTGGGCCTGGGCCGGGCTGCAAACCCTTCCGGTGCCGGAACCTCTCCTGGCGGCCTTTCCCTCCCTCCTGCATCCGGTCTGGCAATCCGCCCACGGCCTTTTGGGGGCGGGTCCTTCCAGTTTGTCCCTTACCCCTCAAGAAGGCCAGTGCTACTGGCTCTTCGGCACCGGCGCCCTGGTGGCCTTCCTTCTCGGCGCGGTGCTGGCAGGGCAGGGGAGGGATAAACTCCTTCAGCGCGGCACCGCCCTCCTCCTCACCGCCCTCTCCGGTTACGGGCTGGCCATCTATCTCCTGGGCAACACCATGGTCCTCTGGCTCCCCAAAACCGCCTATTTCTCGGCCCTCACCTCCACCTTTATCAATAAGAACACCTTCGCCACCGCCGCCGGCATCGCGGTCCTCCTGTGCCTCTATCTGGCCTTCCGCCACCTCCCCGGCATCCCGTCTGCCCGCTCTGCCCCCCCCAAACAACGCCTCCTTGTCATCTATCACGTCTGCCTTAAAAAAGGTTGGCCCTGGCTCACCCTGGCGCTCATCAACTGGATGGCCCTCATCTTCACCCAATCCCGCGCGGGCGTCGCCAGCACCCTTCTCGCTCTCCTGGTCTGGTGGGGTATCATTGCCCTTAAAAGCCGGGGCGGCCGCAGTTTCTGGCTTACTTTCGGCGATCTGCTGGGTTGAGGAAGCGCAGACGATCAGCAAGCGCTCGTGGGATTTGCTCGAGCCGACGATTCGCGCGCCAGGTTCTGAAGTGTGGGTCTCGTTCAACCCCGACATGGATACAGACGAGACGTATAAGCGCTTCGTCGCGAATCCGCCGGATGACGCGATCGTCACGCAGATCAACTGGGACGATAACCCCTGGCGCTCCCAGGTGCTGGACGCTGCACGCGAGAAGATGCAGCGCGAGGCGCCCGATGATTACGCGCACATCTACGGTGGTGCATGTCGGCCGGCGGTCGAGGGCGCGATCTACTTCAAGGAAGTGGCTGCGCTCAGGAACTCTGGTCGGCTGGCCAACTGCCCGTATGACCCGATGCTCAAGGTCCACGTTGTTGTGGATCTGGGCTTCAACGACTTCATGGGCTTGCTGCTGGTGCAGCGACTCGGCAGCGAGATACGCATCATCCGGTACATCGAGGACCGTCAAAAGACGATCCCTTGGTACTCCCAAGAGCTGCGCGGCCTCAACCTGAACTGGGGCAAGGTCTGGCTGCCACACGATGGCCGGGCCAAGACGCTCACATCGGCAAGCAATCCGCTGGGTGCAAGTGCGCAGGAGCAGTTCCAGAACCTCGGCTGGCAGGTCGAGATCGTGGAGAGCGTGGACATGGAACAGGGCATCCGAAAGGCCCGCGAAGTGTTCCCTCGTGTGGTGATGGACAAGGCCCATGCCAGCGAGCTGGTGAACCGGCTTGGCAGGTATCGCCGCCGCGTGAATGCGGACGGCCAGGCATCAACCCCGATGCATGACGACGCCAGCCACGGCGCAGACGGATATCGCTACCTGTCACTGGTGGCGGACCAGCTGACCAACGACGACGGCCCAGCACTGGGCGACTACTACGCGGCATTCCGCCGTTAGGGATTCATGGCACGCAAGACTGAAAAGCCGGAAACGGAGGCTGAAGAGCGCCCGGAAACCGGCCGCCAGCACGCTACCCAGGGCGCAACGGCACAAGATCACAGCCGGCGGATCCTGACTTGACCCCAACTCCCAATGTGGCCATCAATTCACCATCATCCCCGACGATTGATAAATGCGAGCCATCCGTCGAGTGCACCACGCCTTCCACTTCCACCCACTGGCCGTCAATGCGGCCTTTCATCAATTGGCTGATCGATAATCGTTGCGGCTCGGGAAGTTTGCCGCGTCCAAGCACCGTCACATGGTCCGCCGAAATTAATGAATCCCCAAAGTCGCTTTGCTCCACCGTACCATCCACCTCAATGTATGCGCCCAGCTCTGTCAGTTTTCGGCGTTCTGGCAGGTTGAAATCCACTTCAATGCCGCCCGTGTCATCTTGAATGAACCCGCCCAGCAATCCGGTAATGATTCCTCGTACCCTGACGCGGGGATGATTACGTATCTGTTGCGGTGTCAAATGTCGTATCTGCGCAATGTTGGTAATTAACAACGAACCGGCATTTGCTGGTTGGGCTGGGAACGGCTGGGAACTTGTCGGTGGTGCGGCTTTTTGTGAGTCCAGAACGGTTACGGATTTCCAGCCAACTGCCCAGAGATTGGCTGCCACCCATTGGCCTTCCTCGTCATACGCCCCCTCACAAATTCCCCGGACCAAAACCGATGCCTCTCTCGGCGGTGCAGGCGATGGACCAGGAAGAACGCGCGACGGCCTATCGCTATTACGTGGAACGTTGCGCGGCCAATCCGAACGTGGTGGGGGCGCACTGGTTTGAGTGGGTGGACGAGGCGGCGGATGTGCATCTTCCACGTGCCGGTATCGAAGTCGAAGTCGTGCTGACCGTCGCGGGTGGCGGCAGAGGGCGGCGGCGGGGCTGGACAGAGCTGCATTTTGGCCTGCGCCAAGTCACTTTGAAAACCGCCGCCTTGTCAGCCGCATTGCCAGCCTCTGACCTATAGCCTGCCGCTGAAATTTTAATAGGTGAGAGCCCCAGCCGCGGGCTTTCGAATGCACCCCGCATCGGCGCGACTGAGCTATAAGCGCGTTGGCACGGTGCCCAAATTTTGGATTTCTAACCCCATCTGCAGCGGGAGGGGACACCGGGGAACGCGAGCGCGTAGGCGTATTCCACGGCCCGAATATCGCTGTTGCGTACCGGTTTCGCGGGCAGGGGTTTAATAACGTCGATCAGTTGTGGGTCGATGGTGATCTCTTCGCCGGGTACCAGCTCATAAATACGGAACAGTTCCGGCGACCAATAGAGCGAATTGTTGGAAAGATCCCAAACCCAGTTTCCGAGATGGGCAATGCTCTGAGCTCGCTCATACAATTCTCCCTGTATGGACATCAATGTGTTGTAAAGAATCCGTTCAAATTCTGTAAGGAAATGGTCAACCTCCTCGATAAGGTGCAGACCGGCGGTAAGATCCGAAATATACATCGGAATAAGATCCCGGAAAGCTTTCCTGCGCACAAAACTAACGATTGTAATATCATCCGATTCGATCTGATGGCTCGAAATCTGCTGAAGATTACCGTTGACCCATGCGTTCACAGCGTTTGAGAAATATTCCGCTGTCTTTTCAGAACGGATCGCGGTTAACATCGCGCTAATGCCGGTTCGATATAACTGCAGCATAGCCTCTTCCGATAGATTGCTGAAATGCTTCAACATCGGAAGCTGCATTTGTCGTGTTAAGTCAAACTGGATACGAACGAATTCCTCGAACTTTTCCCGAAGGATAAAGTCCGCGAAGGCAGGCAGGTACATTAGACGAAGCCTATCCGGACGGGTAGGCTCGACTTTGGGCAAATTGATGGCAAACAGGCGGGAACTACGTTGCAGGGTCATAAACTTTCGGATCAAAAACATGTCCAAAGTAAAAGTAACGAATTTGTCTGTTTAAACATTGATCGTAACCGCTTATGAACTTATTTCAAGCCAGATGTGTGGAATTTTTTCTACACTTTGGCTTGTCGGTTCCCAGACCACACCGTCGCCAGCATGCGCACCGGCGATTGTTTTTTCAGGTTATTCGACTGCTCATTGATCCTGAAACATCGCTACTTTTATTATATTTAATTGCTGATTTTTAACCCGTTTATCATTGTCAGGATGAAACTTTTAGCCAGTGTTATCGTGACAGGAGAAAACAGGCGCAAGGGGACACGCCTGACCGTCACCAGAACGGAGAAGTGACGTCACCGTCACGTCACGGTGACTCACCAGAGACAGAAACAGAAACAGAGCAGAGTGAGAGCGCGCGCGCGCCCGGTCGGCTTCCTGATGGCTGGACGGCAAATTCGGAGGATCGTGCCTACGCCACGGCCAAGGGTGTTCCGGGAGACGTGCTTGACCGTGAGGAATCGAAGTTCCGGAACCACTACCACAGCAACGGGCAAACCCGTGTCGACTGGTCGGCATGCTGGCGCAAATGGATCGACGGGACATGCGAGCGCGCTGGCTATTCCCCGCCTGTCGTCCCGCTGATCGGCCGCGTGCCAAGCACGCTGATCGGTCGAAACGATCCTCGCTGGCCGGCCTGTGCCGAACGCTGGGAGCGCGAACACGGCGCGGCGCCAAAGGCCATCCCGGATCAGCTGCATCCCGAGGGCGCGAAATACTTCCCGGCTGATTGGCCGGAGACGAAAACATCAGCCACAGCAGCGGCATAGAGGCGAAAGGGCTGGGATATGGCACAGACGATGATTGAGAAGATCGTTGAGGCAATCACAGACGAGTGCGATTGCGAGAGCGCCGCGGCCGAGCGTGCCGTGAGGCGGATTCACGCGATCCTGCGCGAGCCGACAGGGGCGATGCTGGCTAGTGGCGAGCGCCGACTTGATTTCGATGATCGCAATTCAGGCCCAGAGGTCGATGCGTTTCATCGGGAGGTCTGCGGACGCGTCTTTGGGGCCATGATCGACAAAGCTATGGCGGAGACCTGACCATGAAGACCTACATCGGAACCTACCCGTACAAGGGAAAGCGCTGGAGCATCGAGATTCACGCCAACAACGAGGCCGAAGCCCGCGAGCGGTTCAGCAATCTCGCATGGGCCAAAATGGATGGCGAACTCGTCGCCTCCATTCCAGCGGCGCCCGGAGCCGGGCTGCTTGCGCGGTTTATCTGCTGGCTCAAGAACGTGCGGGGCTGAATCCATGAAACCGATCTGGTCGATGCGCTTGCGGATCACCTCGATCGACTGCTCGATCAGCTGGGCCTTCAGCCGGCGCAGGGTCTCGTCGGTGTAGCGCGCGGTCACCTTGCCGTCGCTGCCGATCGAGAGGTCCATGTCGGTGGTCGCCTGCACCAGCAGCGGCCGCGCGGCCTCGATCTGGCCCGGGTCGCGCAGGGTCAGCGTCACGGCGCCGTTGGCGGCGCCGAGGTTGAGATAGCCGAACTTGGTCTGGCCCTTGGTGAGCTTGTCGCGGATGTCGTTCTGTACTTCTAAAGTGTCTTTGAACTTCTGCATGATCTCGAGAAGAACCAAGACTCGATCTTTGAGTCCTGGCGTCTCAAGAAGTTCCTGCTTCTTCGCAGGTTCAATGTCGATGTTCGCTGCGGATAGATACGCAAGGAAAGAAAGGTCATCGACGCCTTTGACGATCTCTGAAATGTTTCTCATATCACCTGGGAGGAAAGCTAAGATTTTCAGAGACATCTCTTTCAAGACATCTAACATTGTTTTGTATGTTGTTTGATCAAGATCCTGCACGTCTTTCCATTCATCACCGTAGGCATGAATTTCTTCGCCCACTTCAACGAATTGGTTCACGCGATAACGCGAAAGACCTGTCAGGTAGATCTGATAGCCATCTTTTGCGTTCCCACGGACATTATCAATTTTCGCAAGTGTCCCTACTGTATAGAGACTTGTTGGATGAACATAGTCTTTTTCAAAGTCAGATTTCTGAGCAATCGCAAGAACGAGACTTCCTGCTTTCGCTGCAGCTTCCACAGCTTTGATACTTTGAACTCTTCCGATTCTTAATGGTAATGTCGTTCCGGGCATGATGGTTGTATTTTTTACGGGGATAACAGGTATCGTTTGCATGGTGTCTCCTTATTGGACGGTTCGACAACTATCGAACTATCAAACAAGATGGGCATGTATTTCCGGCCGTCAATGTTGGGTTGTTTAAAATTCCAAACCGGTTTAAAATCAAGGTACTTAACCGGAGTGGTATGAAAAAAGATTACAGTCCTATACCTATCGCTCGGCCAGCATCTCGTTCGCGACCAAGGCCGCGGGCGGTTTCGGCGATTCCGGGTACGAAGCGCTGCGATATGCATCCATCCTGATCTCCCCCTTGTGCGAGCGCATTGCTCTGCGCCGGGTGGCGCTCGATGCCTTGACCGTCTATCTCGGCGCGACCGCCGCGCAGCGCGCCTATAGCGGGCAGATCGAGCGCGGCGACGTCCGCACCCTGCAGGCGGCGATCCTGATCGCCGATCTCCGGGGCTTCACCCTGCTCTCGGACCGGCTGGAGCGGCGCGCCATGGTGACCTTGCTCGACCGCTGGTTCGGCGTCATGGGCGAGGCGATCGAGGCCCTGGGCGGCGATATCCTGAAATTCATGGGCGACGGCTTGCTCGCGGTCTTCCCGCTGGACGGCGATGCGAGCGAAAGCTGTGCGCGGGCGCTCGCGGCCGCGAAGCAGACCATCGCGGGCACGGCAAAACTGAATGAGGATCTCGCGGCGGAAGGCATCGCGCCAGAAACCACGCGCGTTGTGCGCTAGAAGCCGATCCTCTCCCGAAGCAGCCGCTGCGCCGCGTGAAATCTCGGAAATTGCGGCACGTGGCATAGAAAGCCTCTCTGTTACGCCGATCGAAGCGACACCACGACCGAACTGTCTACAGATACGAACAGTGGCGGCAATTGTTCCATCGCCGGACATCGAGGGCAACCCGAACAGCCTCAAAATATGCAAAGCCGTTGAGTAACAAAGGAAAAAGAAGCCGCAAGGAGAGAAAAAAAGCATAGTCAATGGCCATGAGAATCGTCCAGCGAACTGCCCAGCGAGCAGCCTCCCGGTAAATAGCGTCGAATATCGGGGTTTCAATGCGGCGTGAGCCGGAAAACAAGGCGAGATGCAGATCGGCGCCGGGCTTCAAGATGCGCCGCGACGCCCAACGCATTCAGTGCTGGAGCAGAGGCGCCTTATTTCGCGCCTTTGAAATGATGCTGGTCGAATTTCGAGGCGAACTCGAATTCCCGCACCAGGTCCTTGTCAAGTTTGGAACGATCAGCTTCTTGGGCTTGGCCGCAAGGCGGAGACCACGAGTGTCAGTCATGTTCATCACGAGGATGAAGATGTCTTCCAGCGAGGCTTCCGAGAGGTCGGCAGCGGTGGCCAGTTCGTTGGACTGGTTGCCAGCCGAGGACGGATGGTCAGTCGCCAGCAGCTCCTTGCCGTCACCGCCGACATAGTTGGTATCGGTGGCGCGGTTGAGGATGTTGGCGTGAACCGTTTCCTTGGTGTGACGCATGGACCGGCGCAGGGCGCGGGTGCGCTTTTCGGCCTGGTCCTTGTACTGGTTGTCCTCCACCGCTTCCTGCGAAACGATGAAGCCCAGCCCGTACGTCACGTTGGTGAAGCGGGTCACGTAGCCGTTGATGTCGGTGTCGAACGAAACCGACCCCGTTTCCGGCTTCACAGGGGCAAGGCCAAAGCCGGCCAGCTCCTGCGTTTCCTCGTAGGCCTTGTCGGACGTGTCGGAATCGAACACGCCCTCGTACTCGGACGGCTGGTCCTTGTACATGTTGCCCCAGATCGCCTGTAGACCAGGCCACAGGAGCTTGGGATGAGTCCCGGTAGTGATCGGTGCCATTTTCCAGCTCCTTCCTTAAATGCCAAGCGTACCGTCGCCAGCAGCGGTATAGCCGGGGGCTTCGGTATGGGCGTTGATGGTGACGAGGACCTTCGCGTGAGTGATGGTCGTGTCGTTGTCCTCGCGATTGACAGCACCGACGATGGTGAGCTGGTTGCTCGCATCGGCGGCCGGCACGTCGGACGTGGTGTCCAGTTCGATGCCGCTGAGGCCCGTGGTGGTCGAACCCGAGTGGGTGGCGATCAGCACGGCGTTGAGGCCAATGGAGGCCGCAGGAACAGCGCCATCGGCCTGGATCTCGAACACGACATCGGGGTCATCGCAAACCCATGCGACCCGAGCGGTCGATGCGGGGTTGTAGTTCTTGTTGAGGTCGGTGGGCAGCGCCGAGAAACCGACGATGACGCCGGTAATGCGCTTGGTGTTGCCGTCGACGTCGCCAACCACGAAATTGCCGGCGGCGTTGTTGACGAGGCCGGTGAGCGTCCCCAGCCGGTCGGCGGCGCGGAACTGCTCGCGCCGCGCGATTCTGAAATTCGTGCGAACCTGAATTTCGTTCGCAACCAAATTCAAGGCGCGACGGTTCGCGAAAGCCGCTGGCAAAATTGGCTCGGAAATTTTTCTTTGAACGAATGGACACTGTTCACCGCCGTCGCCTTTTGGCTGACCTTCATTTTACTGGCCGCGCGGCAAATGCGTCCCGCGCTGGCGTTCAAATTGAAAACGGCGACAACCTTTTTTGCGTTGCTGACGATTTTCTTCGCGAATCTCGGCCTCGCTGTCGCGATGGTGATCTCTGTCGAAGGCACGCTCGAGTACTTCGGACAGCCGGCGCGTTTTCGGCTCGGGAGAATCGGCTGCGGCGCGCTGCTTGCGGCGTTTGTCTATTACTTCCATGTGTCGCCGAGCTTCCCGGCCCGCGTGGTCGCGATGTCGCTGTTCGATGTCCTCTCGTATGCCTGTCTGACATTCCTCGTGTTTCGTTATCGTCCGCGAAACAGGGCGGCCTATGCCTATCATTTCGTCGGCTGGACCTCGCTGCTGATCTGTATCGCGTATCTGATTCGCGCGGGGTGTTATGCGTTCACGCCGATCGCCGAGTCGCAACTGATGGTGCCGTCCGTGCTGAATGTCACGTTCCTTGCGTTGGGCATTCTGACGTTGCCGGTGATGTCGACCGGTATCGTGATGATCGCGCATGACTTTATTGCACAACGGCTCGAGCACGCGGCGAATCACGACGATCTGACCGGCATCATGACGCGTCGTGCGTTTTTTGTGCATGCAGACCATACGCTTGCCGAGCAATCGAAGTCGCCTGAACCTGCGGCAATTGCGATCGTCGATCTCGATCACTTCAAGTCGATCAACGACCGGTTCGGCCACGCGACCGGCGACGACGTGATCCATCGCTTCGCCCGCATGGCGGCCGACAGCATGCGCGCCGACGACATCGTCGCGCGCCTCGGCGGCGAGGAGTTCGCCGAGATAGTGGATCGACGCACTCTCCGGCGTGCACCAGCTCGGCTTGCCGGGATAGGCGAAGAAGGAGACGGGCGGCCTGGTGCAAACGAGGATCAGCTCCTCGACGTCCTGAAACGTCTCGACGATCTGCTCGGCGAAATAGGGGATGCGCTCGACCATGACGAGGCCCGCGCCGCGCGCGATGCGGGGCGCGAAGGTGTCACACATGATGCGCGCGCCTGTGGCGGCGGCGATGCGGCCAGCGGCGATGAGGCCGCGCTTTTGCAGCGCGGGTCCGCGAATGATGATGGCGGCTTTCTTGCTTGCTGGCATGGGTGGAGCTTCATCTGATCGCCTCGGGATTCAACCATTGATGGGTGTACCGGAAAAAATACAGGCCACCATGCCCGGATCTCGAACATGATGGCCCGGCTGAGTTACCGACCTTGGTAGGTCGAGTTGTCGAGGAATCGTTGAAGCTCAGCGACTTCAATTACGATATGACGAAATGCACGGCAGGGCCGGATTTCGCCTGAGGCGATTTTACGTCTGACACTGATTTCGCTTACTCCCAACATTTCCGCGGCCTGCTTCAGCTTCACAGCCAGCGGCTTGGTCACTTCTTGAGCCATTTTCCATTTCTGGGTACCTGTAGCGGACGATCATCAAGTTGTTGACGGTAACCCCGCACCCGAAGGGTACAGGGCAAATCAAGTTTCCCGAGGGCATCTGAGCGGACAAATCATTCTTTTATCGCCGCCACGGGACCACGGCTTTCGCCGGGTCGCCATCAAGATCCTCCGCGCCGAGCTCGCCGCCACTCCCGCCGTAACCCCGCCGCTAGGCACTGCACCACGATACTGGTTGTCTCGCGCGAAGGCTACCTCGTCGGGTGTCACACCGGTGTAACTCGGATTGTTAGGGCCGGGAATGAAGGCCCACCGGCAATTCGAGAACTGATTGCCGAATCCGGCTTGGGCCACGCCTGCATTTCCATCGCCGGAATGCAAAAACCCCCGCCTTTCGGGCGGGGGTTTCTGGCTTGAGGGAGCCTGACGAGACTTCCCCCTCCCTCATATCGATGTACTAATTGATAATACGGCAGGATATGAGACTCTTTCTTTTATGGATGGCTTCTCAGGTTATAATCAGATCCGCCTGGCTGAGGAAGATCAAGAGAAGACTGCATTCACCACACCATGGGGCACTTATTGTTATGTGGTCATGCCTTTTGGACTTAAGAATGCTGGAGCCACTTATCAGAGGGCTATGATGGCAATTTTTCATGACATGATTCATATTCATATTGAAGTATATGTGGATGACTTGGTTGTAAAGTCAAGAACGAGAATTGAGCATCCTGGGGTTCTCGCCAAGGTTTTGCAAAGGTCGCGGGATTATCAACTGAAAATGAACCCCAAGAAGTGCGTATTTGGCGTTTCCTCGGGGAAATTGCTTGGATTTATTGTTAGCAAAAGAGGAATAGAAGTTGATCCCAACAAGGCGAAGGCCATTAGAGACATGCCTCCTCCCAAGAATTTGAAGGAAGTTCGAGGACTAATCGGGAGGTTACAATTCATTCGCCGCTTCGTCTCCCAGCACTCACAAAGATGTAGGCCGTTTTACGAGCTTACTAAGCCGGGAGTCAAGTTTGATTGGGATGACAAATGTCAGGCAGCCTTTGATGGACTAAAAGACTATTTGGCCAGTCCACCTGTCCTGAGGCCGCCGATTCCAGGCAAACCGCTTGTGCTTTATATCTCTGTCCTGGAAGACTCCGTAGGTGCTGTCCTAGCTCAAGTGGACGAAGAAAATAGGGAGAGGGCAGCATACTACTTGTCGAAACTTCTTAACCCTTGTGAGCAGAGATACTCGGCCATGGAGAAGACTTGTGCAGCTCTGGTCTGGGTAGTTCAGAAATTGAAACATTACTTCCTAGCTCATGAAGTTCACCTTATTGCTCGCATGAATCCAATCAAATTCCTCCTTGAAAAGTCTGTTCTTACTGATCGACTGGCGCGTTGGCAAAGCTTTCTTTCCCAGTTCGATATCATCTACATTCAGCAGAAAGCTATCAAAGGATATGCCATTGCCGAGATCCAAGCTCGGATCGAAGTGAGATTAGCGCCGTTGGAAAGAGGACGCGGAGCTCTTCAACATATGTGAAAATCAATCCAATCCAACGGTCTGATTTAAAATGAAAATGACTGTGGCACAACTCTTTTTCTGATTCGGGCTGACAGATCTCAGGGACAGAAGCAAGGCCTCCTACTCTTGAGCTTTGACCGGGGATCAAATGATGGATCTAGGACCTGGGATTTTTATGGTAGGTAGAGGTGGGGATTAGGAAAACGCACATGGGTCTTTTGCCTGGTTTGGACTCCGTTTGAGGGGTGGAAAAATTCAAATGCCAGCCTCTATCCCGCGGACTGGCCCAGGGGCAGACAGACAGGGGTCTGAACAGAAGGCTTGATGGTAAGGCAAACGGGTTCTGATCGTCGTGAAAATTTAACTGGGACTAGGGGAGACACGGGGTGACCTACCCTCCAAAAATCAGCTCGATCCAACGGTTGGATTAATAGATCTCTCTTCGTCTTCCAGCTTCAGATCTGCAGGTCGCAGCCCAGGGCAGCAGCTTGGATGATGGGTCGTGGTGGCTTGCTAGCAGCTCCTCCGGCGGCGGCGGCAACGGTGGACGATCCCAATAGATAGTAGAAGAGAAGAAGAAGAGGTTTGGTGGAAGAAACTAGATCTAAGATCCAGATCTAGAGGGGTTTGGGGGTGAATTGGTGAAGAACACCAAGAACAAGAGAGAGAGAGAGAGGGGGGCGCCCAATGGCTTCTCCAAGTAGTTTCTTCATTCAAATGGCATTAAAACTCCAAAATGGGAAAATACATGTCTTTATAGGTTACATGCCAAATCCATATCCACCCTTAGATCTAGGTATGGGGGAGTGGATGGCTAGGATTAGATGTGACCACTTAAATAAAATAACCCACTAGTGGCCAAAAGAGGGGGCGCCCCTCTCACCTTGTCAACATAAGGGGCTAGCCCCTTTAATCCCATTGGACCACCCCTTAACCACCCTTGACCACAATAAATAAAATTACAAGCACATGGGTAATTTATTCTGGTGGACTTGGGTTAACTTGCATGAGAATCGTGGCTTAGGCACTGAGCCATTCGCTAGGGGCATAGGTTTCATCGTTAATGCGGGGTCTGACATTAACGCAAGGATGTAGGGTTTAATAATCTATCCAGACGGAAGGTCCGGATTGATTTGGAAGGCATGTATATGGGTAGCAGCTTGGGCACGAAGCCGTTTGCTGGAAATGTGAGTTTTATCGTTAATGTGGGGTTTACATTAACGCAAGGATACGGGATTTGATAACTGACCCGGGCGAAAGGTCCGGATTGTTCCCGAGGGACATTATATGGATGGCAGCTTGGGCACAACGTCGTTTGCTGAAAGTACGAGTTTTATCGTTAATGTGGTGTTTTACATTAACGCAAGGATATGGGATTTGATGATCCACCCGGACGGAAGGTCCGGATCGATTTCAGGGGACTTATATGGATGGCAGCTTGGGCACGAAGCCGTTTGCTGGAAACGTGAGTTTTATCGTTGATGTGGGGTTTAATAATCTGTCCAGACGGAAGGTCCGGATTGATTTGGAAGAACGCATGTGAGTGACGTTCCCTTTCGGGATCCTTCACCCTCTATCATCATCTCATCATCATTTATTCATTTTTTTTCTCTTTCTCTCTTTTTCTCTTCTCTTTTTTTTCTCTTTCTTTTTTTTCTTTCTCTTCTTTTTTTTTTAATTGTCGCTTTCCGTCGATTCTTCACAGGATAGCGGCGCTGCATGATAGAGCTTTAGATGTTTGCCATTGAGGGGCGAGAATTGTATATCTCCCCGGTGGTTAACAACCACGTAAGCTCCGCCCTCATAGACTATTTGGACTACATAAGGGCCTTCCCAATTTGCAGCCAACTTTCCTTTTGGGTTGGACGCCATGACGCCCTTTCTTTTGACCATAACAAGGTCACCTTTCTTAAACTCTCGTCCTTTGACGAGTTTGTTGAAAGCATTTGCCACGCGGGCTTGATACATCTGAATATTCTTCTGGGCCTGGAGGCGCTTCCCCTCTAGCTCAGCCAATTCTTCGTGTGCCTGTGTGTGGTGCGTCTGTTTGTTCTAGGTCCCGGTTTAGGGCGGTGTTGTCTGTCGGTGGCTGTCCGGATGGGTCAGTTAGGTGACTAGGTGTGGTCTTTTCCTAGACTGCGGTAGTACCCTAACGATTTTATCTAGAAGCTACCCTTGTCCTTGTCTCTGGTCGTATAGCGGCTGTCTTCTAACTGTTGGGTTTTCCCCTAGTAGTTGACTGATGAGTTGCTCTGCCCAGATTGTTGTCATCCTTCGCCGCCTGTGTTCCTGGTGGTTCTGCTTGCTTGTGCTGCGACAGCGGTGGATGTATTCAGGCGTCGATGTCCGAGTCTGTCTGTGCCGTGTCTGGCTCCCATCAACCCGGGTTGGCTTAGCGGTTGATAGGAAGTCTTGTTGTTGTGTCTCGACGGCCTCGTCCAATTCGAGATGTTAGTTCTGGACATTTCGAGGCATTGTTCTACCTCGATCTGTGTGTCCAGATGGGGTGAGGGTTCTTAGTGTTTCCTCAGGTCTCCGTGGTTTGGTTCTCGCGGAGCGTTGTTTTCCCTGGCTTAGGATTAGACAGATTGACAGCTTGCTCTACCGTGCGCGATGATCCTGACTCAGAGTCGTAGGACTCAAGGACTGTTGTGGTTGTAGGTCTAGTTTGCCTTGGCTAGTGTGGTCGGCAGTGTTCTGTGCTGCCACTGTGTGCGTAGTACTGACTGTGTGTACTTTAGCGCTTGTGCTTCAGAGTCTTCAGATTTTGTGGCTCCTCTGTGATTGGTGCCTTACGGCGCGCATGTGGCGTGACGGCTTTTATAGCGGGGCACTTCTTCCCTGAGATGCGATTTTCAAGCTAGTTCCGAGGGCTTCCCCGACTATGCCGTAGCGTCTGCGGGGGGTAGAATACTAGTTAGAGGCCTGGCTTATGGTCGAGAGCCAATGTGTGCACACGGAGTCAGGGGCGTTGGACTCACATCGACGGGCGTGACCCTGACTGGACCTTGCAGTGGTGGTTTCCACGTGGACCTGCGACTTGGCCTTTTTGGTGGACATCAGAACACACCACTTGAGATCGGATAAGGTTAAGAGGATTAACTCATTCTATCTCTCTAACATGAATACACTACCCGACCCCAGGTAGAGTAGATACCAAACCAAAAATATGAAAACTCGGACATAGTCCACCCTAGATCCACTTGGACTAACTTATCCAAACCTATTGATCATGAAATTTTTAGATTTTTGATTTGGTAACTTACCTTAACTGGGGTTAGATATGATATTCCACGTGAAAAGATAGAATGAGTTAACCACATAATAAGGGGCTTAATCCTAATTGACCTTGGGTATAATAACCTTGCTATCAAACTCGATTAAAGGCGGGTAAGTAGAATAACTCACCTTAAACGGCTCTTATTCTGTTAGGGCCGGTTTGATAAAATGAACTGTCGGGACCTTGTCGGATTCCATGAGAGAGAAGTTCGAGTGGGCCTCACACTCTCCCCTCTCACAAACGCGCCTATCTGGGGTCGGGTACCGTGTTCGAACAACAAAGTCACCCTTAGTGGTCCAAATTAATGTAGAATGCCCAACTAGTTATACTGTTAGGTATATGTCCACACAAATGATAGTGACCAACTACTTGTAGGGGGAGATTTTTTCATTGGACCATGGGAGGGCCACACCGATTTTTTCTTTGTTATCCATTAGATGGTGCTGTGGACCCCTAGAGCATGTGTCACCCTTACAATCTTTGGGCAAGCCCAAGGGGTGATATAGCTTGGTCCATGAGTCACCTGGTCCACAGAGCAACAGGTGGAGTCCTGAGGGCTAGCTTGCCCCTCAGCTTTGCATGCACCACAGCCACATCTTCATCTGGTTGGATGCTGTTTTTCCATCAGATGGGAAGAAATAAATCTTAGCAAAATCAGAAAAGTGGGGTTGGGTGAATATTTCGATCTTCATCTTCAACCCCGCCTGATGTGCACCGGCTGCTCCGGCATGGACCTCCTTCATGACACTTCGGGCCTCTTCACTGGACAGGCATCGAAGAAGCACCTTCTGTCTGGCGTCGGCCACGATTCGGAACCTTGACATGGCCAAAGCTTATGACCGGGTGGAATGGGATTTTCTTCTGCAGACTTTGAGGAAATTTGGCTTTTCCTACAGATTCACTTCTCTTATTGCTCAAGTGCTTATGAACTGTTGGTTTACAATCTCCTTCAATGGCTCTTTGCATGGTTATTTCAAATCTTCTAGAGGGGTTCGTCAAGGTGACCCATTGGCTCCATCTTTATTCATCTTGGCTGAAGATGTTCTCAGTAGAGGGATTAGACTGTTGTTTTCCTCTGGAAAATGTCAGTATTTTCATTTGCCTCGAGGCTCTCCAAGGCTTACTCACCTTTTGTATGCGGATGACTCTTTAATTTTTCTCAATGGCAGCATATCAAATGTGAAGCAGCTGCTGCAGTTTCTAAAACAGTATGAAGGTTCTTCTGGACAAAAAATAAATGCTTCCAAAAGTGCATTTATGGTTAGTAAACATATGCTTTCTGCTTCTATTTCAAGGATCAAGCAAATTACTGGGTATTTACACAGAATCAGGAGAATGACCTATCTGGGTATCCCATTATTCAGAGGTAGATCGAAGGTGATGCATTTTAAATACCTTGTTGAGAGGGTGAGTGCCAGAATGGCTGGTTGGCAGGGCAAAACCTTATCTCAAGCTGGTAGAATGGTCTTAATTCGAGCAGTTCTTTCCTCTCTCGCTGTGTATTCTGCTAGTGCCACATCAATTCCTTGCACCACTATGAATCAAATTGACAGCATTTGTTCTACATTTTTTTGGCAAGGTCTGCAGACTGAACACAGAAGACACTGGACTTCCTGGGATAAAATTTGCAGGCCTTTAAATCAAGGAGGTCTGGGAATCCGGAGATTGCAAGATATTCAAGTCTGTTGTCAGGTGAAGCTTCTCTGGCTCTCTCTGTATGGACAGTCTCTATGGGCCCAGTATGTTAGATGTAAATACTTGAAAAATGGCCATATAGTTAATTGTATCTCAGCTTACCCTGCTGGTATTAGACATAAAGATTTTATGAAGGCCAAAAATATCCTACTCATTGGTGCTCGGAAAGCTATTCAGGATGGTCGAGATACAAATTTTTTCAAGGACAGTTGGTTTCAAAACCAGGCCCTGTGCACTTATCTTTCTCTTCAGGATAGTATAGAAGATTACACTGTGCAAGATGTCCTTTCTAATCCTTTACATGTTGCATGGCTCTCCATACATGATCAACAGACTCGTAACACTCTCATGGGCATGGAGCTTAAGAATGGAAAAGATATTCCTATATGGAGATTCTCTGAATCTGGGTCTTTCAGCATACAATCAACCTACAGGTTTATCAAGGGAAGGGGTCCCTACTCCTGCCCCTCATGGCACAGCAAGCTTTGGAAATTTAATTTTCACCCAAGGGCATCTCTATTTTGCTGGAAGATATTACATAAAGCTATTCCTGTGGATAGTAGAATTCAAGCAAAAGGTATTCAGTTGGCTTCTTGCTGTTCCTGCTGTCTAAATTCTAGAAGTATGGAAGATGAAAATCACTTATTCCTGCACGGTGAGGCTGCTTCCTTCTTATGGGAGGCCTTCTCTATTCTGCTCCCTGGTATTAATAGCAGTATTCCTCAATTTTACAACTGGCTGTCGGTTCTGATAACTGATACTGTGATAACTGATCCTATTGGCTACCTCTCACTGTTAGTGACTACTTTAATCATTTGGGAGATTTGGAAAATTAGGTGTTCTTGTAGATATGAGGGATCTATTCCCAATCTGATTAAGGTGAAGGATAAAATCCTTGTTGAAGTGAAGGACAGGGCAAATCAAATTAAGTTTAACAGGATTTCTGTGGAAGGCCTGCAGATTATTAGGAGGTTGGGTATTGATCTGAAAATCAAAACTCCTGCTGTGGTTGTAGTCCATTGGAGAGCCCCATCCTCTCTTTTTTCTCTTAATGTGGATGGCTCAAGTAGAGGGAATCCTGGGCCTGCAGGCGGTGGAGGGTGTATCCGCAACTCTTTTGGCCAGATGCTGTTATGTTTCTCATTTTATTATGGTTCAGGATCTAACCTGGTAGCAGAGGCAAGGGCTCTTATGGATGGGCTGCGGCTTGCTATTGCTCATTCCCTGCCATTATCAGTGATTTACACTGACTCAATGATGCTTGTAAATCTGTTAAAGAAATATAAAGCTCCCCCTTGGACCATATTACCTTGGTGGCCGGAAATTCTCCAAGCCATAAAGACGATAGGATGCAGTGTGGAGCACACCTACAGGGAAACCAACAAAGTGGCTGATGCTTTGGCAAAAATGGCGGCTTCCAGTGGCAGCAATACTACATTCCATAACTTTGATGAACTGCCAAGGTTAATCAAAGGCTTTGTTAGAGCTGATGCCATGCACCTTCCCAATGTGAGAAAGATTTTTGCATAGCCTTTGTACAGATGGTGGGAACTGAGGAGGTGTTTTTTGGGATTCCTTTTTTGCATAGTTCTTGTACAGATAGTGGGAACTGAGAAAGTGTTTTCCGTTGTAAATCTCCTTTGGAGGTGGTTGTACAATTTTGGGGGTTATTAGGGGGGTTCTCCCCCGGCTCCCTTCTATTATAATAAAATTTAGAACCGGGAGACTAACAAGGAGGAGTGGGTCCATTCTCCCTTCCTGAGGGAGGGTGCACTCGACCTTGCTTAATCTCTTAAGGTTGGTTTGAATAAAAAAAAAATAGCTATCAAGCTGGCACGACTTCGGTGGAAGCTGCTTCTTCTCTCTTAAGGCCTGGCCTCTCTCTAGGCTAGAGAGAGAAGCTCCGGCGACATTTCTCCCTGCTTGTGGTTTTGGTGTTCGTAAGCCCCCCTTCCCCGCCGGTCATGGCGGATGCGGCGGGGGAAGTGGTCTCAGCCCAGGTTTCAGAAGACCCAGTGAGTACCCTTCCTGAGAAGCCCCGTCGATCATTTGCACAAATCCTTCTGGAAGGCAGACAGCTCCCATCGCGTAGGATAGCAGTGAAGTCGCCGGCATTTACAGATTCAGGTGAACCTGCTGTGTTTTTCTCTTCTGAAGATATCCAAGCCTCATGCGTTTCTCTTCAATTTGCTATCATTGCAAAATGTTCCTACGGCCGTCCCTCCATTCCGGAGGTTAAGGCCAGTCTTGCTCAAGCTTTCCATCTCTGCTCCGAGCCGATCATCAGCAAAATGAACCCCAGGCACCTTCTCATTCGACTGGGCAACGAAGCCGATTTTCTACGGATTTTGCTTCAGAAGAGCTTCTTCATCAAAGGTTTCATGTTCAGATTCTTCAAATGGCAGACTGATTTTGATTTCAACTCGGATCCTCCCATCGTCCCAGCCTGGATAGGGCTCCCGGACCTGCCTGCAAATTTCTATCACGAAGACATGCTTCGATCGATTGCTGGTAACATCGGCACTGTCCTTCGGATCCATGATTCTACCATAGCTATGACCAACGCCGCTGCGGCGCTGGTGTGTGTTGAGCTCAATCTGGACAAGCAACGGCGAGATCGAATTTGGATCGGCACTGGCAGTGGTGGATTTTGGCAGCAGGTGGATTACCAGAGGGTACCTCGATTGTGCTCTTTCTGTCACAAAATCGGCCACTCAGACATTGAATGTAAGAAAAAACTCAGTAAATTGCCTTTTAAGAAGGCCGTGAATGATTCTGATGAATTGCACGCCCCACAGCAAATCTACAAGCCCAAACGGGATGCTGATAAGGAGACTCCTTCATTGATTGCTAACAGATTTTCAGTGCTGAGTGAGGTTGCTGAGGATCCCAGTCTGGAAGTGGCTAATCTTCAGGAGAAAGTGGTTGATGCTGTATGTCCTGTTGCGGACAGCTCTCCTTCTGTATTCTGTGGAGTTCAGGATAACAAAACTCCGGCTACAGTTCTTGTTTCTTCCTACAAGAAAGGGGTGTTTGCTTCTGTTCCTTCAGTCATAAACTCACTCCCTTGTATAGAGGAAAGTTCTGAGTCAGAGGAGTTCCCTTCAATCCACCAGCTTCCTAGGGAACGTGTACTATCTTCTAACGCCCCAGGTGAGAACAAGTATGTTCTGAATATTGATCAATCTAATTCTGTTTCGGCTTTGTCCGCTGCGGAGAACTCAAGAATGGTTGGAAATGCTAGTTCATGCTCTAAATTTTCTCATTCGCATTTGATCTCTGATAATTTGGCCTCTGGGGCTTTGTTCTGTGACACTCGGTTGACTAGGGCTAAAGCCAAGGAACGGGCAGCTGATTTTCCCCCCTTCCCTGATGATGATTAGTCCCTTCTTGGTCTGGAATATCAGGGGCATTGGTAATTCTGCCTCTGTTAGATATTTAGCTCAGCTCATCAGAGTGCATAATCTCCATATGGTTGCTATTTCAGAGCCCAGTATAAATTTCAGTCGTGCCCAAGGGATTGCTCGAAAAATCAGTCTGCTGTCTGTCATTGGAAACAATGGTGAACACTCTAAAATTTGGTTTTTCTATAATTCCAGTTTAGACATTCAAATATTGCAACTTCATCCGCAATATCTGTCGGTGGGAGTGATGGAAAATGGTTCAACTGCTTATGTCCTTACTTTTGTTTATGCGTCTTGCAATTTTCATGTTCGGAGAGAACTTTTTGATTCTCTTATGACCTTCAGCCTTAGTGTTTCTACCCCTTGGATATTGGGGGGGGATTTTAACTGTGTGATGACTCCGGATGAGAAGATAGGTGGGAATCCCCCTCCTAGTGTTCCAATGTTGGATTTTCAGGGTTTCACAGCTGCCACTGGTCTTATAGATGCAGGATTTACTGGCTCCAGCTATACATGGTCAAATAATCAGCTTGGCCCCACTTACATAAGAGCGAGGCTTGACAGAATTTTTCTTAATCAGTTAGTGTATGATCTTGGCAGTAGGGTTCTTGTTACCCATTTATCTAGGGGGCCATCTGACCACGCTCCGATTCTTTTATCAGTTTCTTCAAATACTCAGAGGCCTGGGAGGTTTATCTATCAACAGATGTGGCATTCTCATTCCAATTTCCTGGAATTTGTTACAAGTAAATGGAATGATAATAGTTTGGCTGTTACACACCCATTTCATTCTTTGCAGAGTAAGCTGAAATCCCTTAAGTTTCATCTTAGGGAATGGAACAAAGCTGTCTTTGGAGATATTAATAAGGCTAAGGAGGAAGCTGATCAACTTCTTACTCAAGCTCAAGCCCATTTTGATGCTCACCCCAGTGCGGAGAATAGATCTGATCTTAATCTGGCAATGGCTAAAATGAATAAGATATTGGCCAGAGAAGAGACCTTCTGGTATCAAAAATCCAGAGTTCAATGGCTTCAGGCTGGAGATAGAAACACTAAGTTTTTTCAAAACTATACTAAAGTTAGACAGCAAAGGAACTACATCCAGAAATTAAAGATCAATGGGGTATGGGAGGAGGATCAGGAACTCTTGGCTTCTGAAGCAGTGGGTTACTTTCAGCAGTTGCTTTCGTCTGAGGCTCACTGTATTGATGAAGACTTACTCTCTGTTATCCCTGCTTTAGTGACTGATGATCAAAATTCTCTTCTTTGTGGTATTCCATCGGGAGAGGAGATTAAAAATGTTGTTTTTTCTCTATCAGGTAACAGTGCCCCGGGGCCTGATGGCTTCACAGGGAGCTTCTATGTTTACTGTTGGGATATCATCCGTTTGGATGTGATAAGAGCAGTGCAGGGCTTTTTTCAAGGATGGGGCCTTCCTCAAGGGGCCACCTCTACCATTGTTTGCCTCATTCCCAAGACTAAGAGCCCTTCTTCCTTTGTGGATTTCAGGCCCATTAGCCTATGTAATTTCTCATTCAAGATAGTTTCTAAAATCCTGAGTGACAGATTGAGAATGATTCTTCCGAATATTATATCCATGGAGCAAAGTGGGTTCATAAGCGGGAGACTTATTACTGATAATTTCCTGCTGGCTAGGGAACTTTTCTTGGAGTTGGACAGGCCGGTCAGGGGTCATAATATGCTTATAAAACTAGACATGGCCAAAGCGTATGACAGAGTTGAATGGGATTTCCTTTTCCTCACCCTTAGAAGATTCAGATTTTCTAACAGAGTTGTCTCCCTTATCTCACAGTTAGTTTCTAACTGTTGGTTTTCTATCTCCTTTAATGGGCGTCTCCATGGTTACTTTAAATCCTCTAGAGGTGTCCGACAGGGAGATCCACTAGCTCCAGCATTATTTATCCTTGCAGAGGAGGTTTTAAGCAGAGGTTTGAGTAACCTTTTCCACTCTGGAAAATGCAAATATTTTCACCTGCCCCGTGGAGTTCCACTGCAATCCCACATTTTATATGCTGATGACTCCATTATTTTTTTAAATGGTGGTTCTCATTCTGTTAAGCAGCTGCTCCTCTTTCTTGAGAAATATTCCACATCCTCTGGTCAGTGCATAAATGCTTCAAAAAGCTGTTTTATGACATCTAAACATATGTCTACTTCCTCCATTAATAGACTGAAGCACCTCACGGGTTATCAGTATAAGTCCCACTCAATCACTTACTTGGGCATTCCACTGTTTAAAGGTAAAGCCAAGATTACTCATTTTAGATATCTTCTTGACAAGCTACAGTCCAGACTTGCAGGTTGGCAGAGTAAACTCCTTTCACAAGCTGGCAGGGCAGTTCTCATCCGTTCTGTGCTTTCTTCAATTTCTATCTATGCTGCAAGTGCTGTTGCTGTTCCCAGTTCCATGGCATGGACGGAGTTGCTTTGTAATGTGAATTCTCTTAACTCTCATCTTTTTGTTTTGCTGGCGGGTTACTGTTCCACACTATTTTGGTGTGTCTTTGTACAGGGATTTTTTGGGACCCCATTGCTTATACTTGCACATTCCTGTTTTACATTTAATACACTAGTGGTACTATATGTGTGTGTGTGTGTGTGTGCGCGCCCCCAAAAGCTCTCTCTACAAAAATGCTACACCAAGGTGATGTGGCACCCACTGTCCCTCAACAAAACAAAAAAGGAGAAATTTTATGAGTCCACTTTATATACTATGGAATCCCACTCTCTCTCTAAGATCAAAGATACATGGGCTTTGAGGAAATATGGATAGTCTGGGTCCAGACATGCATCTCCTCGGCTTCTTTCATTGTCCTTATCAATTGCAAGCCACCTTCTTTCTTCTATAGTGGGAGGGGGCTCAGGTAGGGAGACCTTATGTCCTCTCTCCTCTTTGTGCTAGTGGCTCATGTGCTGATTAAGGTTTGGTTGAGAATAGAGGATTCTGGTCTGATTAGGGGTTTCCAGGTTGGGAGAGGAGGTCCCTCAATTTCTCACTTACAGTATGCCGATGATACCATCATGTTCCTAGCAGAGGATGAACAACAACCTTATGTGACTAGACTTTTGCTGGATTTGCTGGAGGAGGTCATTGGTCTGAAAGTTAACTTCAACAAGAGCTTGTTTGTTGGGGTTAAAATGGAGGACATGGCCCTTCGGAGGGTGGTTTACATTCCGAGGTGCTAGTTAGTAGCTTTCGCTATCTCCTACCTTTTACTCCCTCTGACCCCAGATGCTTTACGGCATGTAGATTGGCTACCTATTATACAACGTTATGAGTCTATAGCCTGGCTAGTTGGAAGGCTAGATTGCTCTCATATGGGGGCAGGTTGGTGTTATGTAGATTAGTTTTGGACAACCTGCCTATCTATTTTCTCTCCATGTTATGGATCCCGAAGTTTGTGGCGCACAATATTGAGTCTATTTAGGGGAGATTCTTTTGGCACGGGAGTGGGGGGACTCGTAGGGGATGTCATGATATCAAGGGGGGAAAGGTGGTTGCTAGTAAGGAAGAGGGAGGCACGTGGCTCAAGAATATTAGATATTTCAATTTGACTCTTGTGCAATTGACTATGGAAGTCGGGGTAATAGATGATGGGCTCTAGGCGCAGGCTATCAGACATAAATACTTCAGCAGGAGTAGAGTCTGGGATTTGGAGTCAGTAGCTCGGTATCGAACCTCCCCGATTTGGCACGACATTTTGTCTTGCAGGGACATTATCTACTCTGGCGTTCGGGTCCTTCTAGGAAAAGGCGACCAGTGCCTTTTCTGAAAGGACAACTGATATGGATATTGGAGGCTTCACGTTGGAGGTTTCCTTCCCCAGCCTATTTGTTGCTTCAGTTGTCCATTTGGGTTTGGTCGCCCAGGCTTTTGACCCCTAGCTCTTAGGAGACATCTGGGCATCGACCTTCAGGAGGGTCTTCAGGACCGTCGAGATGGAGCAGCTTTAAGACCTCTTACTCTTTCTTCTCGCCTATACTCCTCATCCCGATAGGGAGGATGCGTGAATTTGGAGGTGGGGTACCGATGGGACCTTCTAAGTGAGGTCTGCTTAATCCATTATCTTTGATGGAGGGCTTCGCCACAGCCTCGCCCCTCAGGTGTGGAGGCCGCGGAGGCCGCGGAGGCCGCGGAAGGTAAAGTTGCTCACTTGGAGGATTTCCCACGGGAGATTGCCCACTTGGAACAGGCTGCTTCATTACCTTCCGAGCATCCAGCCAGCCTGTTGCTTATACGGTCAGGAGGACGAGATTCTGGGCCACCTGCTTGTATGATGTATCTAGTCACAGGAGGTGTGGGAGGGTCTTACTAGGAGAGTCCACTATGCCATCAGTAGTCAGACAGAGGTGCATCACTTCATCGGGTTGTGGGGCAGAAGGTGACTCCATAGAGGTGATAGAGTTGTGTGGTGGCTGATCCTGCATGACACCCTATGGTCGTTGTGGGGCAAACGGAACAATTGGACTTTCAGGAGGGAGGCTAGAGTAGTGGAAACTCTTGTATCTTTCATTTGTGATAGAGTGAGAGAATAGACAGAGTCGCTTTGTAATGTGAACTCTCTCTACTCCCCTATTTTTGTTCTGTTGGGTGGTTAGTGTCTCTCACACTGTCTTGGTGTGACTTTTTGTACATGGATTTTTGGGGAGCTCTTCGACTATATTTGTACATCCCTTTTTTCATTTATACAATTAGTGATACTACCCACTTCAAAAAAAAAAAAAGATCAAAGATACATTCATGTTAGGGGCTCTAGCTTCTCTCCTGAAGATCCTACTGTTTCTTGCTCCCCATAAGGCTCAAAGGGTAGCGTGCAGAATGAGCCACCAAATGTGCCTATCGCTCTTGAGTATCCATCTCTTGTGCCATTGTCGGATCAATTGGTGCACATTATCTTACCTAGGAACCTATTCGTCAAATGTGTCCATATCTCTTTAGAGAAGGAGCAATCTACGAAGAGGTGATCTAGGGACTCCTTTTCCTCACAAAGAACACACATGTGGGATTACCTGTCAGGAATGTAGCCAACTTGTCACAACTGGGTAGCCGGCCATGTGAAATCCTCCATATAAGCAGTTTCACCCTAAATGGGCTCCTGGGATTTCAGATCTGCGATGTAACACCATGTCTCACTCCTCCATCTAAAATAAGGCTGTAGGTTGAGCTAATCGGAAATCTTCCTTCCTTGTCCTATCTCCACCATCATATGAACGTTGCGGGCTTCTGGGGCAAAGTGTAGGACAAAAGATAGGAGTTTGTCCAACAATCTCCTCTGCCTTAAGGTTTCTTCTGAAGGATGGAGACCAAGTTCCCCTTAATAGCTGTGTCAAAAACCTAAGAAACTAATGCTGTTTGTGCAGAAGCAATCGCAAAAAGTCATGGAAAGATCTCCTCTAGAGTATAGTCACCGCATCACCTATCTTTCTAAAAGAGACACTTTTGCCCATTCCCCTGGCGGACACGTGCACTAACCGAAACGAGAAATGGTCACTAGAATTTTTCTAATTGACTTGTCCCTTCACTGTATGGGACATTTTGAGCTGCGTTAATTGCTTAGGTTCTAAATTTGCTTTGCATGAACATTTCTAACAACTTTAGTGTTCCTCCTCCCTGCTACGACATCGTCTGGAGCTCCCCCTGATTGCTGCTCGAAGAAGACTCATCCACGGTCATCCTCGACTTGGTCCCGTCTCGATTGGACTTCGGGAGCGGCCGTGGCGCCTGCATCCAGTTGCTGTTGTGCTGCACAGATCAGGACCTGCTAGTGACCTGAGGCGACTTACTTGAGCTCCCACGGTCACATCCCATAGCTTCTGAAGGCGCTGCTCAACCGAGAGCTACTACAACCTGTCAGTGTTCATCAGTAAAAGGTAGCGAACCATTCGGCATCCGGAAGAGCATTTTCTTAATTTTCTCCCTTCGGTGCCCTGTTCTGACTGTTCCTCAACTGAACAGACCCCCGCCAACATTTCTGGCTGCTCCAGTCATTTTCGATCACCGTCGGCATTCCCACTAGCGCAATTTTGAAGAGGACTTGATGACAGTTCCAACGCCTCTTGCCGCGCTCCATTTGGAGTCCGAGACTGCCAGTGACAGCCTCAGCTTGCTGCTACTGTGTTCCTGTAGTAGTCAGAACCAGGAAGCAGAGACCCTATTCGTGGCCCTTCCCCGATTGGCACTGACAACCTGGGAACTCCAAAAAAATCAGTCAAGACCCTGGTCCAATTACCAGGAGTTGGCCACTCATTTCGTCAAAAACTGAGTTCGGGAGTGGTTGTAGCGGCGCCAACAACGTCCATCTGTCCCCTATTCTAGAGTGCGGACAGAACCGGGCACCGCCACCCAATTAGTTTTGAGCTCAGCTTTTCCCCTCCCCGTCTGGCCGGCTGAGCGCCCCTCCCTGCGTGGAGGTACATTTTGGTTGTAATATAATTCCCCACCCCTAGTACAACCCCATTGCAAGGGGTGTAGTGTATATAACTTAAATTTTCAGGTTGAAGCTTCATCGGTGCGGCGAGCGGGTGCATACCCATGCCTCCCCACTCACCCTCGTCTCCGACCGGGATCGGTGTATTCACGCCGATCAGGTGAGCTCCTGAACACTTCTCATTGCTGGGATTTCTTTGCTTAGTTTAGGAGGGGGATGTGGGGGACGTGTATAAATTTTTTGGTAATTTTCTAAGATGGTTAAGGGGGTGGGAAAAATGGATCGTCAAATTTCTATCTCGTAAATCTGCACACTGGTAGACTGTGAGGGGTGGAAAGATGAAGGTGGACAGAGGGGCAAACAGAGGCTGATCTACGTGACATTTGAACTAAGAACGGGGGAAGACAAGGGGAACAAACCCTGAAAATCTCAGCTCGATCCAACGGTCGGATCTTGAGATCCAAGCTCCTCTTTCACCTTCTGTCCTGAACCTCAAAATTCTTGACAGTAGGCTGAAGATCAGGTTGTGGCGGCTCATTGGCGGCACAAATGAAAGCGGCGACGACAGTGGCCGGAAGTCGCATCCAGCGGAGGTGATAGATCTTGGAATCACTCCAAGAACAAGGCTTCACACCTTGGAATCAAGCAACCATCACAGCTACAAGAGGAAGAGAGAGGGGAGCCCAAGGCACAATGGAGAAACTTCTCAATTTTCTTCATAAATTCTCTATGAAAATAATAAAATACAAGAGTTTTATATGAAAGGTAAATGACCTTAACTATCCTCAGATCTAGGTTTAGGGAGGGGTAATTAGGGGATAGAAGATTCTTCTCCCATGTGGTCAAATTAAGACAACAACAATCAATGATCTTGAAATCAAGGATAAGAAGGGGTTAGAGAGAGACTCCGGCGATTTTCCTCTTCTTCCGAGCGCTAGGGTTCAATCGACCCCTCCTCCTCGCTGGGTGGAGGAGAGGGTTTCTTCTGTCTCCGATCTGGCAAGGCCGCTGGAGCAGCAGTCATCCTCAAGCTGGATGGGGGGACGAGCATCCCGACCATGGATCCGGGTAAGGTTTCTTTGAACGGATCTGAGGTGTCTATCGGCGGTGCCATGAAGAACAGGAGTTTTGAAGGTGAACAAGAAACGAGCAGTTCGGGCGTCCCAATTATGATTGGCTCAGGCCCAAGCCTAGGTGGATCTTTAGAGAGAAAGGAGATTTCATCTTCTCCAAAAACCACATCGGGCACGAACCACACAATCGTCTGACGAAGTCAGAACGAGCGCACCATGGGCTCTGCGGAGCCCGAATAAATCGTCACCTAGGTGACTGGCACGCCCACGCACTCAATATAAATCGGGAAAACTCCATTCCCGACAACAAAACTTAAATAAATAAAAAAAGAAATAGATGAGAAAAAGTGCGTCCACAGGTGGGCGGCTAAAGATAGAATTCTATAGCAAATTGAGGGTCTAGATAGGCTGGAGGAGGTTGGCCTTTTAGATGCAGATGATAGGAGGTTGCAAGACACTCTAAGGCTTCAGTTTGACGATATCCTTTCTAGAGAGGAGATCTTTTGGAGGCAGAGATCGAGGGATAGATGGATCAAGGAGGGAGACAAAAATACAACTTATTTCCAGCGTGTTGCTTCTGATAGGAGGAGGGTCAACACCGTTACTTGCATTCGGGTGGGTGACCTCTCCATCTCTTCTGAGGAGCAGATCAGAGATCTGGAGAGGGATTATTACTCTAAACTCTTTACTGAGAAGGATCCTTTCATACCGAGAATTGCAGTTGGATTTCTTCCACGGCTGTGGCAAGTTGAGAGATTGGCTATCTTACAGTCCTTCACTGAGGAGGAGGTTAGACAGACAATTTTTTCACTTGCAGGAGATAGAGCTCTAGGGCTAGATGGCTTCCCTTTGGTGTTCTTTCAGCATTGTTGGGCTGTTATTAAAGTGGATCTGTTGGCTGCAATTGCGGAATTCCAGGAGGGAAGAGCACCCTTGAGGGGCATTAATAAAACCCTCATTGTTGTCATTCCCAATAAGTAGGGGGGGTGGCAAAGAATGCTGATTGCTTGATGGCCGACAAGCACGACACAGCGAGTGAGGAAAGCTCCGAGCTAGACTCAGAAGGTGAGAAAGTTTCTTTTGATGAGCTTATGGAGTTATATGATGAATTGGTTGAAAAATACAAAAATGTAAAATCTGAAAATAAAAAGCTCAAAAAGAAAACTGAACATACTTTCCATGACAATGCTTCTTGTGATAGGTGTTCTGAGCATATTGTTCTTCCAAGTCTGTGGATGAACAGTCCACTGCGGGCAAGTCCGTGCATGTCCTGTTAAAGTCCATGAACAGTCCACTGCATTCTAAGTCCGTGCATTGTAATGTCCATGCATGTTCTGGCCTTGGCCAAGAACATGAGTCCGTGCACATTCTACTTAGAAGGAAGGCAAGTCCGTGCATGAATAGTCATGCCTTCACCTAGTCCGTGCACGCTTTCATGTAGTCCGTGGAAGACAAACCCCGTGCATGTTTTGGTTTTAACACCATGTCCGTGCATGCCTTCACAATGTCCGTGCACGTCAAACCCCGTGCACATTCTGGACTTAGTGTATGGTTGATTGGGTTGCATACCATGTCTGTGCACGTCTTCGCAATGTCCGTGCACGTCAAACCCCGTGCATATTTTCTTGCTATGTGCTACTTGTATTTAAGCTCGTGCTTGTTCCCTTCACAAAACATGCATCCGTTCATGTTTTGACACTGCTTCATAAAAAACTTGCATCCGTGCACTTTTTGTCTCTGCCTCTCAGAACCTGCACCCGTGTAGGTTTTGACCACTTGACAGAACTTGCATCCGTGCAAGTTTCCTTGAAACATGTATCCGTGCATGTTTGCCTTGCTTCACATAGCCCACGAATTGGCCATCAAGTCCGTGCACATTTTGTTGACTCAGGTCTGTTCACAGACAAGTCCGTGCAAGTTTTGCTTGTCAAGTCCATGTATATAAAAGTCTGTGCATATTTTGAGAACCAACGTCCATGCACTTCTTGTGTCAACTGGAAACAAACCCCGTGCACGTTTCAATCTAAGTACCTTCCGTTTGACACGAGTCCATGCATCTTTTCATATATGCACCTGAATTCTGTGCACGTCTTTATCCTCACACATTTTGTCTGCAATAAAACCCGTGCACCTTTTTGCTCGCTGTTTATCAAAGTCGGAGCATACACTATAGCAAAGACAGTGTATGTCCTTATAAGGTCCGAGCACATTGAAGCAAGTCCATGCATGTTAGCCAGAGCAACTCCGCTGGATCGGGCTTCTTCTCTTTCTCTTTTCCTCAGAATTCTTCTCTCAGTTTCTCACTCAAAACCTTTTTGCCACGATCTCCTTTTTCCTGATGAAGCAATCATCCTGTTTATAGCAGTGGCAGGAAGAAGGGCGTGTGCTTTCCACGAAATCCCACCCTAGAATCTTCACACGTGGCAGCATCTTGCCATTTACGGTACATGTGTCACGATCTTGAGACTTCAATCAACCTTGGGTCACGTGCCACCCATATTTTTCACGGAACATTACCTGTCAAGATAGAAGCAAACATTAGTTCTGCTAAACTAGTCTAACAGAAAAAAATATGCACGGAGTTTGGCTTCCATGGAGTCTATGAAGACATACAGGGAGTTTGTTTGAAACACAAAGTATGCACGGAGTATAGCTTGCACAGACCTGACAAATGATGCAAGGACTTAACATGTTGAGTGGTGCACAAAGTGCACGGACTTGTTTACAAGCAGAAAGGGCAAGGTCTTCAAAACGTGCTTGGACTTATATTGAGCACAGGCTTGTTTATAAGTGAAGAGTCTGCACGGGATTGGACGTGCAAGGACTCTGTGAGGGAATGCAAATGGGGTTTGTGACAAGGGGAAACTTGCACGGGGTACAGCTTCCACGGGGTTCATAAAGCGTGCAGGGACTTGATAACTGGAGAGAAAATGTGCACAGAGTTTTGACTCCACGGGGTTTAAAACAACATGCAAGGACTTGAAGACTTGAAGAAAAACGTGCACGGGGAATCATGTGCACGGAGATGAAGTGCTCGAGGTTTCAAGTGCATGGACATGAAGTGTGCACTGAGTTTCATGTGCTCAGACCTTGTAAAGGTTTGTGCAGACTTTAGATACAAAATCTGCACGGACTTAGTTCCAAGGAAATGTGCACGAACTTCTTTGAAAAATATGCACGGGCTTTATCACAGAAAAATTGCACGGACTTCGTTGAAGAAAATGTGCATGAACTTTATCAAGAAAAATGCGCACGGACTTTGTTAAGAAAACTGTGCACGGACTCCCCCATCCACACCTTAGAACACCCCCTCCCAGGCCCCCTCACAGCTAGGGGCCACCCCCACTCCTTTCCACCCCACTTCCACTCCCATAAACCCCACTCCCCCCAATACCATCAATCTATTGTTCCCCAGTTCGTAGACCAGAAGACCTAAAGATTGCAGAGGAAGCAGCATCGTCATCCCGGTGCTCCTAAAGGCCCAAGAGGTATCAAAAGAAGCGTCTCCAAGTCTACTTTGTAACGGTGGTCATCTTGCCTTCATCTGACTTTGTGGCCGTCCGGGGGAAGCAATCTCCCCCGACTGCGCAGGTGAGTCCCAGACAGTAACCTGAGGACGCCTGCAGACACTACCACAATCAGTCACCAGAAGATCTAACAACATATCTTGATCGATGACTTATACTACAAGTTTTCTTCCATCTCCAAGAAACGGGGCTCCATTTGGCCTCCGAAATAAATTTTTATCTTATTTCTCCTCCGAGTGCACATCTCTGTCTGAACTAAGACAGAACTGACACCATGTCAATGTTCGAGTTGCTGAGGCTGACCCCGTCACCTGCTGGCACCCCCGTTGGTCTCGTTTCGAAGAAGGCTTGACAATGGTTCTATCGCCCTTGACCGTGCTCAAATCGGAGTTTGGGGCTGTCCGTGGCGACGTCGTCTTCCTTGAGCTGCAGTGCTGTGATAGTCCAAGGCAGAAGATAGAAGCCTTGTTCCTAGATCCACCACGACCGACGACGACTACATTGGGTCGCGCCAAAATTCCTGTGCCATCCCCAACCAATCACGGAAGTTTTGGCACTGGTCTTGCTATCATCGAAGTCTGGGAGCTTCCTCCAAAATTCCTGCACTGACGGTCTGTACCCTGTTCCAAAACAGGGATAGATTCGCCCCCGACGTGGCGAGGAGTTTGAGCCTTCGCTTTTCCCCTCCCCGCTTGGCCGGCTAAAGGCCCCTCCCTACGTGGAGGTAATTTTGGTTGTAACACACTTAACCCCCACCCCGAGATCCCCCTCCTGCGGAGGCGTAGTTTTGTAATGGTTTTCCAGATTCGGAAATGTGTTCTCAGATTTCAGTATAGACGTAATTTTTAACTGGGTGATTCATTCACCCCCCTCTGAATCCGTAGCACCTAACCCAACATTTGGTATCAGAGCTGTTCTGGAAATACAACAGCCACGAGAGGGCTAACCCAGGAGGTCACGACGCACAAGGAACGCAAAGAGAACCGCGAAGAGTCACGTACCACGTGACAAAGTAACCCCTCACTAGAAGAAAGGCTAGATGTGTCTACTGAGCCAACACCTAGAAAGGTGAAATCTCAGCTACGCTCTGGAAAGAACCAGAAACAGAACTATCGTATTGAGAACTAGTCAGGGTCACGCCCATCAACGTAAGACCAAAGCCCCTAACCACGTGTGCACACACTGGCCGTAGACCACTAAGCCAGGCCTCTAGTGAGTTTTCTCCCTCCGCAGACGCTGCGGTCAGGGGCAACAGTACTGCCAAATCGGGGTCCCACGAAAACTAGCTTAAAAATCGTATATTGGGAAAGTGCCCCGCTACAAGAGCCAACACGCCGAAGCATGCCGTAAGGTGACAACTAGTGCAGGATTATGAGACACAGACTCTGAAACACGAGTGCTGAAGTACTGACAGGCTAATCATGCACTGTCACTCGTACTACAAAGCACCAATGGCAGTGTAGGAAACTACCGACAGACTTAAGACAAGGAAACTAGACCTACTCACGTAACGATCCTTGAGTCTCACGACTCAAAGTCAAGATCATCACAGATAGCAGACTAAGCCACCAATCGGTCTACTCCTAAGCCAGAGAAAATAATGCTCTATAGGAAACGACTCACGGAGACCCGAGGGAACACCGAGAACCCTCAACACACCTAGACACGCAAACCCGAGGTAGAATAGTACCCCGAGGCATCCAGAACACTGTCTCGAGCTGGACAGAACCGTTGAGACACAGACAAGGTCACCAGTCAACCCCTGGTCTCACCGGGTTGACCAAAACTCGACACGACACAAACACACAGAGACACACACAGCATGCACAAGAAAACATAATAAAATTGACATGTGGGGGAGATTTTGAATAAAAAAACATAATAAAATTGAAAAATCTCATTCGGATTGTATTTATCATAAAAATGAAAAAAAATCTCATTCGGATTGCTTGCAGATTGCTAAGATTTCTTTAATAATAAAAAATCTCATCGTCACGCGTGCCACCAAATGCCGTTATTTAAGTCCGACCATGCCTTCGTTCGTTACATCATATATTTCCTCCCTCCCTCTGTTCTCTCTGTCCTCTTCTTGTTGTTCCGGCCGCGCCTGTGAGCGAGAGGGAGCTGAGGAGGGATGGCACCGCTGGCTGCGGGACAGGTGGTTGCATCGGCCCTGGTGTGTGAGAGGCTGATCAACACTGCCCTTGAGGAGTGTGCTCGGGTGAGGGGCGTCAAGGAGGAGATCGAGAAGCTGAGATCCGCCGTCGGCATCATCAAGTCTGCGCTTCCAGATGCCGAAGGGAAGCAGGTGGGATCGGCACTCGGGCGTACCTGGATCTCGTCTCTTAAACAGATCCTGTTTGATGCCCAGGACGTCCTGGACGAGGTGGCCACAGATGCTGCCCTTCGGAGAAGAGACCACAGGTTAGTGAGGACTAACGTCGTGGGAGCCAAGGTACGCAACATCATCTGTTGTTTTGGTACCGCACATAATTTCTTGGCTGACCGTGGCATCGCACACCAGATAAAACACATCCGGGAGAGGCTAGATGCTAAATCAAATGAGATAAATTCACTTGGGCTGGTAAGGTTAGGTGTAGATAGCATGCCTGTGTTCAGTACACCCAGACGACCGCCAACTAGTTCTCTGCCAACTGATGGTGGTGACGTCATTGGCAGAGATGATGAAAAGAATAACTTGGAGGAGTTACTATTAGTAGGATGTGGAGATGGACCTGAAGGATCTAGTAGCAGCAGGAGCAATGATGTCCAGGTCATTACTATCACTGGCATGGGGGGAGTTGGGAAAACAACTCTGGTGAAGCTCGTGTATAACAGCCCACGAGTGAAGCAACATTTTCACCCGACAAGAGCTACCCATGGAAGCATCTTCGAGTCATCTTCACAACGGCAGTCATCTCGCCCCATTCCGAGCTCGTGGCTGTCCGCGAGAGGCAATCTACTCCGACTGCACAGAAGAGGTCTGGCCAGCAACCTAAGGCTATTTGCAGAAGCTGCCACGACCAGCCATCTGAAGATCTGGAGGCAGTCTCGATCGGGATGTTCTACTGCGAGTCTCCATCCTCCTCCAAGAGGCGGAGCTCCATTCGGCCACCGGAGCGATTTCTTCTCCCTTTTCTCCCCCGAGTGTGCACTTCTGTCCACCCTGGGACTAAACTGACACCCTGTAAGTGTTTGGATTGCTGCGGCCTGCTCCGACATCGTCTAGCACCCCCGTGGGTCTCGTCTCGAAGGCAGCTCGTCAATGGTTCCAACGCCATCAACCGTGCACAATTCGGAGTTCGGGACTGTTTGTGGTGGTGTCATCTTCTAGACGCTGCAGTGCGGAGAAGGTCTGAGTTAGAGAGTAGAGTCCCTGATTCCAGCTCCACCGCGACTGGCGACGACTTTCCCGGCTCCTACCAAAATTCTTGCATACTCCGGGACCAATCCACGAAATTTTGGCACTGGTCTTGCTGGCATCAGAGTTCGTGAGCATCCAGAAGAATTCCTACATCGATAGTCTGTACCTTGTTCCAGAGGAGGGACAGATTTGACTCCGTCATCGCGTAAAGCTCTTTTCTTCGTCTTTCCCCTCCCCGCTTGGCCGGCTGAAGGCCCCTCCATATGCAGAGGTAGTTTTGGATGTAATTCACTTAACCCCCACCCCAAGATCCCCCCTCCTGTGTAAGGCGTAGTGTTGTAATTGCTTGAACAGGCCGAAGCGTCCTCGCCGCGGCGTGGGTAAGCCCCACGCTTCCCCGCACGCCCACGTCTCCGAGCGGGACCGGTTTCTTCAAACCGGTCGAGTAAGTGCTCATTCCCCTGCTCTATTATAGTACTTTTCATTCCATATTAGCTCATAGCTCCGCTGGACGGTGAGAGAGAGAGCCCGAACTCGCAAGAGGAATTATCACGGGCTATGAACAAAAACATGCACACACTATGGCTTATGAAGAATGATCAAAGAGAATGACTCATAGTGTTGTCATCATCAAAACATGTTATCCATCAAAGTACGAAGAGACTCAACAATCTCCCCCTTTTTAATGGATGGCAACACTATGAGTCATTTGCAACTCAATCTGAATACAGAGATGTGCAATGATAGATTGCAATGACAGATGTGCAATGAGCAATGACTATATCAGTATATCAGTATGTTGTCTCCCCCTTTGTCAACAGCAAAAAGGGGTGGAAGGCAAAAAAAATATGCAAAGAAAAAATGAAATGCATCAAGGTTGTGTGAACAAATTAGATGCACGACAACACAGATCATTGGAAGTAGCGTTGATATCGTGAAGAAGCTCCTCTCCGTCTGGTTGGAGGTTGCGGAGCTCGAGAACTTGAACTCGGTGCTGAGCTAGGTTGAGCTGGAGATGGTTGAGTTCTTGGTGGTTGCTGGGCAGGAGGTGGCACAGAAGGTTGGGCTACTGGTCTGGCACTAGTGGATGCTCCTGGAGTGGGAGTGCCAGTGAGGACAGTGGACTGAAGCTCTTTAAGGTCATTGGAGAGCTCTGCAAACCAGTATTAGACTGTGCTACGCACAGTTGCCTCCTGAGATGTCACATCTTCTTATCCTGCTTGGAAATTCTCAAACCTGTCGCTGATTGAAGTGAGCTCAGCCAAGAGATTGTTCACTTTGTCATAAATGGTCTACAAGCTAGGAACCAGAGCATTGGTCACCCCCTTCATTAACTCAATACTTTTTCTCAGCTCAAAACAATGGTTAATAATATTTGTGAAAGAATTTAAATGTGAAACTTGACTTTCTTGTATACTGCTGATCATCTCAGCCATCTTGTTGCATACAGTTAGCAATGACTCCAACAGGTTCTGGGTGGCTTCATCTGACTGTTGTTTATTTACTAAGAACCTTCTCCACTCAGTCATCAGAGATACCTCGAGGTTCAGCAGTCGTGAATGCACTTGGTTTATGTTGACGCGGATCCCGATCGGACACGATCGAAATGGGAATCCCATGCAAGGGTACGATCCGCTCCACATACAAACGTGCCAGCTTGGGCACACCCCAGCTGACTCTGATCGGTAACAACCAAGCCGTCTTTGTCAGTCGGTCTACGAGCAACCAAATGGTATCATGCCCACTCGAAGTCCTCGATAATCCCACCATAAAATCAGTGGTCACGTGGTCACATTTCCACGCGGGAACCTCCAAAGGCTGAAGCACACCTCCGGGTCATTGATGCTCCGCCTTCACCTACTAACAGGTCAGGCGCCTGGCCATGAACTCGGCAACATCTCTCTTCATGCTAGGCCACCAGAACTACCTCCGCAAGTTCCAATACATCTTCGTCGCACTCGGGTGTATGGTGTACCTACTCCCATGAGCCTCACGCAACACTGCACGACTAACTTGCTCCTCCGCTGGGACGTACAACCTGTCATGGAAACGCACCGCATCGTCCTCGCCGAGCACCACATCAGCCAAAGCCAAAATCTGACGCAACTCAAGGTCTGTGATGCGGGACGGATATGCGACCTGGGACTCTAGCTCGCGATCATCCCTTAGTGAGGGATGCGTGGGACCGGGCGCGGTTGAGAAACCAGCCGTGAGTCTCAGGTATCGGCCCTTTCCGCGTTAACTTGGGTTGAGTCACGGGACGGTACACTCACTCACTCTCGCAGCGGTGATAGCAAATATATATGGCTAGAATCTTACACTCACAGCGACATTCAAATATATATGAGGTAAGCAAAATGCGTTAAAGAGTGGGGGCGAGTTTACCTCCACGCGCTGGGCGTGGGGAAGACGTTCCTGGCCAGTTACAGTAACTCCCAGTTAACAACAGTTAAAAACTTTAATTACAGTAATAATTCTATTGCCCACTCCACGTAGGGAGGTAAAGGGCTACAAGTGGGCCCGGGAGGACCGACCCTAGGTTGACGGGCAGCAATCTGGAGGCGAACTCGGCACGAACTCGGCCTGCTGGTCTGACTCGGCACTATTGCAACTCACTGCATTTCTGTAAACAATGAGATGTAAACAATGAGATTGACTATATGAATAAAATCCAAGATTCTTCCCTTTCTCTAGGTGATTGTTGGTGTTAGTCTTTCTGTGGCATTGATGGATTGATGAATGTATGAGCGACAACATCTGTTATGCGCTCGGATGATTATCGAATATTCTCTGCTTCTCATTTCTTTTCGTGTTCTTGAGGAGTCATTACAGAGCCCCAATCCTGGTACATGGGTTATTGGGCTACGATATTCCTCAAAAGTATTCGTACCTCACAGTCACCGATGTGGCCCTCGGTCTCCTCTCCAGGCCTCTGAAGTTGCTTTGAGGATCCGAGACAACCCATCTCGTGATCTCTCACTGCAATCGGCCTCAAATGAGTCAGTTGGCTATCATGCTAGAAATGTAATCCTCAGGAGCTCCAGAGGCGTGAGAATTCCAACTTCCCTCTCAATTCCCCCAGTAGCCATGCCATTTTCCCACAATTTCTATAAATCAACATCCCCCTGAAGTTAATCATTTGAAGCCCTCTAGAACAGCCCATTTGGCAGCCTGATTTCCCCCTCTGTTTGATCCAAAGCCATCACAAACTTTAGAACAGAGGCCCGTGGAAGGGACCAAACCTTCTCGGCACAACCTTCCCGGCGCGAAACCTTCCCGGCGCGCCCAAACCTTCCCGATGTGGGGGTTAGCGCGTGGGGAACCTATCCCGTGCCGAGAACCTGTGCCGAGAACCTATCCCGTGCCGAGAACTCTCTCGATATCCTCCCTGGCCCCGACGAGCCGTGGGGTCCTGCCACTACATGTTCTTTCACAGTTCTTTAAAGGGGGTATTAGTAAATCGCCGTATGGCGAGCATTGTCCCGTCAGTTCTCATACTTCTGGCTCTCGGGCTCCGATATGCCCGTTTATTACAGATTCCGTCTCGACACTCCCTAGACGATTTCCTATATACCCCTTGGCATATTCCGGGTATAGGAGAGATGCTGTCGGATTTTTGTCAGATGGACCGACCAACTATCAAACTGCTAATCATTCTTCTTTTGAATTAATGATGTTATGATATGATGCAGATGGTAGAGCTGACCGAGGTGAAGAAGCAGTTAGCAGTGGCGCGCTCCGAGGCCACCTCCCGCGGCGAGCGGATCGCTGAGCTTGAGGGGATGCTGAGTCAGCGGGGGACAGAGCGTGGCCTTGCGGCACGGGTGAGTCAACAACATTAATTTCAATTAAGTATGTGATGAAATGAAACTCAAAGCTGATAGTTGACTTTATTGAATGCAGGAGGCAGAGCTACAGGACGTGAGCACCCGGGCCCCCTTGGCTGGTGCAGAGCTCGCCATCCGTGACCAGCGGGTCGCGGAACTGGAGGAGGAGGTGGCCTGTCTCACCGCGGCAACGAGCCAGCGCGAGGAGCTGCCTCGGGACGTCCAGGACCTCCTAATCCACTTCGAGATTGAGCGGAGAGAGCATGCCCGGGAGCGTAAGGAGCATGACCGGGAGAGGACGGAGCGGGACCGGGAGAGAGCTGAGCTTGTCGCCGTCTGGATGCAGCTTGCCGTAGTCGAGGAGCGTCTACGGGTGACAGAGGAGCGACTACAGCGCAGGCATGAGAGAGCCCGAGCGGTGGGGCACTCGAGCGCCTTTGCCAGCATGACATATATGACCGGCTCTTCTTCCGACCAGCATGCAGAGGAGGAGGTACGGAGCTCAGCTCCGAGTGCAGCACGGGGGTCTATGTCCCCACCCCGAGCTCACCGCTGGGGCGACAGGGGAGGAGAGAGAGAGAGACAGGGAGAGGAGGGTGGAGACGAGAGCTAGAGAGAGAGAGTTTGTACCCCTCCACCCTTCATACCTGTACTCATATGACAGATATATGACATTTTGTTACCTGAGTTTGTAGAGCTTTGTGCACTTGTGGTTTGTGTACCTGTGTGTTTGTCCTTGCTCTATTTCTTTTTCTTTTTTCTCCTTATTTTCCCCTGCAGTTTATACTTGAACAAACAGATTAATTCATCCGTTCGGCTTGGCCCCTTGCCCGATAAGCAAGGGGTTTGTCATTCTCTTTGATTTGATGGGTCCAAGTCTTTGGATCCCAAGATCTACCTTGATTGGGAGGCCAGCATGGATCGATATTTTGAGTGGTTTGAGATGACGGACCACCGGCAGGTTAGGTATGCCAAAATGAAGTTGATGGGTCAAGCTCAAACATACTGGAGCAATGTGGAGAGTTTGGTCTACCAACGTCATGAGCCTCCAGTAGGTTCTTGGGATGAGATGAAGGAAAGGCTTAGGCACAATTACCATCCTACCACATACTGACAGGGTCTTATTGATAGGTGGCAGAGTCTCACCCAAGGGGACTGATCCGTGTCTGAGTACATTGCGAAGTTTGATGAATACTTTTTACGATGTGGTGTCACAGAAGAGAGCACCATGCCTATTTTGCGCTTCCGTAGTGGCTTGTGACCTCACTATCAGTACGTGCTATTTCATCACAATGTCACCAAATTGGAAGATGCATACTATGTCACTCTCAAGTTGGAGCAGTTTGAGGCGGAGTTCACTCCCGTCCAGCGCCAGGGAATTACGTATCAGCGTGGGATCGACACTCGTACCATGCCTACCTCCTATAGCCGATTTTCGGTGGCCCTCCCCCCAGAACCCCCTTGGCAGGACCCCTCTACTACTCCTAGGCCCCACACCTTCCCTCCGAGGGATCCTCCCCCTCGCCTACAGGCACCCGTTCCTGCCCCTCGGCCTTATCAGCCTATAATACCAGCTCAGCCAGCTCTTCCCACACCCCCAGTCCATCGAGAGGACAAAGGTAAGGGGCCGATGGTTAGTGGCACATCCCAGGGCACCGGGACACGAGACCGATGCTACACTTGTGGTGGAGTCGACCACTTTGCTAGCAAGTGCCTCACCCGGGGAACACTTGTTATTGCCGACACGTCGGCCTGTGACCCCACCCCCGAGTTAGTGCCAGTTAGTTATGAGCCGGATCAAGAACTAGCCGAGGAGTTCTTTGATGAACTATTAGAGGGGGAGCAGGTTGACGTCCCTGGTACCTTGTATCAGGAGGATGTACATTTGGGTGTAGTCCGGTCTATAGTTCTATTTGTCCTTAGTCAATTATGTAATTTTTATTTTCTTGAGTCAAAAGATTGTAATTTCTACTCATTTAGTCTTCATACTATTTGAGAGAAACAAGGTTATTAATAAAGTTTTGGGTTATTTCTATATTGCGTGCTCTGTCTGTATGTGTTGAATGCACTACGCTCTGATTGACCTGATCATTATAGACATCATCACGCCACTTCCGAGTAATCTTCCGCGCTCGGGACGTGACATGGCAGGCTCTGTCTTCCCACTGGACTCTTCGTAGACTCTGCTCTCGCTTCATGTGAGAGTCTCTTTGCATGTGCCTTTGTTTCAACTCTATTCGAAGCAGGGGATTTATAGAGGCTACAGTTATCGGCGCACCTTCTTCCCGGGGCACCTTTGCATAGGCCATCTCGGCACGCCTTGTACCATGGTACTTGGTGGGGTTTTGATTGTAAATGTGCCTCTTTCAAGCCCATATGGAGATCGTGGGCTGTAGGTATATACATAGGCTCTTCTTAATCAGCCCTCAACAATTTGCAATCTTTAGTTATAATGCTTTTAATCTTTGTTGACCGGTGACATCGAACCCATCCACTTGCTTCTTCCATAATATTGTGGAAGATTTTTTCTAGCAGCCAAATAACTATCTGGAATTTCATTGACTTTGATAATTGGTTTAATCGGCTAGATCATTTGAAATGACGACTGCATCGGGCAGCAGCTTTTGCCAAAGGCTTTTGCTGGATAAATTATAAACTGTGATAAACCCTCCTTCCATCATGGTTGAAGCTTTGAGGAACATCATTGTAGCCTGATCTTTGATTTGACTATCAGCAGACTGGCCATCTGTCTTCATCTTTCTGTGGTATTAGTTGATTGTAAATTTTTTGGTGTCAACAAATGTCCCCCACCAGTAGGTGGCGTGAGTGAAAGATGAGCAGCACGGGGCCTGCAGGTGTATCTTTTAATATACTTTGTGTACGTCTTCTTACACGACCCTACTGACATTGTCTACTCATAGCTTAGTATTTTCACTACATAGCACCATTTTTCTTTTTAAGATCTTTATTTTCATCCATGATGCTCTTGCTATCAATTTCAGAATCAAGTAATTTCTCAAATATTTTTTCATCATCAAAAAGAGTAGCTAATTTATTTCTTAAGTTTTCTTCAGATTTCTCAAGCATGAAAATTTTAGACATCAAGAGTTTGTTCTGTTCACTCAAATCATGATAATCATTTTCAATTTCTAGAGGAGTATTAGATTTTCTAATCATTTCAAGCTCTTCATTCAAATAAGACATCTCATCTGAAAATAATTCAACTTTAGATTCTAGAAGTTTATTTTCATATTCTAGGTTCTCAATCTTTGACTCCAATATTTTACAATTTTCACAGGAAGGATTATCATGCACATTCTCATTAATCTTCCTTTTCAATGCTTTATTTTCAGATTTGAGTTTCTTGCATTTATCATACATTTCAACGTATGCCATTTGCCAATCCTTAATAGAAAGTTCTTTGGAATCAGAATTTATCTCAACCTCACTTTCTCCATGAGCCATCATGCATGCATCCTTTGCATCTCTCTCATACTTTCGCGCCAGTTCATCCCAAAGGTCTCTTGCCGACCTGCACAATGGAATTTGTAAAAGTATATTAGATTCTATGGCATTCTTAAGAAGATTTAATGCTCTAAGATTCATTACATCTTTTTTGACATGCTCATTATCCCATTTGTTTTTCTCAATAGGAAGTTTGTATGGACCTTCACATATGGCATTCCAAACATTAGGTTCATGCAAACCTAGATAAACACACACATCATTTCTCCAAGAAATATAATCATAGCCATCAAAACACGGAGGACAAGAAGTTGAACAACTTTCAGCCATTTTACTCAAGGTTGTCATTGCCTAGGATCACTCTATAGATCGTGAGATCTCAAGACAAATAGAGCCGAGGCTCTGATACCAATTGTTGGGTCCGGGGCAACGGCAATCAAGAGGGGGGTGAATTGATTGGCCCTTTAAAAAATTAATTCCAAACAATGTCGATCAACATTGATAAACACCTCTGAACAATGAAAGATTTTCTTTTCTTAGAAGAGAGCTTGGCTTGTGCAATTCTCATCTGGATGCCTAACATGACAACATGATAACATGATTGCTTCTGAAATTTGCATGATTAACTATGTCTTGGAATGAATTATCTTTGTCTTGCATAATTTGAAAAGTGTGTGTGGTTGAATAAGTCTCACATTCGTGGGGAGTTTAGTTAGGTTATAAGTATATCCATCTCTCCTTCAAATAGAACTTTTAATAAATAAAATCCCTGCATAGTTTGAGGGGGAGTATTTTTTATTTACTCTTGCTGAGAATTGCTGGTTAGAGAAATATGCTGAGAATTACTGGTCAGAGAAATATGCTGTGAATTTGATTTGTAACCCAACATGTGGAATGATTAGCTAGACTGTCAACAAGGCTGGGTGGACGCAGTGATATGGCTGGGTTAACGCACTGTGCAATAATCTTTCGAAACAGAGTTGAATTTTGAACTCACTAGATGGATGAGTTAACGCTGAGAATGGAGTGGGTTAACGCAATGTGCAATAATCTTTGGAAACAGAACTGAATTTTGATCTGAATGGTTGGATGAGTTAACGCTGAGGATGGAGTGGGTTAACGCATTGAAGTGAAGTATGCTTTGGTTTCAGTGAACCTCTTGTGAAAGGTTAACGCAGCTCGGACGTTGAGTCAATGCAGCAGTGATTTGTTGGAATCTCTCTCTTATATACTCTCATCTTGGAGCCTTTTCTGTCTCAAATTAATTTCTTTCGTCTATCTATCTCATTCCCTCTATTCCTAATCCCACAATAATGGTCCTCTCAACATCTTAGTATGAAGACAAATTCTTGAGTACTGAGATATGTGGATGATGTCTTATATTCAGGGGGAGTTAAAGTGATGATTCCTATGGAGAACAAGACATGTTCAGATTGGCTCCATGAAGTGCTAATGATCGGAGATCTATACTCTTATGATGTTTGAATTCTAAAACTCTTGAACCTAACAATGCCTAGTGTATGGAATAAATACTGAACAATTTAAGAAGATGGAACTGATGATGGAACAGCACCGGCAGAAGACTGTTGAGTACGCCGCTTCTCACGTCCCTTATTCTTGAACCTCTGGAACCTTTTGCCTTTGGACTTGGAAGAAGAAGTACCATCGGCAGCGAGAACAATGGAAAGAATTTCGGAGACGTTCGGCGGACAAACGTGCCCTACTCCCGATGGCAATTGAGGCAGCACAGCTTCATCCTGTGTTCCATGCTGAACATCCGGCAAGCCTTCCACAGCTGGGGTGGGAACTGCTGAACCTTGACTCAGCGCAGGTGCATAAACCATCACAACAACCACCGGAGGAGGAGCACCGCTTCCTTCCCTGGAAGTCCGGGCCTTCCGGCGATGCGCCATTAAAACCTAAGAAACATATGTCGATGAAAATCACATCAACAATCATGGTAAAACACTCTAGACCAGTAGTAGACGACTCAAGTGGGCTTGCTCTGGATCACGCTATGCAATTTCAATTCCTTATACGCATCCTCAACGCTGCCCTGATACCAACTGTAACATCCCAGAGTTCAGGGTACCGACGACCCGATAATATCGAATTATCGCCACCAAGAACTGGGGACGCCACCCAAGAGGCTGATGAGGCCCTTGAAGGGTTAGTGAGTTTGTTGAGGAGTTGTATAACGAATTGAGATTACAATGTGTAAATTAATTTAAATAATAATTAATAATTAAGTGCGGAAGTAAAATAAACTAATAGCGTGATAAAATATACACAATAGTCCAGAATTTATAACAGTACAACTCCCACAACTGAAAGGAGAGGTCCACAAGTACAACTACACGGGACATACCCCAGTCAAATGTACAGAAAGAGGACAGACTGACTACTACTGGTGCACTAGACACAACTGCCAAAAGCTCGGAATGCACGGTCTAAAAGTCGAGGCTGCCCACCTGCAAGTAGGAAGGGTGAGTCACAGCCAGACTTAGTAGGGGTCACGCGGATCCCTACCTCGCAACTAACCACGCAGGCATGCAAATATAAAAGTAATTAAGGCATGCAATAACAAGCAAGCGCGGCTGTGTTTGCTGGCGCGCGTTCAGAAACAAATCAACGTGTCAGAAAAATCTATCATCATCATTGGCGGCGGCATCAGCGGACTCGCGGCAGGTTGTTACGCGCAGATGAACGGCTATCGCGTGCGCATCTTGGAACATCACAGCGAAGCCGGTGGCGTCGCCAAAGCGTGGAAACACGGTGATTACCTGATTGACGGCGGCGTCCATTATTTGATGGGACACCGGCCTGGTCTGGTCTGCCACGAGATGTATCGCGAACTGGGCGTTTTTCATAATCGCACTTTTCCCGACCTGAAAAATTATTGCGATTTCACCGACGAAATCAGCGGCGCAAAAATCAGTTTCACCGGCGACACGGAAAAACTGGCGCGCGACTTGAAAACGCTCGCGCCGGAAGACGCGGCGGCGATTGACAGTTTTATCGCCGGCATCCGCTCGTTGCAAAAGACCGACATGTTCCGGCTGATGGAAACGCCGTTGGAATTGATGGGTTTGTTTGGGCCGTTGAAACAGCTTTGGCATCTGCGGCGTTCGCTGCGTTATCTCGGCGGCGCATACAACCGCCCAAACCGCGAATTCTGCGAGCAATTCAAAAACGCCGCGCTGCGCCGGATGCTCACGCACCTGTTTTTACCCGAAGTCCCGATGTGGTTTAATATGCTCATGCTCGCGCTGCTGGCGAATAATCAACTCGGTTTGCTCGCGGGCAGTTGTCACGATTTCGTGGACAGTTTGATCGAACGCTTTCGCGGACTTGGCGGGGAAATTTCCTACAATTCCACCGTCAAGGAAATCATCGTGGAAAACAATCACGCCGTCGGTGTCCGTTTGGCGAATGGCACGGAACAGCGCGCGGACACGATTATTTCGGCGGGCGACGGCACGAGCACGATTTTCAACCTGCTTGGTGGCCGTTATTTGAGTCAGGAAATCCGCGACCGTTATCAAAATTGGAAACAACTGCGTCCACTCGTCACGTTGAGCTTCGGTCTGCGCCGCGAATTCAAAGGTGAATCGCACCTGCGTTTTTTGCTGCTGAAAGAACCGATGCAAGTCGGCAACGAAACGATTGACGGTTTTCCGATCCGCATCTTCAATTACAGCAACGTTTTTTCGCCGCCCGGCCGGACGGTTTTTCAAGTCTTATTCATCACCGATTGGAAATACTGGAACGATCTGTTGAACGACCGACCGCGTTACGAAGCCGCCAAAAAAAGCGTTTGCGCCGAAGCCCTCGCGCGACTCGAACCGCATTATCCCGGCATCACGTCGCAAGTCGAACTCACCGACCTCGCCACGCCACACACGACATGGCGATACACGCTGAACCACGAAGGCGCGTTCATGGGCTGGGCGCCGACGCCGCAAGCGTTGCGCACGATGTTCCGTAAAACACTGCCAGGACTGAACAATTTTTACATGGCCGGCCAATGGGTCGTGCCCGGCGGCGGCGTGCCGCCGTGTTTTTATTCCGCGCGTCATGTCATTCAAATCCTCTGTAAACGCGACGGAAAGAAATTTTCCACGAGCGTGCTGGATTAGGTTTGACCGTCTTCATATGTGTGTCCTCTAGCTCACACAGTCACATATCTTCTGTCCACCAACTCGAAGCAAGGCCACAAAAAAAGCGCAACCAGTTTTCACTGATTGCGCCGTTGAAAAAAATTCGGTGGCTTATTTCGTGCGGATGCCGAAAGTATAATACTGGTATTGGCCGGTCACGGCGGCGGAACCTGAACCGGCACACAAGGCGTATTCGCCATCTTCCAAATCCACGGCGGGCGTGAGCCGATAGATGCCGTTGGCGACGGGCACGATGTCAAATGGGCGCGTCGCTTTGGGGTCAATGCCGTAAGTGTTGGCGTAAGCGCCGTGGATCGCGATGTCCACCGCGCGTTGGTTCGGATTATGTTTGTCGTTCGGTTCCAGCACGGTGAATTGGGCCAGCGTGATCTGCGCCGATGAAAAACCACCGCCATAGAGGTAGAACGACGGGCGGGCTTGACCAAGTTCCGTCGTGGACATCGTGCCGTTCAAACGCGCGGTCGTCGCGATTTTGCCGATGCCGAACGGCCCGATCCAACCGCCGCGCGTGATGGCGATCGGCGTTTCCACCGCGAGCGGAATCAACTTACTCTGGTTGTTCGTCGTGCCGACCAAAACCCAGATGCCCGGCGCGTGTGGTGAGAGCGGGTCATTGGGATTGGACGGCGGCGCGGGCGCGGGCGTGGGCATCGGCACAGCTTCGGGCTGGGGCGTGACGGGCGCGGCGACCATCGCGGCGATGACGGCGGAAGAAACGTCCGCCGATTTGAGCAGGGTCAAACCGGCGACGCTCGTGTCAAAATTGCATTGGGACGTTTTGATTTTTTGGATGATGACATCATCGCCCAAATTCAGCTTGGCCAGTTGAATGACGGACGCATCGGTCAAAATGGCGTCCGCTTTGGCAACGGATGAAAAGGCCAGACCGGCCAATATAACGAGAACGGAAGTGAATAACTGGATTTTTTTCATGCGGTAAAACTTATTTTATCATCGGCTTTTGATTTGAGTGATCGCGTCCGTCGCGTCTTGAACGACTTTGGCATCGGAATCATGGGTCAACGGTTCGATGGACGGGATCACGCTTTTATCGCCCAAAACGGCGAGCGTGCGGCAAGCGTCGCGTTTGATGTTGCTATCGGCGTTTTGCAGCAGCGGTACGATTTTTGGAACGGTGCTTTCCGCTTTCAAACCACGCAACGATTTGAGTCCGTCAGTGATCGTGGCTTTGTCCGGACTGGCGAGCAGCGTCGCGATGTTGTCCAGATCCGCACGGCTGACTTCCGCGCCTTCCACGCCGAGCACGCGCGCCGCTTTGCGTTTCACGGCGATGCGGTTGTCCGCCAGCAACGGTTTGATTTTCGCCTGAGCGGCGGTGCTATTCGGATAATTTTTTTCGATGCCTTGCAAGGCGGCGACGACGATCTTATCTTTGGGCGAACCAAGATCAGCGATGTATTCGGCTTCCGTTTTGACGCCGGCGAACGTCGGCAACGCCACGGCCAGCGTGAACGCGGTCACGAGCATGAGTTTCAAAATGTTTTTCATGATTTAATTCCTTTAGTTTGTGTCTTGGTTGGTTTGAGCCAAGACCGCAATTTAATCGAAAAAATCCAGAAATTGTCAACGTTGCATGCATGCCGATCCATGGCCGTTTAGCCTAGTTAATGTCCATTTTTGGTTTTTCCTAAAAATGTGGTAATTAGTGATTTTAATTATCCATGGGCATCGTATTTATGTTTTCTAGCTTTTAACGAGTGGTATGGATGCTGGGGAAGGCAGGTTCCAGGTTTTTGTAGCGAACCCAGTCGATTTCGGTCGACCGGGGGTGGCTCGGTTTCAAACCGAACCCGCTCGCTGCCCAGCTCACATGGCGGTCATGCCAGTGACCGTTATGTGTATAACGCACCACACCTGGCGCATCATACCTCTTTAATGGACCACACCCAGTCCGTCATGCTCATGCATACATTAGATAAGTCATTAGCATAACGCCCCCATATATGACCATTATAGTTGTGGAAAACTATGGATTTTCCACGTTCTGGTGGCCTTAACGGACCGCCCTTGACCCGTTATACTCTCTGGATTTTGAGTATTTATAAAAATAACTCGGGTGGACATAGCGGACCAGTAGTGGCGCGTTATGTCACATAGCGCACCATTCCTGATCCGTTATGACCAGTGTAACTGGAAGTAGATCTGATGGATATGACGGACCAGCAGAGGTGCGTCATATTACTTTAATGCACCCCACCTGATCCGTTATGCTATATGATGGGGCAGAGCTGATCCGTTATGTTATATAACGGGGCAGAACTGATCCGTTATGTTCTCTGCTATGCTGAGAGTAGTGAATCATTGTTCTAATGCATTCTTCGCCATGTTTAAGCTATTTTATAGATTAAAAACATATATTTATGTCTCAGTAGAGTTACTTTCTCTTTCCTCATGATGGAGCCACTAGCCGTAGCCCAGCGACCTTAGTGTCAGCCCACCCAGGAGAGGTGGAGGGGTGTTCCCGTCTAACGATTTTTAGGCTAGTTACCGTGGGCCCCCGCAGTTACCGTAGCATCCTACGGGGGGGAGGGAACTAGCTAGAGACCTGACCCTAGGCAGGGGTCAGTGTGTGCACACATGGTCAGAGGCTTGGACTGACACTGACGAGAGAAGGATGGTAGTTTGAGGCTGTGTATCGACTATCGTCAGTTGAACCAGGCGACTGTTAAGAACAAGTATCCGTTGTCTCGGATTGATGACTTGTTTGATCAGCTTCAGTCAGCCTGGGTGTTTTCGAGGATTGATTTGAGATTGGGTTATTACCAGCTGCGGATTCGAGAGTCTGATGTTGAGAAGACGATGTTCCGATCGAGGTATGGGCATTATGAGTTCTTGGTGATGCCGTTTGAGCTCACCAATGCCCCCGCGACATTTATGGATTTGATGCATAGGGTGTTCCGTCCGTACTTGGACCAGTTCATGGTTGTGTTCATGGATGACATCCTTGTGTACTCGCGATCTGCTGAGGAGTATGTGCATCATTTGAGGATTGTGTTGCAGACCCTGCGCGATCACCAGTTGTATGCTAACTTCAGCAAGTGCGAGTTTTGGCTTCGAGAGGTGCACTTCCTTGGGCATGTGATTTCTGGTGATGGTGTTTTCGTGGACCCGGCTAAGGTCGAGATAGTGGTGTAGTGGCCGAGGCCGAGTTCTGTCACGGAGATTCAGAGCTTTTTGGGGCTTGCGGGCTATTATAGGAGGTTTATCCAGCATTTTGCTCGTATTGCGACCCCGATGACTAGGATTACTTTGAAAGATGTGCCGTTCGTCTGGACGAAGGAGTGTGAGCGGAGCTTCATGGAGCTGAAGAGACTGCTCACTACTGCTCCGGTGTTGGTGTTGCCTTCTGGATCGAGAGGTTTCGTAGTGTGTACGGATGCTTCTGGGGTAGGTCTCGGTGCCGTGCTGATGCAGCTTGGGAGGGTTGTGGCGTATGCATTTCGACAGTTGAAGCCACATGAGGTGAACTACCCTGTTCATGATCTTGAGTTGGCGGCGGTGATCTTCACCCTAAAGATCTGGAGGCATTATCTGTACGGCGAGAAGTTTGAGCTTTTCACTGACCATTAGAGTTTGAGGTATGTGTTCACGCAGAAGGACCTTAACCTCAGGCAGAGGAGATGGATGGAGTACATGAAGGATTATTACTCAAATTGATTCATCAAAAGTTACAAATGAGAGAGTGGGGTGGCCTATTTATAGGCATCCACTTTTCACATGATTAAAATACCCTTGACAAATAATTAAAAGACCAACCCTATCCTAGACTCAATCTTACGGGCCCATAACTAAGGTAGTAACGCCCAATTAAGCATAATAAGGGAAATGGACTAACAACATGACTCAATTAAAGGAAATTATATAAGACATGTCTCAATAAAATGGAAATTACACATGATAACATAGTCGGACTCCTCAAAATGATGCCGACGATTTGAGCCAAAGAGAGCGCTGTGAGATGCCCTCATCACTCCTCCACCGCAGTACTTTCATGGGGAGTCCTCCACTTAGGGAGCTGGACAACACTCTTGGATGGACTATGAGACTTTTGATAGGCATCTTACTGGGCTAGAAAATCGAGTGGACACTTTTGGGGACCGACTCTCTACTTTTGGGGTTCACATAGACACAATGGGAGCTATGCTTGGCACTATGTCTGAACGCATAGATTCTTTCTCCACTACTTTGGATACCTTATCCACTCACATGACCACCCTCACCACCAGTCATGACGAATCCAGAGAGGCCTTTCACACCATGAACCGGGTCCTTCTTGATATGCAGCATTGAGACCAGGCCCGTGACAACACCATTGCCAACCTTCACCACCGCATTCAGTATCAAGACCATCATCTTACTAATATCCGGCGCCGTCTTGGCTATCAACCTCCTGAGGATCAGCCTCCTGCAAATGGCCACTAAGGATGTTCTTCTATTTCCCACCTACAGTCTGTGTCTTTGGTCTTGTGTCTTTTGGGTCTGCTTTCCATCTATCCTACCCCCTCCTTTGATGATGCCAAAGGGGGAGAAGTAGTTATGCATGTCTTATATAGTTTATGTATGCATGTCCCTTTGCTTTGTATGCATGTTCATTTGTGAGGATCGGCCATTTTCCTTTGCGTCTTGTAAGTCATTGCATTTTAGGTTGTGTCATGAGTGTCTTGTAGATGTCTCAAGCATCACAAATCGCTTCTTGAATCTCTTCTTATTCTTGAATCTTCTAAACTGGGACTTGCCAGAAGAAGCAACACCACTAGCTGCTGGAGTGGTAGAAGGAAAACCTGGAACAGGAGGCGGATAACCCGATGGAAGTGGAACTGTCGGCTGAACCGACACTGCCTAAGAAGGAACCTGGGATCTCGCCAAATCCAATTCCAATGCTGCAGCAGCTTGGTATACTTCATTCATGTTGGTCACATCGGCAACAATCAGCGGCTGCCTCAACTCAACACGTAGGCCACGAAGAAATTGCTCTGTTTTCAACGCTTCATTTGCAAGCACATGGGGCGCATAACGGCCCAATTCTATAAATCTATTTCGATATTCAAGCACCGACATTCCTCCCTGGACAAGTTGTAAGAACTGATGCATTTTATCCATGCGGAGATAAGCCGGGCTGAAGGTGAGTTCAAAGGTGGCGACGAACTCAGCCCACGAGATTTGCCAGAGCGGGCGAGATTGGAAAGAAATTTCCCACTCAGTATTCCACCATGTCAACACCGCGCCCTGGAGCTGAAAGGTACCGAGCATCACCTTTTCATCTTCAGCGCATTCCATGGAATGAAACATGCGCTCGGTGGCATCCAACCATACTCTAGCGACATCCGGATCGGTCTGGCATTCAAAAGTTGGCAGATGAAATAGCAAAAATTCCTTTAATGCATGTCCGCAACTGCCAGGCACATCCTCTTGAGCTGGAATGACGGGAGCTAGAGCAGGAACATCCTGGGGAACACTGCTCGCTTCCTGGGGAACCGGGACTCTCCGACGCCGAGGTGGCATCTTGAAATGACTAACAAATAGATAATAAATAGAGAAATTCATTAATCATACGGAAAACATCCTAAGCCAGCAATGGACGATGTAATTAGACTAATTCTGGACAATGGCTGTGCAATTTCGATTCCTTACACGGTTCCTCAACACCGCTCTGATACCAACTGTAACGACCCAGAGCTCTGGGTACCGATAACCCGATGTAGCATCAAATTACCACTACGAATCTCGGCGCTGCTGAAACGGAGGAACAGACTGCTGCACCGACTCGGAAGACACAGGCTGCTGCGGTACCAAATCCGAAGATGCCTGACGATGAGAACGCTTCTTAGATTTTCGAAACATCTGCCTCGAAGGACCACCAGAAGTAGCCACAACTGACGGAACACTAGGTGCTGACGGCTGATAGGACTGCTGAAATGGCACAACCCGCTGAGCAACACTGGACTGAGAGAACCCTGCAGACCTCGCCAAATCGAGTTCAACCGCAACTGCCGCCTGATAAGCATTATCCATGACAGAGACACGGGTAGCAAGTAGCGGCACTCTCAACTCGGCTCGCAAACCTCAGAGAAACTACTCGGTCTTCAAGGTTTCATCAGCAATAATATGCGGCGCATACCGACCCAACTCAATGAACTTGTCCTGATACTGCAACATGGTCATCTTACCCTGCACCAGATCTAGAAATTGATGCATCTTATCCATGCGAAGATAGGCCAGACTGTAGGTACGCTCGAAAGCAGTCACGAACTCTGTCCAGGTGATCTAACGAAGTGGTCGGGAACGGAAGGCGACTTCCCTCTCTGAACTCCACCACATCAATGTTGCACCCTAAAGCTGAAAAGTAACAAGCATAACCTTCTCGTCCTCCGCGCATTCCATCGATCGAAATACACACTCGGTCACCTCTATCCAAATCTTGGCAGCATCTAGATCTGACTGACCTTCATATGTCGGCGGCGGGAACAACAATAATTCCTTAAGTGCTTTACCACGGCCACCGGGTAAGTCATCATGCGGAGCTGGCTCGGTAGGAGCAGGGACTGGAGCAATCGGTGGAGCAGGCACGACTGGAGGCGGAACGCTGGCACTCTCTTCCACGGGAACAAGAGCTCTTCTTTTACGGGGAGGCATCTAAAACATACGACAATGAAAAAATATATTAATAATCACAGAAAACATCCTAAGCCAGCAACAGACGACACAACTGAACTTGTTCTGGACAAGCACATGTAATTTCAATTCTTTACAGGTTTCGTGCACTGACTTCAAGTCAGTGTACACTGACCTTGCTGCATGGTTCCCCGGTTCTTTCATGGAGCGACCCTAATCTAGTCACCCTCCTCCGATTGCACCTGGAAGGTGGCACCGATCGCCTAGGCAATTATTTCTGACGACAGCTCCCAAAACTCTGCGAGGCCACAATGGAACCCTTGGGGTGATTCCACAGGTTTTGTTTTAGTTGGTGATTTTGCCTGCTCGAGCTGTTGAGGTCTGTCTACAATTGTCAACCTTGTTGGCTTGACACAGGATTGAGATTTGGCTATGGGCTTCCTCGTCTTGGCATTGCCTTTGTTGCTTGGCTGAGGGTTCCCACCTACAGTCATGTCGGGCTGACTTAGCTTGACAATGGACTTGGAGCCTCCTCCTATGGCTTGGCCTTTTGGGCTCTGGGCCTTAGGCCTCTTGTACTTGGCCTTGCGGGAGGACCGCGGGAGCAATGGCGAGTCTCTAGCCACATGCCAATAAGCAGGCCAAATAAATCACTTCATATCGCAAGACGCCGTCCTCCGAGAACCACAAAGCTAGCCAGATAGTAGGCCAAGTACACCGCCAAGTATGCGAGGGGAGGCAACCCCCTCGAATTCCACCCCTGTGTAGGTGCAGGTAGATGACGTGGATGCTGAGGGAGGTCTATTTTGATTTCTCTGCACTTTTCCAAGGTCAAGCCAGACCGAGCAAATTCCTCGTGGAAGTAGAACAGGCCATTATAGAAATGGCTTACCCACGCGTTCAAAGTCACCCTTAGGGTGCGAGGGGTCCGGTCTGTGCCAACCCGGGCCAAGTCCCTCCATGTCTTCATCAAGAATCTGAAGCAATAGGACATGTTGTACCTCCCGGTGCCATCCGTGGAGTTGAGATGCAGATCATCGAGAGATAGCTCCTCGTAGGGCTTCCCACAAATAGGGAGACCAAAAATCCTCTGGAAGGCCCAAAGGTCTAGAGAAGTCTCTCCCTCAGCAGTGACGAAGGTGTTCCACCGACGATTGAATCTCCCTGCTAAGACCTGTAGTCTGAATGGAAAGTCGTGCAAGGTGATTATTGATAGTGGGAGCTGTATTAATGCCATCTCTACAGGCACTGTTTCGCGCCTTGGTCTTACCCCTGTAGACCATCCCCTCCCATATCGAGTATCATGGGTGGACTCTACCTCCATCCCGGTTAGGCTATGGTGCCTAGTCCCACTGTAGCTCCCCGCCTCCCTAGTCCCACTGTAGCTCCCCGCCTCCCGTGACGACATTTGGTGTGACACCCTACCCATGGAGGTGGGCAACATTATTCTTGGAAGGCCATGACTATTCGATCAGGATGCCACACTTCATGGTCAGTTGAACACTTGTACCTTTGACCATGGTGGCCAGCGGATCAATCTTCACCCCTCTCCACCAAAGAGTCTGCCAGTTAGGGGTCTGGCCAGCCCGACCACCTCGGGCTCTTCTACCCCTGGGGCCAGTACCCCATCCTTAGTCCAGGCCATGACTATTTCTTCTACCACAAGCCAACCCCCGACTAGCAGACTGATGATGATTAGCCCCGTGAGATGGAGCTAGAGGCTAGCAGGGATAGTCCTATGTTTGCTGTCACGGTCCATGAGGTAGAGAGAGGCTTTGAGATTACACTCCCACTCGATGTTGCCCCGATCCTACAAGAGTTCTCTGATGTGTTCCCGGAGGAGCATCCCAAGGGACTCCCACCTATGCGGAATGTTCAACATGCTATCGACCTGATTCTGAGGTCCTCATTGCCCAATCTTCCCCATTACCGCATGAGCCCCGTTGACCATGCTGAGCTACAGCGACGGGTCGATAAACTACTGCAGAAAGGATCTATTTGGGATAGCATGAGTCCATGCGCTGTACCGACATTACTCACCCCAAAGAAGGATGGCACGTGGAGGATGTGTATTGATAGTCGTGCCATCAATAAGATCACCGTGAAGTACAGATTTCCCATTCCCTGACTTGATGACATGCTAGATATGATGTCGGGAGCCACTATTTTCTCCAAGATTGATCTTAAGAGTGGCTATCACCAGGTGAGGATTAGGCCTTCTATCTCCCCTCTACAACGTCCATGAAGAGCTCAACACCTGGATCGGAGGTTTATATCACGGTCAATGTCAACTCTCAGAAAATTTCACTTCTGCCTGGCCAGATCTGAAACCGGGGCTAGTTCGGTTCTAAAATTCCCCATCAGAAGTATGGCCCCAACAAATTTTCTAGATCATAGAAGGTCAAAGGGTTTCAAGAGAGCTTTCCAACGGTGCTGGTTTCGCATCGATCCGACATCGTGGAAGATCACAGCAATGGATCTCGCTGGATCGCGCGCTGAAAAACTGAAGCTTCAGGTCCGGGGCAGCAAGCTCCAACACTTGGCGATCGGAGCCGCCCGGCCTCCGACCGGTGTTCCAGTTAGACCATCCAGGGGAGTGTGCCACCAGGTGCCACCATCACAGCAGGACCCACCCCGTCAGGTCCGGAGGATTGGGCAGCACGTGGGCCCCATGGACTAGCAGATCGCGTCATCTGGACAGCACCAAAATGTGGGTTTCGGCACCGTTGGAGTGACATCAAGATGCTGCCCGTCAACCCACTTCCCGTTACTCCCAGGCCCCCCATGTGACCTGTTACCTCCCTGCGTGGAGTGGGTCGAAACATTTGTACCACTGTAATCTTTGTTAACTGGGACTACGGATTTGGCCAGGGTCGTCTTCCCCACGCCGGGAGCGTGGAGGTAACGGTGTAACTTCTTGGCATTATTTTGCTTAGCTAGTATATGGCCATATGCCACTGTGAGTGCGATAGGATCCTAGCCCGTGAGTCCATGTCACCACTGTGGGCGAGAGAGTGACCCATCCCGTGACTCGATCTGAGCACAGAAGTGAGTCGACCACCCTCGACTCTGCTATCCAGGGTCTTGTGGGGAGAATAGCTGTCCTCAAGAGGGCCCCAGTGGCGGCGCAACCCGTGCCGACAAATGGCCAACAAGAGTCGGCTCAACACCATGCTGTGCCAAGGGCTCACGGGGTAGATGATGGGAGGCAGCGAGCACCCGAAGTGGATGACTATGCATCCGAGAATGAACATGTTAAATTGTAAGAAAAGTGAGGGTGAACCAAAATATCGATTTGGCCTATATGCACAAACCGAGCTTGTTTTTCTTGCCAATACCTAATATCGGAAGGAGAGAAAAACGGGAGAAACACTGGATGGATACCGATCCTTGGACCTGCATGTTCACTTCAAATTGTTTCATGCTTCTTAGGAGCCGAGCCTAAAATTGTGGAAAATTATACAATTCAGTCTTGTTTATTTCTGGAAAAGAAACATTGCCTTCTTCGATTGTAGCGGCTTCATGTGTTGGCATATGAGAATGAAGAAGCGAAAGGGGTTGTTCTGATGGATCAACGGATGAGTATCGACATTGCAGCATATACAAATGATTATACTTACCTGAAGACGTGGATGCTTCTGTTTGTTCATCATCACTGGTTTTATTCAGATCATCTGGTTCTTCAGACTCCATTTCCTGAAGTTGAGGCATTTTTAAGCGAGCAATCATTAACACTGTTCCGACTGGTGGAGTAAAAGGGGGAACTACAACAGGCGGATCTAATAATGCTGAAATTTTTACTACTTATGTCATAAACTCGTCAGTTGTTACTGGCTCTTCATCATAAATAACTGCCACTGCATTATGTGGTAAATTTCTTGGATGGGATAAATTACACGCATGAAATTTTGGATACTCATCTGCAAGCTTTTGCACATGTAGAAAAATAGTGACTGTTTGCTCAGGGTTTAAATACGGGCCTTGTGCTATGCAGCAGTTATTGAAGAGCAGCGGATCATTTTGCCTTCTGAAATAAGATGCTGGATGTGACCTTGCAATAAAACTACTATGCCGCGCACGTCTTTCAACGGGTCTCAATGCTTGCGGTTCTTTTGGACGCGGAGGAGCCTAACGAGACAGTTTATAATGAAGATCTTTATCATGATGTAGAGGAGTTGGCATGAATAATACAACTTATGCAGCTATTTTGTTTTGTCTAATTCTCCTCACCTTGTAACTTTAGTATTCAATGAAATAATTTTTAATAATCTTACAATTTGTTTGAAAATAACGAGGGGAAAGAAGTCAGAATCTTCGCCGACCTCCATCCATTCGAGGTGTTCGAGTGTCACTTGTCAGACGCCAACCTATACCTGGAAGAGGCGAAGCAGGCTCTACGAGCCGCCCGCGAAAAAGGGAAGACGAAGGTGAAATCAGAGCGGTGGTTCCCGCCGCCGCCGCCGGGACATGTCGCCCTCCCGCATGTGCCATTCGTCGCGGAGGAAGGGACGTTCAAGGCACTCCCCCTCGGCGTCTACCCTGTTCTGGGGGTGCCCCGTCTCGAAGATTTGCTCGAAGATATCGAAGTACCATCGGGGATCTTCAAACCAATAGCGGCACTCGACTGCCAAGTGACTGAACAATTGCAGACCTTCGAGGTCCCGAATGATGATGGCCCACCCACCATCTTTTACGTAGCCGATGAACAACCGGTCAGAGGAGATGATGATTGCCAATTCCCTGACGACCTTCATGACCCCCATGTCCTGATCTCGGGACTCCCTTATATGGCCAATCGTGCGGTCGAAGTGGTCAGGAAACAGAGGATTCCCCTCTACCAGCCTGCCAATCAAAAGAAGATGTTTGCGCAAATGTGGAACCTGCCAAACCTGGACCGGAGGCTCCTGCAGATCACCAGGCACCCGGGGCAAGGCTTCTCAGCAGAAGATTCCTATGAGGTCGACATGATATCGGTCTCAACTTCATTCGGCAGGAATTCTGCTAGAACCACCTCTGCGCGGGAAGCCCATCGCGAAAAGTAGCCTATGCTGTCGCCTGAGGAAGCGCAGGACGAAGAAATCTTCCTTTGGGATCCTCTCCGTCGAGGCCCCGCAAGAAGAATCTCCCCTTTCCTTGAAGGACCAGCATCCGGGAGCCATGCTACCGAGGTCCCCTCGCCTCCGCCTGTTAGCCCAGCAGGCAACGGCGGCCCGGGTCAGGTTCTGGGCCCGCCCTGATATGACCCTGTGCTGTTCGCCCTGTATCGCCGGCAGCAGCAGGAGATTGAAAGGCTAAAGGCACAAGTAGCCGAAGTAGCCGCCCAAGTGGCGGACGGCTATAGCTCTTCATCCCACGGACGGGTTCCCCGAAGGTCATGCCATGGAAAGACAAACCTCCGAGGTTCCTGGATGACAAGGAAACTGAGAGGAAGGGGAAGAGATAAACATGATAGAAGACTAGGCTTGCAAAGATAGCTTTTCTTTTATTTATCCTCACAAACGGGGGACAGAGCTACAGAGGGGATTCGCTTCAAGCTGAGAACGAAACACATTTTAGGGGGGGGAGAATACATCGATAGAGGAGGGGACAGGAGCACAAGCTCCTTCCCCTCCTACTCACCTTCCCTCTCTCACACCCTCTTTCTCTCTTTTCCTTCACCTTGCCGGCGTGAATCGACAGAGCTTCCCTCTCTCTCTTTTTCTTCTTCTCTCCTTGATCGCCAGCCGCGGTGGGTGAGACTCCAGGGAGTAAAAGCCTCCAGGGTCTTTTTCTTCATCGTTACAACCTTTTTACAGAACGGCCCCGTGGAGTTCCCATCGCTTCCACCTCATCTGCAATGAATTTTGAAATCGACGTGATGTGCTGGATGATGGTGGTTGGTGCCGTACCTTGCTGTTCATCCGAGGATGGGACATTCGCCATTACTCTATTTTTTCCTTCGCCGCTACAACCATCGCGCTGTCGAGTTGAGGTGGAGGCACGGCTTCAAGCATTGAATGTTCTCTGATGCCTTACATTTATGCAAAACAGAGCATCGGAGTGTGGATGGGATAGCCCTTCGGTTAAAACGGCGCGGTGGAATAGTGCCCACGCCGTTTCAAACCCAAGTGCAATTGGCGCGTCATTTCAATGTATCATCAAGTGGGCGCCGTTTCAAGTGCTTGAAGGAGGATGGCCCCTTCAACAAGAGCGCGTTGGATAACCAAAGTAAGGAGGGGCACGCCATTTCAATGCAAGAAGGGGGCGCGCCAGTTTGGGGCCTCACCGCGCCGTTTTAAGGCCTCTTCGTGCCATTTTTAGTGCCGAACGGATTCCTTTCGAAGGCGCGGCCATTTATTCTGCTTGAGGGGCTTCCTTATCAGGTGGCGGGCCATCAAGTCAGCTCTCGACCTGATCAGACGAGGTGTGAGGTTTATTCGACATTTTCATCTTCAACGTGCTCTCTCGAGTGACGAGACGTACGTGCCGCACAGCAAATTTTGTCGTCCACACGGGCACACCTGAAAACCTGACGAGCTGGTAACTACAAAACCTCCAACCGAACCGCTCCACTCCGAGAAGGACGCCGCACCTGAAAAGTAAGGGGTGAGTGTGACGACCCGGATCCCGGATACCGAATATACCCAATAGGACTACCGAGTAGACCCGATACCACTTGGAACCCGCAAAGCCTCCCAAGAGCTGTAAAGCTCCGAAGGGATAAAAAGATTGTCGTGTAGTACATTGAAGCCACAAAGATATAATAGTAAGTAATTAAATTTCATTAGATCGGTTTGCTAAAGTAGCAAAAATAAAATTACTTTTTATTTAACAGTTTAAATTTATCAATTATACCAGAGTCCAGTCCAAAGGAAAGACGAGCAGTACAGTCAACAGAAGGAAAAGACGTACACTGAAGTCGAGGGAAGCCCGACACAGGTACAGCTGGCAGCTACGGACACGCCACGCCAGGAATCGCGGAAGCAGACGACGCCACCCACCTGAAAAGCAGGGGTGAGTCTCGTGTCACTGGCTCAGTAGGGGTCATGCGGATCCCCACTAGAAACAACGCAGTAACACGGAATGACAAAACAGCAGGTAAACAGCAGTAGTAGTAAAGCAGGAAAACTAAACTACAAAGCTGTAACGAAGAGGAAGCAGGAGTAGGGAACAAGCAAGGGAAGAGGGAAGAAAGCCGTACCGATGAAACACGACTGCCAAACTAACCTCGGCCTCCAAGCTACTCCAAGCAACAACAGAAAGGCTAACCCTAAACCCGGAAGGTTAGGAGTCACCAATCTACCAACAAGCACGAGGCCTAAGACGAAGGCCTACGAGACCAAACAACAAGTCTAGAAAAGACCTAGACAGACATAGACCCAACACGACTAGAACGTCGTGCACACAACTCGACTCTACACTGACCTCGGGCAAAGCCACGAGAGGGCTAACTCGGAGAGGTCACGACACACGAGAAACGCGAGAGTCGCGAGAGTCACGAGAGTCACGTGTCACATGACTGGAGTACCTCCGCACTAGAAGAACAACCAGCTGCGTCCACTGACGTCTTATGGTGCGCGTACAAGTGTCTCGTCTGCGCTGTCGCCTGAGCCACGACAGAGACTAAGACACTGTCAGAACCAGAATAGGAACTATAGTCGCGAGTGACTAGACAGGGTAACGCCCATCGGTGTCAGTTCAAGTCCCTGACCACGTGTGCACACATTAGCTCTCGCCTAAGCCAGGCCTCTAGCTAGTATTCCCCCTCTCCAATACGCTACAGTTGGACCGGGGGCCCACGGAACTAGCTTAAGAACCGTAAATCGGGAACTGCCCTGCCGTAAAGGCCGTCACGTCGAAACGTGCCGTAAGGCTACGACTAGTGGAGTGGAGGCTCACAAGACACAGACTCCAAAACACGAGTGCAGGAGTACAGACAGGCAAGGAAGCACTGTCGCACGTACTACGAAGTATCAATGGCAGCACAGGAAACTACTGACAGACTCAGGACAAGGCAACTAGACCTGAAGCTACAACGATCCTTGAGGCTCATGACTCAGAGTCAAGATCATCGTACAAAGCAGAACAAGCTACCAATCGGTCCAATCCTAAGCCAGAGAAATCGACTCACTGCAGGAAATGACTCACGGAGACCTGAGGGAACACCAAGGACTCTCGACACATCTGGATACGCAGAGCGAGGTAAGACGACACCTCACGGCATCCAGAATCATGTCTCGAACTGGACAGAACCACCGAGACACACAAGGTCACCTGTCAACCACTGGGTCACACCGGGTTGACCGAAACCAGACGACGACACCATGCACAAGCACTCCTTGATGCGGGATGGACATGGGAGACGACTCTATATGATATGGACCTCGGACTCTACATGCGGACACGGCCAGCAACGTGCCAATATGGGGCCCGACACTAAAGAGATCCTAGGGCTATACGTCACTAACTGAAGGCAAGCTCACCCGTCGTCCCTTTAGCGAGGGAAACGCAGATCGTGCACGGTTGAGGAACCGGCCGAGTGTGACGGTCCCATGATAGACTGCTACAACCATTGGTCATTTCACGTTCTTCGAATTTGGGGTCGTGTGACGGACTAGTACGAGACCGTCACATGACTGTAACGCACCGGTGTTGGTGTGTTACGTTCTAAGTGTGACGGGCCATAGTGGGACTGTCACATGGCTGTAGCACGCCTGGCTTGGTGCGTTACGTGCTGTGGTTTCTGAGGACTATGACTGTCAGTCCCTCGATGATCGCATCTACCTCGAAGATCGGGTCAATCGGTTAGCCCTGATAGACCTCCCCTTGTGCGTCACGTTGTGTAATGCCCCTAGCCTAGTGCGTTACATGGTCCGTGTTAGTGGTTTTGGGTCTGTTGGCCTTGGCGCACCCGTTCTGGTGCGTTAGGCGGGTGTAATGCACCTATATAGGTTCGTTACATGCCCTTTCATCCGTGTTGTGGTCCGGTTGCTCTGATGCCCCACCCTTGGCACGTCAGAGCAGTGTAATGCCCCTATAGAGGTGCGTTACAGTCCTGTTATGGCCGTGATAGCCGTTGGTCTATTCTGTGTCTGTTCGTGTGTTGGTCTATCTTAGGTATGTGTTCTAGGGTGGTGTCTGTGTGTCGGTAGTTTCTGGATCGGTCGGTTCAGGTGACTGGGTGTAGTCTTTTCCTTGACTACGACAGTTACCTAACGACTTGATCTAGACCTGCCGATGTCCTTGAGGTTGAGTGATAGTTCGCTCTGCCCAGAGTGTAGTCGTTGTCCACCGCTTCGGTTTCTGCTTGTCTTGGCTTGATCTCGTGGTTTTCCCATGACCTGTGGGTGTCTGTTGACATCCTATGAGGGTAGTGACCATGATGGGATGACCAAGAGTGTTTGTGCATGTAGTGTGTGTGTCTGTGTGTATGTGTCGTGTTAGGTTTTGATCAACCCGGAGAGACCAGGTGTTGACATGTGACCTTGTGTGTGTCTCAGTGGCTTTTTCCAATTCGAGATCGTGTTTCTGGATGCCTCAAGGTATCGTCCTACCTCGGTTGCATGTCCAGGTGTGCCATGCATTGGATTAGATGTAATGGTTCGTAGTTATTGAATTTTAAACATGATGAATTATCAAATTAAATGGAATTAACGACTTTTTAACAGTCATATGATGGGGAATAGCGCCCCATATATGGGCGCACTATTTAAAACTCAGGAAAAACGTATGTCGAACCAATGAAAACCATCCCTAAAACATTATATGCATGCTCATGGTAGGAATTTAATCATCTTAGGCTTAATACTTGAGAACACCTACCTTGTTGATTGAGTTTTTGGTTGACAGAACACGAATAATTGGATAGAAAATAATAGCTCTATCTTCAACCGAGCTTCACAGAAGACCCTATCGAAGAAGACCAACAACTTCAACAAGATGAAGAAGCAGCAGCAAGAATCAACAGCTTAAGGTGCAGTTCACGATTGTTCGAAGAGGACTTGCTCCTTTGTCAATGATCAATAGGATGAAGAAGCAGTGCATAGTAAAGGAGAAAGAACAGGCTTCTCTGCTTTGATCAGAATAAGACTATGGCAGCAGAACATAAGAAGCAAGCTTTTGTTACTGCAGTAGCAGCAATAATAAGAAGACATAGAAGATGCTCTTCTTCAGCAGTAGGAGAAAGACAATGAGATCAACAGCATTAGGAGGAAGAACACCTACTTGTTTGGGGTTGATCTTGATGACGAACAGAGTATATATAGTTGCACTCGATCGTGAAAGAAGAGTATATATACTCGAACAGAAGTAGACGACAAGAAGATATGAGTAACAATTTCTTTTGGCAAGAACACTAGCAGAAGGAAGAAGCAGGAAGAAGAAGCAAGGCTCCTTCACGTCCAGGCAACAATTGCAGCAACAAGAAGAAGTAGATATGCTTCTTCACACCGTAGCTTCAACAGAGGTAGAAACAACGCCAGAGAAAGAAACAACAATTCTGCAGAACGGTTTATGTTTGAGGAGAAAGAGCCAACAGATTGGCTCGACGGGGGTTGGTATTTATAGGGTTGAGAACCCACTAGGGAGTTGGAGTTTGATTGGGATTAAAATTCAAAAAAAGGCAGAAGAAACACATCTAACTGGCTGGTTGGTGGGTGTGGACGACCCCGCCGTTTAAAACTGGTTGGTCCCTAGGTGACGAGGTAGATGGGCATGACAGGTGGAAGGCAAGGCGCCGAGGAGGGGGCCGCACCCATGGAGTCCGGATCCCTAAGGCAGAGGTAAGGCACCTCCACGTCGACCCCCGTCTCCGAATTAAACCGCAGCGGCCCGGACCCGGGCCTGCGGCCCCACGCGCCGATGAAGTTCCAGATCCGGCACGGCGTCCTCGACCCGGCGTCGCTGCTGTCCGTGAGATACACCGGCACCGCGGCCGCCCGACAGCCGGTATACGGAGAGGACGGGTAAGACATGGAGGAATAAGCCGCCGGCATGCGATGATGGCCCACGTGGTCTCCGCCGCCGCAGACGTCACCGCGCTTCCGCTTGAGGAGGAGGAGGGCGTTGCGCCACCACCTGCTGCAGTACTTCTTGTTCTCGGAGTAGCTGCGGCCGGGGTCTTCTTTGTGTTTGAGGACGGGTTTCCGCAGCCTGAAGTGGAGCGCGTCAGGGGATCTCATCTCCTTGTTGCCGTGCCTTCCGGCCTCCTCCAACACCTGCTTTCGGACATCCATTTCCGTCCATTTCATAGTTAGGATGGAGGAAGGCCGGTAGTGAAAAGACTGCAGTCAGAGAAGACATGAGGTAGGCTCATCAAAAGCACAAAGCAGACCTGGAAGTGGTCAAGCTGGGGATCGAAGCCGTAGTCGCTGTAGTGCCGAGGCTCTGGCACAGAGAAGATGGGCGACTTGGTCGACATCTCGGCTCCTCCTCCTTAGCGCTCCTCCTCTGCTCTACGCTTCGGTTTTACCACGGACGAAAGACGGACGGACGGAGAGTGAGTGAGCAGGTGATGAGAAGGCTTGGGGTTATTTTACACACACACACACACACACACACACACAGAGAGAGAGAGAGAGAGAGAGAGAGAGCGAGCGAGCGAGCGAGCGAGCGTGTGTGTAAAATTGTGAATGGTTTGGTGCGGAGAGAGAATATAAAAGACACATACACACAAGATTTGTCATCATTAAAACACAACAACCAAAATCAACTAGGGGATCCAACATCCCCTTCGGTAGATCACGTGGCAGGAGTTCATCGTGACATTCGAGCGTGCCTTCTGTCCATCTTCCGTCAGGATGCAGAGGCTGTGTGAGTTCATGGAGTTGACCCAGGATGACATGTCTTGATGCAGTACCGCGCCAGGTTTGTTGAGTTGGGCCATTATGCGTCTCACATTATGACGGATGAGGAAGTGAAGACCGATCAGTTCATTGGTGGTCTGGGGGTCGAGCTTAGGCACCATCTTCTTGCGTCAGGTTTGACTACTTTGGATGCGGCATGCAAGGCAGCATCGGTGTTGGAGAGAGATTTACAGAAGATTCGAGGGTAGGGCAGTGCTGGTCAGGTGCAGACAGGTTTTGATCAGCCGATGGAGGTTCAGCAGCAGAGTAGTGTCCCGCTCTTAGCGGGTGGTTTCGTGGTAGTGTAGTCTGTGGCTAATGTGCCAGAGTCATCATCCTTTAGCTCGAAGCTCAAGAAGCTACTCCAGGAAGCTTGTTTTGGCAGGAGGCGACGGAGTCCCAAGGACTTGCAGCAGGAGTCGATAGGCAGTGTCCAGCAGCCTGTGGCTATTCAGCGTCAGAGTTCGGTGAGTGGTGCTCGAGGCGGGTGTCCCAGGTGCGGTGGTTCTCATCCAGGCAGGCAGTGTTCAGCGCCCGTAGTTTGCTTTAGGTGTGACCAGCCAGGGCACATAGCACGTGACTGTCCACAGAGACCGAGTCAGCCACCCAGGTTTCAGCAGCATCAGCAGTTTCAGCCCCAGCAGATGTCATCACAGCCACAGCAGTACCAGCGACAGGAGCAGTTTTCTCAGTTGTCTCGGTCAGCTACTGTAGGGAGGCAGAGATCTTGAGGCAGAGTGACCCACATGACTAGAGCGGAGGTTGAGACGTCACAGTTGGTGGAAGGTACTCTTTCAATTTTGGGTTGTGCGGCTCGTGTTTTGTTCGATTCGGGTGCTTCTCATGCCCCCCCCATCAACCCTAACCCTAGCCACCAGCCTCCCACGCCCCAGCCATCTCTCCCACTGCAACCAGGTCCGCCATCCCCTGCCCCGTGCGTCCTCGGCATTTCCGGAGTCACCCGTTGCCGCTACGACCTCCCGTGGATTAGGAAGATCTCTATGCTGCTACCTGCAACCAGCCTGCAGCTAAGGTCACACTTGCAGAGACTACCCCAGCGTCCACTGCATGAACCACCCAGAGTTGTCTTCTGTGGGATCGTGCGTCGTCGAGCTAGCTTCACTCCAGAAGTGGTCTCGCTGCGATCTGACTACGGCACCGTTCGCGTCATCCATTCTCGTGCGACTGCGCCAGACTCAAGTCTCAACCTGAGTCCTGTTTGATAGCTGCTCCACCACCCGGCCCTGTTCGATTGAGCCAGAGCTCTCTTCATGAGAGTTCTGCTCCTCTGAGGCACCGACGCACCAGAGGTGGTCCCACCTGGTTTTGACATCGTCTCCATCCAGGGTGGCCATTCTCCCTCAGTCGCGCCAGACCCGGAGGCCCCTGTTCACCCAGGACAGGCTGCTGTCAAGTTGGCCCCAACACCCCCTCTTCCTCTCTGTTTCAGGTCAGATGGTCTTCACCAAAGTTGCAGATTTCGATGATACGGAACTAACGCAAGTGGTCTTGTCCCGATCTGACATCAGCACTGGGAGTTCCACCACAGCTACCTCCGACTGGTCCAACTATGCACCCATAAACCTGACACCGGCCGTTCCTGTGACCATGTCCAGAGAGGTGATCAGACGGCCACCATCTTATCAGGGTTCATATCCCTCCCTGTCAGAAATGTCCATGACTTGGTCCCGTCATGATTGGAGTTCCACAGCGCCCGTACCGGCCAACGCACCGCGACTGCACCAATCTGTCCTGCATGGCAGAACTGCACAGGCCCACAGCCGCAGCCGCCGACTCCATCCAATGACAGCAGCTCAGCGCCAGACCTTCAGGCATCCTTCGGCGTCCCTCTATCATCGTCCAGGAGCTGGCTGCACCTCGAACTTGCGAGATCGGGCACTCTCTTACCGGCCAGCGGAGACTAAAGCTAATATTGAATGAAAAGCACTAAATAAAGAGTAAGGTGGGAGCACTTACTCGACCGGTTTGAAGAAACCGATCCCGCTTAGAGACGAGGGCGAGCGGGGAAGCGTGGGTTCCCCACACGCCGCGCCGGTTTAGCTTTGACCTGCTCAAAGTGTTTACAACACTTTGCCTCTCGCAGGAGGGGGATCTTGGGGTGGGGGTTAATTTATTACAACCAAAACTACCTCCACACAAGGAGGGGCCTTCAGCCGACCAAGCGGGGAGGCGATGAAAAGAGAGAGAAGCTTCAACGGTCGGTGAAGTCGGTTCTGTCTTCTCTCCGGAACAGAGGACAGATGGTCGATGCAAAAATTGTTGCGGACGCTCCCGGACTCCTTTGGCAAGGGGACCAGTGCCAAAACTTCGTGGATTGGTCCAGAAGGATGTTGGAATTTTGGCAAGAGATGGAGAAGTCGTCGCCGGTCGCGGTGAAGCTAGAAGCAGTGACTCTATTCTCTGGCTCAGACTGTCTCAGCACTGCAGCATCCGGAAGACAAAGCCACCACGAACAGCCCCAAACTCAGAATTGAGCCCAGTCAGTGGCGTTGGAACTGTGGACGAGCGTCCTTTGAGGCGAGACCCACGGGGGTGCCAGCTAATGTTGGAGTAGACCGCAGCAATACAAACACTGACAAGGTGTCAGTTTAGTCTCAGGGTTGACAGAACTGTGCACTCTTGGGAGAAAAAGTAGAAGAAATCACTCCGGTGGCCGAATGGAGCTCTGCTTCTTGAAAATAGAGGGGAACTCGTAGAAGAAGATCTCAGTCGAATGCCGCCTCCAGATCTTCAAAGGGGCTGACGTGGCAACTGCTACACTCCGCCTCTGGAAGCTGGACAGGAACCTTCTGCGCAGTCGGGGGAGATCGCCTCTCCCGGACAGCCACGAGCTCGGAACGGGACGAGACGACTGCCGTTGCGAAGATGACTCGAAGATGCTTCCAGGGGTAGCTCTTGCGTTTGATTAAATGGCGCCTCTGAAAGGGGCGCTATTTAATTATTATTCTAAATAGGACTCTTACCGTCTTTCTTTCTGTCTTTCTTATCGTCTTATCCTGATAAATACCGTCTCATCTAGATAAATTAACGCCTCGTTTAAGGGAAATTAAGCACAATTCCCTCAAGATAGGAATCCTATAGGTAAGGGGTCCAAACTTTGGGTTGACTAAGGCTAACTCCCTCACACGTATGCAAAATGTAAGCCAAAGGTGTGGAAAGGTACAACTGGTCCGGTGTCCATGTGGAAATCCATGGCTCAGGGGGGCTTACGGAGGTCTCGGATAAGATCACCTAGCCGACTTCAAGAAACATGGAGGCGAGAGGATCACTTACCAAGGTAAGAATGCAACTATGATATGAAACGCATGACCCTATGTGTACCGGAGTGCCTGCAGAATTCTAACTTAAAAGTGAAAAATCAAGGCAACATTTGTCACGCCCCGAGCAGATAGCAGCGGAACGTGTAGTTCGGAATGTGGCAGTGTTACAGTCGTGAATGGTCAGAGCAAACATAAGGCACAAGATTTTAGGGCCCATTAATGTGGTAAAACACAATCTTTATTGATACTTCCATATGTAAATTACAAGACTGGAATCCACTTGCATATTGAAAGAAAAAGGACTCACAATTACATTCTAATGAAAATGAGAAGACTCAAGTGACAAGGCAAGACCCAAGAAAAATAGAAGACACAGACTCGAATGTCCAGGCACTCATCACTCTTGCCCTTCCCCGTCATATTGATTGTCTTCAATGTCATTACTTGAAAAATGTTAAGATAGACTGGATGAGTAAAAAGCTTAGTAGGAATTATATCTCTCGTCAAGCAGAATATAAGTGATTAGCCAATTTATCATGTTCATATTGATGCAGTGCATGAAATGCAATAACCTAAAAATCAGGATAATCGATCTAGCAGAAAGGGTGAGTATCAAGACCAAAGGTAATTGCAAGCTCGAGAGACACAGGGATAAGTTCCCATGCAGAACCAAGGCCGTTTCGCCGCCGGGACGATATAGCGGTCATCCCAGAAGTCGTTATGAGCATAACGCACCCAGACAGGTGCGTTATGCTTCGTATGTTTTGTGTCTGGTCTTTGAGGGCATAACGGTCCCTCGACTGACCGCTATGTCAGACATAACGCCCCAGTGCTGGTGCGTTATGATTTTTCGACCGTTAGTTTTCGACAGTTGGGGTCCTGGTCACATAACGCGCTTGGAGAGGCCCGTTATGTACCATAGCTCCCCAGGGAAGGTGCGTTATGCTTAACGCCATTGCCTTCCACTTAACGCGTTAGAGCTGGTCTGTTAAGGCCCATAATGCCCCTTGAGGAGTGCGTTATGGTTTGTTTTGCTCCGTGACATAACGCAGCATGTCTGGTCCGTTATGCACACAATGCCCCTGGAGGAGTGCGTTATGTTCACTTTCGTGGCTTGGGACTTAACGCACCTCTGTTGGTCCGTTAAGCACTATAACGCCACTGGGCAGGCGCGTTATGGTCTATTTTCTGTTGGGAGTGACGGACGGCTAGGTGGGACTGTCCATTCTCCCCCGCACGTCTGAAGGTAAGCCGTGCATCTGTGAGTGGCCAATGATGGACTGTTCATCGTCTGAGGCCTAATCGGTAGGTTTTAATGCCGATTCGAGTCCCGGGTGAGCAGACCTCGATCCACGTGCTGACCTGTGATCTGACTGATGCTGGGCATCATGGGGGGACCAGGTGTGGGGTGCCGTGAGGGGTCCCAGGACGTGACGACTTCGACTTGTGTCATCGTGAGTCAGTGTTGGTACGAGGGGCGGTCTCCTGTACCCCGTCTGGTTCAGACGTTATTTTTCGTTGACTGGAGAGTCTACCTCCCAGCGACTGTTTGAGTGTCATGTTGGACTCCGGTCGACTCGGTTGTGACCCAGTGGTTGACTTTCGGTCTTGTGAGTGTCCCGGACACCCCAGAGATTCCGTGGTCGTGTTTTGAGGTGTCCGTGGATTCCATGTTACCGTGGTTTGGACCTAGGGATTAGGCCAGATTGACGGAATAATGAATGGATGCTGACTTAAATGACCCCTTCAGGTGCGCTGGACACCGTATCGGGATGAGAGACATGAGGGATAGCTGTGGGTGGAGGCTTCCCTAGCCTATGGAGGACGGGACACTTGGCTCCATTGTATAAATGTGATCGAGCCTCTGCATTATCGTTTGATTATGAGGACGCGGGGTGTACGCCAGCCAGTGGTGGCATTCCCTCACTACAACGATGAGCGCCTGGGGAAGTCTTCCAAGGGGATTACAAGCGACACCGACTGGAGCATCCGGGCCAGGAAGTATGTCCAGGATTGGAAGCAGAAGGGCAAGGTGGTGAAGGAACAGGTCGACAGTGACGAGGCGTACCTAAAGGCCTACGCCCAACGATATGGCGACTAGGTCTTCCGCGGCACCCGACGACTGGTATGAACACTAAACTCGAACTTATTCTACATGACTGAATGATTTATCCTTATATGCGTTGACACTTCAATTTTAAGTGTAGCTAGACCCACAAGGATGCATTGCTGAGCTTGAGGGGCTCCTTAATGCCACCGTGCAGCAGCAGGACGAGTACCGGTCCGCTTTGGAGCTGCTGGTGAGTTTCCTAAACCCTTGGACTTAAATGAAATGCCCATGTTATGATGGTTATGCAAGTGCAAGTTGACTGACTTCTATATGCAGCGGGCCGAAGGAGCAGAGGGCCAGAACAGATGCACCATCCTCCTCTACGCAGCCTGCCGGGGGACGGGATGAACGAGATGCCAACTTTACCCGGGCCATAGCTCGAGCCGAGGAGGCTGAGGCTACCCTCACAGAGTGGGTAAGAAACTAAACCTTTGTTAAAATGTTTCATGATTTATGCATATGCCTAAACTGACTGTGATGCAAAATGCAACATGCAGGCGAGAGAGCTGGCTGCAGCATTGGCCGAGGCGGAGCGGGCTCGAGTAGAGGCAGCGGAGGTACCCCGTCTCCGAGAAGAGATCAAGCAACTCCAGGGGGAGGTGACCCGATTGAGTGGGGAATTAGAGCGGACATCTACCCGAGGGAGGTTCGACGTTCACTACGCCAGGTGGTGGTTCGAGCACAGCCACCTGTACCGTCAGAAGGCCTCCGCGATCTGGAAAGTGGAGGAGAGCCGCTTGCTGAGGGAGGATTTGCCTCCTATTGCACTGGACGACAAGTACCTGAGGACCCGCATTGCTCGGATCCGTCGAGATATCCAGCGGGTTATGGAGCGGTAGCCTCGGGGTGGCCGGGGTTCGACTTCTGGGAGTCAAAGCAGTGGTGGGGCACTGAAGCCCCTGGTGCAGACTTCGACGAGAGCAGCGGCGGCAGGTGGGAAGGGGTCTTGGTCGAGGGCGCCTAAGGCCTGGTGGGCTCAGTTCTTGGCCGATTGCGGCTTTTAGAGCCAGGGTTCGCTGGGTCAGGAGCTCCCGCACGGGAGCTTTGCCAACTCGGCGATCGACGACTGGTGGCGGCACATTGCTCACGCGATCGGGTCGGCTAGGCCCGTGGAGTTCTTGTCCCAGATTGAGTGCGCCCGCACTCTGCGGGACATCCGAGAGGCCTTGGCGAACGTGGCCTGGGTGCTGGCGCTGAAGCCAGAACAGCTGGTACTGTTGCCACCGACCCCCTTTGGGGCTCCAGGTACGACCTTATTTGGGATACTCCATCCCTTTTTCGTTTGTTACTTTCTGGTTATGGCACTGACATTGCATAATGCTATGTCTGTTGACAGGTTCGGTGACGAAGGGGGATAACCCCTCCAGGGAGGCGTCCTCGGGGAGCGGGGATGGAAGTCCACAATCGAGGCAAAAATGCCCTCGAGGAGAGGCTACAGTAACCGAGACTGATGAGTCTTCTGGAGGGCTCGAGGCTAGTGGTGCAGTTGAGGCAGAGACAGCTCTGAGTAAATGTCACTTTGCCTTCTTTGCTCTTGTGCAATTTAGCCATGGTGGTGGGCTAATCTCACTTTGTTGGGTTTGTGTCTTGCAGCTCTCGTGGTGGCTAGGGTGGAGGTGACCTTCTCGCCCCCTCTGGAGGAGGACCCTCCCTATGCGGAGGGAGCTGAGTGTGAGATTGACACGAAGACTTTTCTCTAACTGATGGACGAGATAGCACCCAATGTTAAGGTCTTCTCCGACTTTGAGTCGTGGGAATGTGCAGGAGGAGCCCATTCTAGTAAGGGCTTCTGGTAGTGACTGTAAGTAGTGACTTTATTTGCTTCCGGTCACTAACGCGACTATCTAGATTGTGCAGAGGAGGCAGAGACATTGAGGGCTGAGGTCCCGACTGAGGGACTGGGCGGAGAGCCTGGACAGGCAGGGGAGCCAGCACCCATAGCGGCTGGGAGCTATCTGGGTAGGTGTTCGATTACTTTGGAGGAGTCTTCCTATTGTAATCTCACTCTTGGCAAGCCAAAGTTGTTGACCTGGTCTAAGTTGCTTGTTTGGCAGGTGAGGATGCGGCGGCCACCATGGAGATGATCCAGGAACTGGTGGACACCGGTCCGTCAGTTGTCCTACCGTCGTTCGGGGATGAGGCTGGGCAAGAGACCTCCGTGCCCCCACCCACCATAGGGGACACACTGGGCAGGCTACCGGGGCTGTTGGAGAAGCTGCCCCTCCCACCTCTGCCGACCGTGGTGCCGGCTTGCACTGTGGGGCTGGTGGAGTCGTCCAGCATGGGACCCTCAGGTATGTAGCTGAGTACTTAGTTATTTCATGGTGGATTACTCTGCTTTACCCACTCATGCTAAGTTTTCATTGGGGGTTGGTTGCAGGGACCTCTTCTCCCCTGGAGGAGGGAGAGCTTCCCCGGGACATGGCCCGGGTGGCCGGGGATGAGCTTGGTGTCGTTGGGTCTACTGGGTGTGACGAGGAGTTTGTCGATATCGAGGGGGTCTCCGAGGGGGACACCCCCGCTGATGAGCTTCTTCCCTAACACCTTTGGCTAGGGAGTTATCCTTGTGCAAGACTGGGCTCGGTAGTAGCCTGACTTGGCTCATGGGTGTACAGGTGCCTCCGATTTGCCCGTGATTGAGGGTTCACCAGGGGCTTCCTCTGGTTCTTCGGGTAGTGATAGTGCAGCTATGGAGACTGACGAGAGCTCGAGCCCGAGCTCTTCCTCCTTTGAGGCTTCTTCCGCCAGAGATGCTGAGATGAAGGCAGTGTTGGAAGGTACATGTAGCTCCTTCGCTCCCCTTCATTGGCTTTGACTCAGGGTTTATGATAGGGCTGACATTTTGTGTTATGTCCAGGGCTGGAGTCCCAGGAGGGGCACGTGCCAACTCCCATCGAGGTGGATCTAGGGGAGCCTCCCACCTCTCTGATGATTACTGGGGATACCCAGATGTCAGAGGAGCCTCTGCCCTCTCCGACTCTGACAGGAGACGCTGCTGAGGTGGGGGATGGACTACCCTCACCGACCCCAAGCGACGGTGTTACAGGCACGGCGGAGGCTGTAGCAGGTGACAGTCAGGACATTTCTTAGGTTTTTCACCTTGTCTTATCACAGGGAAGCCATGAACATTGCTGACCCATTCTGTGTTTGGTGGGGTTGTACAGGTCCTTCTGGTGTACTGGCTGAAGTAGGCAACTCCTGCCTGGAGCTGGGGATTGAGTGGCCTTCATCTGTCTCGCCACCAGAGCCACTGCTGGACGCTAGTGTGGGCGTGGCTTTGCTCCAGCGTGTTCGAGTTTATGTAGGAGGCGACCCCCTTCCTTCTCCGGAGGAGCTCCGACAGCAATTGAGGAAGTGCACCTAGGGCTACCATGGCCTCGGGTTCCCACACGAACTCTGGATGTCTGGCTTGGTCGACATTTGGGTAGAGTACCTACGGCTTCTAGAGGCGCAGGAGTAGAGGGCTCGACGGTTGGCTGCCATTTGAGAGCTGGAGGAGGAGCAGGCTCGGCTTGCACTGGCGACTGTCGAGCGGGAGAGGTGCGCTGACGTGGCTATGTCACTTGCCCAGGACAGTACTGCTCGACTGAGAGACGCGGAGAGTAGAGCCGAGTCCTTGGTGAAGGCCCTGGAGGAGCAGCGACGAGATGTGGAGCTTGCTAGGGTTAAGTGGCAAACTGCCGAGACTAGTGCCAAGGCGAGCGCGTAGCTTGCGTCGGCCTTGAAGGCGGAGCTGGTTGCCACGGAGTCTTGCTTAGTGGAGCTGGAGGGGAGCGAGGCTAGGCTGTGATTGTTTCACTTCCCCTCCCTTTTTTGTTATCCAAATTGTTGTCGAATGACGAGCTGAGAATCCCCGTACACTTTGATGCACTTGATGTCCATCTCCAGTGCTAGTTGAAGCCCAATAATCAATGCTTCATACTCTGCCTCATTATTAGTCAGGGACTTCATGAGGTCGCAGGAGTTGTGGAGAATGTCGCCTTGCGGAGATACAAAGACTATCCCCACGCCCGAGACGAAGGCTGTGAGGCCGCCAGCCCTCTTGATTGTCCGGGAGGCACCATGAAAATACAACTCCCAATGTGAGAGGTCGAGGGTGAGCACACCCGGTTCCATTTGTGGTGGGACATTTTCAGAATGCTCCCCATTTTCTTGAGAAGGCACCAGCACCTCTTCATCGGGCAGTTCGAAGTTGAGTGACGAATCTTCGGGCACATGGTGCGCTGCTAAGAACTCCGACATTCCTTGTCCCTTGATCGCCTTGCATGGGACAAAGGTGATGTCAAATTCCGTAAGGATAAGCGCCCATTTGCCGAGCCTACCAGAGAGGACGGGCTGGCTGAGCAGGAATTTGAGTGGATCACATTTTGAGATAAGCTCCACCCGGTGAGCTAGCAGGTAGTGCCTTAGTTTTTTGACGGAGAACACCAAAGCTAGACACACCTTCTCCATAGGAGTGTACCGATGCTCAGGCCCGATCAGCTTACGGCTGAGATAATACAACGGCTACTCTTTGCCCTCTTCATTGATCTGGGCTAGAAGCGCTCCCAAGGAGGCATCCATGACAGCAATGTATAGAATAAGGGGCTTCCCTCTGACAGGCGCCCCTAGGACCGGGGGAGTTAGGAGATACTCCTAAATCTGCTCGAAGGCTTTCTGGCAGTCTTCGTCCCATATGAAAGGTGCTCCTTTCTTCATCAGTTTGCCGAAAGGTAAGCATCTCCCCGAGAGGTTAGAAATAAATCGCCTAATATAGGCGAGTCTTCCTTGAAGAGATCTGAGCTCTGTTAAGTTCTTGGGTGGAGGCAGACCTCTGATGGCCTTGATTTTGTCAGGGTCGATTTCTATGCCCCGATATCTGACGATGTACGAATGTGGATGCCCCTTTCATCATCGTCCCTTCACCTTCTCCAATGTTCTACAATGTAAACAGGGGAGAATGAAGTCCCCCTTCCACTGTCCGTCGCCATTTTGCCAAGCCCTTTTGGTTAGCCCGACACTAAATTGCTAATACTCGTCCGTGAGGGTTTTCTACCACGCCGTTTCAACCGTCCCAGCAATGAGTTGTGACGGTCCGGGGAGGGAAAACATTTCTATCGTTTGACCACAACACCGTTGCGCCCATGGGGTCTGCCTGTTAGTGGTGAATCTCTCACGGACGATCGAGTGAATATTAAATTGGGTTAATCCCTACAGATTCAAATTCACGGTCCTTAACGGACCCCGTGGTAGCCGTGGGACAGGCGCCCCTTGTAGACTAGCCTCGGGGTTTCCCTCTCTAATCGGTCGTCCCGACTTAGACGGAGTACGGGCTCGGGCCGCGTGCCCCTCGTAGGCTTGTCCTCGGGGTCTTCGCTCCCATTGTGAGTCACGTTACTCGTCTACGCTCACCCACGGATTCGGTGCCCCTAGTAGGCTAGCCCTCGGGAATTTCCTATCCGTTCGGGTTTTTACCGGCCGCCGTCGTGCCACCCGGCCCCTTAGGGGTTGCTCCATTGCGTGAGTATTCCTCGCTTCTCCCCGATATATCGTCCGGGATGGGGAGATGCTGTCGGATTTCTAACTCGATTCAGAGCTGTCGCCGCGCTACAGTACGAACCTCGCGCGAGTTCGCGATCTGATCGCCGAACCATCCGAGACCGACCCGATGCACAATAAACTCAACAAACAATCTAAAGTTTCCAAAAATCGTTGAATAAACTGGAAATAAGTCAGTCGGAGCTCGTTTCGCGTGAAATAGAGTTGAAATGGCGCGCCTTGAATCGGCGCGCCCTCAAAGGGGCGCGTCGTTTCAAGGCCGCCCTATTCATTGTATGGCACCATTTTAACCCTTTTCCTACATTTTGACCACGCCGTTTTAAACTCTTCGGCTACGCGTGCCGTGCCGGTTTGATCCGACTTGCAGCAAATGGTAGAGAGTTGGAGGGATAATGTAGGATGGAGGTGAAGGAATTGAGGAGCAACTGAGGTAGGCAAATTCATTGCCTAGTGAGTAATCCATGGAGGAGAAACATGTGGAGATGACTAACCTGTCCCCTGCCCCCTCCCCTTGGATGAATGATGGTTGTGATCATATGGTGAAGTAGGCGGTGAAAGGAAGGGAAGGTGTTGGCATTTAGAGAGGGTGGAGGCTTAGAGGGTGCTGGGGAGCCGGTCACTAGAGTGAAGGCTGCTTTGTCATCAAAGGAGGACTATTTGAAGACAGACCCTGATTTGGGTAGCTTCAGGCCTTTGTGAAGCAGTGGCTTGTTGATGCCAATCGCCACATCCTTCACCACTGTAAACACCTGGCCATCTACGACTTGCAGATTGTGGAAGAATTCATGAACAAGGCGTGGATAGTACCTTGTGTGTGAAGACATAAATGAAGTCCACCCTTGTGCTTCCATGACATCTGGAAGGTCAGGAAATAGTTCCAGCAACTTGGAATCTATGAAGTCGACTATTCTCGACAGTATGATAGTCTGTGGCTTCACGATATCGGAGACAGGATGGATGGTAGACTCTGCAACTGACTTGGTAATCTTAGCTTTTGATCTCTTCTTGGAGCCATCTCTCAGCCCCTTGTGCTCTTTGGCGGACGATTTCACTTTTGCCTTTACCTTCATTCCTCTGTCTGGGGATGCTGGTGCCTTCATTTTCTTCGGTTTTGCGGATGAGGGCCTCGGTGCCGCAGCCGTCGACTTCTTGGAGGATAGGGAGAGCTACGGCGCTGTCGTCTTCTGTTTGGAGAATGGCGAAGTAGGTGCTGCAACATGCTTGACCGGAACAGCAGAGCTTGGTGGGTGAGGATCGTGCCGATGCTTAGTGCGCTTCTCTTGCCTAGGTACCTCTGGCACAGGCTCTGCTGTGGCCTTCTTCTTGGCCACGCGTGTGAGAGGAGTGTCCATGGTAGAGAAGGGGAGAGGAAGTAGAGGGCAAAGCCGACTAGGTGAGAGAAAGGGGGGATCGCGGGGAGGGGGAAACGAGCTAACAACCGCGCGCCGAGCTGTAGCGGCCACTCAAGACGCAGCCACCCCCTGGACGAGGACAGAAGGATGCTGACGGATGCCTAAAAGCCTGGTGTCGATCTAACGGCGCTGGGTGGGGACGGCGGCTACTGCAGCAGGCTGGTGCAGTTCAGCTCAGCTGGACTAGTCGGTGCAGTTGTGGTGCGACGGCCGGTACGGACGCTGCAGAACTCCAATCGCGGCGGGACCAGGTCAGAGACGTCGCTGACTGGGAGGAATACAAGCCCTCTGAAGGGAGTGGCCGTCCGATCACCTTGCTGGGCGTGGCCGCTGGGACAGCCAGCATCAGGTTTTTGGGTGAATAGCAGGATAGGACGTCACAGATCAGGGCAGAACTCCTGGTGCTGATGTAGGAACGTGACGAAACCAATTGCGTTGGTTTCTTTTCGTTGGGGGCTGAAACTTTGATGAAGACATCATGAACTGAAACGGATAGGAAGAAGGGGTGTCAGGGCCGACTTGACTGTAGTTCGTCCTGGGTGAACAGGGGCTCCGGGTCTGGCGTGCCTGTGGGAGTTTGGACGCCATGGACAGAGACGATGTCGGATGCTGGCAGGATCACTTCTGGTGTGTCGGCGCTTCGGAGGAGCAGAACTCTCGTGTAGAGAGCTCAGGCTGAATCACGCCGGGACGGGCTGTGGAGCTGCTACCATTTGGGACTCAGGTTCGGACCTGAGCTTAGTGCAGCTTCACGAGAACGGGCGGTGCATGTAGTGCCGAGGTCAGATCACCACGGGATCACTTCTGGAGTGAAGCTAACATGACGACATACGAGTTCCCAGAAGGAAGTTTTGACTGGTTTGCACCGTGGAGGCCGGAGTAGTCTCTGCTAACTTGACCTCTGCTGCAGGTGGGTTGCAAAAGACAGCAGCAAGTCCTTCTCGATCCGCAGGAGGGCGTAGAGAAGACGGGGCATCGCCAGGGTGCTGTGGATGCTTGGAGCTATGGAGGGCGGGATTGAGTGCAGAGTGGGCATTGCTTGGGTTGTATGTACTTAGCTTGTACCGGGGATCGTGTGACTTGGCCGGGATTCTTCCCCACGCCTCGAGCGTGGAGGTATGCATCCGCTTCCTTGCTTGGTTAGCTTGCTTATTTAGTATTTACTCTTGAGGCTGCTGCATGTGAGATCATAGGCACCTAGCTCTTATATTTGGTACGTCACTGTCACGGTGAAAGAGTGAGACCGTCCTGCGACTCATCCGAGTCGTGAGTGTGGAGCCGACTACCGTAGACCCTATCGGTTTCTCAACTGTGCGGATCGACATGCTTCCCTCTCTTGGGGACGCCTGTGAGCTATAGTTTCTTGTTGATTGGCGTAATTTCCTTCTTGGGAATGTTAAGTGTCGAGTCTATGCCATTCGATCTATTACAAAGTTGCTGGTTTTAGTTGTCCATTTAGTCGCGTCTGCATATAGAGTCCTAGATTGCATAGCGTCCCGCATCAGTCCCGAATGACCACCAATCGACACGAAATCAGTGACTATAGAACGTTGACGTTCTAGGGAGTCATTTGACATCAACTGATCGTAAAATCGTCACCATTTTTTGATGAACCCTACAAACTTTTAAAAACCACAACGAGCCCAAACTCGCTCATTCTAGCACCGTTCGACGTAAAACTAGTGAGGGAACGTGCAGAAGAAGTAGGTGATCCGTCTCCCTACCTCCACCAAAGAAACCATGTGTCGAAGTGACTAATGCGTGCTAAAATCGCCAAAACAATGAACGGCGCCTTCTCGGAATCCACCGAGGGATCGGGCCACGCCACGCTCAAACCGTCGCTCCAACCCGCGATCCGATCACTCCATCGCATCCTCGCCTTGGCCAGCTCCACACGGTCGCGCACCCCATGCTGAATGGTCGAGAGATGAGAGAGAGAAAGGGTTGAGAGAAATGAGGGAGGAGAGAGGGGGTTGAGGGTTAAATAGAAAGGAAATTAGAAATTTTTTTAATTTTCTAAAATTTTAATTTTCGAGCTGAAAATCTACTAATTCAGAAAAAAATTTCCCCCTCGACAAACCCTTCCAACCCTTCAGGGGCCTCATCAGCCTCTTGGGTGGCGTCCCCAGTTCTTGGTAGCGATAATTCGATACTCGTATCGGGTTGTCAGTGCCCTGAGCTCTGGGATGTTACAAGTATGCACAGCAATCTTGTCCTACTCCCGAGAGGTGCTCTTCAAATCTATGTATGCCGGTGAGGTGATGTCTACAGTATCTATAGTGCACATGTCGATCACCCTCAACAATATACCCATGCTCTCACGTAAGGTGGCGTCGTCTGTCCATGATGACTTGCAAGTGTTGAACAATTTTACATCAGTAACTTGAAGGGCAAGTGCAAAAGTCAAGACATGAATAAATAAATTATTAATTTATAGTTGCATACAAATATATGTAAATGATACATACTCCTAATCGTATGGGCCCAAACTTGACCACATCCCATCTCCAAACAATCTTACATTATGTGTGCTCCTCAGATAGGACAAATAGTCTTCATATTCTATGGAACTTGCATAGTACTCCTAGTATATGCATAAGTAGTGTTCATACTCTTGGGAACCCTATGAGTACACGACTGGCGGTGACGCAGCTGAGAGCTGATCGTATCATTCGATATACTGCAGCATTGAAGCATAGCCACGAGGATATGGGTACGATGAGAAGAATGAACTACTACTCGCAAAATCGTCATAATATCTAGGTTGTTGCTGCGTTGATCGTCCATACTCACTGTCAGATCCCTGAGAGTCATGTGTGCTCATCCTCTTAAAATCAGACAGCATATCTTGATAATTGGTATTGTCTACAACAGAACTTCCATAGTAGGGATCGCAATAATCACTGTCAGATCTAGTCGGTGGGAGGCCAGAGGAGACGGCAGTGGGCAATGGGAGGCCGTGGCCGGACCCCCTTCCCACTTTCACCCTCCCATTGCCCCCCTCCTCCCTCCCACGGCTTCCCTCTGCCCTCCCAAAGCCTCGCACTACCCATTGTCGCCTCCTCGGCCCTCCACCACCCACCTACGCCCCCCAGGCCCACCAACCCTGAATTTTTGAAGAAAAAAAATTAAATAAAAATTATAAAATAGCAACCTACATAAAGTCACCATTTAATTAAATAACGCCCTCCCAAATAGGCGTCAATTAATTTGGAATAAATGGTAAAATTCCTTTTCGGAATAAAAATGTAATTAACACCTCTTGATAAGGCACTAATACATAAAATGAAGACTTTGTCACAGGCGCCAATTTAATAACTGATGCCCCTACCTAGGTCGCTAATTAAACAGCGGCCCCTCACAAGGCGCTATTTCTCTGAGAATCGTAAAACGAAAACTGATTGCCGTTTTATGTTCGAACCAGGAAACTAAATCAACTAAGGAACTAATAAGGGGTAAGATCAAGGAAGGGAAGGGATTAAGATGGAAAGACCTAGCCCAATCGAACTCCAACTGATTATAGGGTTCTTTAGCCTATAAATACCCTTGTTCCAACCCATAAACCTTCCTGATCGTCAATTTCTACAAGCCACGGTAAGGAAGTTATTTTCCTTAGTTATCCTCTTCTTCTTCCTCCTCTTCCTTATTTTTTTTCCTCTCTCCTGTGAGATGTAGGAACTCCAGAAGAGTATTGATTTCCCCCACTGTTCCTGTTGCTATTGCAGAAGAAAGGAACCAGAGCTGAAGACATCTTCTTCCTACTGATTCCTCTTCCAGCTACTATTGCTCTGTTTCTAACAGAGTACCGCATCCCCTTCCAAGTCACCCTAATCGTCACCCAGTTCGACACCCAAAAGTGGTAGGATCCTAAACTTCAAATACTGGATCAAATTATAAGTAAATAGCATGCATACATGTAGTTATCTATGGCTTTCAGGATGTTTTATTCCGTTTTCAGTTTTCTAAAGAAATAGCGACCTGACACCAGGCGTTATTTTCATTATACGCAACTGTCTCAAAGGCGCTAATTAAGAAACGCCTCTGGCTAAGTCGTTATTTACAACCGTAATCCTGTGATTTAACGCCTTCTCCGCATGGCGTCATTTGATAGACGACCTTCTTCAAGGCGTCATTTACAGCCGACACACGCGTGCCGTGGAAGCTACGACTAGTGGGTGGGTCACCGGAAGCACAGACCCTCAAGTAACGGAAACCAACTCTGAAAGTACACGAGTACAAAGATCGCTCCTCGTACGACACCGACTCACAGTGACGCAAGCTGAGAACGTCACATCCCGGAACCCCTCACGGTGCCCTACACCTGGTCCCCCTATGATGCCCAGCATCAGTCGGACCACGGGTCAACACGTGGATCGAGGTCTACTCGCCTGGGACTCGAATCAGCACGAAAAACCATCGACTAAGCCTCAGACGATGACCGGTCCATCATTGGCCACTCACTGATGTACGTCTGACTCACAGTCGTGCGGGGTAGAAGGGACTGTCCCACTCGGCCGTTCGCCACTCCCGACAGGTCACAGACCATAACGCGCCTGCCCAAGTGCGTTATGATGCATAACGGACCGACCTCGGTGCGTTATGCCCCAAATCACGGTGAACAGCATAACGCACTCCTCGAGGGGTGTTATGCACATAACGGACCAATCCTGGTGCGTTATGTCTCACGGTGAAATAGATCATAACGCGCTCCTCGAGGTGCATTATGGTCCCTTAACGGACCCTCTTAGGCGCGTTAAGCAGTGGGTGAGGCCGTTAAGGATAACGCACCTCGCCCAGCGCACCATGGTTACATAACGGTACTCCTGAGGGCCATTATACGACCAGGGCCCCAACGGTCACAAAGTAATGGTCAAATCCAATGGTCACAAAGAATGACGCACCTGCACAGGAGCGTCATCCTTGGCATAGCGGTCTATCGCGAGACCGCTATACCCACGCGGACGGAACGCAAAAACCTACGAAGCATAATGCACCCCGATTGGTGCGCCATGCTCATAACAGTCACTGGAAGGACCGCTATGATGGTCCGACGGCGAAAATGACGAACTCAACCAAAAATCACCACCACACCCCCATGCCTCCACCGGAGAGGGGGAAATCAAGGGGGAAGCTCCCCGAAGGTCCTAGGCATGCATCTATGGCCTCGGATCGGCCGTCAGACTCTGAGACAAACACTATGGAATTCAACCGAGTTGCCCAGACTGACAGCAGCTTCTCCTTCGATCGGGCCAGAGATTACCAGAAGGACTACCCCAAGGACAAACATCTTATTCATTTCTTGAATCACTTTCGTCATCGGGATAGGAGGGACCTCTGGGCTGTGAGAGATGTTGAGCACGCCATTCTGCAATCCTGGGACAGCTTGCTATACAGTGTCCCCAGAAGCATTCTCATGTATTTAGTGGGAGAGACAAGGGAATGGAAGCCTGTGCTGGGGCTAGAGGCAGTACTGCCAGTGGAAGACAAGCTGGTGTGGGCTCCTAACTTCATCCCAGCTCGGTGGGACACTACTGCCGGACGGGTCCAGAACGAATATCACCACTTCGGCTTATTCTTAGCTCCGCTGAAGTGGGGATATAGGGAGGAGCCCTTTCTATTGGACTTCTTGGCCATACGCTTCAAGCACGAGCTGGCCCTGGGCTGGTTCGTAGAACTCAAGGTCCAAGATGCACACACCTTCCGAGAAGGAGCGGTAGAGTTCACGGAGCATGTATTATTCAACTACGCTCCGATGCTTGTTCAGGCAGGCGTCTACCACAGCGTCTACGCCTCCCGATATAGTTACCCCATCTCTAAGGGCCTCTGCTGCAGAATGATCGAGGTCTTCAACGCGGAGCTGAACACTTTCTACACCGCGGAAGGCGAGACCTCATTGGACTTGTAGAGTCTCCACCAGCTGAGCGGCTTGCCCATTGATGGGGAGCCCTATGAAGAGGTGTGCCTTCCTGATCTCATCAAGGATGAGACCAACGGGGACGGCTTTTATTCACTTGGATATTCCTACTGGTACCTTATGAAGGCATACTGGGAGTTATATTAGCTGGCTCATGGCGGGAAGCAACCTCCTCGCGGAGATCAGAAGAGGGTCCGCATGACCCTATGTCTGAAATACTTCTTTGACGGGCCAAAGCAGTATGAAGAATTCCCCTGCATTGGGACCGCCACCAACCAGAAGAAGCGTAGCAAGAGCACGACAGTCCCCCACCGCAGCTAGCAACGTCCCGTTTGGCCGGATCATCGCTGCCACCACCGGATCCTCGCCGTAGCACGCCTGAAGGTCGTAGAGAAGGGTAGAGAGGGAGGGAGGGAGGAGCGACTCGGTCCCAGTCGGCCGGATCATGTCTCGGATTTTCATGGATCCTAGTAGATCCGCCTGAGTCGCTGACCTAATTTCTGGCTCATGATCAATTAAGTATAGCTGTAGCCTTGCATAACAACTAGCTATGGTCCATATACAAATGAATTCTTTTGATTATAAAATCTTAAAAGGCATGAGTTATCCGCCAAACAAAGACAAATTGTCAACTGCTGCCATTTGCATTCCGGGCTCTAAAAATTACTCTACCAACCGGAAGAAATCTAGTGGTTTGGTGGAACCAGTAGCTATTTCTTTCATTTAATTATATCTTCTGAAAATACCTTGAAAGAAAGCATGATGACAAAGACTGCAACAGCTCGTGAACCAAGCAAACAAAGTAGCAATTAGATTTTAAAGCAAATGGCAGTGTCATTAAGGTACAGAAGGTTGGAATCAGGCTCCATATAAAGTTAAAATCAATGCTGGTCCAGTCCAGTTCTAGACCCAAACTGGTCCTAGTCAAAACCAGTAAATCAGCTTCTAAAGGTTTTCCATGGAGGGTGTCATTTTGCAAAAGATAAGACTTCTAAACTTTACAATGGCCAGCTCGACTCCAACCCTATCCTTTCATCATTTAACCTTGCAGCTGTAGTGAGTAGCCATGGTGTCAGCAATGGCCAAAAGAAATACATTCTTTTCATTTGATTTTCTCTCCTTCCATTCTATTCCACCTTTGTTCTGTTTTCTCTCCTCCCTCATCCCTTTTCTCCTCTCCTTCTTCTTTCTTTTCCACATCTAGGATAAAGTCTGTCAGCCAAAGATGGCTTTTGAATTGGTCACGTCCCTCTGGAACCGACCGATTTTTTATTTGTTGTGACAGCACAGGGAATAGGCAAATGCTGTAGATTTCATGGTTGGGCGGGTGCGGGTGGAAGGAGCTCTAGTTCCAGAAATGATTAGCTGTGTGCCAACCCCTCATGCAGATAGCTAACTTGCACACCCTGCGCTACCTGTTTGCTAACCTCATCAGATATCAGTCTCCAGTGTAAATTGCATCTGAAAGTTTATTCATTTGATGCAAGGATGATGTGCATCTTTCTGCGTTGCCCTTTATCTCTTAATGCTATCATGTTGTTCAGTTGATATTGCGCGTTTGTTTTAACAGTGAATGCTTTTTCTCCTCCAAATTCTGCATCCAAATTCAGCATTGTCTTTCTTTTTGCAGCAAAATAGATGACAAGATGTGGAAAATATCTGTGGAGGAGCAAATCACACATTACCAAGATGTGTGAAGTTGGCAATGCTGCAGTTTCCCTTGTTGCTAACCAGAAGTCTGGAAACACTGTAACTATAATTTGTGAGAACGTTCCAGGCACTGATAAGGATGAAGTGATACTGGGCGGACTTCTAGGTAGTGTCTATGATGAGGGATCATCAATGTGCGCACTGAATGAAGCACTCCCAGGCAAAAATGCATCGGAGTCTATGTCTGGTAAGTTGTGCAACCTAAATGTTGGAACTAGCACCTTGGATATGGATTCTACTTTTTGTTATGGATCACAAGCATCAGCCACAGACAGGGATACACATTTCAGACCTTCAAAACCAGGCTCCTCGTGATAGCAGCTTTCTTGGTGTGCCTCACACAGACTCAGTTTCTGAAGAGCTCAGTCAAAGTCAGGTTTCAGTGGGATGCAGTGAATCAAACAGTAACTATTCACTAAGAAACAAACAATGCAGCCAATTCATGGATGCTCTTCAGCGTGCTTCTGATTCTTCTGCTGATCAAGGTAAACAATCTATTGGCTCTCTGTCATGCAATAGGGATGCATTCTCTGCTGTGGAAGAGCAAACTAAGGATTTTCATACTGAATTACATAATCAATTTTTGTCATTATATCCTCTTAGTAGAGTAAATGATTCATTTGTAGAGAAAGATTTAATATTCAAGAAATTAGCGGATGAAGATGGGAAAAGCAACTGCTTTCCTTTTGGCGATATGAAACAAATTCCCTTTTGGCGATATGAAACAAATTCCTGCCGGCAACTTCTGTACAACTGAGGTTGAGAGTCAATCAAAGGCAAATTCTCTTAGTAAAGATACTGGTGAGGACACCTGAGCGCGGATCCGATTCGACCCGACCCGCGTTTACCGTCGACGGAGACCACATGCAACGACTTCGGCATCCCTATGATTTGATGACGATACATAGCACATTGATGTGTTTTTTTTGATTGTTTGACATTTATTTGAGAGAGAGAGGCCCATTAGGGGCCCCATGATGTATTTTATATTTATTCTGTATTTTCGGGTGCGGTTTTAGCACCATTTTAAGTTTCAGGGGTATTTTGGTCTTTAGTCTTGTGAGGAGATCACTAGGGTTTTCCTCCAATATAAATACTCATGTAGTTCTCCTTTTTGGACATGATGTAAAGATAGAAAATTTTGGGAGATTGTGACCCGCCGTTGTATTGTCTTCTTCCTGGGATGGGAGTTTGAGGGGCGCGAAGTCCTAGGCGTGAAGTCTTTCCCCTCCCCCTTCCATTATTCTATCCATCTAATCAAGTAATTACTGTTCCCTGTCGCTACCCTTCCCACGTTGCATTTCCTCGCGACCCCACCACCTCCGCGAGCCCCTTCTTCTTCCTCCTTATACCACCTTCTCGCCTTCGCGTTTGAACCGCCTGCAGCAGAGCCGAGCCTGCGTACTCCCCACCGCCTGCAGCAGAGGTGCCCCCCTGGCGTCAGTCGAGCTCGAGCCCGCCACCTCCTGCCGCACCGACGACGGGACCCAGCCGCCCAAAGTCGCCGCCGAGAACTCCTTCCTCCGCCTGTAATCACGATGGCTGAGACCGTCGTAACCTCCAACGCAAAGGCCGCTTCCTCCAGCCGGCCAGCCACCTTCCCGCCGTCGTCTCCCTTCCCGCAGGCAGTAGGGCTACCATCGCCCTCCCCCACCATCGGTCGTCGCGACGGTGGTCCCGTCGGCCCAGGAACCTTCTCCTGCCGTGGGGCTCGCCTGCAGCCGTCCGCGAGCCCCCCCCCCCCTGGCCTCCTCCTCCTGCGTCCACTACCGCCGCGCATGTGTTTTGCAGGTCTGTCTTGCAGCTGAGAAGAATAAATGGTACCTCGACAATGGCTGCTCAAGGCATATGACTGTAGACAAGAAAAGATCGCCTTTCCCTTTCATTCTTCAATGAACCGGCAATGAAAACCACCAGGAGAACGATGAAAAGCTACTAAGAACCAGAAAAGGAAAGCAGAAAGGGAACATGTGATCGCCACCCAAGACTCCGCACGTGATGGACATCCCGAACCTTGAGAAAGAGGGAGACTCTCGCCTGTGAAGATGTACGGTCTTCAACGAACCACCCCAAGTTGTGCGGCCCACTTCCGACCGCAGGATGAGGATGTACGGCCGATTGGAAGCCGCACGTCTCCACCAACCTTCAAACCGTGGGAAGTTCCTCCTCCACCCTTTCCGTCCGGCCAGAAAGGATGGGCCTCACATTGGATGGTTGCTGACCTGCAAAAAGAGTGTGAACAGCAAAGAAAAACCTGAATTAGATCTTCAGAGTGTAGTAAATGCTAGGAATGACGATAGTAAAACTAAAGATCATGGACGGGGATTCACCTGGGAGTTTTTAAACCCCTAGGGGGCACCAAAACGCGGGTGGGATGTGTGAATGGCAATGAGAACGAAAATAAACGAGTGATGATGGAAAGAAACGTGCATGCAATGAAACAAAAATGACGACTAAACCGACGAAATGGATGACTAAATGATGACTACTCCCTGAACCGGCAGCCTGTATGGACGTAGAAGGCCTCCCTCCGCGTGCTAGGATCAGTCTTCAGTTCGGCAGGGCTTCGCCTTGATCCTTAATCTCTCCCCCTCTCAAGCTTAGACTTAGGGTCTATTTATAGGGCCCTTAGGATCTTAGCTCGAAATTAGAGATAACTAAGAATTTTTAGGCGAGGATAATTAAATAAAAGATGTAGATAATAAAATTATCTCAATCCTGGAACAAACGGCATCCAATGTCACGCCCCGAGCGCAGAAGATTACTCAGAAGTGGCGTGACGATGTCTATAACGATCATGTCAATCAGAGCGTAGGCCCCTCCCTGCGTGGAGGTAGTATTTTGTTGTAATCATAAATTCCCATCCCCTAGTCCAACCCCCCTGTGCGGGGCATAGTGATTGTATTGTTAATAGGGGAAGCGGCATCGACACAGTGTGCGGGGAACCATACTTCCCCGCTCGCCAACGTCTTCGAGCGGTGTTGGTTTCTTCAAACCAACTAGGTGAACTCTAAACCTTGCTCCATAGTTTAACTTGTTCATTCAATATCTGCAACGTTGCTCCGTTGAGCAAGTGAGAGAGCGCCCGACCCTGGAGCACTCCACTCCCGAGCAGTCACCGTGGGTGTGTGAGAGAGGGACCAAGTGCCCCAATTGGCACCAGCTAGCCGCTTGAATCGTGGGCTACGTACCTTGTGAGGGCCACCTTAGCCCTGCTGGCACCCTACTAGCCAGGGATCTGATCCATCATCTCTTCTCGGCATTGCCGAGTCACCCGGGTCCATGTGTGAGCAACGGTGGGTTCGGCCTCTACCGAGGAATTGCTTGATGTGTGTATGTGCTTGCTAGATAGGTCTGAGCACATATCGCTTACTTGCTGCCACCCCCATCTTTGTGTCACATCACTCTAGTACCTCCTCCTCCTACTCCCCTGGAGGCGGCCATCGCCAAGAAACGGGAGAGGAATAGAAGGAAGAACCTCAAGAGATGACTCAAGAGGCAAGCTGAACAAGCAGCTGCCCTGCGATCCCCAGCAGACTTAACGCCTCTCTAGAGGCTACAATAGTTCATCGACAGCCTGGAGGAATACCTCCCACATTGTCCTACCGATCCTATCCCACTCGATAGCTACATCCCATGGGAGGAAATGTAAAAGCGAGCTCGCCTTAGAAATTGGGTCCAGGAGATGATCCAGAAAGTTAAGAATGGCGAAACGCTCCTCATCCCTGAAGAACTCTCTTTATTCTACAAGGACAAAGAGATCATGGTGGAGAAGCTGGAACAAATGCTTCACGACTGCACCTGCAATATGGTGGCCATCCCACCCCCAGACAACATCAACGCCTCTGGGCGCGGAGCGACGGAGGTGGGAACGTGTGTCATTAAATGGGGATTTGACTTCGGTCCTGGGTGGCAGGGAGCGTAGGTAGCATGTCCTCCTCCCCGTTTGACACCTCGGCACACTCACTACACACTAAGGATCCACAGAACGTGGGCATAAGATTTTGTCTGCCAGATGCAATGGATACAGGAGCCCAGGGCGTGTCACTGAGGGATAAGACCGCGCCAGCGATGGTGTTTGTTGGCGTGCCATTGAAGGCCACGAGAGTGTGCCGCTGAAGAAGCCCAGAGGGGCGTACCGGTGAAGGCACACTGGGGGCGTGTCGGCGAAGGCCATAGCGGCATGCGGGGGATGAGCTGCCAGGCGTGCCGTTGAAGCAGCGCTAGGGCATGCCGTTGAAGGGCTACCAGGCGTGCCATTGAAGCAGCGCTAGGGAGTGCTGTTGAAGTGGATTTGGGCCCGTTTTGAGCCCGTTTGACGATCCACCTAGTTCTTTCAGGGCCCACGAGTTGTGTGCCCCCCAGGGGTTGGTTCTTTTTGGCTGTCGTGACTCCGGGAGTGGCTTCATGGTAGTGTACCGTTTGTTCGGAGGGTCGGATGAGACGTGTCCTCCGCAATCTCTTCCGTTGAAGTTGTGTATTGATGCTGGATTGGTCGGGACATGCAGACTTGTAATTTTACACGTCCACAAATGCCCCGCACCCATGGGTGGCACGGGCGAAGGATGAGCGAGGCGGTGCCTGCGTATGCGTTAGAATTTCAGGGTTACTCGAGACGTTGACGTCTAGGGAAGGCGGCGACCTCGGCCTGTGCTTTGTCATCTACGCATGCGTACTCATACAAGGACATTCGCTTGTACATAGGAAACGTGCGGACGGAATGTCCAGGTACATGCCCACTAATCGTCGCACGCTATTATAATATGTGCGGATATACATAAATATATATATTATCCTATTTGTTTATCTATGATATATATATGTATATATTTTCCCTTTTTTTTTCTCTTTCTCCCTTTTTTTCTTCTCTTTCTTCTCTTTTCCTCCCTGTTCCCCTCCTGGTTTGGAGGAAGGGAGGAAGATCCTCCGGGTTTGGGTTTCCCTCTGTGTTGCAGAGGAAGGGAGGCTCTCTCCTCCACACTCCCATTTGCTCGGTTCGCTGTCGAAACGGATGCCGGTCGACACGTCGGAGGTATCGACGGGACGGGCTCGACGCAAGGATCACGTCGGTACCCTTCTTCCCTCGGATCGTGGAGCGTGGAGACGTGTGTGAGCTAGAAGACGGTGTGGCCCCCGTCGCCCGTTCGACACCGATTCGCGGTCTTCGCCACGCAAGAGGTAGGGGATCGGACTCCTCATCTCGCCAGGAATCCATTGACACCCTCTGCATCGCCATCCATCGCCATTTTCCTCGTTCTCTATGTAATTCTACTTTTGGGAGATTTTGGTATTTTAATATCAGTTTACGTGCCTCTCTCGTTTCTTGGCCCAGACGACTACTGATCGAAGCCGGAGAGGTACCGTTGGATCGGTTGCATCGCGAGGATCGCGCTGACGCCTTTTATTCCTCGATTCGCGCAACGTGGAGGAGAGTCAGGTCGCTAGGTGCCGTTTCTCCCTCACACCGGTTCGCAGTCGATTCGTCACTTTCGCCATCGTCCAGGTAGGGGGATGGATACCTTATCGCGCTAGGACACCACCGGTATCACTTGCGCCGTGGTCCGACGCCCTCTGCATCGTATTTCATGCATCTTTCAGTTTAATATATTTTAGTTTATTTATTATGGAATTTATTATTTAATTATTAAAATCAATTCTATGGGCATGGTAATTCATTTCTAGTGGCATGATTAGGCTTGATATGTTGGTTTGGCTAGGCAAGATGGATTGGTTTTGTAATACGTCGTGCCCCCTGTCGATTTCAATCGACCGGGCGGGGTTTTCGATTCCGGTTCCCGGAGTCACGAAACCCAGGTGATATAACGCGCCTGCCCCGGTGCGTTATACCAGGAATCTCTAGTGAGTCCGCAAGCAGATAAGTGATTGAGTGGGATTTATATTGATAGCCCGTGAGATGCTTCAATCTGCTAGCTAGTATATACTCTAGAAGCCGCTGCATGTGAGTAGGTTACTTTCCTAGCCTTATCTTATTGCGTCACCACTATGAGTTGAGAGAGCGTGGCCTGTCCCATGACTCGTTCCGAGCATGAGAGTAAGCTGACCACCCGAGACTCAAAGCCAGTTTCTCAACCGTGCCGATCGACACGTTTCCCTCGCTGGGGATGACTGTGAGCGAGTACTTCTGTTTGGGGCATGTTCGCCTCTTCAGGAACCCAGTTAGGTGTCAAGTCTTGTGTGTCATTACTGGTCACGTCATCCAAAGAATTGCGTCATCACTTAGAGTCTCAGTTTCGAGTCGAGTCCCATAGTCAGCCCGCATCAGGCCGGAATGCTGGGACTGGCGTCTGAAGACGTAGGAGCAGTTTGGTGCCTTAACTACTGTGGCTGTGGAGGTTTGCCATCAATTATCAGACTGGTACTGGCATCCGAGGACATGTGTGCAGTTTGATGCCTTAACTGCGGTGGCGAAGGAGGTTCCTCCTGTTGAGCCGTTGTACTGGGACCTACGTCTGAAGATGCACGCGCGGTTTGATGACTTAGTCGTGGTGGCTGGAGCTTTTGCTGAGGAAGAGCCTAGGGAGCATGCTTAGCATCCTACTTCCCATCCTGGCCTTTGTGGTTTAGCTGAGGGCAGGGTTGGGCGACGCTCGACGGCATCTTGGGGTGTTGGTGCCCCTGGTAGTTGTCTGGAGCTCGCATGCCTGATGGCCCTTGCAGTGGCAAACCCGACTTGTGGACTGCTAAGGGGGCAGAGTCCGATCGAGCCAGGGCCTCGCCCAACTTTTGCTTTTCCTTCCTATCCTTGAGCGTCAGAGATGGAGGTAGAGTAGAGAAAGGGCGAGAGGAGCTTGAGGAGCTGTGGACGTGCAAAATTGCACGTCCGCATGTCCCGACCAATCCAGCATCAATAAACAACTTCAACGGAAGAGATTGCAGAGAACACATCCTGTTCGGACCCTCCGAACAAATAGTACACTACCGTGAAGCCACTCCTAGAGTCACCCACTGCATGGTATTCCTGTTCCACTAGTGTCAGATCGTGACCCACGTTTCACCTCTGGCTTCTCGCATAGCTTCCAGAAAGCTTTGGGCACTGAGCTTGCTTTCTCTTTAGCGTATCATCCTCAGTCTGATGATCAATCAGAAAGAACAATTCAAACCTTGGAAGATATGCTGAAATCGTGTTGTCTAGATTGGCAGGGTTCATGGACTCAGCACTTGTCGCTAGTAGAATTTGCTTATAATAATAGATTTCATTCTAGCATTCGCATGGCTCCGTATGAAGCGTTGTATGGTCGTGCTTGTCGTACTCCATTGTACTGGTTTGATGCCGATGATCGACTCTTGACAGGACCAGACACGGTACAACAGTGCACTGATGTGGTTCGTCTGATCAGGCAAAGGTTGTTTACGGCTTAGAGTCAACAGAAAAGTTATGTAGATCGACACAGATGTCCACTCCAGTTTGAGCCGGGAGATCAGGTGTTTCTTAAAGTATCTCCGATGAAAGGTGTTTCAAGATTCGAGAAACATGGTAAGCTTAGTCCATGGTATGTTGGCCCTTTTCCTATTGTGGAACGTATAGGCCAAGCAGCATATCATCTTCAGTTACCTGGGGCTATTCAAGCTATTCATGATGTTTTCCATGTATCCCAGTTGAGGAAGTATGTGTCTGATCTGTCTCATATCCTCGAAGATTCAGTATGGCCAGATGTGGCAGCTGATTTATCCACGCCAGAGTCTCTAGTTAGAATTGAGGATCGCCGTGAACAGCAATTGAGAAATAAGGTAATTCCTCTGGTTAAAGTCGTTTGGCAGCGTCACTCAGGGTATGAAGCTACTTGGACACATGAGGATGAGATGAGACAGCTTTTTCCTTTCTTATTTCCGTGAGGTATAATTTCTTTCTCAGTTCTTCCTGTTCCCTTTTCTTTTAAATTTTGAGGATGAATTTTTTATTAGGAGGGAGGGACTGTAGCGCCCGTGTATTAACGGATCCGCAGTGGTTCGGACTTGGATCCGATTCTGTCAGATCTGTCCACGTAGGAGGGGGATCGTGGGGTGGGGGTTAAATGATTACATCCAAAACTACCTCCACGCAGGGAGGGGCCTTCAGTCGGCCAAGCGAGGGGAGGGGATGGGCTAGATTCTTGAAGTGCCGGACTCCTTGTTGGTGCTCCCAGGTTTTGGAATCGCAGGACCGCCGGTTGAAGTGTATGCTGCCACAGATGCTCCCGAACTCCAAATGGACCGAGACCAGAGCCAAAACACTCCTATCTGGCCCAGGAAGATGCTTGAATTTTTTAGATTAACCTTGAGACGATCGCTGGCTGGTGCAGGTCTTGGAACAGGGCCAGATAGTACTGGTACTGACTACTCCCAGAGTGTTACTGCTGGAAGATGGAGGCGCCACAGGCAATCCTGAATGCGGATGGAGGCGGAGCTGGTACCGTTACGACCGCAGACAAGTCTTCTTCTAGATGGGACTGATAGTAACCTCAGAGGATGCCAGGGTCGATCGTACATTCCAGAAGAGTGGAGGTGGGTCCGTTCGGGAATATAGGAACCAACCTGGCGCGACTTCGGTAGAAAATTCATAACTTCTGATGCCGGAGTCTGAACTTTGCTCCACTTCTTGGAGATGACAGAGGACTGGTAGAAGATGCCCTCAGCCAAGTTGCACGCCCAGATCTGCCAGGGAGTGACCGTGGTGGAATCTTTCCGAGGGCTCTAGTTCACTGCCTGAGAGCTCTTGCGCAGTCGGGGGAGAATCGCTCTCACGGACAGCTCCGAGCTCGGATGAAGACGAAACCACCACGCTTAGAAATCCCTCTGGATGACATTTCCAGTGGTATATGTTTTGCCACCAGATGAGTTGGGAAAGTGCCGGAGAAGCTGTAGTTTCCACGACCCTGCTTGTCTGCCTGCGATCTGCCACTGGAGCTGCTACCTTGGGATAGCCAATGAAGCAAGAAGGGGGGGCTGCATTGCAAGGGGATGGTGGCTAATGGTGTGGGAGTGGGGAGGACGTGGCTGGACCTCTTGGGGGGCTGTGGGGGCAGAGGTTGAGAGGGTGGCGGGGAGGGGTAAGCAACGGTTGCCCGTACGCCGGGCTTGGGCATCCACTCACGACGCAGCCAACTCCTGGATGAAGACCAAAGGATGCTGACGGATGCATGGAAGTTGGGCGTCGAGCTGACGGCGCTGGATGGGGGGGCGGCTGCTGCAGCAGGTCAGTGCAGTTCTACTCGGCTGGACTGGTCGGCGTAGATGTGGTGCGATGGCCGGTACGGGCGTTGCAGAACTCCAATCGTGGCGGGACCAGGTCAAGGACGTTGCTGACTGGGAGGTCTACGAGCCCTCCGAAGGGGGTGGCCGTCCAATCACCTCGCTGGGTGTGGTCGCAGGGGCAGCCGGCGTCGGGTTTCTGGGTGAACAGCAGGATAGGACGTCAAAGAATGGGTCAGAACTCCTAGTGCTGATGTCAGAACGTGACAAAACCACTTGCGTTGGCTTCGGTACGCCGAGGGATGCAACTTTGATGAAGACATCATGAACTGAAACTGACAGGAAGAAGGGGTGTCAGGGCCGACTTGACAATAATTTGTCATGGGTGAACAGGGGCTCCGGGTCTGTTGCGCCTGTGGGAGATCGGACTCCACAGACAGAGACGATGTCGAAAGCAGGTGGGACCACCTCGGGCGTGTCGGCGCTTCGGAGAAGCAGAACTCTCGTGAAGAGATCTCTGGCTTAATCTCGCCGGGGCGGGCTGTGGAGCTGCTACCAGATGGGACTCAGGTTCAGACCTGAGCTTGGCGCAATTTCACAAGAACGGGAGGTGCGTGTAGTGCCGAGGTCGGATCGCCGTGGGATCACTTTAGGAATGAAGCTAGCTTGATGACGTTCAACTCCACAGAAGGAAGCTTCAGCTGGTTTGCACTGTGGATGCTGAGGAAGTCTCTGCAAATGCAACCTCTACTGTAGGTGGGTTGCAGAGGATAGCAGCAAGGCCTTCTCGATCCACGGGACGGCGTAGCGATGACGGGGTGACTCCGGGATGTCGTGGATGCTGGGAGCTGGGGGGGCAGACCTGAGTTGCAGTAGGAGAGGGGGCATTCTTCAGACCAAACGGCATCCTTTTGTAGTTGAAGATCCCCTTAGGAGATCGGAAAGCCGTATGGTCTTTGTCTCTGATGGCCATGCGGATTTGATTGTAGCCCGACAACCCGTCCATGAAGGACAAGGCTTCGTGATCAGTGGTCATGTCCACCATTGTCTCGATGATTGGGACAGGGAAGTCGTCCTTTGGGCATGCCTTATTCAAATCCCTGAAGTCGATGCAAACTCGGACTTGGCCGTTCTTCTTTTTCACTGGGACTATGTTAGCGAGCCACAGGATACATACAAGGCTCTATGAAGTCCACGTTGAGCATCTTCTCAACCTCAACATTGACCTTTAGCTCCAGCTCGTGGCGCATATGCCTTTGAGCTTGCTTGACTGGCTTGAGTGTTGGAAGTATTGCCAGCTCATGTTCAGCCACCGAAGGGTCGAGCCCGGACATTTCTTTATAAGTCCAGGCGAAACAATCTATGAACTATTCTAGAAGCTGTCGGTACGACTGCCTTTCCTCCTCACTGAGGAGAGCACTGACGAAGGTTGGGCGGTAGTCTTCTTTGCTTCCGAGATTGATCTCGATCAACTCATCCACGGTCGCCTGGCTGCCGTATTCGAGCTCGGGTGGAGCTGGTTGGAGGTCAATGAAGTCTCCCTCATCATCAGTGTTTGCTTCATAAACTTTAAATTCTTCAAAGCACTCTTACTCGTGGCTTGAAGTCGAGGGACTTGTCCCGTGTTGTTGATGATTAGCAGGCTGGGCTGCTCCTCCCTCTGAGGGATGGTCATTGTTAACTTCTGATGAAGGTGATGGTGCCATCGACACCTCGCCGGATTCCCTTGCAGAGTCGTCAATCTTGGGCTCAACTTCAGCTTGCCCGTGATGGGGAGGTAGCAGTCCTATGGCATTGATTGCAAAATAGATCTCAAAGTCCCTCTCCTGGTCGTAGCCGAGTCCTCGCGTGTCTTTGCGGGAGAAGGGAGGTTGCCCACGGACCTGCGGAGGGTTCCACAGCTGATGGAAATATGCCGCTCGCGTTATGCGCCCCATATTCTTGCTAATGAGGCACTGAAGACAGAGCAGTTTCTGCGAGGCCTCCGTGCAGAGTTGAGGCAGCCGTTGATTGTTGCCAAGATGACCACAATGAATGAATTGTACCAGGCAGCGGCAGCGCTAGAGTTGGATTTGTCAAGGTCCCTTGTTCCTTCTCAGGCATTGCCAGTGCAGCCGACATCTCAACTTCCTCCAAGTTATTTATCTCCTGTTCCTGCGTTTCCTTCTGCCACTCCTGCAGACAATGGTGCAGCTTCTTCTGGCAGATCTCAGTTTCAGGCATATAAGAGCAAGAAGAAATCCAGGAGATGATTTGAGTGGTAGACTCCGTATGAGGCTACTCAGCAACCAGCCCCTTCCTTTCCGTGGCGACAGGGTTCTGCAAGAAGTCAATTGAGAGGTTGTGCACAGTGTGGTAACAGTCACCCAGGTAGGCCATGTTCGCTACCAGTGGTATGTTTCCGATGTGACCAGCCAAGGCATATTGTGAGAGACTGTCCGATGCAGCCAATTCCAGCGTAGTTTGCTCCTACAGCTCCATCTCAGCCATCTCAATCTCAGTTCAGACCTCCACTTCCACCACCACAATCGTCTCAGCCATTCCAGCAGATACTCCCTCAGGCTTCGGTGACGTCTTCTTATCAATCTTCCGCAGCCGCTGGTAGGAAAATGAAAGGCAAGGTCACTTATATTTCCAGAGCAGAGGCTGTAGCTTCCAACCTCGTCGAAGGTACGATTACTATTTTTGGTTGTGCAGCCCGTGCTTTATTCGATTCTGGTGCTTCTCACTCTTTTATTTCTGAGGCATTCATTTCATGTATTGAGGAGCCCATGATTGAAATGGCATGTGACTTAATTGTTGAATTACCTTCCGGGGATTTCATGGCGACCCCATTGTGTTTCGAGGATTCGCCCGTCATGGTTAGTGATCGGTAGTTGCCGGCGAGACTCTATGCTTTACAGCTGGCAGATTATGATGTTATTCTCGGTATGGATTGGCTAGAGCAATACGGAGCTTTGAACCTAGTTCTGCTACTCCCTGCTACAAGACAGCACCAGAGGCTCGATTGGCAGACATTCTAGCAGCATCCACAGCAAGAATCGGCTCGAGGTGTCTTCTTCAAAGTCGTCCTCCTTCGATTCTGCAACGCTCCAGAAGTGATCCCACCTCGTTTCGTCATCGGCACCAACCGCGTTAGGCGTTTCTGTGCAATTGCACCAGAACTACACTGGTTTCTGAGGACCTCTTGGCAATAGCGGTACCATCTTCCCCTGTGCGAATCAACCAGAACTCCCTTCATAAGAGTTCTTCATCTTCGAGTCGCCAACGATCCAGAGGTGGTCCTGCCATCTTTTGACAACACCTCCGCCTGGGGTGCCTGTGTTTCTGCAACTGCACCAGGTTCAGAAGTCTCGATCCGTCCAGGACCAACATCAACTTCATCGGCCCTGATACCCCATCTTCCGCTCCATTTCAGGCTGAGCTGTCTTCTCCAAAGTCATGACCCTCGACGATACAAAGCCAACCCAGGTGGTTTCATCTCATTCTGACATCGGCACAGAAGATTCCACCATGGCCATCATCGACCTGTCCATCTGTTCACCCAGGAACCAGAAGCCGACCATTTCAGTGACCACAACCGGCACGATGATCCGACAGTGGCCAGCTTCTGAGGATACGTAGTTCCCTCTGTCTTCTACCATGCCGAGTTGGTACCGCTGCATTTGGAGCCCTACAGCGAGCGTACTAGTCATTGCACCTCGATCGCGCCAACCTATCCGACAAGATAGAACCACGCAGGCCCTCCACTGTGACCTTCCTCACCTTCCAGTGACCTCAGATCGGCATCCAGATCTCAGGAGTTCTTCGGCATCCACTATGCTTCATCCAGGCACTGACGGCACCTCCTTCGGACGTTGGAGCTAGGCATACGGTACTGAACAAGCAGGCGTCATCCCGACAAGGTAGCGCAGATCGACTGTTTGGATTCCCCTCCCCTTGTTCCCCCCCTCCTGCGCGAGGGTAGTGCATGTATTAATTGCCCCATCCCCATGTGTATAAGGAATTGAAATTGCATAGCGTGGTCCAGAGCAAGTCCACTTGAGTCGTCTACTGCTGGTTTAGGGTGTTTTCCGTGATTATGGATGCGATTTTCATCGGTATATGCTTATTTTAGGTTGATGGCCCGTCGCTGGAAGGCGCGTGTTCCCAGCGAGGGAAGTGGTGCTTCTCCTCCAGTGGTTGTCGTGATGGTTTATGTGCCTGCGCCGAGTCAAGGTTCAGCCGTTCCCGCCCCTATTGTGGAAGGCTTGCAGAATGTTCAGCGTGGATCGCAGAGTGAAGCCGTGCTACCTCGTTTGCCGCCAGGAGTAGGGCAGGTGATACCTCAAGTGCGCGTCCAGGTTGAGTCTACTTAGCCAGGAGTGCAGCATCACCTTATCCCTCAACCGATTGGGCAGTTGCAGCAGGTTCATCTGTCGAGTGTCCCTGGAGTTCCTTCCGTTGTTTCCGCTGCCGATGGTGCTCCTTCTTCCAAGTGCAAAGGCAAGAGGTTTCGGAGATTCAAGAATAAGGGACATGAGAAGCGGCGTACCCAATAGTCCTCTACCAGTGCTGTCCCATCTTCAGTCCCGTCTTCCCAGTAGCGTCAGGGATCTGCTATCCGTCAGCCGAGATCGTGTGCGAGGTGTGGTGGTAGCCACCCTGGCAGGCCATGCCCTTTGCTGGTGGTTTGTTTCTGCTGTGATCAGCCAGGCCATATTGTTCGAAACTGCCCGTACAGATCGATACCGGCGTAGTTCTTTTCATCGGCCCAGCTACAGCAGCCTCAGTTTCAACCTGTGCCGCCACAGCCTCAGCAGGACTCACCAATGCCTCAGCTTCCTCGTGCTGAGCAGTGACGTCCTATCTTTCATAAGGTGTGTTTTCTATCTTTTGATTAGTTAAATTGTGTTTCCATTACTCCTGTTGCTTGTGTTTTATGTGATTTAATTGTCTATCAATTGGTTATTGTTAAACTATGATTTTGATGATAACTAAACTTCATGTGTGATGATATGGTGGTTTTGATGATAACTAAACTTCATGTGTGAACTAACAAAAAGATACATACACATGAGATTTGTCATCATTAAAACATAGCAACCAAAATCAACTAGGAGATCCAACACGTGTCATTTCCTCCGACAACGTCGTTCCCTCTGGCTTAGGATTAGACCGATTGGCGGCTTGGTCCGCTATTAGTGACGATCTTGCCTCTGAGTCGTCTGACTCAAGGATCGTTACGTGAGTAGGTCTAGTTGCCTTATCCTGAGTCTATCGGTAGTGGCTATGCTGCCATTGGTGCTTTTGAAGTACGTGCGACAGTGCTCTCTTGCATGTCTATACTTCCGCACTCGTGTTTTGAGTCTCTGTGTCTTGTGAGCCTTCACTAGTCGTAGCCTTATGTCACGTTACAGCGTGACGGCTCTTGTAGCAGGGCACCTTCCCGATATATGGTTCTTAAGCTAGTTCCGTGGGCCACCGGTCCAACCATAGCGTCCAGCAGAGGGGGAATACTAGCTAGAGACCTAGCTTAGGCAAGAGCTAGTGTATGCACACGTGGTCAGAAGCTTTGGACTGACACCGACAGGCGTTCCCCTATCTAGTCACTCGCGACGGTACTTTGGTTCTGGTTCTGACAGTGTCATGGTCTCGGCCTAGTCCTTGCGGTGGGGTACGCAGACAAGACACTAGTAGGCACAGCATAAGACGTCAGTGGATGCAGCTGGCTATTCTTCTGGTGAGAGGCACACCAGTTACGTGGCATGTGACTCTTCGCGGTTCTCTTTGCAGTTCTTGTGCGTCGTGACCTTCTTGGTTAGCCCTCTCGTGGCTGTACTCGAGGTCAGTGTCCTGTCGTATGCATGGCATTCTAGTCATGTATGGGATAGTGTGCACGGCATTCTAGTCGTGTCGTCTGGGTCTACGTCTGTCTAGGTTTTTCCTAGGTTTCTTTGTCTGTTTTGTAGGTCCCTTGCAGTGTCGACAGATCGGCAACTCCTGACTTCGTTAGCTTAGAGTCACCTTCCTGTTGCTGCTTGGAGTAGTTTGGGCTACCGAGGTTAGTTCGGCAGCCGTTCGTCTGGTACTCTCTCTTCCCCACTTTCTCTCTCCTCCACACTCCCATTTGCTCGGTTCGCTGTCCAAACGGACGCCGGTCGACGCGTGGGAAGTACCGAAGGGAAGGGCTCGATGCGAGGATCGCGTCGGTACCTTTCTTCCCTCAGATCGTGGAGCGTGGAGACGCATGCGAGCTAGAAGATGGTGTGGCCCCCGTCACCCGTTCGGCACCGATTCGCGGTCTTCGCCGCGCAAAAGGTAGGGGTTCGACTCCTCATCTCGCCAGGAATCCATTGACGCCCTCTGCATCGCCATCCGTCGCCATTTTTCTCATTTTCTGTACAATTCCTCTTTTAGGAGATTTTAGAGTTTTAATCTCGATTTGCGTGCCTCTCTCATTTCTTAGCCCAGACGGCTGCTGATCGAAGTCGGAGAGGTACCATTGGATCGGTCGCGTCGCGAGGATCACGTTGACGCTTTCTGTTCCTCGATTCACGCAACGTGGAGTCGAGCCAGGTCGCGAGGTGCCGTTTCTCCCTCACGCCGATTCGCGGTCGATTCATCGCTTTTGCCATCGTCTAAGTAGGGGGATGGATACATCCGTCTCCATTTTCCTCATTTTCTGTGTAATTTCTCTTTTGGGAGATTGTGGGGTTTTAATCTCGATTTACGTATCTCGCTCATTTCTTGGCCCAAACGGCTACTGATCGAAGCCGAAGAGGTACCGTTGGATCGGTCACGTCGCGAGGATCGCGCAGACGCCTTCCATTCCTCGATTCACGTAACGTGGAGTCGAGCCGGGTCACAAGGTGCCGTTTCTCCCTCACGCCGGTTTGCGGTCGATTCGTCACTTTCGCCATCGTCCAGGTAGGGGGATGGATACCTTATCGCGCTAGGACACCGCCGGTATCACTTGCGCCGTGGTCCGACGCCCTCTGCATCGTATTTCATGCATCTTTCAATTTAATATATTTTAGTTTATTTATTATGAAATTTATTATTTAATTGTTAAAATCAATTCCATGGGCATGGTAATTCATTTCTAGTGGCATGATTAGGCTTGATTCACTCGGCTCACTATCGATCTTGAGGAGCTTTGGCTGGAGGTCACCCCGCTTCAGGTACGGGCAAAGTCGAGCTAGGCGGAGGCTCGGGCATCCGCTGAGGAGCTGGCTCAGGTCCGCGCCTCTCTCGAGCTAAAGAGCAAGCTTTTGGAGCAGGAGCGTGCGGCTCAGACCGAGCGCGATGGCCAGTGGCAGATGAGCGTGCGGAGCTCGGGGGCCGAGCCAAGGAGGCCGAGCAACTTAGGACGGAAGCTGAGGCTACGCGGGCTGAGGCGAAGAAGAGGTCGGTCGACGTGGAGCAGAGGTTGGCCGAGATAGAGCGGAAGTCTACTGACCTCACGAGTAGGGTGGAGTCGGCTAGAGTGGAGGCGCTCGAGTAGTACAAGCACTTAGAGGCCTATCAAGTCGACCTCCAAAAGGCTGCCCTCCCCTACTATGAGTCGGGCTTTTGCTGAGGCATCCGGAAGGGATTAGCCCAGGGCTATGACCGAGCCATCTTTTGGGCTGAGGAGCATGTGCCAGGGGTAGTCACTTTTCCATCAGGGCAATGCTATGACTCGGATGCGGCGTCCTCCGACTCTCCTAGCTCGGCGCTAAGTGAGAGTGCCAGTCAAGGAGGTTCTTTAATGTCTGAGGGATCGCCAACTCTGGCTGCCTCGGGAGGGCACACGACCAAGGCAGTTCCCACGCCGGTGGGGTTAGTGCTTGGGTCAGTCA